>CM077795.1:20275342-21005342 GCA_039737535.1 Lagodon rhomboides
AGCATTACAGCTCGCCTGACTCATTACTCAAAGTATTAATCCGCCAAGTCTGTGACAACATCGTAACTGTCAGAGCAGGAAACGGCGGGAAAATAGGCTACAAAATGGATCGGTTTGTTTTAATTCTGATTTATTTGGCGGTCTCAGTTTGGATGAATTGGATGAACTTGTTGCAAACACAAGTGCCTCGGTCCTGACATCATCACTGTCGTGCTCGAATGATGTTACCCTCTCGGATAATGTTGCTTCATTCAAGTCCAGTCGGAGTGCTGAACAGTCTGGAGGGGCAGAGTGTGGGACGGAGGAGCTGATTATGATGTTTTCATTTGTGTATAATCAGCTAAAACCTGAGCAGCCTTTTGTATCTTCAGAGGGAGCAGCTCGAGCTCCAGGGCCAGTTCCAGGACCAGCTCCAGAACCAGCTCCAGGACCAGCTCCAGGGCCAGGTCCAGGACCAGCTCCAGGACCAGCTCCAGGACCAGCTCCAGGGCCAGGTCCAGGACCAGCTCCAGGACCAGCTCCAGGACCAGCTCCAGGACCAGCTCCAGGACCAGCTCCAGGACCAGCTCCAGGCTTTGAAGCCAGGTTTCACCAAACTGTGTGATTACATCATCATCTAAAAACCCTTCCTCCTCAGCTGACATTGTGAAAGAAGACATGACTCGGTTACTGTCAGAACTGGAGCCATTAGGTCCAATAAGAGAAGAAGAGCCGCACGATTCAATTATTTGATCTTTAATCAAGTTAGCCAGGCGGTAAACAAGAAGTTAGCCGGCTCGTCGGCTGGAGTCTCTCATGCTCTCTGGCTTCATGCTGCACTGAGCAGCTTTCACTGGAATGAACGTGGCTCCGCCTCCGAGTCCAGGTTTAATGTAACATCATTGGAGCAGCTGCTCTTCCAGCAGATTATTAGTAATCAGGAGGCAGACAGCTGATAATCGACAGTGGAGCTGCATCAGAGTGCTGCGATTTTAAATAAATGTATTTAATTTATCATCATTCAGACACTAAAACATAATGAGTCTGCCTCGACTTTATCTCTTTGCAGAGAACTGATGTGGACGAGTTCTGAATCCATCATGTATCACCAGCCTCTGAGCCTCGTCTGACTGGAAACATCAAGATACATATCAGAAGAAAACTGCAGTATGACAACATCAGAAACAGTCAGCAGCAGCATGAGCTCGTCAGACGTGTCCAACACTCAGGAACGTAAAGGTTTAACATGTTTGAGGTGTTTTAGGGAAGAAATCCACAGTTTGTTCACTGAGAGTCTTTACACTGTGAAATCATCCTCTCATAATGTGTGATTATTATTATCAGCTGGTTTTTAAACGGTTAAATATCAGTTTAGGTCTCAGAAACAGAACAGCACGGATACGTTCTGACTGTGACGTGTACGGTGACGCTGTGAACATGCTGCTCAACATCAACTCAAAGTTTTCACTGTGTCATCACAAACTAAATACTTTTGGACAAACTATGAGAAAGCTTGTGGCGCTCAGGATCATTAGAAATGATAAATGTTCTTATATTGCGGCTGACGTGTGATTGGAGGAGGAAAGTCCTCCTGAATGTTCCTGAGCCGACTGCAGGACGGCTGATTCAGCAGATATCTGGAAACTCATTTCCTCCTGTAGTTCTCGTCTTCAACAGCTTCTTATACGTGACACAAACATCTGAGAGCTCTAAACAAATTATATTATATACAATATATTATTACACACAGTGTGATGAGGCAGCTCGTATATTTAAGATCTGAGCTGCTGAACACACGAGACACCGGCGAGCAGCTCAGTCAGCAGAATAAAGTCTTGCTGAGATCCAGAGAGACGCTGACATCTGTAGCTGTCATGTGTATCAGGCCGATCTTCGCAGCTGCCAGCTGGGACACAGCTGCTCCAGATGTTTCTACATCTGTAGGCGGGAAACCAAGACATCAGGACAGAACCAGGTATTCTTAATGAGACGTGGGGACATTCTCTCAGTGTCAGGTAGAGTTAACACCTGTGAGCCTGACACCTGATCCGTGGCTACGAACAGAACACCTGGTGTTCTGACGAGACATGGGGACGTTCTGGGTCTCGTTGACTGGAGACAGAACCAGGTATTTAAAATAAAACATGATGCTTTCTAAAAGTAAACCTCAACAGAACATAAACTCAGAGCTGTGACGACACAAAGCTGGAAGCTGAACTGAAGACGTTGGATCGTATCTGTGGTTTGTAGAAACCACGTTTCACTCAGATAAACAGACGTTTATTCTGCTGATTGTTGCTGATGAAGATAATTCAACTTGAAATGAACCGGGCTGTATTTTGTTAAGCAGCAGCGGCTCTCGGGTTCGTCTGTCATGTGTCCCTGCTGATCAGTTTAAACTGGTGGCCTGTCTTCCCTTCTGGTGATTCAGTTGGACAGACAACATGTTGTGACGTCAGGCGTCTTATTTCTGATGAATCCTGCTGATATGAAACCAAAAACTGGACCAACTGTGTGTCTGACCTGTGCTGTCCGTCTCCGTCAGAACCAACGTCTCTGTTAAACAAGTCACTTCTGTCTCATTAGACACTTAACCCTTCACGTCTTTGTCCTCAGGTATTGATCCTGTCTGTGTGGGAGTGTCCTGTGTTTGTCTCCGTGGAGGCGGCAGCAGGATCGTCTCAGGAGACCTGTGCATACATTACGTTACCAGCCTGCACCTCTGCTGTCAACACACACGGCTCTGAGGCTTATCTCTGTGAAACACCGGGCCCTGCTCCGTCATGTGGGTCATTCCTCCACCTCCTCCACCCTCCACCCTCCACAGACCAGCAGTAATTGATGTGGCAGAGATCCGGATGTCCAATCGGCGTGATTACCTCCCTCTGCAGGGGGCCGGGACACTCGGTGGGTGATGCACTTTTCTGTTTCAATTAAATCACCACTGAGTCACAATGAATCAGGAAACGCTGCTGTTATGCAGATTAAGCAGCAGGTTGTGAGCGCGGATGGAGGCGTCCCGGTGTGATTTGGTTCATCAGGGAGAACTCCGCTCCGCCCGCCCCCCAGAGGACGCATGCAGATACTGGATCAAGTCCCGCAGGACCGTGAAGAGCCGATCTGGGGCAGCGCCGGCTCTTTAAACTCACAAACAACAGGAAGGAGACAGTTCCTGTCTTCACTTCGTGCAGCAACAGGGCCGAAGTTTGGTCTCAGAGACAATCAAACAAATTCAAGCTGCAGCAGCGTCTTCATTCTGCTCACAGCTGGAGGAGACGACTTCACTGAAGATCATCAGACCAGCTCACAGAGAGTCTGTTAACAGTTCAGCCAGATGAAATACAGTAGAACCAGGCCGGAGCGGAGCTGATGAGGCAGTACGTGGCTGCAGAGCAAATGTCATCATTATTATTCTGCTGAGTGCTGCGGTCCAGTAGAAGCGGCTCCGTCACGCTGATATGATGAGTTTTATTGAGAGCTTTTATCAGAACAAAGACTCAGCGGCTCCTCGGAGAGTCGCTCAGCTGCACTTTGTTTCTAAGACAACAAAACATCCATCGGTGATGTTTGCTGCTAATTCAAGAACTCGTTACGTTTGAATCTATTCATTGATTTCTGTTTGTGTGTTTGCTCTGCGGGGAGTCAGAAGATTAACACCCACCAACATGTCTGACTGACTGACTGACTTCAGTGTGACACGCTGAAAGGTTCATTTCACCAACAGCCAGATTTGTCCTTAATGAAAAACACTGAAACAGAGAAACATGACGTGTCTTCTGCTGCGATCTCTCACTGCAGAGACACAAATCAATATGAACTCACTCGGCTTGCTGAACTGACCTGACTGTGAAGAGACCCAGGAAGGTTCTGGCTCTGCACTGACTCTCTTCTCCTGGACACGTCCCACATCAGATTCTGTTCTGACCCGGAGCCGTTCACCGACGGGAGCAGAGCTCAGAGACGACTTTGTAACTTGTGGGATTAAAAAGCTAATTTTTTCTCTCCTGTTGACCCGCCTGACTCCTTGGTGTCGTGTCCCTACTCTCAATGTTTGCCCTTTTTAACGCAGCCCAGAAAAACGGCCTCTGTTAGAAACAGTGACATGTGAGACTACTCACGAAGATCCGTCAGAAGTATTTACTCAATGTCACATCATTTCTGCTGCTTGATCTCAGGGAGGAAGGAATATGAAATTACTAAACCAGTACTGGCCGACAGACGAGTGAGAGACAACTGTGCACTCTGAGTGAACCTGACACCTGTTCTGTTCGCTGAGCTGCTGCCTGATGTTGATTCACGAAGACGTCTGAACAGCTCGCTTCATCTTACCGGCTCATTACAAATCCTGAAGGCTAATCATTTAAAGTAAACTTGTAAAAGGAAATTTGTCGGTTTGCAATATTTACCTCGGCATGACCCGCCCTTCTCTGCCTCTGATTGGCTCATCAGCCTAAAGTTAACCAATCTGATCAGTAAAGGCAGCGAGTACCAGCCAATCAGGGGGGATTTAGAAGTGAGAATACGCAATGCTGACTGAAAAATAAGCGCGTACACCTGCTTACACCTGCGTATACCAGCTTACACCTGCGTACACCTGCTTACACCTGCGTACACCTGCGTACACCTGCGTATACCTACGTACACCTGCGTACACCTGCGTACACCTGCGTATACCTGCGTACACCTGCGTACACTCTGGACTGCAGCAGTGATCTGGAGGTGACCTCCACTGTCGGGTGGTTCTGTTCTGTAATGTTGACTGCTGACTGGAGCTGGAGGGGAAATGGACTTTACTTCATGAATGTAACATTACAGAGAGGAGACAGAGAACCAGAACCAGAACCAGAGTCTCTGCTGAGTGCTGACTTCACTCAGAGGTGCAATCGAAGGTGTAAAACTCCTGTGAGTAACGTGACGTAAAGACAGTTGAAGCTGCTGATAAAGACTTTCTCACAGCTAAATTCCACCAGATACGTGTCCGGTCCGGTCCGGTCCGGCTCCGCAGGTCTCACTCTGTGTTCACGTCCACTGGCTCCGCTGTGTTACGTACCGGATCCGTCCCAGCAGTCTGGACAGATACGTAAGGCTTGTATCTGTGCCGGATGTCAGAGCACGACGCAGTTATTCAGCTGAACTCAGCACGGAGCAGACAGGAAGTCACACGCCGAAACAACAACACAACATCCGGATAGTTTTCAGAATAAAAGACTCCATGTTGACACCAGCGCAAAAATCTCAAAAAAGAGACAAACACAGGGATTTCCTTCAGGTGGGAACACTTGTTGTTGTGTTTATGACACATACGTATAACTGCGGTTGCACGGGATTCTTAAATTATCCCAACAGCTCCTTGGTGTCGTAACTCCAGCTCCTGACCGAACCTTCGCTGCAGAGTGTCTGTGACACCAGAACCTGAAGATCACAGCTGATGTTTGACTTATTTCCAGTGTGAAGCTGCAGCTGTGAGCTCCTGTCCTGTGTGTGATCACATGAAGCTGATGCTGTGTGTCTCCTGCAGCGTGCAGCAGGCTCTAATGTTTGGTTCAGGTCCTCCAGCAGCGTCATACTGCTGCAGGACGACTCTGTTTATCTGCCTCCCGTTTCTCTTTCAGACTCCCCCGACAGCAGCGGCAGCAGCCTGGGATTATCGGGGACATTGCATCAGAACCAAACAGCGGCTTGTTATTCATTAATTTAATATTTAATTCTGTCCTGCCTTCATTAGACTCGTCACAGTGAGGTGAGGCTGATGCAGATGAGTCAGACTTCAGACAACCTGTCCAATATTTGTTTACAAGTAACTGCTGCCATAGTAACTTCCTCATGTGGCCTTTCTTTTTTTTTTAGATGATGTTGTAATTATCCTTCATCACTGACGACTCTTCAGGTGATTGTAAAGTCATTAAGACGCTGCTCCGGCTGATGTTGCTGTCTAATTGTCTGATGTGAGGGAGGATGAAGAGGAGCTGCAGAGACACTGATCCTCCACCGACAGCCGACAACATGCAGTGAGTTCCTCTGCACCAACACTCACAACTGTGACTGTAACACAACATCCACAACATCCTGACAACACACTCTTCTGTCCACGTCTGGAGGACGGAGTGTGTGTTTCTGTTCTGAACCAGCACACTCCACAGTGAGGTCAACAGCCGGCTGTTATCCTCCTGATTACATCCCAGTTTCTCTCTGAGAACTCTGTGCCTTTGGGAAGTCTTTGTGGGGACGATGAGCACTCTCAGGTCTCTTTTCAGAGGCTCTGGTGGTGTTACGTTGGGTTTCAACACCAGACGAGTTGGAGACAGAGGAGGTCAAAGTCTGCAGACTTCTGTTTCACACCTCTGCACAGCTGACTGCTCGCAGCAGCAGACGTGAGCCTCAGGTTGTCTTGTTATTTTGGAAAGTTACAGAAATCTGAACTGGAGGTTTGCAGAACTACATCAGTGATAGAAATGTCTCACGATGTCGATGTGGAGGATCAGTCATGTCTGTATCGATCAATCACAGAAATGTAAAGTTTCGGACCTCTGCTGACCAAAAGAGTTGTCCACAGTTCATTTCATCTGTTGGGAGACGTGACGGAGGGCGATTAAAAAAACTCTATTATTTAAAGTATTTTGAAAGTGGACGTCAGATTTTATGATCTTACTGCAAAACGCAAACTGGACAACATGCAAGCTGTGTGTGAAATCTGCAGAAACAGCGTTTACACACATCCAAACCAAAACGGGTCAGCTGCTGAGTCCAACAGAACAGAACATGAGAGGAAAAGACGTCTCACTCAGCGCAGAGCTACAGATGATTTAATGTACCGAAGTTAAAGTGTCAAATCTGCCTCACAACAGCTGGCGACAGCGTCAGACGACCACACACACACACACACACACACACACACACACACACACACACACACACACACTGATGGTCTGACTGATCCGATCATCCGGTCTGTGATTGGACACTGTTGGACATGTTATCAAGAGAAACTGGGGATCAAACTACCAACCCTCCAGCTGACTGTGGACTGCAGTGGGTCTGACAGTCCGGGCCGACAGGTGGGCGTCTGTGGTTCTGGTGGTTGCGGTGTGTCCTGCACTGTCTGAGCATGCTGAGTCAGCGGTGAGAGAAATCACTCTGATTGGCTGTTCGGCTCAGCGAATCAGAGCACGAGCAGAGAAACAGATAAACACAGGGAGAGCCCGTCGTATCCGTGACTTCATGACTGTGACTGTGAGAGCTCCTTCATAGCAACACTTTCTGAAGAATGAGTTCAGACTGCTGCCCCCTGCAGGTGTGGAGAGGTGCTTCCTCTCACACAGGCGCAGAACGTACCAGCTAGCTCGTCAGGTGCAGCTTTAAGGGCGTGAGGCCACACAGCCGTCGACCTTTGCTGCTGTTGGTGAGTCTGCGTCGTCACGCAGCAGAAACCAAGATGGTCACAGCCACACGAACATGTAGCCGACTGTGTGTGTGGAACATGGGTTTGTTCTGGATGTGTGACACCGAGCCTGAGCTACAGTTCTGTCAGTTTACAGCTGAAAACACGTTTTGACAAAGCAGCTTGTTGTGACGGCTGAACACAGAAGAGCAAACTGTCAGTCAGTCAGATCATCAGTGAAGGACGACTGCTGTCTCGTCTCTTCTTCCTTCTGAGCGAAACCTGACTGGGGTCATGAAGCAACATCTGCCAGGCCGGTCTGCCGCCTCCCCTCCCCCTGCCTCCTGTCCAGTCCTGGATTAGAGCTGGACTAACCTCCTCCTCCTCCTCCTCGTCTGCATGGATTAACTGGTAGAGAAGCTGCTCTGCTGTCACACATTAACCTTCATCACGAGTCTCCAGAGATACAAACACAGCGTAAAGTCTGTTGCTGTCAGTCACAGCGAGCGAGGCGACCGTATACTGAGACTCCTGCTCTGATTCATGAGGCAGAGCTGAGGATGGTGAGGATGAAGCAGGTAGCAGCAGCTTCACCTGCGGCTCTGCTTCACCTCATCAGTGTGGCGAGTCGAAGGCTGGGAGGGAAACGGAGTTAAAGCAGGAAGAAGTCTTCTTCCATCTCTGCTGCGTCTCATCAGAGCAACACTTCAGCCCGCACTGAAGATGTTCCCACATTTAAAATCTGTTGAAATATCTTTTAAAGTTATTGATTAGTTTCCATCTTTGGACTCGTGCTACATTTTCTGACATTGATCATGTAGATGTGATTTACACCTCGATCAGTCCGGAGATCTTAAATTACACACAACTCTGCTGTTATATCAGAATTGTTTGTAATAATAGAATAATCCTGTTCCACCTGTCACCTGTCCAGACAGCATGCTGACATCAGCATACTTCACATCTCTGTGCTGTAACACGTCTGACCTCAGCAGTTTGAGCTGAAACAAAGATAAATGACAGGTTCAACTTATTTCAAACCTTTGAGCCGATTTATTTCTAAATGTCTTCATCATGCTGCTGCATGGATGGACACTTCTTTTATTTTGTAGTGAACCTCCATGCTGATATAAAGTCGCTCTTCACGTTGTTCCTCTCCTCCTCCTGATGAGAGGGAGGAGGAGAGGAGGACTTTATATCATCAGGAGGAGAGGAGGACTTTATATCATCGGGAGGAGGAGAGGAGGACTTTATATCATCGGGAGGAGGAGAGGAGGACTTTATATCATCAGGAGGAGGAGAGGAGGACTTTATATCATCGGGAGGAGGAGAGGAGGACTTTATATCATCGGGAGGAGGAGAGGAGGACTTTCTATCATCGGGAGGAGGAGAGGAGGACTTTCTATCATCGGGAGGAGGAGAGGAGGACTTTCTATCATCGGGAGGAGGAGAGGAGGACTTTATATCATCGGGAGGAGGAGAGGAGGACTTTCTATCATCGGGAGGAGGAGAGGAGGACTTTATATCATCGGGAGGAGGAGAGGAGGACTTTCTATCATCGGGAGGAGGAGAGGAGGACTTTCTATCATCGGGAGGAGGAGAGGAGGACTTTATATCATCGGGAGGAGGAGAGGAGGACTTTATATCATCGGGAGGAGGAGAGGAGGACTTTATATCATCAGGAGGAGGAGAGGAGGACTTTATATCATCGGAGGAGGAGAGGAGGACTTTATATCATCAGGAGGAGGAGAGGAGGACTTTATATCATCAGGAGGAGGAGAGGAGGACTTTATATCATCAGGAGGAGGAGAGGAGGACTTTATATCATCGGGAGGAGGAGAGGAGGACTTTATATCATCAGGAGGAGGAGAGGAGGACTGAGGTTATTTTTATTTTTGGATGAACTGTTCCTTTAATTTTGTTATTCGTCCACTCAAACCTGATGGATTCAAAGGAATGACATTCAGCGAAGGAGCCTCCCTTCTGAGATGGAGGCAGATAACAAACACACACACACGCACACACACACAGACACACACACACACACACAGACACACACACACAATAGCAGCCTGCCTGTCTCACCACTACAGTACAGAGTGTGGAGGAGCTTCCAGATGCAGTCAGACTCCGCTGAGCGCAAAACTGCGACTAATTTGAAGCCATGAATCATTCAGCCCGCTGAGACTGATCGACAGTATAGACCCGCTCCCTGTACACACCGGAACGCACACACGCACACGCACACACACACACACACACACACACGCACACATGCACGTTGACAGACACATGCAATCATTTGTTCCAATAAAATCACACATATCATCCTTCAGCGAGGAGAGGAGGAGGAGGGGAGCTGTAGTCTTTGCAGCAGCAACAGTTGGCTGTCTGTCGACTGAGAGGAAAGAGTTCGCTGCAGCGCGCACGCACGCACGCGCGCACACACACACACACACTCTACATGCGTGCACACACATTCGGCAGCGGCTGGAGATAGAAAGACGAGCGAGCCGAGAGAAGAAAAGGTGAAGCCACAAAGCCACACGGCTGGAGGGATGCCTGGCAACCGGTGGCAAAAAAATGGAGTCAGAAGAGAGACGGAGACACACACACACACACACACGTTGACAACAGCGGCGTAAACACATTCATCACTCACTGGAGTCGTCCGAGTCATATCCCTCCACGTCGGGCTCCTCGTCCCTCCTGGAGGAGGCGGAGGCTCCGGCACAAGCCCGCTCCGGTTTATCCTCATTGGTGCGGTCACTTTCGGTTGCGGCGGCGGTGGCCGAGGAGGCGGAGAGGGCAGAGGACGGGGGCCCGGCGGCGTGGCCCACCTGGTGGAGCGCAGCAGGGGGGAGGCCCCGCGGGTAGCGGGGGAAGTAGTCTGAGATCTGCTTGATGGGCTGGATGGGGCCGGGGCACACGTCAATGGCCATGTGCTCCTGGATGCTGATGGTGGGTTTCTCGCCTTTGCGTTGTGTCATGCATGCGGTCGACTCCCCAAACCACAACAAGTGAGAAAAGAAAAAACATCAACAGACCCTCCCCTCGTCCTCCTCCAACTCCTCTTCTGCTGGGTGGTGCACCGTCCAGGTGATGTCTACATGGAGAGGTGGAGGCTGCTGCGTCTTCCTGTGGCACCCTCAGACCAGAGCACGCCGTCTGACAGCCTCACACACTCTACTACCTCCCTCGGCTCGCTGTCCTCGTCCAATACCCCCACACTGTGTCTGCTGCCTCTGACAGAGAGAGAGAGTGTGTGTGAGGGAGTGTGAGGCAGAGGGAAGGGATTAGAGAGGAGGGAGGGAGGGATCAGCTGATGTCACTGCCTAGCAACCGAGCGGTAAACAGGAACCGTCGGCCGAGGCGCTTAATTATGATATTAACCCCATCCATCTGTCAGTGGGAGGGAGGATCCTGCAGCGCGCCACACTGCTGCCACTCTGTGTGTGTGTGTGTGTGTGTGTGTGTGTGTGTGAGAGAGAGTCTTCACACTCCTTCACACACACGTAAATTTAAATTAAATTTAAGTTGGGGGGGGCTTAAGGCTAAATCTCCCCTCGGGCCCCAGAATGGCCGAGGGCGCCCCTGCCCGCCTCCTCGTTCTCACAGTGAGCCAACACATTTGTGGTATTATGGGTTTTCTGATATTTTAATATCATTAATGAATTACACTTCTGATGAATCTGAACTCAAATCAGAACATTTTCTCTCCGATCGTCTGAGGGAAGACGATGAAGACGATGTGTAAACTGATCGGAGCAGAGAAACTGTCTGTACATCCTGTCTCAGCCCTGATGTCATCAAACATCTCACTGCAGTTTGGTCGCAGCGGTGTGACCCTGCAGCGTTCACACACAAACAACAACACTAGTTTATTGAACTGAGACACAGTGAGGTGGTGTTGAAGCTGCTCCTCAGGTGAGACCTTCAGGTGAGACATCATCCAGCGTCAGTGTTACGACAGTCAGTGTGGCAGTGCTTCTCTTTACTTCAGACTGAGTTCAGATCTCTACGATGAAGAAGTAATAAATAAATTGCAGTCTTGTGACAATGTGAAAACTTAAAGTAGAAGATCACAGATCAAGTTCAGTTTTGTTGTGATGCTAAAGATTCTCGTTGATCTTCAGATCCACATGAACACTGTGACTGACTGACTGACTGACTGACTGACAGGATGTCACAGGTGAGTCCTGCTGCTCTGTTAAGAACAGGAGGCTGGTGAACACAGGGTGCAGCGCCCTCTGGTGTCCGCTGCTGGAAACACATGCAGGCCGTCACAAAGACAACAGGTGCTTTATTAGCTTCATCAGATCATCAGACACAAGATGGAGGAATCTGATCCTGCAGGAGGAGACACTCCATCCCTGTCTTCATCTTTTCATAATCAAAGTATTTTCTTCAACAACAGACCTGCTGAGATTTCAAATCTTAGAAATGTGAAATCAGTGATCATGTTTTAAAGGTTATTGTCTTTGACTCCATGGTTCATATTCTAACTCTGACCCTGAATCTGTCTTTTATGCTTCAACAACAAGTCTTTTTATCGATCAGTTAACAGGGTTAATTAGAGTGAAGTCACACTTTTCTCATAGAGAAGCTCTAATTACAGTCACTCCCTGTGTCCTTTACAGTCACAGTGTGTCATGTACAGAAAACACTTTGGATGTGTGTAAAATATAATATTCAGCTCACCTGGTGCACAGTACTGAAGTAATACTGAAGTTGTTGTTATTGGTGTTTAGTCTTTACACTGAAATCTTTCCTTGATCATCATCTTTACAATCTACAACAATTAAACATGTAAAAATATATAATCTAGATTTATTCTGGAGTCTGAAGTGATTTGATCTCATTTCTACACGTGTCAGATGATTTATTTCCAGATCTCTTGTTGAGTAAAACGATTTTTCTCCACGAACACAAACTTCTCACAGTCAGTGTTTGTTTCCTTGTTTCCAGCTCTCATCTTTGGAGTTACACACCCTGTTTGTGTCACAAACCAGTAGGGTGGAATCAAATCAGCGGAACGAAAAAGCATTTTTCCTCCAGAAAGCTCGTCTCTGTGGCGCTTTGTGAACAGGTGGCCTCAATTATGTAGTGGTCGTCCTCCAGCAGCAGACCGGCGTCCCCACAGGAAGCCTGCTGAGGACTTCCTGTCTGTTTTTAGACGCCAAGGAGGCGTTCTGGTCGACACGGAAAAATCTGCTCCACAAATACAGAAACAGTCTTTCTGAGGCAGCTTCATCCGTCAGCGTGATCAGATCAGCTGATGAGACTGAAAAGGAAAATGTTTTTCTTCTTCAGTGGTGTGTTGATGTGGTCAAAGAGACAAATCCTCCAAGCTTCAGTCTGTTTGTGTGAAGGTTAAGGGTGTGTGTGTGTGTGTGCGTGCGTGCGTGCGTGCATGTGTGCGTGTGTGTGTGTACACTGTAGAGAGATAGGGGTATTTAAAGTAGCCGAGACACTCAGAGGCAATTATCTGGAAAAAAGAAGAGAGATGAGTCAACAGGTAACCTTCACACACGCACACACACACACACGCTCGTGTTTACAGCGGCTGTTAAAACTCGGATCTGCTGTTGAACGTAACGACTCTTTATGTTTCTAATGAGCTCTGACATCATCGTCTCTGAGCGCTGACCAAACAGCATTCACTTTACCTTTATTTTGTTACCGTGGCGACGATGGTCACCTGACTGTGGACCTGGTCTCCACAGTAGTTAATGGGATGGATCGGTGTGTCACCTGGCACATGTAATGAAAGTGTGTGTCAGGCCTGTTCAACAGGAGGCCCGCGGGCCAAACGTAGCCTTCAGCAGCCTCGTTCTGGCCCTTCGATCATTGTGTCAGCAAGATAATCAGCTGTTTCATCAGTTGTGTCTGTTGGTCTCCTGTTTACAGCTTTAACACTGTTAACAGAGGAAATATGTGTGAAAATCAAGCTGACAACCTCCGTCTGAGACTATCAAGGTGCATTGTTTGGTTTTTATACATTATTTCTTTTGAAACTGATGAAGTGCATCGTTTGAACACATTCAGTTTACCAGCTTTAGAGGACAGATACAGAGAACGGTGGTTTAGATTTCACAGCTGTTTGTTAGTTTGGTTTCTGCCGGACTCTGGTGGTTTAGGAAGGACGTTCAGGGTCGGACCTCCTCTGTGGATTTGCTCTGTTTGGCCTCCACAGTGAGACGGAGGTGTTGTGAATGAGCTCCTTTAAGAGCAGCGTCCTCTCTGAGGTGACTCATTGACAATTCAGTCATGCAGCGCTCAGACTCTCTCTCTCTCTGAGGAAATTAAAGTGCTCGGGGTCCAAAGACTTCGATATGAATACACATTAAAACACAGTGATTCAGGGTGCCGTTAAGTCCTGGTCCTCCTTCTTAAACCAGCTGAGAGTCGTCTCCAGGTGTCTCCAGTGGTTCACCTCCTGTTTAACAGACACTTCTCAGTCAGCAAAGGCGACTCTGTGTCATCCCCAGTTATACGGTGTCCCCCAAGGCTCAATTTTAGGCCCCATCCTGTTCTCCATGTACAAGCGCCCCCTGCTGACATCATATGCAAACACAACAGTCACTTCCTACGCCGATGACACAACACTTTATCTCCAATCAGACCAAATGACCAAACCTCCTCCTAACTCCTCACAGCTGCTCAGCAGATGTTAGCAGCTGGACGCTCACAGCTTCCTTCAACTCAGTGACGCCAAATCTGAAGTCATCCTCTTTTCAGGATGAATGTTTCTGTGTTATTTAACTCGTAGACGAGTTAAAGTTGGTAAATCGTGTTTTAATCAGCTCTGTAAAGTTTTAAAGATCAAGTCATCTCTGTCAGTGGCTGATCCTGAGAAGGTTGTTCGTACATTTATTTTATGTTCTTCTCTTCATATCTATATTTGATCACCGCCACAGTTACCTGCTTCTATTGTTGATATGTTGCATGTATGTAAAGTTCTTATAGTTATTAGATAGACAGATGAGTTCAGTCTGAAGTGGACAGGATGTTTGTGTCTGAGGGTAATGATGCACAGAACAGCTTCATTCTGGATATTGATGACATGTCATCACCTCGCTGAACGAACCTCCGTCTCAAATAATGAGGTGTCTCGTTGTGTTTGTTCATTTTACTGAAGCGACCAAACAGGTTGCATTTACTGTTTCATTTAAATTCACAGCACGGCGTTAATGTTTCCAACAATAGTCTGAACTCTTCACAGTTTACTGACGACTGTTTCTAATTAATGAGAAGCCAGAGACGACTGTGTTTACTGAAGCTTTATTGAATTAACAAAACACACACACTCAGTGTGTGACGAAGACGTCATGGTAAACAGCATTTTTATGGATTTGGCAGAAGAATAATTTCACAGAAGTTCAGTGATGAAGAGCAGAGAGGAGTGATGGTCTTCATCAGGATGATGTTGAATATCAGACAGTTAAACAGGCGGCAGCATATCACCACAGTGACCAGCAGGTAGTATCAGGGGAGTGTTGGCGTTTACACATTCTGTATTATTTCATATAATCTACTGTAATCTATAAACTCTAAATGATGACCTGCAGATTATTTTGTGGTTTCATAATGTAACAATATTATCGGCATATCTTCAGAGTGTAGGGATGTAAAGAGAAGAAGAGTTAGACTGATTAACAGAAGAACCAGAAAACATCTGCACTGGATTATTCACATGATTTTATTTTATCAACACCAAACATCAATATTTCATATTTTAGATGAACATTATCGTCAGTAACAGTTTGACGTGACGCCACAGTGAACTGTGACGACCGTGGTGCCGTCTCATTAGTTTTTACTGTCACTAATATATTCAGTCCAGATTCATCAGCCTGTTCTGCTGCTGCTAACTGCTGCTGCTAACTGCTGCTGCTGCTAACTGCTGGTCGTTACAGAAACACTGATGTTGGTCGTTACCTTCCTGTGTGACTCTGACGAGCAGCTCTGAACTGGACTGAACTACTGAAGCGGGCTGTGGTTCTGTGGTTCTGTGGTTCTGCAGAGTTCAGCTGTCTGCAGCAATCTGATGAATGTCTCTGATCCAACACCGAGCAGGGTCAGGATCCACGCTAAATGAGGGAGTCGAGGGAACGACTGACCTTTTCAGATATACTGCTTCATAATCACACACACACACACACACACACAGCTCTTGGGCAGCTCTGATTGGAGTTCAGATTAACAGAAGTGGGCAGAGAAACATTTACCTCCTTGTTCACAGAGAGAAATACGTCAGTAACATTTTGTGATTCTCTTTGAGCTCAAAAAACATTTTTTAGTGTCTTTGTCTTCGTTGAAGGACAAAGTGTGGAAAGTTTGGTGGTTAGTTCCTTGATGAGAGTCTCTCAGAGACGAGACGAGACAGACTGAGTCCCTGTGGTGAGTCAGCCACAGCCTCGGTGTTACTCATGGTTCATGTTGAAAAGAAAACACAAAATACAACCCTGACACTGATTAACCGTCTGAGTCCATGTTACATTAAGACATCCAGTAACAGCTGTTTATCAGCGCTGAGCGTCAGAGAAGAGTCTGCCTGCCTGCCTGCCTGCCTGTCTGTCTGCCTGCCTGTCTGTCCGCCTGCCTGTCTTTCTGCCTGCCTGTTTGTCTGCCTGCCTGTCTGCCTGTCTGTCTGTCTGCCTGCCTGTCTGTCTGCCTGTCTGTCTGTCTGCCGGTCTGTCTGTCTGTCTGTCTGTCTGTCTGCCTGCCTGTCTGCCTGTCTGTTTGCCTGTCTGTCTGTCTGTCTGTCTGTCTGTCTGCCTGCCTGCCTGCCTGTCTGTCTGTCTGCCTGTCTGCTGGTCTGTCTGTCTGTCTGTCTGCCTGTCTGCCGGTCTGTCTGTCTGCTGCCCTCTGCTGGTCACAACACAGACTCTGCTTCAGCTCATTAGTCTGTTCGTGTCCACAGAGGAGGCCGGATGTCTGACCTGTCTGTCTGTCTGCCTGTCTGTCTGCCTGTCTGTCTGTGACATCATCACCAGTCAGCCATCACCTGGACCTGCTGCTGCCTGTCTCACCTCTCTGTGAGGATCTGTCACAATAAGACCACCTGTCACATGTGAACCGTGTTTAATATCATGTTTTAATTCTATGATTAAGTCACAATGTTGATGAGTGCACGTTCAGCTTCTTCTTGTCCTTCATGGTAAAAAGCAGAGTCGTGAGAGCGTTTGGGCTCAGGTGTTTGGCTCGGTGCTGGTTCTATACAGAGTATCACAACATCACAGTCATGTGTTGATCCCAGCAGCAGGTCACAGATCAGTCTGCTGCACCGACATGTTCATCTGTGTGTCGGCTGACACGTCTGAGCCACAGTTAAAGGCTGAAGACGACCAATCAGCTGCAGCGTTACAAACCAGCAGGTGACATCCTGCAGCTCGTCTGGTGACCGCCAGCTGCTCACAGCCTCATTATTTCTGTGTTCGAATATTTAAGGATGTAAACATGATCAAATCTCAATCACCTGTATCACACCTACAGAAAGGTCTCCTGTGGGCGTGACCTCAACCCAATGATGTCACATAAAACCTGGACACAGCATTGGTGGCGGAGCTATGAAAACTGCTCAGTGGCTTTTTGAAGCCAAAGAAACTCGACTCGAGTTTCAAAGGATCTTCAGTGTTGTGTGGCCCCGGAGCCAGAGCCCTCCAACAGCTGATTAGCGCCCCGCTAACTTCCTGTTTAGCGCCCGGCTAACTTCCTGTTTAGCGGCTGGCTAACTTGAATAGGAATGAAATAATGTAATCGTGCGGCTCTGAGACTTTCTCAATGTTTCTGACCAAATGGCTG
This sequence comes from Lagodon rhomboides, assembly GCA_039737535.1. Taxonomy (NCBI): domain Eukaryota; kingdom Metazoa; phylum Chordata; class Actinopteri; order Spariformes; family Sparidae; genus Lagodon; species Lagodon rhomboides. Next base: position 20,292,507 of record CM077795.1, read on the forward strand.
AAACTGTCTGACAGACGCTTCTTCACAGTGAAGCTTATGAGAAAACTCTTTCTGGGCCGCAGGGCGTCTCGTGATGATGTAATGACACAGTTGGAAAGTTGGATTCAAAGCCTGGAGCTCTTCATGGGGCTCGCCTCAACCCGACCCTTCACCCTGTGTGTTCATGTCCAGTCCCGGGGCAGGCGGTCTGCTCGGTGGTTCTGGATCTGGAGGGAGAGTGTGAACTTTGCTCATGAAGGTCTGCAGTGATGGAGGATGATTGGTGATTCTATCCTGCTGCCTTCTGCCCTTTGGATCAAACTCATGCAGTTTAATGTGAGAGGAGCAGAACCAGCAGCTGATCGTACTGTCATCACTGTACAAATGTCAGAGTCCAACTCGCAGAGATGAATCTGGGATCAGAACTCAGTTCAGCTCATTCTCATACGTTTCAAATTGTGCACTTTCACTGGAAAAATAAGAAAACTGCTGCAAATTAAAACATCATTAACATTAAATATTTAATTTGAGTCTTTATTGGTGGATAGATCATCATTAGTTTATTCTGAGTGTAACTCAGCGCAGCGTCCTGCTGCTGTAAACTCAATTAGCACCAACTGAATTAGCACCTCAGACTGAAGCAGTTTTTAGGCCTGTTTAATACAACTGTTCCCAAAAAGTGAAAAAGTGTTTTTTTTGTTTTGTTTTTCTTTAAAAATGTTTTTAAAGATTTTCATAATCAATAGACATCAGCTGCAGAAACCTGAGTGTTCACACAAGTGATGACAGTAACTAAAATAAAGCAGGTCACCAGAAGTCAAACTCAGTTTCCAAAGCGGAAGCCTTGTGTGACTCCAGTGTTAAGAACTCAAGAAGGCTTTTATTTTGTAAAAAAGACAAAGGAAGTGGCTCCGCGGCTGCGCTGATGAACTCTGTGACGTCACCAGTCACGGACTTCTTTGCACCTGTGATGCTCCAGGTGATCAGAGTTCAGGTAAGAACAGAACTCTGCAGGTTCTTTAAGACCCTCACAACAAGGTTTTGCCAGCTTCTGATCCATTTGGGTCTAATGTGGTTCCGTTTGCATGTAGAACTGTTGTTGTTTGTTTTACTTTAGTTAGCTCTCCACTGTTTGTTAGCAGTTAGCATCCGTTCATGTGCCATGAATGAACCGTCAGCAGCAGAGCATGACGTCACTGTTGCCACTGTGACGTCGGTACAGGACAGATGACACGTTGCTCTTCATTGTGTCTGTGGACACGTGTTGGACGGAGATCACAGTCTGACAAGAGGCAGGCAGGTGTCTCCAGCATCTTCACTGAGAAGACAGCTAGCAGGTGAGCAGCAGGAGTGGGAGGAGTCAGGCTGAATGCAGCCAGCAGGTCCAGGACCAGCCCTCATGGAGCTCCAGGTGAGAGTGCAGGTATTAGGAACATGCTTTAAAATGTGTAATGTGGTGTTATTCAGTGAATGAAGCAATTTAAATACCTGCTTTTAATCACAGTACTAAAAACTGTGCATTTGTTAAATATTTGAAATTCATGCTATATATTATAAAAAATCATGTACACTTTATTAGAAATAAAATTAAATCATGCATGTTCAATTAAAAATAGAAGTATTGAAGTGAATTGACTGTGTCGATCAATACTTTCAGATGCACAAATGACCCTGGTGATGATGGTGCTGAGTCAGATGACAGCAGCTCCAGCAGCTCCAGCACCAACAGGAAGCTCCCAGTTCATCCTAATTCTGCCACAGCGAAAGGTCCCCAAGGTAGAATATTTCTTAAAAATGCTATTAACCTATCACCAGCAACATGTGAATAACTCTTTTGTATTGCTGAAATGTAGTTGTCTGTTAATATATTTAAAAGGGTAAAGCTTGGCAGTCTGAATGTTACTGTGGAGCTGTCAGAGTGGGTCAAAGAGTGATCATGGTGATCTCGGTGTGCTGAGTGTGGAGTCCAAGAGAGCCACGGCCTCAGATATGGATGAGTTTGTACGGTTGTTCAACAGCAAGATACAGTTATTCAGAAGTGTCAGCACCTCCAAATGAGTCGTACTTATTCTGATTGTGATAACACATTCTGGTTTAGAATACACAGTGTAAAGAGCTGAGCACTACTGAGTTTGAATATTGTTATTGTCAGTTTCACAGAGGTGAATTATTGTTCTTTAACCTCTTGGTGGTGTTTCACTTGCAGCAGCAGGAAATGAATCATGTGTCCGGCGTCATTAATCTTCCTGCAGGAACAGATAAGAGGGAAGGAGGCTCAGACACAGAGGAGTTGAACTTTAGAGACAGTTTATTTAAACTTGAGTTCATTTACAGCAGTTCCACTGGAGGATGACGTTGTAGCCACATTAAACCTACGGTCCTATCTACTGTATGTACAGGGAGGAGGAGGAGGATGCAGCTCGGTAGTGCAGAAGGCACACAGTTGGCTTTATACTCGCCTGTAAGCGCTACTAACATGACGGAGAGGATGGAGGTGACGTGGCGGCCTTACAGCGGACATGTGTGCTCGCTTCACGATGCAAACGAGAAGTTGCGGCTCCTGTTTCACTCCCATCATCGGTGATATAGTGGAGCAGGTAGAAACTTAAACAGCGAGCATCCTTAAAAGTCTGTTTCTCTACATGTGCACTGAACAAGCGTCGTCACTCGTGTTCATGTGTTGTTCCTGCTCACAACACAAGATATGTGGATCACAGAAAACTCAAACTGGACATGTTAAGGCATTCTGTAATGAAACCAAAGAGTGAAGGACAGAAGCAGGTAAATACAGCTTGCCGACATGAATCAGGATGGTTTGGCATCAACATGGCAGCTTCACACACACACACACACACCCGCCAATCACTTCCAACTGTCCAATAAGAGCTGCCAAATCCTCCAGAAGAAGCACAGGAGAGATGAAGATGATGAAGATGATGAGGATGACGGTGAACATGTTCAGATATGAGACACATCAGAATCAGGAAGACTTGTCCTCGCGTCAGAAACACTCGTTCACCAACAAACTCACAGAAATCAAACAAATGTACAAAGTGTTTGATACAATAATAAAGGATAAACCTCAGAATAATAATAATAATAATAATAATAATAATAATAATAATAATAATAATAATGTGTGAACAGCACTCGAACAGAAACACAATTCAAGTAAAGCCTTTAAAACTGAAAAAGTCTAAAACTAGGTCGTAGTTTAAAATCAGGAGGAATCGTTGCATCGTAGATTATTTCTGCTGCTTATATAAAAAAAGTACATTCAACAGGTACATCAATTAATTATGGAGCAGAATCAGAATCAGGTCAGTAAATGTGTCATTAAATTGAAAAGTATTGATATTAAAGGCGGATTCAGACCGTTTTTAATTCTCTAGCTTTAATTTAAGAAGCTCAGATTTGAATAAGTTTGACATCGTGAAGAATTGAACAGTGACGACTCGACAGATGAGGACAAAACATGTTCCCGCTTATTTCTGAGGATTCGCCCTTCTTGTCCTCTGTGTTTTCATTTTTTTCCTCAGAAGTTCGACTTTAAAGTCAGAGATCAAATACTTTCTCCTGAAAACTCTGATTCAGAATTTAAACTTCCTAGAAAAGTCAGAAAAGTACGTTCACGTACGTCAGCTCTGAATTCTGACAGTAACTTAGTTTTGAACACTGACACCTCCAGTCTCCTCTGTCACCTTCGACTCTGAATCTTTGCAGAACATTTAGAACGAATGATTGTCAGTCAGCCGAGAAGATAAATTATCAGTGGAAGAGCGAGAATTTCATCCTTAAAGCTTCAGTTTGAGCTTCAGCGTCACAATAATTCATGTGTTTCAGAGGACGACGGTCTGAAGCCGCCTTTCATTATCCAGACGTTTCACTCTCACACGTTCACACTGAGAGGCTCTGCACATTTAGCTGAACTACAAAACAATAGAAAATTAAATGATTTAATCATAAATATATAAACATAATTATATAATAATATATAATTATATTTATCTTCAGAAGGCGTCCGACTTAAACTAACTTTATAAAGTTCTGTTGACGTCGGACAAAAAGAAAATCCTCACAGACAAAATGTGCAAGAAATCTAAAGGTGCACTAATGAGGAAACAACCGATGATGATTTGTTCCAGATAAAAGCATCCTGAAATATAATAAGTGACGCCGACAGGACAGATCACAGAGCTTGGCCTCCTCAGGCCGGAGCAAACAAAGAGAAGAAGAAGGAAACCATCTCCACGTCTGTTTCCAAGCGAGCGAGTCCACCGAAGGTAAGGCAAGAAAATGTTCTGCTTCATCCAGGAGCAACAAAAGACGAAGAGGCAGGTGACGATGAAGGCTCGGAGGAGGGAAAGCAAAAGGCAGAAACTGATTTAATCTACCAGACAAACAGACTGCAGCTCATTAAAAGGGACTCGTGATAAGACCAACAGGACGATGGAAGTCATTAACTTTAGTGTCGACGCCGTTTCCTCTTTATGTATGAACGAGCACAGTGCACAGACACACCGGGGACACAACCGGATATGATTAAGAGCTTAATTAAATCAACTAATTAGTACTTTATGTAACGTCCAGAGTCTCTGCAGAGAGAAGTGCTGGATTCACTGTTTACTGCTGAAGCTGAAGACTGAATTATTATTATTATCTCCAGCTGTGTACTCAGGCTGACTGAGCTGTTTAGTTGGGAGATAAAAGTACTCAGATTACAGCGGCATGGACCTCGTCGGTCTGAGCTCCGGCTGACTCTCAGCGTCTCTGTGGTCCGTCTGTGTTAACGAGGCTGGACGATGGACGATGTGGCCTTCTGCTTTGTTTCTGTACTGCATGTTCTGACATGGCACACGGGACTCAGGCAAAATAATAATAAAATAATATCAGAGAGAGAGATAGAGAGAGAGGTTTTGCACAGAATCTCAGAGTTCCTACAAATATTTACAGGACAGATACAGGCACTTGTATATCTTTGGTTGGAGAAACCCAACATTGCAGAGTAATGCATTCACAGAGCTTTTGTGTCCCTTATTGTGTTTCCACGGTTCACTAGGCAACTGGTTTATTTTATTTCTTCTGTCTCTTCGTCCACGTTACAGGTCAGTCCTCACACAGCTCTCCGACGGCTGGTTACCCCTCCGACAACGCCACCTGTCACACAGGAAGTGAGACAACAGGTCAGCACAACACCTGGTAACCTCATGCTGTGTCATCCCTGAGTCTACCATCAGAGGGAGCCACAGTAAGACCTGTTCAGTAAACAGTGAAGAAGAGAAGAGCGCTCAGCTCTGCTGCTGCTGCTGCTCAACACATGAGATAACTGATCATTTCACATAGTTGTATTTCATAAAGAAGATCCTGACCTGTAGTTTCAGCACACCTGAGGGTAGAAGCATCTGACATCACTACTCCAACAAACACAAAGAACAGCAGGTTGTTTCCTCTGAAACTGTAGAGAAGAACATCTACACCAGCCACAACACGTTCACTCTTCCTCCTCCTCAACACCATTATATTTATATAAGTTATATACGTCTTTATCTTTTTATTGTCCTCATCTTTATCCATCTCTCAGTCACATTTATCTCCCTGTGCTCTGCCGCTGAGGGATCAATATTATCAGTTTATCAGCTAGAATTGTATTATTGGAATAACACACAGTAATATAAATTATTATTGGGGCTGATATTAAACGTGCATCATGACTTCAGTGACAGAACATCTTGGCTGACTATAAATGATGTCATGACATAAAAGAAGAATACATTTTCTTTTACAGCACGTTTAAACAATCTTTACGTTACAAATCCTGTTTCTCACGAGTGATTTACCACCGAGTCACTTCAAATTAGATCTACAGAAGAAGAAATTATTTGGTTTAATCATGTCATGTCCCGATCAATAGATCAGAATCAGAAGATTCTCGTTTCATTACATCTGCAAACATTCGTTCACATTAAAGCCTTGATGTAGTGATGTCATGATGTGATGATGATGTGATGTCATGATGTTGTGATGTCATGATGTGATGTCATGATGTAGTGATGTCATGGTGTGATGATGTTGTGTTGTCATGATGTGATGTCATGATGTTGTGATGTCACGATGTAGTGATGTGATGTTGTGATGTCATGATGTAGTGATGTCATGATGTAGTGATGTGATGATGAGAAGTGAGTACTGAGAATAATTGTTAAATTATTCAGAATCATTAATAATAAACCTGATCACAGTACGAAGGAGTTTATATATTATTTCAGACAAGAAGAATCATCTAATTCATTTCAATACGTCACAGTCTTGAGTATTGATTACTGTGATCGATCGGTCGAAGTATCGGATGGATTTTGATTCACATGTTAACCTGATTGTTTTGAGTATTTCTGATTGATTGTGGTTCTGATTCTGGTTGGAGTGTGTTCAGTTTGAGCTCTGTGTGTTCCGGACCTGTCCCCAAGGTGACAGTGAGGTGGATGTAGTCAGTGTTTGTATTCTTCAGGTTAAAGGTGAAATGTTTGAGTGTCTTCTGTCAGCTGATAGTCTGAAACACAGCTCAGAGGTACAGAACTGTTCCTGTTCCCTCATCTGTGGGTCGGACTCACATGAGTCACAGCTATCTGACCTCTTTAAACTAATCTGTGGTCAGCTGTGAGCTGGCTGTTGAGATGGAGGAGATACATGAAGGGAGCTTAATATTTACACTTAATATAACATGTGATTAACACATAATTATGTTACCATGGACACCAGTAACATGTGATTGATTCCTACATGTCCATGTGTGGGCAGAGAATCATCTTTAACCAATCACTGATCATCATCACTGTTCAGGTGTGCGACGTACCTTCTCAGGACAGAAGTCTGGGTTGCTCTGTCGGACTTTGCCGGGCCGTCCCTTGATGACTGCATAGCAGAACATAGTGATGACCATGACGAACAGGAAGTAGCTCGTGTGCATCAGGTGCAGGTTGATGAGGGAACGGTCGTCCTGGTGAGAGACAGAGTTGATGATCCGATAAAGAGCCACACTCAGTTCAATATCACAGGAGGAGAACACAGGGGTCGTTTTCATGGAGACACACTCAGTGTGCAGAGTGGAGGGCTGTGAGTGACGGAGGGAGAGCAGGGAAAGAAACGCAGCCAAACCAATACGCTGCGTCTTTAAGTAGCTTTAAAAAACAAACAAAAAAACACTGAAACGCAGTATATGGCGGTCGGTGTTGATTCTGTGGTGCACCGCCACGAATGAGTCAATGTGTGTGAAACACTGACACAGTTTCTCCTACAGCTGCTCGTCAGACATCCCTCACATGTTCCCTCACATGTTCCCTCACATGTTCTCACAGTCCACATCACAGGCTGCACATCATGTCTACAGGTGTTCAGCTGGAGCCACTGTAACGCTCACGTGATGACTGAGAGTCTTTTAAACAACTTCATGGCTGCTTCAGAAGAAATCTACTGGCTGCCGTCTGAACTAACACCAGCTGATACCAGAGTGCTTCAGTGGAAGATGTTCAGACTCGTTAACTGCACCGTGAGCCTGAAGAGGACAGGAATGAAACACAGCTGTAATTAAAACACCTCCAGATGTTTCAGCTCCCTGAACACAGTACTGGACCGTGAATCCATCCCCGTGTTGTTCTGCTGCTGGTGGAGTGAAAGTGTGTGTGTGTGTGTGTGTTCAGGTGAGCTCAGATCAGGTTACAGCTCAGGGACAGAATATATGTTCTGATTGTTTCCAGGCTCAGTGGAGCGTTCAGACACCAGTGGGGGTCAGTCAGTGGGGTCATTGTGACGCTGGAACAATCCACCAGCATCAGTACAGAGCTGAAGCTGAATGGACTCAGTCAGGTTTACCTCGCGTCATCAGAGGCTCAGTGAGGATCATCAGAACCTGAACAGCTCTGATACATGATCAATATATTTCTTGTATTTTGTTGTTGCTATAAATATAAACTTTCTACAAGAGAAATGTACACAGAAATATAAAATGCAACATGAATATGATCAAATTATTATTAGAACTGCAACAATCAGTCGATCAGAATCAGTTATATTCTGATAATTGATTAATCATTCAGTCATTGTCTGCTTCATCTTGTTCATGTGAGGATTCTCTGCTCTTCTTTCTCATTTCTGAGACTACGTGAAGAGTTTCTGGGTTTTGGACTGTTGGTTGGACAGAAGAAGATGTCTGAGGGTCAATTTGAAGCAGTTTTACAAATTCTGTCCAAACTAAACAATTAATCTTGAAAATGAACTGCAGATTATTGTTAGTTGTTAGTTGCATCATCTGACATCATATCTGTGATGTCATTTATGTTATTCTATAATTGTTGTAACCTTCCAGAAAGATGCACTGCAGAATCTTGTCTCTATAATATATTTTACATTTATTACACTGAAGACTGTGAGAAAGAGAGAAGTAGGAGTGATGATGAAGAAGAACCTCTGTAAAGATCTCTTCATCCACCACCGGAGAGATTCATGACCTTTTCTAACTAGTTACTGTAGAGGATCAACAGCAGTCGACCGTCGACTACACTGTTCTGCTGACTCGTGCTTTGTTTCAGTGTAAGTCTGATGTTTAACTTGACAACAAGTCAAAAGTGTTGACTGTTGTTGTCCTCTGCTAATTCTGCGGGTCTTTCCCTTCATGTACTGAACGCAGCCGATAGTCACCGTGTGTTGAGTGAACCTGTGAGTGTGATGATGCAGATGTGATGGGACTCACATCAGGAACGATGACGGTCAGCTTTGGGTTGAGTGCGTGGTACACTTTGCCGATGGCTCCTTTGTAACACCAGAAGGGATTATAGTCCTGACTGTACTTGGTGTCCGAGTCGCGGACCGTAGTGAACACCTTGTACCAGGAGGTGGCGTTGGTGTACGTCTCAGGAACGCAGTGTGGCGGCTGCCTGTCAACGGAAACAAAGACTGAAGTCATGAACTGTTGAAGAGTTCACTGATTATTGATTATCAGCTCCATACAGAACATGACCCATCAGACAGAAAGGATGAACCTGCAGTGTGAGTACATCTGGAGGAAGGAAAGCAAAGGAGCAAAACTCTTAATAAATTCAGTATTCTGGGACAAAATCATTGATTACCTATATTTTTACACTTGACATGTTCAGTTACGCTGGAACAAAGCTGCTTCAGTGTGTCGTTTCATACAGCAGCTGAACACTGAGATGTTTGAAGGCAGTGCGTCACATGCTGCAGGACGCTGTGTTTGTGTCAGTGTGAGGCAGCGCTACAGATAAAGTGTGTCCCTGTGACTCAGGGAGCTCGGCCAACTCACACTGTGACTGGGAAGATATTGCTGGCCGCCGTGATGGTCATGCAAGTGCTGAACACCACCTGCTCGCAGTGTCCGTGCAGCACGCAGTCGTCTGAGTTCCAGGATAAAGGCAGCGTGAACGTGATGTTTATTTCTTCATGAGCTTCCCGGCCTAAAAAACAAGAGACGGAGCAACAACAGAGTCAGGCGGTTAAATCACTCACCACAGTGTTGCTGAGCTGTTTAAAGGCCAGCCCTGAACACAAAGACTCAAACTTGTATTTCCACATTCTGACTTGTCACACTGACACGACAATAATAAGATGGATTAGCTGTGATCAGACTACAACGAGCTGCAGGTTCCTCCTTGCTCTGAGGTGTCATTACAGTCTGAACAGCAGGAGGAAATGATGTCACAGCGAGATACTCCTCTCAGTCTGCACGATTCTGCAATATTTATCAAACTGTGAGGGGATTAGAAGATTATCAGTCGGCCTGAGTGGACTCCTCCTGTGTGACAGAGGATGGATGGATGTACAGAGGGAGAGAGGGTCGAGAGTCTGTCACTGTAAATAATCCAGTTCCTCTCGCAAGTCAAGCACTGATGAGGACGGGAAACTCTCCAGTCATCATCTGTTTTCTCTACATTTCATCTGTGTCCATTCAAAACAAACCATGTCTGAGCTTCATAACGAAGCGAACGAGCCTAGAGAGGCCTAAACAAGCATTCATTCATATTTTCACATGTGGCCACTCTGCAGTGGGAGATTTATGCTGCTCAGCATTACGAGGTACTCGTCACAGTAACACCATGTTTTAATAATTACTATACAATCAAAACGTGTAGGACTGTTCCAACTGTACAGAACTAGATTCAGGTCGACTTTAGTTCTCCACATGTTGGAGGAGATTAACACAGAGAAAATTAGCCTCCTTTGATAATAAAACATACAGATGCAGCCTAACGTTAAAAACAAAACTTTCGCTGTGAGCTCACTGAAACCAAACACTCGCTTCAAAGTTTCAGACAGGAGAACAAGTTGTTAGCAAACAGCTGGACATGAGTCCACAACTCAACCATGAAGGGAAGACAAACAAGAACCTGAGACAAGGAAGTAAATATGAAGGACTGTACAACCACTCATAACTAAGATATTGATCCCAGTTCAATCAGAGTGCAAACAGAGAGGCTTCATCCACAGACACGGCTAATCTGGGCTGGATTAATATCAGTGCTGTAAAGAATCAAAGGCCAGACCAGGAGAATATAATCCATCTGACCAGAGACAGAGCCATTGCTCTCATCTTAATCTGACTCTGCTGTCGTGGAAATGACACCACATCATGTTTGTGTTGGAGAGACGTCATCAATAAGCTTAAAGTCAACCAAAGACCATTAAGTCAACTACAGAACATCTGAACACATATTTCCTGAAGTATGAAACTGAATCTGCTCAAAGTAGAAGCTGAACTTTTGGCTGATTAAACTTTTCTAATGTTTCAGTCTTTTCTTCTCTCTGCTGAGTCGACACACGTTCTCAGACACACACACACACACACACACACACACACACACACACACACACACACACACACACACACACACACACACAAACATGTAGACAGTAAAGCCAGAGGTATTAACTTTTCTCTAAATCTGAGAGCTATAGGAGGAGGGAGAGCTGAATGTTACACAATGCTGCCTCTGTTTGTTCACAGTGTTTGAGTAAAGTCACCACACACACACACACACACACACACACACACACACACACACACAGAGGAAACTTAAAACCTGATAAAAGGACACACAGCTGCAGAATATCCTGTGAACAGCAGCCACACAAAGACAGACTGAACCGATGGCTGTTTGTTCCTCTAATGTTCACTTCTTCTTAACTTCATGATGTTTACTGGCGTCCTCCGTCTGATCCTTTTATTTCAGCTCACTGCAGTCTGTCAGTCAGCTGTCACTTACTGCTCGTGCACAATATTCACAATCTGTGGCTGTAAAGGAACTGTAAAAAACCTAATTGTTCTTTTTGATTGATTGATATTTATTATCGTGTCGTGCATAATAAATATGCTCAGAGCTCACAGGCTTGTAAGACGGCACTATCGCTGAAGAGACTCCTAGAAACTGCTAGAAGAACGTGACCGTGTCACGGAGAGACGATGGTTCTGCTGGCGTCTCTGTGTGGCGGCTTTAACATGTGATACTAAACAAACAATGACTCATAATTCATCTGGACACTTTACACAACCATTCAAAACATCAGCACACGTTTCACTTATTATTAACTGACTGTGACAAGAACGACACAGAACAACGTCTGGTTCATTCTCAACTTCTTCATCAACGTGGCCTAAAGAGTCCGTCCAAACGATATCAACACAAAAACTATAGAACGTCTGAAGAAGAAGAAGCTCAGTCAAATGAATCTGAGAAGGCAGGTGGAGAATTTGTACCTGTACCTGTACAGACGTGGACAAGCTGCAGTAATACATTCCATTATTTTACAGTGAGTGACAGTCAGCGTTAAGGTGCATCAACTCCAAGACTTCAGTCTGAAATATCACCATTTATTTTAATATGAATGTATCACAACTCTTTTATAGATCATCTGTGCAGAGTTTCTGTTTCTTTCATCTGAATATTATCAGGAACTGTTGCCTTTAGGCTGATGGTACAGATCAATGAACACAAGGACAAATAGACTCAAACACAGTTTTTATCCAACTGCAATAACCCCCCTCAGGTCAACGCTGCAAAAACAATGTGCAATGACAAAAAGTATGCATGTCTGTAGACGTGTGTTCATACTGTTTTTATGTAATGACTGTGTGTTTATGTCTGCTGCTATATGTTTCTATAAGAACACTAGCACTTAAATTATATTTGTATATTTACAGACTCATGAATGATGCACTGACCGGAGAGTTGTTCCTGTGACGGTGACAAGAAAGACCTGTTCTAGGAAGCAGAACGCTGTGAGAGACACACATGACTGAGAATGACACGGAGACAGGCTTACAAACAGGTGTGTCCACACACACACACACACACACACACACACACACACACAAACTGAGTATTTTCAGGTGCATAGACAAACTAGCGATGAAGAGAAGAGAACCTACCCGACAGGCCGACCTGCTGCCCCAGCACTGTGGCATACAGGTGGGTGATATTGCGAGAGTAGCCTCCAAACGGGCGCTGGGGATCCAGCGTGAGGGTGATGGGGACTGAGATGTTGATGGGACCAGAGTCCTCGAGCAGGAGGGGGACCTGGGTGCTGGACCGGGCCTGTCCGCTGGTCACCACCATACTCTCCGGCGTGGTCGACTCGTTCAGACCGTGTTTTATCGTCTCATTCTCCGACACGCAGAAGTCCAGCTCGTTGAAGCGCAGCAGGAAGGTGTTCCAGTCCTGAGAGAGAGGACGACGACATGTTGTCATCAACCACACATCTTTCACCTGATTCACACCTGTACATTGAACCAAACTACGTTTAGTTTTTGCAGAATCTGAACCCTGAATCTGTGTCCAGCACCTATTAGGACACCTGTACTTTGGAGCAACCTGACTGATTAGTTTATTGCTGCTGCTGAGGGTTTTATTGAAGTAAAGAACTTGAAGTGTGACACCAACAAAGTTATTTTATTATCTTTCTGTGTCTGTGAAATCATGTGGACAGTCCTGCACAGAGCTTCACTTGTTACATCTTAACCTACTTGTTCCATCTGGGTGTGATTTGACCTACAGACATGTTGATTTGCATGTGCTTCCTGTTCAGATTCAAATGCAAATCCATGTATGGACATTTAATCTTAGCAGTCCCGTGTAGATTAGATCCAGGTAGACAGGAGCTTACATGCTATCAGAATGTCCTCTGTGTGATGTTACAGTGAGCTTCTGTCAGCCTCACAGACCAACAAAAGGCTGAAGAGATGACAACATGAACACAACAGGGCTCAAACTTTTGGCTGAACATTCCTCACTGACTTCTGGTGTTGTTCCATCGTCACTAGAGACTGCTGCAATAACTCCAGCACTCAAGAAGACTGGAGCAGAGCCGAATGATGTGAACAACTGTCGTCACATCTCAAACTCTCCAGAATACTAGAAAGAACAGCTGCAGCTCAGGTAAACACCCGTCTGTCTGAGAACTATCTCCATGAACAATCTCAGTCAGAGGCAGCCCTGGTGAAAATCACCAATGACCTCCTGATGGCATCTGACTGTGGTCTACTCTCCATCCTGGTTCTCCTCGACCTGAGCGCAGCCTTCCACACCGTCTCTCATGACATCCTCCTGGACAGGTTAGCCTCCATTGGAATCACTGACATCACTCTGGCATGGTTGAGATTATACTTCTCTGGTCGCACACAATTTGTTCAACTCAAGAAACTAAGATCCAGCTCCTCTCCATCTCCAGTGGTGTTCCCCAGGGCTCTGTCCTTGGCCTCCTCCTGTTCATTATTTATCTTCTGCCTCTTGGTCACATCTTCAGGACATGTCATTTTCAATTCTACTGTTAAGCTGACGATACCCAGCTCTACCTTTCCTCTAAGCCTCCTTCCACTCTGCCACCCACAGCTCCATCCAACTGCCTACTGGTCATTACATCATGGTTCTCACTTTACTTTCTTAAACTGAACAGCAACAAAACTGAGGTCCTCCTCGTTGGTACCAGATCCACCTTAGCAACACTCAACACTTTCTCCATGTCCATCAACAATTCCACTGTCCCTCCATCTCCTCAGGTAGAGAGCCTGGGTGTCCTCCTGGACGGCACTCTACCCTTTGAAGCTCACATCAATAATGTATTTAGCGTCAGCATCAACTTAGTGGGTGTGACTCACCTCCGTCAGCTCCGGAGACTTGATCTCTTTAATCTTGAAGAAATAACCGATGGTCAGGAAGGCGATGGCCACTGCGCTGACGCTGATCATAAAGATGACCAGCGGTGGACGGTTGTTGATGTAGCTCCGCAGGTTCTCTATAGGGTTCAACAGGTACACCTGCGTACGGACACAAGGTGACAACATTCAAACAACTGTATCATGAATCAGGACGGCTTCCACAGTTTATTTTATCTGTGTGGGTGTGTTAACTATGAATAAAGAAGCCACAGATCTACAAGTCTGACCTGACAGTGGATCACATCTTCCTCCGCCTCTTTAAGTGTTCGTTAAATATTTAAGAAGTGATGCAGTCTGAAACAGGCCAGGATGTGGTCAGAGTGTGCCGGACGCACATTTAGGGTTAAAATTAAATGTAGTGTGGTTTAATGTAAGTCAGTATCTGATGACTGCTTACAGATACAGATCTACATCGCTGTGACTGGACCAGATGAGACGGACAAAGAAGACAAGCCAACATGTTTCATGTATTGTGCTTGATGAAGTTGATGAAGCAGCGTCTGATGCTGATAAAAGAAAGAAACTGAGAGGAGTGAATCCCAGTCTGATGATGATGATGATGAGTTCCTTGTGAGACCGGCTGATGACCTACAGACTTTCCACACCTCCAAGATGTTTAGAGCAGCACAAACATTACACCCACACACAAACTGATAAAAAGTAGTGCAGCACAGACAACAAAAATATTATCCATATTGGAATTTGACAAAGTTCAATATCCAAATCACAGAGGCTTCAGATTATTGATGAAGATAGACTGACGAGCAGCATTAATGAAGTACTGGAGAGCTGAACTACACACCTTGTTCTCCAGATGTTTGTTTGACTCCAACAGATGTCACATCACCAGGATGAAAATCATCCCACACTGATCATCAATCAATTAAAATTATAGTCACCGTCAGAACAGTCACAATATGATTTTGTGGCCATGCAGCTCTAATAAAAATATTTATCTATGAAAACACATTTATAAGGAGGTGAACTGCTAAAGAGCGCACGAGCAGCTTCAGTGCAGACAGTCAGGTGTGTGATGCTGCAGTGACTGTTTACGTCCTCTGATCATCATCGTCGTCACACTGAACACGACGATGTGTTGTGGGTCGGATCAGCAGCACAAACTGGTTTCATTCATGGGCAACAACTGAAACTTAACAGTGGACCACGGCCAAAAGCAAACACCTATTGTGTGTATTGTTAAGATAGAAAAGGGTCCATGATCGGATTATACAAAATAATTAGTAACAAAGGATCCTACATATTTAAAGCGCATTTACTCCAATATAAAAACATAAGAAGTGTGATGAACGTTACATTTTATGATTTATCTTTATACTTTCTGCTACACAGATGTTGGGCAGCCCCGAGTCAGACCGTCTGTTCATGAAACAGCTTTTTCTCACTGCAATATTACAAATAACCGAACAATACGAGATAAAATGAAGCATGTTTAGTCCAACACTGTAAACAGGGTTGCAGCAGTGCATCATGGTAATCACACTGTGTACATCTGCTCACCCAAGGTATTAAATCTATTGTGTCAGTGCTGTTAAAGGAGTACTGTGTAGTTCTGTAGAATATAGTTTAATGTTTACAATATTAATGAGGTAATAATACAAACTTTCTCCATCAGTGAATGAAGAAGCTGTTCTCAGAGGACCCAGAACACTGTCTGAAGCTATAAGGTGGCAGGGTCCGCCACATACAAACACAGTAAAACAGAATAATTTGTGTTTAAGGTCAGTTTGTTTCTTCAGTCATGAAAACAAAGATGTTTCTCTTCTCATTAACATTTATTCACCAGAACTACGGACTGCTCCTTTAACATACAGATTCATTTAAATTTATATAACGTTTCACATTTTGTAAAATCATAATGAAGCCAAAAGGACCGGTTTCATAATAATACCTGTGTTAAATCATATATGGTGATACTTTGTGAGGCGGTTCTGTTGGACTCTGATGTGCATCATGTTGTACAGAGACACATCTGTCCGTCTGCTGCTCTGAGCTGTCAAACACTCCAGTCTGAACATCGATGTGGATCCAGACTGTACCTACCTGTCTACCTGTCTGTCTGTCTGTACATGAGCTGTACCTTCACTCCTGAATATTAAATAAGTCCTGCCTGTGACGGATGATCCTTCAGCACCGACAGGCTGCAGCATCACATGTTAAACACCGTCAGTATGAGCGGACGGACACAGAGAAGCTGTAAAACCGTCTCCGTGTGTTCTGGATCTGATCGTGTCCTCAGTGTGAGGACACATCCACCGCTGTGTCTCCACATCAGCCCGCAGCCAGGTGACAGGAGCTGTCAACCTTGTAGCATTAAAGCTAGCTACCTGGCGCCGTGACAACAGCGACACGGAGCTGACATCTCAAGGATCAGACAGTAACCTGACATCTAACAGCCCACATGTGAGGAAACAACAGCGGAGCAGCTCTCACCATCTTTCTTTCTGTGCATGCGACGGATGCTAGCTGGGAGGTTGGTCACGGGCCACAATAAGCAGCTCTTAGCTGCGGAGCTAGCCTGCACTGCTAGCTAGCTGTCTTTCCCGAAGCTAGTCCCTCCTGAAGATCCCGCGGAACGTCAACAGTCGGTGTTCGGTGGAGACAGCCAGGCTTTCAGCGGGAAACACTCCTCGGATCCTGCTTCCCATTCTTTGCTCCGTGGCTGTCTGCGGCTCTGAAGAGAAATGTCTCTGCGTACACACTGAAACAACGTCAATAATGTCTCCGGGTCCTCCCCGCCGACATCTCCTCCGCGCACCCGCACTGCGTAGAGAGCGTCGCAGCGCCGCCTTCTCCTTATTCCCGTACGAAGTGCGCCCGAAACCGGTCCGCCATGTTGGATTGTGTTCCCGCGTACGTGATTTACGTAGACGACGAGCGAGAGTTCAGCGTGTTGACGGTCTTCTGAAGGGTTCTGCTGCATTAAAGGACAGTAGGACATCTGAGACAGGCGCAGTGTCAGCGTCAGATACACGGTTCTGTTCGGTACCGACTGTTGATCCATTTTAGAAAACAAGAGGAAGATGGTGATGCATACATGAGATGGAAGGATCCAGTGCTGAAGTAGGAACAGTGCAACAAATAATAATAATAATGATGATGATAATAACAACAATAATAATAATGAAAACAATAATAATGATAGTAGTAGTGGTAGTAATAATAATAATGATAATAATAGTAATAATAATAATAATAATAATAAATTAAACTAATTGATTGTTTTATCACGGAAAAAAAAGTTTCCCATCCAAAATAAATAAAAACAGTGATTAAAATCCATTTGATATCCATGATTCTGGAGTCACTGAAGGCAGCAGAACCAACCTGCAGTAAGCTTGTGGATCTTGTTCCGACCAGCCAAACACAGATCTGAATATAAGTGGGTCCAAATAAAATGCAGTTTTATTTTCTGTTGTACATTTTACAGCTCACAGAATTAAAGATGATCGATTCTCTTTTTGTATATAATAATTGTTTTAAACCGGTCTCACGTGTTTGGTTTGGAAGTCGGATTATGTTGGATAATCGGATATTTATTGATTTTACAGAAATATTTGAATGTTTTTCAATATCTTGTTAGGTCCTCCGGGTCAGCAGGTGGGGCTGTCTCCACCCTGCTGCATGTTTAAAGGTCCGCCGCCTCTCTGTGGAGCAGCCCATGCTGGACAAAGTCCTGCGTTAGCATTAGCTTTAGCTTCGGCTAGTTGCGACAAGCTAATCAGAAATTACCGGAAACACGCCATGTATTCTTCGAAATAAAGCCAACACGAATCTAAATGTCTAAATGACGAACCCCGCGTGGATTGTGAGATGAGGTACCGGTGTGCTAACAGTCTGTCAGGGTTACACACGTAATCTTCTGCACTCTAAATTAAAGGAATACAAAATGATCAGTTTTTAAGGCTTTTATTTTGCAGAACTAAATCGGAAGTGTGCTGCACCGTTGTTGTGCCTTGACGGTGGTGAACTGTTGGCTAACAACAATGAGAAGAATAGAGGTGTAAACCATGCTGTAATGTTTCACTAAACTGCTACAAGGTACGGCAGCTAAACACGAACAGAGATATCAGCGACATGTTCACTTATGTTCAGTAGTTGTAATAGTAATCTGTTGCTAGCCCGGCTAGCTGGCTGTATCTGTATGGGGAGCAGAGAGACTGGGGCTAAGCTAATCAGGTAGCTAGCTAGTTAGCCAAACAATTGCCGTCGTGTCAGCAGACAGTAACGTCTCTCGAGCTAACGTTCATGTTTGAAATCACGCAGAATGCTTTAGTAACAGAAGATGGAGGCCCTGTCTGTAAACTTAAATCACGTTGTGTTGAACAGAAGTTTCTCTACCTTTTGATAAGTTAACAGATGTGTATGGGAATAAACACAGTTGGGTAGTTAGCAGTATAGCAGTGGTAGCTAGCAGAGTTCTATGGTGTTCTGGTCAGTTGCAGAAATCATATTGTCCGTGTGAAGTCATTAGACTTTGTTATATTGAGCTGCAGACCTTTACCTACAGCTTGTTTCTCTAAGCGTAACAGCAGAAAGCTCATAAAACTTGTGCTATTTGTGTGACGATGTAAAACACTGTCCATGTAGTCTCTATGTTGTAATGTTTTAATTTGGCCAGCTCTTTGTTAGCAAGCAAAAAACAATCCCAGTTATATAGACAGACAGATACTTTGATTTTCTCAGGGGAAATGTTGACATCCAGTAGTTCATACAAAACACAAATACACACATATAATAATGAAAGAATATAACAATGGAAATGTCATTATACTGGAGATATATTTGCCAGTTTGCATGTGTTGCAGTGACAACCTAAGTGTGTCTCAAACACTCGTACACAGTTGTGTGTCGGAGGCAGGATATTTTACTGTTTGATAATAAACCATTGACCAAAGTGATAAAATTGCAATGAAACAATGAACCTCACTGAGAACCCAAAGAATCTTTTTCTGCATCATGTTCTGTAAAAATCGGCGTACATCAGGCAACATATGAGCACTTACTGATACATCTGTGATATGCCAATATTGGCTGATACTGTTGGCTCTAATTAAGAACGCAAGTGAATAATTATCACCATGAATGCCACTTAAAGGTCTCAATTTTCCCCTTTATTGTGTATATTGGGAAGCGGCGCTCCCATTAAACTACATACAGTTGTGCAGTGGATAGTTCTGATATGTGGCACACAGTTAATCATCATGAATGTTACAGTCAGGAGCTGGTGTTGGTAGTTTCAATCTTTGCTCAAGCTGATGGTTCCAGTAATGATTGATACTTATAAGTAACCTTTAAGTGAATCATCTTTTTAACCATTGTGTCTCTTTTCTGTCTTCAGGTTGTAACTTTCCCTCTGTCCTAACTGGATGCAGAGACAGATCATTTCTCTTGCTTATAAGACTGGCTGTGCAGGCCTACAAGCTCTCAGAACACCTGTCAGGTGTCAGCAGCTCCTGAAACTGTGTCGACCCTTTTCAGCTGTCCATCACTCCTCTTTGATATTCGATAAGCACAGACTCGTCCAGAACGCTCCTGCCCAGCTGCCCCTCCATCGGTGTTTCTCCACAGACACAGACATGTCAGAACAGAGGTTCCTGGTGGAGTACGCCAAACGAGGCACTGCAGGCTGTAAGAAATGCAAGGACAAAATCCAGAAGGGCATAGTGCGGATAGGGAAGGTCGTCCCGAACCCTTTCAGTGAGTCAGCAGGAGACATGAAGGAGTGGTACCATGTGAAGTGTATATTTGAGAAGCTGGAGAGAGCCAGAGCCACCACCAAGAAGATCGAGGACATCACAGATCTGGAGGGTTGGGAGGAGCTGCAGGACGAAGACAAGGAGCTCATTAATAAACATGTGTCAGGTACAACAGGGACACGTACTGAAAACATGTTTTTACACTGCTCAGAGTATTTGAAGAAGTGTTCAGTCATCAGTCAAATCTTTGCTCGTATCTTTTGTTGACGAGTGACTTGTAAGATGTTTCTTCTTGTTGAAGCTGTTGAACTTTTCTGTTCTAAATCTGTTCTTCTCTCGTAGACCTAATGGCCAAAGTCAATGCCAGTCCAAAGAAGAAGGTGCAGGCCAAGATGAACACCAGCGGTCAGCTGATGGGTCCTCCTGCTGACCCAACTACCAACGCTCCACGCAAGTTCTCAGGCTTCACTGGTGAGATCATCTAAGGTCCTGTGGTGTCTTATTGAACTGCAGACAGTAGCCTTTTCACACAGAGACTCTGTATTATCTCAGCAGCGGAGGTTCGACAATTCTCCGCCTTTGTTTGTACAGCTCCGACGTAAAGCCGCACCAGTGTGTCTATTCATACAACACACTGACGCTGCAGATCCAAAAGAGGCGTGACGGTACACGTCATGATGATGACGCCTGTGTGATTGTTTCCACGGTGTCGTCCTGTTAATCTCAACATGAACCTGCTGACAGTTTATAATCCTATGGATGCTGTTATAATGTGTAGTGACTGAGATACCAAACAAAATAAAGAGAAATGTCCCACAAAGCAACATTACAGAACCAAACAACAGTAACATAGTAATACTGAAGTTATCTGTGGAGAAGTGTCTGTCCTCCCGCCTGTCCTCCTGCCTGTCCTCCTGTCTGCCCTCCTGTCTGTCCTCCCGCCTGCCCTCCCACCTGCCCTCCCGCCTGCCCTCCCGCCTGTCCTCCCGCCTGTCCTCCCGCCTGTCCTCCCGCCTGTCCTCCTGCCTGTCCTCCCGCCTGCCCTCCCGCCTGTCCTCCCGCCTGTCCTCCTGCCTGTCCTCCTGTCTGCCCTCCTGTCTGTCCTCCTGTCTGTCCTCCCGCCTGTCCTCCTGCCTGTCCTCCCGTCTGCCCTCCCGCCTGTCCTCCTGCCTGTCCTCCCGCCTGTCCTCCTGTCTGTCCTCCCGTCCGTCCTCCTGTCTGTCCTCCTGTCTGTCCTAACGACTCTTCGTCACATATCTGCCTGAAAAACAGCATC
Source organism: Lagodon rhomboides (assembly GCA_039737535.1). NCBI lineage: Eukaryota > Metazoa > Chordata > Actinopteri > Spariformes > Sparidae > Lagodon > Lagodon rhomboides. Next base: position 20,313,697 of record CM077795.1, read on the forward strand.
TGTCTCCGGCAGTAAACTTTACCTCACCAGGTGTTTGTGTTGTTGTAGTTACTGTTGTCATGGTGACGGTCAGTCCTCCAGACCGAGACTTCAGTGAACTTTCCCCCAGAAAACAGCCTCCATCCCCGCGGTGGTGATGATGTCATTTAGAGCAGAAAATGTAACTCCGGGATGTTTGGTGGGTCAGGATCTCAATCACTACACATTATAACAGCATCCATAGGATTATAAACTGTCAGCAGGTTCATGTTTAGATTAACAGGAGGACACCATGGAAACAACCACACAGGCGTCATCATCATGATGTGTACCGTCAAGCCTCTTTTGGATCCACAGCGGTAGCGTGCTGTATGAACTGACACACTGGTGCGGCTTTACACCGGAGCTGCTCGGTTCTGTGTGAACAAACAAAGGCGGAGAATTGTCGAACCTCCGCTGCGGAGATAATACGGCGTCTCTGCGTGAAAAGGGCTACAGACGCCAGTTTACCTCTGATACTTCCTCCGGAGGCGCATCAGAGCCGCAGTGAAATGAACACAGAGGAGGATGTGGAGAATCGGCTCAGGATCCCTGCAGTCAGAGGGCCGTGAGGACGGTCTACTGAGATTCAGATATATATATGTAGATCTTCAGTTCAGATTGTGACGTCCTTTCTGCAGAACGACAGCATAGAAACATAAAGTCACAGAACATAAACACAGTTTATACCAGTTGAATCCTGTTTTGCACATACAGATTCCCACACTTACAAATCATTGACTGATCAGGACTGATTCTGTGACGGCTCCATCAGCTGTCACCATTAAATGCACAGACTTTGTTGTGCGTAGTTTCCTCCTCCATGATAATTAAATTATTGATCGACACACTGTCAATACTTCAGTTGAGGCCAGGTTATTTTAAGGCCTCAGAAATAATCTCATATTACTAAACATGACAAACACGAGTATAAATAATGAGAAACATCTTTAAATTTGAATGAGCAGAAAAGTGATTTGTAAGCAGCCTGAGAGACACAACTAGGACAGGAAGTCTCCTGAGACGGGTGAATATGGATATGTGTGTTTTGGAGACAACAGTTCCAAACTGTGAGGTAGCTGTTGTCATTCTGTAGTTATGTAGTTTTCAGATGTTTCAGAGAAAATGTTAGCACACAAAGTACAAAGTGTGAAATGTATCTTCCTCTTCTCTGTCCTGTCAGCTGCGAAGGCCGGCAGCTCGACCTCCAGCCCCGGACTGTCGTCCTCCTCTCAGAGCCCCGCTAAAGCCAGCCAAGGCAGCGCGCTGTCGGCCCAGCTGTGTGACCCTCAGCACAAGGACTGCCTCTTCAGAGAGTTCAGAAAGCTGTGTGCCATGGTGGCAGAACACAACAGCTACAACACCAAGACACAGATCATTGAGAAGTTCCTCAGGAAGGGCTCAGGAGGAGGTTGGTTTGTGGGTTTGTTTGTGGCTTGAGCAGATTCCTGCTGCTGGATGTTCTTCTGAAATCTTCTGTTCTTCCATCTCAGATAAGTTCCACGGAGATCTTTACCTGACAGTGAAGCTGCTCCTGCCGGGCGTCGTGAAAAGTGTCTACAACCTCAACGACAAACAGATCGTTAAACTCTTCAGCCGCACGTTCAGATGCAACCAGGACGACATGGTGCGCGATCTGGAGCAGGTCTGTGATCCACACGTTCAGGAACAACTGCTGAATGTTTTATTTCACAACTAAAAATCTTCAAGTGTTTTCGATATTTTCAGATTGGAAATACATTTCTCATCTTCTCCTGATGTGTCCCGAGAAATGAATTGTCACATATTACACTTCTCACTGTTTGTCAGGGTGACGTGTCTGAGACGGTGAGGATGTTCTTCGAGGAAAGTAAATCATTCCCCGCGGCATCCAAGAGCCTCCTGACCATCCAGGAAGTAGACGCCTCCCTAACTCGCCTCGCCCAGCTGACCAAGGAGGACGAGCAGCAGAGTGAGCTGGAGGATATCGCCAGAAAGTGAGACAGTACTTCATCATGTCGGATTAACTGGGCTGGGCAGGAAAACGGCACAGATGAAGTTATTCAGTTGTTAAAACAGTTCTTCTGCTAACGCTGCCTTTAAAAAAGACAAAAGGAAACTAACTATAGGTGAATGACTCATTTTCCAAAGGTCACGTAATCAGTATGAAAGTGTTGAGTCAGACTGGTTCTGGTGTGTCTGTGTGCTAACGTTTGAGACGAGTAGCATCAAGTCATTTTAATAAAGTAACACTCAGATTTGTTTACTTTCACTGACGGAAGCGTTCATAGTAAATGTTTAGTTCAAGGACTGTCAGAAATGTGAAGATCTGACCTTCTCACAGGTTCAGGATATAAAGACGTATGTGCATTAACACGGCTGTTTATCTTTAAAGATGTGTCTTGAGGTGCATCAACAGACTTCTTCATTTAATTATTTTTTATTCACTACTTCTGTGTGTTATTGTTTTAGTATCTTTCTGCTCCTAACTGCTGTGATTAGTTAGTTTCACAGTTTGACCTGAGTGACAATCTGCTTCTCTTTTCTTCACAGATGCACCAGTAACGACCTGAAATGCATCATTCGACTAATAAAACACGACCTGAAAATGAACGCTGGAGCAAAACATGTGTAAGTTTCTCCCTACAAGTTCATAAACAGTTTATTTTGTCATACTGAGCTTGAACTCCTCGTTTATTATCGCAGTTTGGATGCTGTGGATCCAAACGCCTACGATGCCTTCAAGGCCTCCCGTAATCTGGGCGATGTGATCGAGCGGGTGTTGAGGAATCAGCAGGACGCGTCGAACGGTTCAGGACCAAGGAAACTGCTGACTGTGGAGGCCACGCTCATGACCCCCGTCCAGCCCATGTTGGTGTGTACCGAACTTTTTATTACCTTGTTAAAGTCACTCATTTGAGTTCTGTCATTTAACTTTAAATCCGATCAAGATGTGTACCATGTGACCTTCCTGACCTCCTGAAGTACTTCAGACACATGTGCGTGTATAATAATATTATTTAATCCTGGTTTAATTGCTGATCCGTTTCACACTATGAATCAAGCAGTAATCCAATAATCAGTTCCTGCCTCAGGCCGAGCTGAGTGGTTATCTGTGAGGATAAAGTGAATAAAACACAAACAGGTTTTCAGTTTAATTACTTTACAAAGGTTTACAAAGGAAGAAAGGTCAGAAAGAAGGTGTGACCTCCTGAACAGCTGAAGTCATTTAATGGGAGGTTTTTGTCTCCATCTGACTTCTGACTGTTGAGATTAAATGTCTTCCTGTCACTGTGTCAGAAAACCTCTTCAATAGATAAAGAACAGACATTCAGTATAAAGAAAGCAGCATTCATTGAGAGGAGCAGCACTGAGCTGAGTCTCTGTCTGCCAGAGGACTGAACGAGATGTGAGGGCGTCTCACATTATGAAACCTTCACAACACGGACAGAATAAGGTGCTCAAAGTGTCTCCAGCTGATTTTTCATCACGAGAAACCAAACAAGAAGCATCTGGACCTCACAGATAACTCCTGACTCACTCCCTCTCTATAAACGACAGTATTAACTCAGCACGATATAAAATGTGTTTTCCAAAAACCTGCAGACCGTTTAATTACACGTTACACACCAGACTTTTAATTTGTCAGTGTAAAGTGAAGTAAAGTGAACTGCAGCTGCGTCACACTTTATTTATTTATTTTATTGTTTATTTGATGTGGATGTCACGATTACATTGAACAAACCAGATGCAGTGTTTAAGTGTTTTAGCACGTGTGCTAATTCACAACACTTGTCCACAGGAGGCTTTTGAAATGATAGAAATAATAAAAGTAATAAGAAAAGAAAGAGGAGAAAAAAAGGAATACGGTGTAAAATAACACTGCAACAGTAAAAGAGAGGCAGTTTTTCTGATTAAATACATACATAAGCTACAAAGCAAAGGCAACATGTTAAAGCAGACAGTCAGTTAAAACAAACCATGTTACCACCGTTGTTTAGATTTTAGCCACTGTTTGGTCTCTCATTTCAGATTAGTGGGTAGAGAGTTCCAAAGTTTTGCCCCTTTACAGAAAGAGCAGACTGACAGAATGAATGAATGAAGTCACCACTGGTGGAGGCTGGTGTGGCCGCTCTGTGAGAGCTCTGACGCCTGGTGGCCAATTCAGAGAACAGTGGTGACACATGATTGTTTAGACATTTAAAAAACAGTTTAAGACTACTAAAATTCATACAGTTTTCAAATGTGTTTTCTTAAAATGTGGCAGTGATGCCATCTCATTTGTTTCTGGTCCATGAGTTTTATTGCCTGCTTGTATATTGAGATTATAGGTTTTAATGTGGTTTAATGCAGTTTTGCAGCTTGATGTGACTGGTTCCTTCTTATAAAGCGAAAGCAATTAAGATTTGGTCTAACCTTATTACAGATGTACTTAACCTGACTATCAAACTTTAAGTTTATTACTTATTAACTTTATTTAGATGGGATAACTCGAGCCATTCAGAGATGTTCAATAAAGCCTGAGTGAGATGCTCACCTGCCAGGCTTGGTATTTTAGTGGACACATGGATGACTGTGTCATCAGCATACGTCTGGACAGCAGCTTGGTAGGTTGGTAATGTACATTGTGAACAACAATGGACCAAGAACAGACCCTTGCGGTACTCCCATGCTGTCTGCATTCATATCTCCCCCCAGGTGTGATCTGAAGCTGCAGGTGACATTTTGAATTTGTTTTGTTTATTGAGTAAGATACTGTGGTTAACAGTGTCAAAGGCTTTTTTTAGACCCAGGAACACTGTCCCTACAACATTTCCTTTATCCAGAGAGGCTTTGATCTTCTCAAGCAGATAACAGTTTGCTGTTTCTGTGGAATATTTCCGTCTGAATCCAAACTGCTGTGGATGAAGCAGTTGGTTAGACTCTAAGTGTTCCATTAATTGTTCAGCTACAATCTTCTCCAGAACTTTTGAGACTACAGGTAGGATGGCAATGGGCCTGCAGGAGTCTTTGTCTCCTGATTTATACACTGGGGTAATTATTGCAGTTTTCCAGCTCTGTGGGAAGATTGACAGGTGTATTAAATAAGTGATTGGCTCCAACAGACAGCTCAGCTTTACAAATACACTCCCCACAGGTTCACACTTTCTTTAGTTCATGTGGAATTTTTCCCCTTTTTAACATCGGTTGGCAGAAGATGAACCACTGCCTGTCCGGGTTCAGAAACACCAGACTGACAGAACCAGAGGTGACGGTGCTGCCTGTTGCCAAAAAGCTGCACTTAAACGCGCCACAAAGAGGACAGCCTCACCTGTGTGAGGAAGTACCTGTCCACACCAGCAGGTGGCAGCAGTCTGTGTTCACTATTCAAGAAGGGCAACCAGAAGACTGCAGAAGTACAAACTGTTGTTGTGATGAATCAGTCTGAGTGTCTGATGAGAGGCTGTAAATGTTGCCATCTGTCTGTTCGTTCAGCGACAGGCTGCAGGGCCGTTCACTTTCTTCTACTGTTTCTCTTCTTGTGCACTGATCAGCCAATCAGAGATACTTCTCTCACCGCTGATTCAACACGCTCAGTCGGCTGAAAAGCTTCCAACGGGCTGACGAGCCAACGATGCAGAACCACCAGAACCACCAGAGCCACAGTCTCTGTCTGTGGCTCAGCACTGAGAGGATGAAGGAGGTTTTAGGTGAACACTGACGAGTCCAGCAGAGAACAGTGTGTGTTCTTTGTGTCGTCCTGCTGTCAGTATCATTATTGTTCTCCCCTCGTATATAAACCCATTTCTGTTGGTTCTGATGAACCTGACACTGTAACATGGCAGCGTCTCTACATCCAAGTCAGATAAATCAAGAAACACAGCAGAGGGATGAAGTAGTTCAGACGGCTGTGTCTGTTCAGCGTGACGCTCTGATGCGTGTTGGTGACCGATAATGAATCTGAGTGTCTGACTGCTGCTGTTTCTCATCAGCAGTTAACTCTGTGAGCTCACTGGTTTTATTCCTGATGGGATAATAATGGACTGATTCAAAAAACTCAAGTGCAAATGATAAAAAACTGAAAAATAGTTTTAAGAGTATGTGGAAGTTGAATTTGTTTCCACCGGAGCGACTCTGCAGAACTTTTAATGAGCAGTGATGAGACCTGAGGCGCTGGATGATTGTTTTCTGTTGTCATTCCAGGCGGAGGCGTGTAAATCCATCGAGCAGGCCATGAAGAAGTGTCCCAACGGGATGTACTCCGAGATCAAGTATGACGGAGAGCGAGTGCAGGTCCACAAGAACGGAGACACCTTCAGCTACTTCAGCCGCAGCCTGAAGCCAGTGCTGCCACACAAAGTCAGTCCACACACACACACACACAGCTCAGGTCTACCCTGCAGGATCAGGAAGTAAAAGGCGTCTTCTCAGTGTGAAACATAAACACTCCCACAGTGACTTCTCTCTCTCAGCGTGAGGTCGAGAGCTTTAAACACACAGGATGAATAATCCACTTCATGTTCATTAGCTGTTGAAGCCACCAGAGGCTGCTGCTGAGCTCTGTGTTCACGTGTCACAGATGTTTCTCTCACAGCGCTGCAGACTTGACGATGATACAAGTCTCTTTGTCACTAGCTGTGGTTACATGAACAACATCTCTTCAGCTCAGTGGAAATCACTCTGATGAGCGGTTTCAATTGAACTATTTACTTGGACACTAACTGATGAGATCTGATGAGATGATGAGGTGTTGGAGAAAACCAGTCAATTGAAATTTCTCTAGATAAGTTCTGTTGTCATCCTTTATCTGACTGAAGTGTTACTGTTAAGTGATTGTGTCTCATATAAAGTGAATGTCGACTATAAATGAGACAGATAAACCTGCAGGGTGAAAATGATAAACAGACAAACTGATTATAAAAGTGGAGTTCTTAATCAATAATCTAAAGTTTCTAACTCTGCCATGTTGTCACCTCATGTTGCCCGACGTGAGGCCAACATGCACAGAAACACATTTTAATTCCAACCAGAGAGAAACGATCTCATTAAACGTTGACATCACTCTTCAGATGATCAGAGGTCCACTGAAGCTCTTCTGATCGGCTGTTTTATTCAGATTATTAGTGTCATATTAAAGTCAGTGTGTATGAAGTTAATGATGATGACAGCAGCATTGTTGTTCTGGTTTCTGTTTCCTCCTGCTGGCTGCAGACATGTTGCCCTGAACATGCCGCCCATCAGCCTAATGATGCTAACGACCCTCAGCCACTGTAATTAGCTCATTTATGTTAATGTCAGGTTAGCACTCAGCGGGCTGAGAGTGGAGTCTAATCACAGTGGTCCAAGCTCCTGATGTTCTGTTGTGATGGATGATAATCCTGCAGAACAGTTCAGATGAAGGTGGACAGTAGAAAGACATGACACAGTGTATAATGTACGTCAGCTGGAGAATGATGCACTTTATAATTCAACAGTTTCACAGCCTGTTCTAACGAGACACCGCCTTCAGTCCTGCTGTGACGGATGTGTTCTTCTGTGTGTTTCAGGTGGCTCACTTCAAAGAGTTCATCCCTCAGGCCTTCCCTGGAGGACACAGTATGATACTGGACGCTGAAGTCCTCCTCATTGACACTAAGACCAGTAAACCTCTGCCCTTTGGGACTCTGGGTGTCCACAAGGTGAGGACAGCACAGACAGACTGACCCTTCTGTTGACATGAACGTATGAAGTGTGTCTCTTCTGACGCTGGTTGTCGTCACACTGTCTCCCTCAGAAAGCCGCCTTCCAAGATGCCAAAGTGTGTCTCTTTGTCTTCGACTGTATCTACTTCAACGGCGTGAGCCTCATGGAGAGGTGACGTGTTGCACTACAGACAGAAACATATTTATAGGAGATTATTTTCTAAGTGATTGTTTTTCACCTGGAAAAGAAAAATCAGGAATATTTTTCATCAACGTTTGAGACCGAGTGAAAGAAAAAATAATTTTCTCATCACGTGATTTGACAGAAAACAAAAGATCGTCACCTGCTGCTCAGAGCTTCCACATAAAACTCTGTCATGTACAAACATTTTAGCATCAGGTTTAGTTTCCATTAATAACTCCAGACATTAAATAATAGACCTTGTCTAATATTTTCCCATCATGCCGTTCTGTCCTGCAGGCCTCTGCGTGAGCGCAGGAAGTTCCTTCATGACAACATGGTTGAAGTCCCCAACAGGATCCTGTTCTCAGAGATGAAGCACGTCACTGTGAGCACAACCCTGAATTCAGCCGCCTGCTTGATGTGTACATGTGCTAACAGCTGGTTATAACCTGTGTGTGTGTGTGTGTGTGTGTGTGTGTGTGTGTGTGTGTGTGTGTGTGTGTGTGTCAGAGGGCAGCAGATCTGGCTGATATGATCACTCGGGTCATCAGAGAGGGACTAGAAGGTCTGGTGCTGAAAGACATAAAGGTAAGCTGCTCTTTATCTCCAATGGAAACAAACTGGTGTGTGTGTGTGAACATGATGATGTTGACGCTGTGTGTGTGTGTTTCAGGGCTGCTATGAACCGGGGAAGCGTCACTGGCTGAAGGTGAAGAAGGACTATCTGAACGAGGGGGCGATGGCCGACACAGCTGACCTGGTGGTGCTCGGAGCTTTCTATGGAAAAGGCTCCAACGGTCTGTACACACAAACACAAACATTATCTACAGATGTTCTATATTATATAGAACATCTGTAGAGAATTATAATATATATTATAAAGTGTATTGAGTCCTGTAGGCAGCAGCTGCTCAGTCGTTCTGCTCAGCCACTTCCTGTCAGATGAGCAGGATGACTCAGGGGAACGAAGGAAGTTTCACTGATTTTAGCAAAACTGACACTTTGAGTTTTGGTAATTTAATGAAAAGACACTTTTTTAATAAATACAACCGGGTTCTGATCCAAGAGCTCTGAAACATGCAATAAAATAATAAATAATCAAATAATCTTCAATATTTACACGTTCTGTTTGGACATGATGAAATGAATAATAATAATGTAACTGAGGTTTTTAAGCCTCAACACGTCTGATTGGCTTAAATGAAATGACTTAATAACAACTCTTCCACCCACCAGGGGGCATCATGTCCAGCTTCCTGATGGGCTGCTATGACCCGGACTCTAAGAAGTGGTGCACAGTGACCAAGTGCTCCGGAGGCTACGATGACGCCATGTTGGCCCGGCTCCAGAAAGAGCTGGACATGATCAAAATCAGCAAGGTCAGAGAGGATCCACTCAGGCTACAGTAAAAAAAAAGAAACATGGAGCCCAGGTGATGTCATCATCACATTAATCTGTGTGTGTGTGTGTAGGACCCGAGCAAAATCCCAGGCTGGATGAAAATCATCAAGAACTATTATCCAGATTTCATCATCCGCAACCCCGAGGTGAGATTCACTCTGCAGAACGTCTGATCAGAGCCACAGATTCTCTGGTCACAGACTGAAAACATTTGATGTAAATGATCCTCAGTAGGAAAATGGAATCCACAACCTTCTTTACTTAATATTCACGACCTTTCCCCATTAAAACATGTAACTGTGTAAATTGTTGGTATCTCATCATGAGCGTCTCTCCGGCTGCAGGAGGCTCCTGTGTGGGAGATCACCGGTGCAGAGTTCTCTAAATCAGAGATGCACACTGCCGACGGCATCTCCATCCGCTTCCCCCGCATGACCAGAGTCCGTGATGACAAGGACTGGAAGACCGCCACCAACCTGCACCAGCTCAAAGTAGGAAGTGCTCATGCTGTAGTCTGTAGTAGATATTTTACTGGTGTTGATCCAGTTCCAGAGTGCAGGACGGATTCAAACTTTGCACACCTGCTTGTTTTGTGACTTAAAAGCAGTGAGCTGAAGGCACCATGAGGGGTCGTGAACCTCATGATGCCTCATAAGTCAGTTTGTCCTGCGATAGTTAGATGCTGACGACTCCATCAGAGCACATGACGGAGTAAATAATGAAACCTGCTGTTGAACAGAGTGAAACACGTGATTTAACGAGTCTCGTCTGAACGTCATGTTGTGACTTCTCTGTTCAGGAGCTGTTCCGCATCTCGAAGGAGAACTGTGACTTTAAGGTGACCGCTGGACCGTCGACGTCTGGAGATGACAAAGGTTCGTCAGGAGGAGACAGCGGGGGAAACTCTCCTTCAGCATCGGCTCGTGGAAAAGCTCCGGCCAAGAAGACCAGTGAGTACAAACCCACAGACACCTGTGAGACACCTGTGTGGCAGCAGGACTGAGGCAGTAGCCGTTTTTATACTGGGCAATAAGCCACCAATTTGCCACCTTTTTGGTGGCTCGCTCCGCGGATTTAGACAGGAGGCGGCAAATTGGTGGTCTGTTTTGTTCCACCAATTTTGCGCCTCGGAGGGTACACTTATTTGCGCCTCCGCTGCAGTGTAAATCCGAGGCGGCAATGTGGTGGCATATCCTGAGGTGGGCGGAGGTGTCGATGACGTGCACTGCTGCGCACCCACAGCCTGGGAGTTTTAAAACCAGTAAACAGCTGAACAGCAGTCAGTTCGTCACTTCATCCACGAAGATGAGCAACTGGAAAGCAGCTGAGATCCGGGAGATGCATGCTAGCGTCTCCTCGGTCTCTGTAGCGGTCTTGATTGTCCGCTTGTTGTTGTAGCGGCAAGCTAGTAGCGGCAAGCTAATAGCGGTCGCTACTTTCAAATGAAAAGCCCCCCGCTAAGAACCCATTTCTAAACTCCGATGGGGTGCAATGTAAAGCTCTTATTATGAAGACAAATTCGACCTGCTCTTCTTCATGCCCAACTGCGTGCTTCACGTCACGTCACATGTTTACGCCTACCCCAGAGGTGGAAATGTGGTGGCTTATTTGAAAAGGTGGCACATTTGCAGCAAGGTAAAGGCTGCAATGTGCCACCTTTTCTATCTAAAAGGGGCTAGTGACACAAGTAATGAAATGATTGAAAGCTGCATGTTTGTAAAAGACAGGATGTGTAGTGAGGAATGTTTAATCAGTTCACTGTCAGACAGAAAACAGCAGCGAACGATCCATCTGAGGCTCAAACCAGCAACTCTTTGACACTTTAACAGAAAAATGAGTCAGAGAAAAATTATTTACATCGTCGTTGTTTAATTTTCTTGATAAAAACATTTTCCCACATTCTTCATGAACTATTGAAACTTTGAGCTCAAATCTGAAAACATTAATATTATTGTCTGGTTCTAATAGAAGTTGTTGCATCAACTTGATAACACCATGTTAATATTGACTGACATCAGCTGACAGGTAACACAGTGAACACTACAGGTAGTAGACAGGTATGTGGTACTGTTAATGTAGGAGTGTTGACTTACTGACGACAGGTTAAAGATTTGTAACATCACTACTGTGAAGAGCTCAAATCACAACGACAAAAGATGAAAAGTCTACATAAATGAAATGTCTGTGGTGATTCAGACTTCACAGATTCAAACTGGAGACGTGTCAGTCCAGGTGTCTTCACCTGTGGACCGCCATTGTTACAGAACAGATGTGCTGACTGACCTCAGCGTGATGTCACTGATCCATCATCAATAACATCACGTCTTCACTTCACAGACAGCAAACCTCCTCCCAAACCGAAGGCGGTGAAATCTGAGCCTCGTTCTCCAGGACCAGACGCTCCCAGCGCCAAGAAGGTTTGGATCCATGTATTTACTGCACAGTTCACTGACAGTCAGAACCAGATCCAGTCACACGAGACAATGAGTGTTAACTGTTGTGGGTTTGCAGGTGAAGAAGAGTGAAAGTGTTCAGAGCAACGGACAAACCAAAGCAAAGACGTCTCAGCTGCTGGAGCCGAGGAGCGACAAGGTCAGTCAGCAGCTGTTAGTCCAGTTCTATAGAGTTCTGATGTTTTCCTGAGGACAGAAGAGACCGACTCACTCAGCTCTGTCCACCAGCTGTAGTTCTGTTAATGATCAAGAGAAGCTGCAGCTGATCTCTCTAGGACTGTACTGTTGTGAGCAGCTTGATGTAGGAACTATTTTCTTCACACGTCACCGCTCAGAAGGAAGTCTCCTCGTGTGTGAGAGGCTCAACAGTGCAGGACGTAAACATTAAAGGGATAGTTGGGTTTTTTTGAAGTGGGCTCATATAAAGTACATATCTATAGTCGGTCTGGTCTCTACCGTAGCTGCCGATCAGCGCAGCCTCAGTTTGGAGAAGCAGAGAGCCGCTCCAGCCCAGACACTCAGCTTTGTACTGCAGTGAACGGAGACCAGATGAAAAGCGAATTTTAACCACGTATAACAAGGCCCACCTAAAACCTAAAAAATCTATGTCACTTCAAGTGTACGTTGTATAGAGCAAATTCACACCGCTTTACGTCGCCGTCAGACCGCCTGTTCTTTTGGCATGACATGTCTCAACCGTAGGTTAACGTGGTTAAAATTAACTTTTCATCTGGTCTCCGTTCACTGCAGTACAAAGCTGAGTGTCTGGGCTGGAGCGGCTCTCTGCTTCTCCAAACTGAGGCTGCGCTGATCGGCAGCTACGGTAGAGAACAGACCGACTATAGATATGTACTTTATATGAGCCCACTTCAAAAAACCTGAACTATCTCTTTAAAGGGATATTCCGGTGTAAGTTAGCTGACAGCTAGCTTAGCTAGTTTTAGCAACCTCAGAGAAGACCGCACGATAACAATACACTGCAGCTTATGTCTCCAACTAGAAACCGCCATCAAAAAGCCACTCATAGCCACAATTAATGGTGAGAACAGTACCAAACTTCAGCAACAGTACATGTACAGTCCCAGCACACAGTACGAAGCATCAAACATCTGCTAGCTTTGCCGGATTTCTATTGAAAACACAACACAACTCACCGTCTCCTCCAGCAGCCTGCCTGTGTGGGGAAGCCCTGACGAGTCGATTACCGAGTGCAGTAGATTTCAGCAGCTCAAGGATGAAAATGTCTGATTATTACTCCATGGGATGCTCCGTTCTTATTATCGAGAGCTGACAGGGAAAAGAACGGAAGTAATGGAGTAATAATCATAACTTTTCATCCTTGAGCTGCAGAAATCTACTGCACTCGGTAATCGACTCGTCAGGCTTCCCCACACAGGCAGGCTGCTGGAGGAGAGGTGAGTTGTGCTGTGTTTTTAATACAAATCCAGCAAAGCTAGCAGATGTTTGATGCTTCGTACTGTGTGCTGGGACTGGACATGTACTGTTGCTGAAGTTTGCTGCTGTTCTCACCATTAATTGTGGCTTTTTGATGGTGGTTTCTAGTTGGAGACATAAGCTGCAGTGTATTGTTTTCGTGCGGTCTTTTCTGAGGTTGCTAAAACTAGCAGTCAGCAAACTTGACCTCTCGAGGGGGAGTCTTACTCGGTGTCACGGTGTGTTAGACCATGGATTAAACTTACACCGGAATATCCCTTGAATGGCGCGATGCTAAGCTGTAAGTTTAGCCAGCTCACCTGTCGTCATGTTTCCTTCTGCTCAGTGATACAGAAAGAAAGTAGTTCCTCCATCCAACTGCTCACAGCGAACTCTGTGGATCTAAACGTGTTCATCAGTTCCTCCGGTGGTACCAGGTGAGTTCTGCTCTAACCGTCCCATCTCTCTGCAGACTCTGCTGGACATCTTCAGCGGGGTGAAGCTCTTCCTGCCGGTCTCCACGCAGGACTTCGACAAACTGCGGCGGTACTTCGTGGCGTACGACGGAGACCTGGTGGCAGACTACGACGCCGCCTCGGCCACACACACACTAGCGGAACCAGAAGACGACAGCCGGGCCCAGAGAGTGACGTCCGGCTGGATCTGGGAGTGTATCCGGAAGAGGCGCGTCGTCCCGCCCTGTTAATGACAAACACAGTTTACTGCCAAGCAACTCTAAGTCAGTGTTAACTACACGAACAACAATGATATGTTTGTTTCACATGAACCAGCCGTGAACAGGAAGCTCTTAGTTTCTGCAGATTTCAGTTAATTGGACGATTGTGAACACTGAGACTGTTTCCTGATGAAATGAGCTGTTAGAGTCTGTAGACGTAGCTTTTGTAATAAAACTTTGACAGTACTGTAAATCATGACATGCATCTTCAGAGAGATCAGTGAGGGCTGGATGTTTCAGACATTAAGTGATCTGTTCAGTATAATTTAATGACATCATCGTCTCAGTTGATTCCTGGATGACGATGCAGCGATACTTTATTTTGTGTTTATTTGATGAGTATTATTTTACCATCCAGCCCTCACAGACGTCTCAGTGCAGACCTGGACATGAATATGCAGCAGGATTATGATCATTATTTTTACTGCTGAGTGAAACGTTTTGTGAGGTATTAAAGCCGAGAAGTGTCTTCCTTCAGGAGGAAACAGAGCCCTGATAAACACAATGAAACTGTCTGATTATTTCTACCAACTGTGCTCCCAGTGTTTGAACTGCAGCTTCTCTCACCAGGTGCTTAAAGGTTTTACTGCAGCCATCTGCATCCGAACGGCTTTTAAAGATAATTCAGATTTGCCTTTGTTACTCGGGGAGACTTCAGGCTCTGAGGTGATTTAATTTAAGCTCTGAAAGGTAAAATACACACGAACCTGACGACTTTCTCCTGAACGATACAAACGATGAAGGACATTGACATACGAGTCTCTGATCTGTTCTCACAAACACAGCAAAGCAAACTGCACTCTTACAATACTTCTGGATACTTTCTTTAAGGCCACTAGTTAATGTTAATAATACTGATCAGAAAACAATTCACCTGGTGAAGTTTCAGGTTCACACTACTGATCCTACAGTCTCATCAGTCAGTCGCTGTGTTTTTCCCTGCAGGACCAAATACCTTCATTAACACCACACAGACTCAACATCTGGTCTACACAGTGACGACTACTGCAGATATTAATGTTTGTCTCATCATTTCCTGTTTTTTTCTCCTGACAAATTCTCAAAGATGATTTGTTTTCTGACATTTAACAGAAGGAAGAAATTCTGAGATCAAGTTTGAAACATTTTGTGTGAAATCTTTGTCAGAACAAAATATGAGATTTTCTCAGTAGAAACAAATCATGTATGACATCAAGTACAGACAAGATTTATTGGTTTTGTCTGGAGAAAAAAATCACATGAGATTTTGTCTGTAGACAGAAACTCTATGAGATCAAGTAATAAAAAAGTTGTCTGGAGATGTAACATCATGCGAGATTTCATTTTGCCAGGAGAAAAAAAGATGTTTGAGATCAGGTAAAAAAATGTTTTTGTCAGAAATAAAATGGGAGATTTTTCTTTCAGACAAAACTTTGAACTGATGAAAGCTTTTTCTGTGATAAACACAGAAGAGGAAACTTCAGATCAGATTCCACTTCTTCCTCACTTCTGTGAATTTAAAATAAAATGATGACATTTATCTAAAAGTACTTAGCTGTAAGATTTTACAAGAATTAATGAAGACTTTTCTTAAAGAAAGTCTGACATGAACTGTGAGAAGTTCTGAGATCTGGGTGAGTTGATGTGGAGCGACTCGATTATTCTGACTCATAAATGATCCAGCATTGATTTGGATGAAGTTTAGTGATCATTAAATATCTGCACAGTGCTGTAATCTATCAGAGTCGTCGGTGCACCTTTGATCCGACGGTACAGTTCCTCCATCAGGGGTCGGTCTCGTCCAGTTTTCTCTTTCCTGACGGTCCTTCAGCAGAGCGACTCCACCAGCGCAGGTCCAACTCCTCTCTGATGTGACAGGGCTGCAGAGTGGAGCAGACGGTTCTGTTCAGCCAACAGTTCAACAAACAACACAAGAAGTCGTCTGAGGTAGAAAACATTCAGTCTGTGATGAGCTTTGTTTCATCTGGCAGAGTTTTTATGACTCAAACTGAATTCATGTATAATTAAAGATGTGCAGAAAGTTATTCATGAAGAGGAAAACCAACAAACAACAACAATACTGTTGATGAGGAGAAGTCTTCTGTCAGGTCTCCTGCAGCTGAGCTCAGCATGATACTACTTTAAGGTCACTAAATGACAGTCGTATAAATAATATATGTATTTTAGAAGCTTGAATAAATTCTGAATAAATTCTAATAGTGCTGTTTAATGAAACTAATAGAGAGTAAATGATATCACAGTAAACTAGAGTTACCACACGGTGGCTGTCTGCCTTTGCGCCCTGACGATGGAGGTGAGTGAAGAGCAGACTGAGATAAACTTCATGAGCAGTCGATCACCTCACAGGTAGATTAGTGATGTCATAGCTCTGCACAGGAGCCAGAGACCACAGGTAGAAAATAACAAGAAAGCTTACTAAAGCGTGGACACTTTATAGTCCAGATGTTTCTGTTGTAGACGACACACAGCTGAGAGTCCTGATCCGACTCTGTCCACAGATCCACAGAGTCGTCACCTCTGCCAGGATCCATGCTGAGCTCAGTGACGTGCAGGTGAGTGTGTTACCTGTCTGGAGGACTTGATGAGTGTTGCTGAGCGCAGACTGGAGCGGCTGACGACTGACGTCCGGTCCAGTTTCTCCATCAGGATCCTGGTTCTGGGGATGTGACTCCAGGACGCTCCGAGGCCCGGCTGCACCTCCCCGCCGTCGCCCCTCGTCACGTGGTTTGTGACCTGCAGAGTCGGACACCGTCGTGTTCAGTTTGGTGAAATCTACATCCAGACTGTTCCTCCTTTAATCCCACGTCCCATCAGACAGCCACCACATCCTCTCTATCTCACCTGATGTAAGTGTCTGACTGGAGGAGAAGCACATTATCTCTGCTGCGCTTCTTAATACGATTAGTTCACATCTGACATGATTATAACCTGCAGTCAAACACCTGAACTAACAAACGGATTCTTGTTTTACAGCTTCAATTGGCACAAATTGAAAACCTTTTGTTTTCATCTTGATTTTATTTTCTTATTCAGACGATGAGAACTAAATGTTTTCTCCGTTCAGCTCTCGCAGCGATAACAAGAGGAAGAGGAGACTTTAAACTGACTCTGGAAACTGATCTGCATTCAGAGCTGCAGACGTCAAGGACTATGTCATCCTCACCAGAGCAGCCACGTTGAAGTCCTTCGCCATCGTCTTCAGAACTCCTGCCACTTGGATCATCAAGGACATGCCTGCAGGCACAGGAAGTGGTACAGAGGTCCGTCCGTGAGCAGAATACTCTAAACGTCTCTTCAGGAGGAGAAACTTCAGATTTTATTCTGTGATATTTACAGTCTTTAATATTCCAGCAGACTCTGTGTACAGCCACACTGGCTGCAGAGCTCAGAGGAAGCTGGTCAGTCTTCAGACATTCATGGAGCGACTGTTTCTTATTTTAGTGTCTATTCTTCCTTGAAGCATGCTAGCATGATGCTAGCTCTACCTTTAACCTCAGCACGACTCAGACACAAGGTGTTTCCTACACAGGCTGCATGTTCAGGTGTTTCTGTGAACATCGTGATAAATATTTGACTCAAACCAACATTTACATCCAGTGTTTTTCAGACTGTCACTGAGCCAGTCGCACCAGCAGAGTCCGTGGAAAAGTTGGGTTTAAATGTTGGGTTTAAATGTTGGGTTTAATTGTTGGGTTTAAATGTTGGGTTTAAATGTTGGGTTTAAATGTTGGGTTTAATTGTTGGGTTTAAATCTTGGGTTTGATTGTCAGTGACATCACAAGAGATGAAACTGGCTGCTGGAGTTTAGACGGCTGTGACTGAATCAAAGTTCTGAGGCCAAAAATTGTATTAAAAAGAAGAAATGCTGAAAATGATCCAGATCTTCTTTTAGACACATTTCTGACATTACTCAGAAAAGATTATTCGCACCACACATTTCAGGTTTGACTCTTACATAACATGGTTGTTGTTGTTGTGAATTTATTAATGACGCATCTGTTTATATTCTCAAACTGTTGTGTTTTAATGATTTTTAATCTAATCATATTTTATAGGATATGTTACATCTGAATGCACAAAGGATCATTCAGAATGCGTTTCATCATGCTGATGTCAAAACGACTGAATATTTAAATCTTTGATTATTATGTTTCCTTTTCATTAAAACTTTTAATTATCATTTTCTTTCATTCTGTTCTCAGGTCTCGACTGTTAATGAGGTCTTGATCTCGATGTGACTTCCTGATTAAACAAAGTTAAAATCATCATAATAAGTATTTATGACTTTTATTTAATTTAGTTTTTGTATTACTATAAGGGGATTGTTATTTATCACGACTGATTTATTTTATTCATGATATTGTCCTTCTTGTCCTCACCTGATCAAATTGGTGGTTGGTGGCAAGAATATAAAAATATATATTTTATTTTACTAAATAATTTGAAATGAAACTTTGACCTTTACTTTTTGCATTTTAACAGAAAAACATGTCACAGTGAATTTAAGATTGTTCTGATAATTCCATTAAATTGTTAGAAGTTAGTTTTGTGTTGGACACTTATTTGTCCGATCCAGTAGAATTACTGGCCCAGTCCAGCCCGTCTGTGGTACTTTAGTTATGATATTAAATCCACTATATCGATGTTGTAGGAGCCAACTTCATCTTTACATCTTTACATTACTTTTGCAGTTTGTGTCATGGAGTCTGTAGGTCTTCTCCTCCTTTCTCTCTTCTGTCAGTTCAATAACCTTTTCGAGCTCCATCTTTGTTTTCTAGTGTTGCGACGTCCTGAGTCGGGTCGGAACCAAAACCTTCAGGGAAAAATGCACGGAGTCTAATTTGCTTTAATATTTTTTAATTCTATAAAACACATCAGTGTTCATCTCCTTCTCCTTCATCTGACTGCCTTCCTCTCACCTGGACCCTCAACAGAAGCCAAGCTTTGTCCTAAACAGATATTTTCTTCCCATTAATTTTATTTATTTGCAGGTTTCCTTTTTGAGGAGCTGCTCAGGTGTTCAGAACAACAAACATGAAGGGAAATGACTTTAACAAACAGGCTGCAGACGGTCAGGTGCTGACTTAGTCCACATGCACCAGCAGTGTTTGGCTTTAATTATCTATAGCTTTAAATAAAATACTTTTAATTAATTTGTTCTTTCTGAACACTCAGTAGTTTCTGTTAAAGTTTGTGACGTCTGCTCACAGGCTGGTTTATTTTCATTAATTAGATCATAGTTTGGGAACTTTCTGTTAACTCATTGTTAGAAATAAAGTTCACTTTGATTAAGAACTTCAAATTATTGCGAGTCTTAGAAGGTCAGACTGGTTAATGAGAACAGCTCGATTTATAACCCAGACCAGAGGTTACTTTCACACTGTGTCATGATTGGAGCTAAGATGTCTTCCTTCCTGTTGAGTTATTTATTTGCAGCCTCAGGTAAGACGGATGATGACGGAGAGAAGAAGAGATATCACCTTCATTGTGTTTGGCTCCCAGTAGAGGAGAGATAACAGCCGACACCGAGTCCACGATCACCGCTTTGACAGAGCCGCCACCGCCAACAGACGCCTGAAATGTGACAAAATTAGATTGTTGAAAATTTCATCTGTGTCTCTCAAAGGTTCCCCGGGTGCAGCCGGATGATCGTCGGTGTATTTTAGGCAAAAGAAACAAACAAACCTGCTGAAGTCTGCCAGCACGCAGACTGTAGAGACAGTCGAGGAGAGAGAAGACGTCAAACAACCGGAAGATATGGATCCTCTGAAGAGCCTCCATCTGTGAAAGTCAAATTGATTTATATTAAACAGCTAAGGTACTATTTGTATACGAGTCACTTCCTGTCAGCTCACCTGCTCCTCTCTGTTACTGGTCTCAGTTTGTAACATCTCAAGCAGCCGTTTGGCCGTCAGCCCTCCCGTCGTATCGATGAAGATCACACTCTGCTTCAGGTGGAAGGAAACGTGCACCGCCACACCAAAACACACCTGGAGACGAGGCGAGCGTGGAGGGAAGAGTTAATCATTTCTTGTGCGAGTCCAGCCTTGTTCTAAAAACAGTGAATTTATGGGAGTAAAATCATCAGTGATGAAGTGGGAAAAGTAGAAAATGTTCACCTGAGATTTGCCACTTCCTGGGCCTCCTGACAGCTCCGTTATCTCTCCGGTATAGAAGCCTGAATCCAGCAGTTTATCTAAGCTGCGAGAAACAAGGTGCGATTCATTACTCACAACTGCCAGCCCGCGTTATAAACCATTAAGTCCAGGAGAAACCGCAGAGCCACGCTGCAGTAAACAAACTCAGCTGCACTGTGTTTAGGATCTTTGGCCAGTTCTTCATATCAGCTGCTGATTCACCAAATCCACAATTTGATTTGATTCTTGATTTAAATGTTTTATTTTCAGTGCTGATGGCTCTGCCACCGTCAGACTCTCACATGTGGATCCATGAAGATCAACAGATCGTTTGTCTGATGTCCTGACAAACAGCTCCACTTTCTCCTGGAGGCTGTTTGACAAGTTCAAGTAATATTGACCAGAGTTCAACAACGAGCAGCCTCCAGTGATTCAACATAAACAACAAGAGAGAGAAACTCAGTTCCTCTAATCTGTCCAGAGTGAACCCTCTTCATAAACAAGTCAATAAAGGAACTCTGAAGAGGAAACTAAACCAACATGTCCGACGCTGTCAGAGTTTCCTCTGGTACCAGTCAGCTGATCGTCTTCATCACACAGGAGAAGAGTCTGGAAGTGATGCTGCAGGCTAACGCTGAGCTAGCTGCAGGCTAACGCTGAGCTAGCTGCAGGCTAGCACTAAGCTAGCTACAGGCTAACGCTAAGCTGGCTGTTTCCTCTTTGAAGTGCTGTTTTTTTGCTACTGATGCAGGTAGGCGGGGGAGAGAAGAAGAAAATGGGATATGATTTTTTTCAGTTTTCATTTTAGAATCAACATTGTGACTCTGAGTATTTAACTGTCTTGGCCTTTTTAGCAGCTCGTCTTTAATTCTTTATCCATTTCTTCCACTATTATACTCAGAGAAATGCTCTTCCAGCTGAAATAGAGACATCTTCAACCCTCTAGATGAATCGCCTCAGACGACTGCAGGAACACTCAGCGCTACATGCTTTAATCTTTATTCTCGGGGAAATCCTGAGTGAAGGAGGGCGTGTGCTTCAGAGTTACAGCCTTGTTAAGGCTCTTTGTTGCTGCCTTGATAAATCTTCCCTGAGCTCCACCTCCACACACTGCAGGTCGTTTAGACGTGATCTCCTCCACTTCAGTGTATCTCCGCTTTTTACTGGGAGAATTCAATAAACTGCGATAAATCACCAGACGTCTATTAATGTCCTCCTGAGCTGAGTGAACAGAGGCTGACTGAGCTGGTTAAGAGATTCACCAATCACATTTCATTTTGTAAACGATATTCGCCCCCGTCAACCTAAGTGAACCAAGTGCCGGTTCAGGGCTGGTGAACCTTTTAGGAACTGGTTTGCTTTTCTACTGTAGCATCAGATCATTCAGTCACTGTACACGTCTTTAATTACTCAGCGGCGTTAGGAACGACTCTGGCGGCCTACATGGACTCTTTACTCTGTTGCTGCTGGCGCTGCATGAACACATCCGAACGTGACTCGTCGTCAGACTCACGGTTGCTTCATTTAGTGAAAATCATCTTTTGTTTATTCTCCTGTGGACGAGTCAGAACTCGCTACACCAGCTCTGGTTTTCAGACATGGTGGCCATTTTAGTTGGTCCTTGGTCATGATAGCCCCGCCCCCAGCCCCTGACACAACCGGTTCTCTGTTCTAGACCAGCAAAGTGTTGGTGTCACCAGGAGAACTGGTTCGAGAGTAGGCACTGGCTCAGAACCAGCACCTGAACCGCCTTGGTCCAAAAGGGCTGATAGTTCTTTCGAACACGTGTAAATGATGTCAGGTTTGTTTCCTACACTTTAGATTTAAATACAGCAGTGATAAATGTGTCAGTGCTTAGAGAGCTGCTGCTTCCATACTTCCATACTGTTATCAACACACTGTGAGGTGATGAAAGGAAACATCGAGTCCGTTCACAGTGCCGTTCTGTGACTCTCCTCACAGATCAGAGCCTTTCACACAGTTTGATGTAGATTCATGGTAAGATGCAACGTGTTTACAAGATGTTGAAATCGTCTGACCTCTCATTCCCCTTCTTCAGCTGCTGCAGGATGTAGTTGGGAATCTGACTGGTGATCAGGTTTGTTTATGCTTCACAGCTGAGTTTATCACTGAACTGTTTTCTGCACAGACAATGTTCACCGGACTGGAAATCTTTAAAGACTTGGATCAATATGAAACGACTGAGTACAAAAGATAACAACAGAGTGAACATACTCTTAATAATGCACCAGGTCGGAGGTTCCTTTTACAATTGAACGCTTCAGTTCTCTCAGAATTTCTTTCATATTCAGGCAAAATTGGTATCGTCACTGAAATATCACAAGTGTTGATACTCAGCTCTAATCTATCCAAAACACCAAACCTGATCAAAACATGATGTAGGATATTTATCGTGTCTCAGTGATGGTCCTGATATTTAAGATATATTTACAATCTTTATCTTGTTATTCATTATATTGGTTTGTGTCCACTGGTGTTGGATATCCAACGTCAATCATTTTTTTGTATTGACCCAAATGTGTCATTTCAGTAACTAAAACTTTCACGGAAAATGTTTGTCAACAACCTTTTGAGACCAAAAATAGATCTTTAAAAAAAACTATGACAAAATGTTTTGAGAAAGGATGGGACTAAAGTGTTAGTGACGGGCTGTCGGACATTTAAAATGCTGGATATTTTCACCCCTTTGTGCATCTAGTGTGGGAGCCTGTCCTATGCAGGGGGTGGGCGGGGCCTTCCTGTACAGGGGGCGGGGCCTGTACTGTGCAGGAGGCGGGCGGGGCCTTCCTGGACAGGGGGTGGGGCCTGTCCTGTGCAGGGGGCGGGGGCTGTCCTGTGCAGACGCTCAGACTCAAGTTTAATGACATTCAGTAATTAAACGACTGATTTAGCTATTTTCTGAAGGAAAGCTTGATGCTGTCATCATTTCAGACAGAATTCATGAAGGCACAGTTCAACATTCAGCTGACTAACGTTTATGTTTGCGTGCATGTTTGCATGCATGTATGTTTGGATGTTTGTATGCATGTTTGGATGTATGTATGTATGTATGTATGTATGTATGTATGTATGTTTGTGTTTGTATGTATGTATGTCTGCGTATGTATGTATGTATGTATGCGTGTATATTTATATGTATGCATGTTTGTATGTATGCATGTATATTTATATGTATGTATGTATGTTTGTGTATGTGTGTATGTATGTATGTATGTTTGTGTTTGTATGTATGCATGTTTGCGTTTGTATGTATGTATGTATGCATGTATGTATGTATGCATGTATGTATGTATGCATGTATGTATGTATGCATGTATGTATGTATGCATGTATGTATGTATGCATGTTTGTATGTATGTTTATATGCATGATTGTATGCATGTTTGGATGTTTGTATGTATGTTTGTATTGACTGTAGTCATGCTGCAGTGTGCAACATGCTCATACGTGTTACCACGGTGTTTCTTTATGTTGTTGTTCTGAGTAATAATTTAATTTGTTTTACATTTCTTTAATCACAACATTATAAGTCATTGATAAGTGAACTGTTGAAAATGACTGTGAAAATGTTCATAAATAACTCTGTATTTATTTTCACATTACACTCTGTAATAGTTTTTTGTTCAAAAAAGTGCAGACTCAGTATTCAAGAATGTTTATATAGAGTACAAGAACATGATGCAATTGTTCATTCTGTTCTTATGTTGTTATGTTTTCTCTTGAAAAGGTCACAAAGACAACGTAACGTATTCTTCAGGTACGGCAGCTGTAACATTAATAACTAGCCTAACACATTTAATAATAACACATTTTACTTTATATTGACTGAAGTGATAAATGAGCGACTGTTATTCTGTATTGTATCTTCTTAAAGTTCTGACAACCACATTAAACACTGATGGAAAAGAGCTCTACATGTATCTGAGCTGTTTCTATTGTCTCCAGAAGAATCACAGCCGTCTTTGTGTTTGTTGTCGTGATTCTTGAACCATCTGTCTCTCAGTAAATGTTTGGATAGTCTGCTGACGTTCAGACCAGCGATCTGTGCAGTGTGTTGAATCTCATCATCTCTGCCTGCACGTCTGATGATGGATGTGACAGCGCTGCAGTTAAATCTACATAGTCAAGGTCCTCCAGCCTGAAGGTTAAGCATCACTGGAGGACTGTGGTTGGTCGGCCGATGGCGGCTCTCATCATTCGCAGCGTGATTGTGAAGAGGAGGACTGTTGGGGACGGACGTGTTATCAGTGCAGTGAGGGTTGATGAAACATCCGCTTGTGTTCTTGTGACGACTCGGGAGGATGGAAGTGATTTGTCCTTGAGAAGACACAGATTGTGAATTTCCCAGGAGCTGCACTCATCAGTGAGAGTAGAACTGTTCAGTCCTTAAGCCTGAAGGTCTTCGTCTGAGGGTTGGATTGGAGCGGAACCAACGAAGAGGCTCAGATTCTGTTAAGTCTCATTTCCTCTAAGAGCTTTTTTAAAGAACATGTTTGATTCCTGTGGATATATTTAACTCAGAACCAGAACAGACCCAGACCCAGACCCAGAACAACAGTGTAGACCATGTGTCTGTTGAAGCTTCAGTGTAAATCTGTGTTCTGTAAAGAGCCACAAACACTGAAGGATGAAGAGAGCTGTGACAAACTTCATCTTCATCAAGGCTGACTCTGATCACGTAATCACAGCCAGACATTTCTACAGTGGTCTAACGTGAGAGCTGTATCGATTAGTCCACTGATCAATCGAAATACAATTAGTTGTAGTATTTTGATAATTTATTAATCATTTTAGTAAATCCTAGATTTGAGTGTTTGCTGCTTGTCTTTGTCACTTATGACAGTAAATGAAGGTCTTTGACAGAAGAAGACATTTGGAGACGTCAGTTAGTGAAACTGTGATGAACAGTTTTAACTCTATAAGTGATATTTTTCACTATATTGAATATTGAACAGCTGTGTGATGCTTCACCTGAGAGGAAATGCTCCAACTGTGATTTCATTTATTTCAGTGTTAGCTGCTCTGTTATTACACTTTGTTTCCATCTAATTTAAAAGTTCCTGTTTATTATTTTGTTAATCAAAAGTGTTCAGGCAAAGGCAAAGTAAATAAGTGAACAGCTGTCAGTCTTTTATTTATTCACTCTACTAATCAACATAAAATACAAATCAAATTAAATGTTAAATGACATATTGTAAGAAAAGGCATTTCATATTGGATGAGGCTTGATTGAATTAAAGGCTGCTGTTGGGAGGGAGGTATACAATCTACTGCGTGCCTAGTTCGTTCTGCTTTGATGATGTTGTATCAGGACGCTTTTCTTCTTTGAGCTCTTTTGATTTCTGATTGAATTTCAGCAGTCGGTCGAGACCCAGAGGGATGAAAAGGATGTGATGGACACAGACTTTTCTGTCTTATCTAAACCCTAAGTCACTTTGCAAATATCAAACAGCTGGAAGAAGAAAGGGAAATGTTAAATAGAGAGACAGAATTTAAAATAATAAGAAATATGACTTCAGCCTTCAGGACGAGTCTGTGATGAGCAAAATGTAAATACTCAAATATTTGCATCATTTAATTCGGGCTTTGTTCTCTCAGACAAAGCTGTAAGATAGTTTTAGAAACAGAATCATCACAGGAATGTGCAGTAATAACGAGTATTGTTTTCTACATCCAGTTCACTGATTCAGAGAGCAGAGAGAGAAGTCTTCTGTCTACGAAGCCGATCAGCCGAGAAAAATAGTTTCACACAACATCAGCAGGAAACATCAGTGTGAGCATCAACACATTACAGTCGAGTGTCTTCACATGACACTCGGTTCATTAAGTACACCTAATCTAAACTAATGCAAGCTAACAAAACAGTCCTGGAATAAATCTCACCTGCGTGACAGTTATAATGTTTAACACAGGTGCTCATGAGTTGAACTGTATTATTTAATACTGAGAGGTGTTGCTAACATTTTGTCCACCCATATACACTAATGAGGACACTAAACATTATAACCTGTTCAGAGCTGGTGTCAACATCCATCCGTCCTGAGGAATCCCATTACACTAACAATTCTTTCAATTATTTGGGCCTTGTTGTATTTGAAGTTCTGTCTTTGTGTGAAAACATGGTGTGTGTTTGTCCCAGTGATGGACGCAGGTTAATGTAGCTGTGAACAGAAGCTTATAAAGTTTCTCCAAACTCAACTTGCAAAAATGGAGCGCTGTCCAAAGGGAGTCTGGTGATGGGTGACAAAGAAGGAGCCTATATTGTTACTGTTTAGTGTCTTTGTAACATGTGACATGTTTACATCAATAACATGTTTCTTCTTTCATAAATGGAGTGTAAATGGTGACATCAGTGTAAACAGTGTGTTCAAACAGCTGATCAATGTTGGCAGGTAAGACTTTAGCACTTTAGACACAGAAGCAGACAGGCTGGTACAGACATGCTGCCACAAACTGACACTTTGTACAAGGAGACAAACAACTTCAGCTTCTGATTTAATGCTGAATTTACAACAAGGACACAACGAGTTAGAATCTGTCAGAGACACAGTTTCACTACGTTATAAAGTTTGTTTTAACTCAACAACTCTTAAAATCACCACATTTGTTAAGGGAGTCTGGTGATGTTGAGGTCACTGGTTTAATGGTTGGATCAGTTCAAACAGACAGTGTGTTCAAAAACAGCTGCTGCTAACATCTGCAGGTTAAGAGAGCCCAGGACAGATGTTGATAGCAGGTCTGAAGGACCTAAGAAACTACTCTTCAATACATTTCATCAGCACCGCAAACTGCATCCTGCTCTGACTGCTGCGTCATTAGTTTCAGCTCCTCCTGTCACGTCATTAGTTTCAGCTCCTCCTGTCGTGTCATTACTTTCAGCCAGGTGTACCTAATAAACTGGACACCAGGAGTCATTACTGTGTCTCTGCATACATCACACACCACTGACTGTACAAACAGCCATCAGTTCCTGTCTTCACCAGCAGAGTGCAGCAAAGACACACCAATCAGCCGGCCTTTACTCTCACGGCTGATTCACTTTCATATCACTAATCCGGTGCACTAACTAATTTATGAAAACCACTTAAAAAGAGCCACAGTGAGAGAGAAAAACACCTGTGGTCATTAATTATGCTGAAACAGTGAGTTTAACTGTAGAAAAGGTACCATCCTATAAATTATGCCACGCTGGCCCAGTTCACTGATGTCCAGAGCAGTCTGTGTCCTGGCTAAAGAGATTTCCTTCTCAAAGTGGAATATTTATGTGCTGCTCTTTGTGCTGCGACTGCATCCAGATGAATGAACCTCTGTACAAACTGCTCCGTGTCTCAGGTTTGCAGATTAATTACATGTTCTGCTGTAATACAATGCCACGCAGGTCGCGGAGGGAATTTCTGGTTTCTTCAAACTCATTAAAATTTAATTTTCTGATGTACAGAGAAAATGTTTTAAAGGACTCGGTGGTGTTTGTTTTTTTAGAGGAGCAGAAGCAGAGTAAAGGCAGCTGATATATCAGAGGCCACTCCGAGCCAAATGGAACAACAAGCAGAGAAGTGAGCTTTAGCTCAGATGCAGCGCGCAGGCCATTTCTAAAACACTCTGCTGTATTTTTAACTGCAGCTACCATCCTCCAGATGCATATTCTACCAGCACAGGTCAATGCAAATCCAATTTGAACAACACTGAAAAGATTTTAGTTTGATAAAAGTGGATCAATGCAGAGGAATCTGGTTACACAACATCTTTGGTAATGCACCATTCTATTGATTTAACATGTCCTGTGACTGGACGGTCTGTACCTGTCTGCAAAGCTGAAGATCAAAAACTGCATAAAAATATCATAAAACTGACTAAATGACTTTTGAATAGCTTCCTAGATCCGACAGAGGAAGCACAAATAAATTAGGAGTCGCATGTAAGATTGTTTGTTTTCTAGATCCTCATGGTGACGACTGATGAAGGACTGCAGTCGCACAGAAGCTGGATATAAATGTATTTTTGCAAGTTAGATGTTGTGCAGTTTGATGTTACTTCTGCTCTTCTCGTCCGTCTCCTACAAATATATTTATTTTTGTGCTGTACTTTTGTCTTTATTATAGGACAAAGCAATCAGAAGTGTTTCAGTGCAAGCAACAATACATTCATTAATAAAACAGCATTAATTCACATTAATGTCTCTGTGGACATTGTGTCATCGACATCGTGTCTCTGTAGACATCGTGTCTCTGTGGACATCGTGTCTCTGTGGACATCGTGTCATCGACATCGTGTCTCTGTGGACATCGTGTCTCTGTGGACATCGTGTCATCGACATCGTGTCTCTGTGGACATCGTGTCTCTGTGGACATTGTGTCATCGACATCGTGTCTCTGTGGCCATCGTGTCTCTGTGGACATCGTGTCTCTGTGGACATCGTGTCATCGACATCATGTCTCTGTGGCCATCGTGTCTCTGTAGACATCGTGTCATCAACATTGTGTCTCTGTAGACATTGTGTCATAGACATCATGTCTCTGTGGACATCGTGTCATCAACATCGTGTCTCTGTGGCCATCATGTCATCAACATCGAGTCTCTGTGGCCATCGTGTCTCTGTGGACATCGTGTCATCGACGTCGTGTCTCTGTGGCCATCGTATCTCTGTAAACATCGTGTCATCGACGTCGTGTCTCTGTGGACATCGTGTCTCTGTAGACATTGTGTCATCGACATTGTGTCTCTGTAGACATCGTGTCACCGACATCGTGTCTCTGTGGACATCGTGTCATCGACATCGTGTCATCGACATCATGTCTCTGTAGACATCGTGTCATCGACATCGTGTCATCGACATCGTGTCTCTGTGGACATCGTGTCATAGACATCATGTCTCTGTGGACATCGTGTCTCTGTAGACATTGTGTCATCGACATTGTGTCTCTGTGGACATTGTGTCTCTGTGGACATCGTGTCATCAACATCATGTCTCTGTGGACATCGTGTCATCAACATCGTTTCTCTGTGGACATTGTGTCTCTGTAGACATCGTGTCATAGACATCATGTCCCTGTGGACATCGTGTCATCAACATCGTGTCTCTGTGGACATCGTGTCTCTGAAGACATCGTGTCATCAACATCGTATCTCTGGACATCGTGTCTCTGTGGACATCGTGTCTCTGTAGACATCCTGTCATCAACATCGTGTCTCTGTAGACATCGTGTCTCTCTAGACATCGTGTCATCAACATCGTGTCTCTGTAGACATCGTGTCTCTGAAGACATCGTGTCATCAACATCGTGTCTCTGTGGACATCGTGTCATCGACTTCGTGTCTCTGTGGACATCGTGTCTCTGTAGACTTCGTGTCATCGACATTGTGTCTCTGTAGACATCGTGTCATCGACATCGTGTCTCTGTGGACATCGTGTCTCTGTAGACATCGTGTCATCGACATCGTGTCATCGACATCGTGTCATCAACATCGTGTCTCTGTAGACATCGTGTCTCTGAAGACATCGTGTCATCAACATCGTGTCTCTGTGGACATCGTGTCATCGACGTCGTGTCTCTGTGGACATCGTGTCTCTGTAGACATCGTGTCATCGACATTGTGTCTCCGTAGACATTGTGTCATCGACATCGTGTCTCTGTGGACATCGTGTCTCTGTAGACATCATGTCTCTGTGGACATCGTGTCATCGACATCGTGTCATCGACATCGTGTTTCTGTAGACATCGTGTCTCTGTGGACATTGTGTCTCTGTAGACATCGTGTCATAGACATCATGTCTCTGTGGACATCGTGTCTCTGTAGACATCGTGTCATCGACATTGTGTCTCTGTGGACGTCGTGTCTCTGTGGACATCGTGTCTCTGTAGACATCATGTCATCAACATCGTATCTCTGTAGACATCGTGTCTCTGTGGACATCGTGTCTCTGTAGACATCCTGTCATCAACATCGTGTCTCTGTAGACATCGTGTCTCTGTAGACATCGTGTCATCAACATCGTATCTCTGTAGACATCGTGTCTCTGTGGACATCGTGTCTCTGAAGACATCGTGTCATCAACATCGTGTCTCTGTGGACATCGTGTCATCAACATCGTGTCTCTGTAGACATCGTGTCTCTGTGGACATTGTGTCTCTGTAGACATCATGCCATCGACATCATGTCTCTGTAGACATCGTGTCTGTGTAGACATCGTGTCATCGACATCGTATCTCTGGACATCGTGTCATCGACATCGTGTCTCTGTAGACATCGTGTCATCGACATCATGTCTCTGTGGCCATCGTGTCTCTGTGGACATTGTATCTCTGTGGACATCGTGTCATCAACATCGTGTCTCTGTAGACATCGTGTCATCGACATCATGTCTCTGTTGCCATCGTGTCTCTGTGGACATCGTGTCTCTGTGGACATCGTGTCATCAACATCGTGTCTCTGTAGACATCGTGTCTCTGTAGACATCGTGTCATCAACATCGTGTCTCTGTGGACATTGTGTCATCAACATCGTGTCTCTGTAGACATCGTGTCTCTGTGGACATCGTGTCTCTGTAGACATCGTGTCATCAACATCGTGTCTCTGTAGACATCGTGTCTCTGTAGACTTCGTGTCATCAACATCGTGTCTCTGTAGACATCGTGTCATCGACATCATGTCTCTGTGGCCATCGTGTCTCTGTGGACATCGTGTCATCGACATCATGTCTCTGTGGACATCGTGTCTCTGTAGACATCGTGTCTCTGTGGACATTGTGTCTCTGTAGACATCGTGCCATCGACATCATGTCTCTGTAGACATCGTGTCTCTGTAGACATCGTGTCATCGACATCGTGTCTCTGTAGACATCGTGTCATCGACATCATGTCTCTGTGGCCATCGTGTCTCTGTGGACATTGTATCTCTGTGGACATCGTGTCATCAACATCGTGTCTCTGTAGACATCGTGTCATCGACATCATGTCTCTGTGGCCATCGTGTCTCTGTGGCCATCGTGTCTCTGTGGACATCGTGTCTGTAGACATCGTGTCATCAACATCGTGTCTCTGTGGACATCGTGTCATCAACATCGTGTCTCTGTGGACATCGTGTCATCAACATCGTGTCTCTGTGGACATCGTGTCTCTGTGGACATCGTGTCTCTGTAGACATCGTGTCATCAACATCGTGTCTCTGTAGACATCGTGTCTCTGTAGACTTCGTGTCATCAACATCGTGTCTGTAGACATCGTGTCTCTGTAGACTTCGTGTCATCAACATCGTGTCTCTGTAGACATCGTGTCATCGACATCATGTCTCTGTGGCCATCGTGTCTCTGTGGACATCGTGTCATCGACATCATGTCTCTGTGGACATCGTGTCTCTGTGGACCTCGTGTCATCAACATCGTGTCTCTGTACTCCCTGTAACTACTACTACTACTACTACTGATACTACTGCTACTACTACAGATACTACTGCTACTGCTACTACTACTACAGATACTACTGCTACTACTACTACTACTATTACTGATACTACTACTACTACTTCTACTACTGATACTACTACTACTACTACTACTACTACTACTACTACTACTACTACTACAACAGATACTACTACTACTACAGATACTACTGCTACTACTACAGATACTACTGCTGCTATTAATACTACTTCTGATACTACTACTACTACTACTACTACAGATACTACTACTACTACAGATACTACTGCTACTACTACAGATACTACTGCTACTGCTACTACTACTACAGATACTACTGCTACTACTACTACTACTACTACTGATACTACTACTACTACTACAACTACAACTACAACAGATAGTACTGCAGCTACTACCAGTAAACAAATCAAAGACTTTAATGTGAACTACTCTCAGGTTTGATTAATTCGTATAAAGAAGTCTGTAAAAGATTAAACAGGCCCCACCTCACAATCCCTCTCTGAACTCTGGGGAGATGTCTCTTAACTCCGCCGGTGGAGAGCTGACTGTAGGAATACATATTTGATGTTGGAGGTGAAGCTTCCTTTAAGCCTTAGTGGCTCTGAGCCCACAGTTAAATCCCCCGCCCCCTGAATACAGAGCAGAGCTGAGTGCTGTGTGCTGTGTGTTGTGTGTAGTGCTGTGTGTTGTGTGTTGTGTGCTGTGTGCTGTGTGTTTGTGTTGTGTGTTGTGTGATGTGCTGTGTTGTGTGCTGTGTGTTGTGTGCTGTGTTGTGCTGTGTTGTGTGTTGTGTGCTGTGTGCTGAGTGTTGTGTGCTGTGTGTTGTGTGTAGTGCTGTGTGTTGTGTGCTGTGTGTTGTGTTGTGTGTTGTGCTGTGTTGTGTGTTGTGTGCTGAGTGCTGTGTGTTGTGTGCTGTGTGTGTGTGTTGTATGCTGTGTGTTGTGTGTTGTGTGTAGTGCTGTGTGTTGTGTGTAGTGCTGTGTGTTGTGTGTAGTGCTGTGTGTTGTGTGTAGTGCTGTGTGTTGTGTGTAGTGCTGTGTGTTGTGTGCTGTGTGTTGTGTGCTGTGCTGTGTGTTGTGCTGTGTGTGTGTTGTGTGCTGTGTTGTGTGTTGTGTTGTGTGCTGTGTTGTGTGCTGTGTTGTGTTGTGTGTTGTGTTGTGTGTTGTGCTGTGTGCTGTGTGTTGTGTGCTGTGTGTTGTGTGTAGTGCTGTGTGTTGTGTGCTGTGTGTTGTGTTGTGCTGTGTGTTGTGTGTTGTGTGCTGTGTGCTGTGTGTTGTGTGTTGTGTGCTGTGTGCTGTGTGTTGTGTGTAGTGCTGTGTGCTGTGTGTTGTGTTGTGTGTTGTGCTGTGTACTGTGTGTTGTGTGTTGTGTGCTGTGTGTTGTGTTGTGTGTTGTGCTGTGTGTTGTGTGTTGTGTGTTGTGTGCTGTGTGCTGTGTGTTGTGTGCAGTGCTGTGTGCTGTGTGTTGTGTTGTGTGTTGTGTTGTGTGTTGTGTTGTGTGTTGTGTGTTGTGTGTTGTGTGCAGTGTTGTGTGTTGTGTGCTGTGTGCTGTGTGTTGTGCTGTGTGCTGTGCGTTGTGTGTTGTGTGTTGTGTGCTGTGTGTTGTGTTGTGTGTTGTGTGTTGTGCGTTGTGTGTTGTGTGCTGTGTGCTGTGTGCTGTGTGCTGTGTGTTGTGTGCAGTGCTGTGTGCTGTGTGTTGTGTGTTGTGTTGTGCTGTTGTGTTGTGCTGTGTGTTGTGTGTTGTGTTGTGTGTTGTGTGCTGTGTGCTGTGTGTTGTGTGCTGTGTGTTGTGTGCTGTGTGTTGTGTGCAGTGTTGTGTGTTGTGTGCTGAGCTGAGCAGCAGCAGGTCTGTACCTGGGGTTTCCAGACGAGAGGATGGCTGTTGAGCTCAATAGTTCTTCATAGAGATCGGCGCCTGACACGGGGAATGCTGTGTGCTGGGCCAGCAGCACTCGACGGATGGCAAACAGAGCCTGAAACACATCAAATACAGCATGAGAGCCTCACACACACACACACACAAACACACTCACACATCACTACACAACACCTGCACTGGTCTACCTCGGCCAGGTTGCCAGGTTGGGAGGTTTTCTGCTCAGTTGAGCCTTGTGGTTATAACTCAGAGGCTGAATGTTGGCTTGTTCTGGAGGGTTTGTGTAATAATGTGATCATGTTCACACTGTCTGTTCATTCTATTCCTTTTATAATCATTGACTGGTTAATATTTGATTACTTGATTATTGTACGTGTCATAGTTATCATATTAACATTTTTACAATAAATGTCGTATGATGCAAGACACCACTGTTGGAGATGACACTGCAACATCTGTAAGCATGAAACCACCGGATACCAAGACATCTGGACAGTTTCCAGTCCTGTTTGTGGCGACAGAACCAGGGATTTTAAGCCAAACATGATCTTTTCCTAAAACTAACCAAGTGGTTTTTGTCACAACATAAAATTGAAAATTGAAGAAAAGTCAAGTTTCTAAACACCGTTTCTGTAGACGGAATGGAATAAAGGAAAAATGGTCAACCAACCAACAGTGTCTCTGTCCATATTTAACCGTCTTCACCCTGTAACATCAGTGTTAGTGGTACTAACACTGATCCTCACATATGACAAGCTGGAACAAGAAAATGTTTCATATTTTGATTGATAACTTAAACCTGCTCCGGTTCTGTTCGTCTGACGGCAGACACGCTCAAATCTGTGAGTCTGAAGTACAAGTTTTGTGTTGGCATTGTCTTGAGATGGACCCGACCACAACTGTAGTAGATTAATCCCTCCACAAAATAGGGCTGCAACTAACGACTAATTCCATTATTTCCATAATTTTGAATAATCGTTTGAACTATTCAGCGTTTAACAAATGTGAAAAATGTTAATTCCAACCTCCCATAGCCCAGCAAGATGTCTGTAAATAGCTCCTCTTGTCCAAACAGTCAGAAACCCAAAGATTCTTGTTTTAGTGTCAGAAAAGACAAAGAACAGCAGCAGATCCTCACATTTAACAAGAAACAGTTAGCAACTGATTTTCCTTTGATAAAATAATCACTTAATCAACAATAATCTGTCAAGTTTAGACTGACAACCATTTTAAATTTGCATTTCACAACAGTAAAACACTCACACTACAGTCAGTTATGATGGAGTCGATATAATGCTGCAGATCGATAATTATCCCAGCATTAAAACATATCGTCCAACAGGGCCACAGAGAAACTGTTGCTGCAGGAGTGAGAAGATAAGCTTCATATATTAAGATTAGGCCTGCACGATTAATCGTATTTTCATCGTCATCGCGATGTGAACGTGCACGATAAACCCATCGCAAAAGCTGGTCTGAAGTGCGATAAGTTTTGTTTACATCCGCCATGCTTTCACACTCAGCGTGCTGACATTTGGCCAATCAGATGCGGCCCTGGACACATGGGCAATGCATGCACACCGTTTAGCCAATCAGATGACGCCCAGCTCTGCTCACGTTCCTGCGTGAAAATTAGTAGCCAGAGTAAACAGGATGGCGAGGCAGGAGAGCAGAGCGGTGAAACTGCCGACGAAACGCTTGTGGCAAAAAGAAGTAGCAGCTCCGCGATTTGGAGATACTTTGGACTCAAGCCAGAAGACAATTTACAGACCCAGGTACTGTGCAGGACCTGCAGAACAGTTGTAGCAACGTCCAGAGGTAACACCACCAACCTCCATCACCACCTGCTGCACCATCATAAAGAGCTGCACGAACAGTTTAAGGCCAGTCAGTCTAGAGCGCAAACGTCGAGCAGCAGTCAAGTAACGCAACCATCACTGCAGCAACAGTAACATGTGTTAATTAATGTTATAAGTATGTATAAGTTATGTACTTTTTTATTTAATTGTCATCAGCTATTAAGTGTTTAAGAGTACCTCAAAGCAGGGAATCTATTAATGCAGAAAAATCTGAAAGACACAGGAACTGTAAGCAAACTTCAATATTTTCTTATATATCGCAAGTCATATCGTCATTGCAATATGGAAGGGTGTCATCGCACATCGCACATTTTACTCATATCGTGCAGGCCTAATTAAGATATATCTCTACGTCATGACTGAGCTCAAAGTTTCCAGCAGCCTGAACTGAACCTCGTTTCCACGCTATTGGCAGGTAAAGCCCTAGACACACCGGGTCCTACGTCGGACGTCTGAAGTGTTAGGAAGGAGTCGGACGAGTTAGGGGGCTATTCTGTTCGGTGTGTTCAGTGTCGTCGGAGCCGCGCGGAAGCGCGAGGACGGCGTCTGATCCGACTGAACATGTTCAGTCGGACGGCTGAGTTAGGAAGCCGTCGGATACTCTGATTGGTTGTTAGCTAGCTGTTCAGCGACCATTCTGATTGGCGGTGTGTCAGCGAATCAGCGCGGCGTGTGGGAGGGGTGGCGGAAGTGACGATGATAAACAAACCACATAAACAGAGACGGCACAGAGTTACAAACAACACTTCACCGTTCGTTATTTTGGGGATAAACCAACGTATGTTTGGAAGCCATGGCTGTGTGGACCGAGGACTTTGAGGAGCAGCTGATTGCCCTGGTGGAAGAGAGACCACCGTAATACGACATCACGCAAGTAATGCCAAGCTAACGCTGTATGCGCTTTGTTTTGATAAGCTACGGTCCGCACTCCGTTCTGTCATTTCCTGTTTTCATGTTTTGGGTGACTGGCACGAGACTAGCGCCACCCGATGTTTAGGAGACTTATTGCATCTCGCGCAGGCGCAGAACGTATATGCTACTGTGTAGCCGGGGCGGTGTGTTTCAGTGCAACTTTTCTTCCTAACGGATCCGACGGAGTGGTCGGAGAAGGAAGTCGGATAAGGAAGACGTCGGACCCGGAGTGTCTAGGGCTTAAGTGTCACAGTCTCAACGAGGCTCCGGCTCCCCGCCATCCTCAGAACTGACGAGGAATAAAAAGCTCGACATAAACCCTCTCACTAGTTGTTTTTTGATTTATGAGAGAAGCAGAAAACATCTCAGCCCTCCTTAAGCTCCAGGTCCCACACGGTGATGGCACCGAACAACAGCAGTCGTTACCTGACTGCATTATCAGCGGCTGTCAATCAGCTGATGCTGAAACAAGAGCTTTGAAGTTTCCTCATGAACATGCAAATTAAACATCGAGTGAATAAAAAATACATTTTACATGCTCTGCAATCTCCTGGTATCTGTCAGGTACATGTCAGAGAGTATTACTGAAATGTAAAAATCTTTTCTACTGCTGCAGAATGTACAAATATTTCTGATGACTCATCCTGCACTCGAGGGCGTGTATGTAAATGTAATATGGAGCATCCACATATAAGACTGCATATGATCGCTAGTCTGTCCGCTGCACCAGAGTGATATTATGGGTTGTATTTTAATTGGAGATTTTGTCCTCCTGATCTAACAAAGTGTGATTGGTCTTAATCTACAACACGAACATGGCGAAGCTGCCAGGAACCGCTGCCACCTCTTCCCCAATCAGCCGCTAAGGGGCAGATCAATCAGCTGTCAATCTGAGAGTTCAGGGTCGCTAAGTCACACCCATTTATGATCAATCAAACCAAATTCCATACAATTCAATAAAATTCCTTTTACTCTGTTTAGACGTGTGTATTTGTAAAACTGACTCTTTGTACAAGAAGACAAACAACTTTATGTTCTGGTTTATCGCTGAATTTACAACAAGGACACAACAAGTTAGAATCTGTCAGAGACACAGTTTCACTATGTTATAAAGTTTGTTTTAACTCAACAACTCTTAAAATCACTTCATTTGTTAAGGGAGTCTGGTGATGTTGAGGTCACTGGTTCAGTGGTTGGATCAGTTCAAATAGACAGTGTGTTCACGAATAGCTGCTGCTGACATCTGCAGGTTAAGAGAACTGTGATTTGTATTACAGTGATTATGCTTTTTTGTTAATTTGGATTAAGTTTTTGCTGTCAAATTTTACAGTCTACAGTAACAATATAGGCTCCTTCTTTGTCCCCGTGGAGAAAGTCCCCAGACTCCCTTAACAAATGTGTCAGTTTAGTGAGTTGTTGAGTTGGAGACACTTTATAAACTCTGTGAAACTCTGTCTCTGACTCATTCTGCATTATTTGGACCTTCTTGTAAATTCAGCAGCTGTTCTACATGAACTTCTTTCTGTCTTTGTGTAGAAACATGGAGTCTGTCTGTCTCAGTGATGGACGGGTTTGTTTTATATAGAGCAGGAAGTGACATCAGATCACAAGCGGTCACTCAGTCAGGTTAATGTCAGGTCTGAACAGGCTCTCTGAAATACGTAGACTGCAAAAGCTGAAGATGCTCTACCTGCTGTTTCACTGGGACTTTAAGGTGGTGGGTCAAACACCTCTGACAGGAATAATGTTCTGAATATATAGTCACTATTCTTCTCTAAAGAAAATGAGAAATTTATGAAAAATCGAAAACAAAACACAGCATGGCCGACCACTTAGGTCATGACTTCTGCTCTTAAATGCCATCGCCCGATGAGATGTGTGGATTTATTTAATAAGCCAGCATGTAATTGTCTAAAGAACTGGATTCATTTCACTGAGTGCAGTTTTAAGCTCATAGGGGGACGTCCCAGTGGATCTGACAACATGACATCATCTCACTAACCAGGCTGGGACGTGATGATCTATATGAGAACAGATCAAACGCTGTAGCTTTGTGCAGAAAGAGCTCTTCCTGCTCTTTAGCAGGATTATACTCTGATTAGTCTCTTCTTCTGGGCAGAGAGGATTTCCTGCCAGAGTCCAGCAGCAGGAATTTATTTAGGGAGGTAAAGCAAATCTGCTGGGTCTCAATTAGTGGAAATATGGGCGTCCCACTTTGGGACGAGGGCTCATAGGATGAGAGTGTTTTTACATAGAAGCATCGCCCGTGTGCAGCTCTACCTGACCTGCCTGTCAGATAAATGTGTTGGTGAGGATGACCCTGCAGTGACTGGCTGTAATGTGTGTGTGATCAGCAATGGTTCACATCAGCAGCGAGTGTGATGGAGCAGACGGAGGCTGGCTATCAGCTCAGGGGATGGCTGCAGGCTGAACAAGCTGGTCAGACTGGTCAAGACGAGACAGGAATCTAGAGGATGCAATGATCTCATGGAGGGAGAAGATGGCCAGATGTAAGAATCAGCCACCTGTCGAATTCAAACAGGTACCAATTATATTATATACTACCTGAGTAACCACTAACTGCTGCTAACTGTAGCTGTCGTTAACTAGTAAGCCAGCTAGCGGTCATGTTAGTTGACTCTACCTGGACTGGGAGCTGTTGCTGTTGCTAACTATCATACTACCATCTCTTGAGGTACAAACTGGCTAGGGGCTAGCTGGTTAGCATGCTAACTCCAAGAGATATCTCTGCAAGACAATACATAGTTATTTCTTCACATTCTGTTGAAAATTCCAGTTGGTTTATGGACATTTTAAACAAAAATCTTACATAGTGCACCTTTAGCATCCATCATCAGTGACCACCTGTGATCTGATGTCACTTCCTGTTCTATATGAAACAAACCCATCCATCACTGGGACTAACAGACTCCATGTTTATACACAAAGACAGAAAGAAGTTCATGTAGAACATTTGCTGAATTTACAAGAAGGTCCAAATAATGCAGAATGAGTCAGAGACAGAGTTTCACAGAGTTTATAAAGTGTCTCCAACTCAACAACTCACTAAACTGACACATTTGTTAAGGGAGTCTGGGGACTTTCTCCACGGGGACAAAGAAGGAGCATATTTTGTTACTGTTTAGTGTCTTTGCAAAATGTGACATGTTTAGATCAATAACATGTTTCTTCTTTCATAAATGGAGTGTAAATGGTGACATCAGTGTAAACAGTGTGTTCAAACAGCTGATCAGTGTTGGCAGGTAAGACTTTAGCACTTTAGACACAGAAGCAGACAGGCTGGTACAGACATGCTGCCACAAACTGACACTTTGTACAAGGAGACAAACAACTTCAGCTTCTGATTTAATGCTGAATTTACAACAAGGACACAATGATTCACCACTGTTCCTTCCTTGGACCACTTCTGATAGATACTGACCACTGCAAACAAACACCCCACAAGAGCTGCAGTTCTGGAGATGTTCTGACCCAGTCGTCTAGCCATCACAATTTGGACCTTGTCAAACTCACTCAAATCCTTACGCTTGCCCATTTTTCCTGCTTCTAACACATCAACTTTGAGGACAACATGTTCACTTGCTGCCTGATATATCCCACTAACAGGTGATGAAGAGGCAATCAGTGTGATTCACTCCACCTGTCAGCGGTCAGAATGTTACACCTGATGTTCATATGTTCATATATATATATATATATATATATATATATATATATATATATATATATATATATATATATATATATATATATATATATATATATATATATATATATATATATATATATATATATATATATATATATATATATATATATATATATATATATATATATATATATATATATATATATATATATATAGATAGATAGATAGATAGATAGATAGATAGATAGATAGATAGATAGATAGATAGATAGATAGATAGATAGATAGATAGATAGATAGATAGATAGATAGATAGATAGATAGATAGATAGATAGATAGATAGATAGATAGATAGATAGATAGATAGATAGATAGATAGATAGATAGATAGATAGATAGATAGATAGATAGATAGAGAGAGAGAGAGAGAGAGAGAGAGAGAGAGAGAGAGAGAGAGAGAGAGAGAGAGATAGATAGATAGATAGATAGATAGATAGATAGATAGATAGATAGATAGATAGATAGATAGATAGATAGATAGATAGATAGAGAGAGAGATAGAGAGATAGAGAGATAGATAGATAGATAGATAGATAGATAGAGAGATAGATAGATAGATAGATAGATAGATAGATAGATAGATAGATAGAGAGATAGATAGATAGATAGAGAGAGAGAGAGATCTATCTATCTATCTATCTATAGATATAGATATCTATATTACACTTTTCTGAACTTTCTCCTGTTATCTCAGAGGTTTTCAGTCCATTTGGATTACAGATGAATTCCTGTGTACAGCATGTACAAACACATCACAGAGGATGTATCGCTGACTGAAAAGCTCTCACTCATCTTTTTACCAAGAAGGCTCTTGTTGACTTCGATGCCCTGTCCGCCCACCCAATTATCCAGCGAGACACACTTCTCTAAGAGGCCCTTCTGGGT
This sequence comes from Lagodon rhomboides, assembly GCA_039737535.1. NCBI lineage: Eukaryota > Metazoa > Chordata > Actinopteri > Spariformes > Sparidae > Lagodon > Lagodon rhomboides. The sequence goes on from CM077795.1 coordinate 20,354,426, forward strand.
CTCCTGACTGATTATCTGCTTATATCACCGAAAAAGTTTTGGAGGATTTATGATCTAAAAAAAAACTGTTTCCTGTTCTCTACCCATGAGGTCAGAACTGAGCGAGGCAGATTGTGTTGGTTGATTTCTGCTCTGTCGGCAGAGAGAGTTGGCCTCTCAGGGGGTTCACACTGATAATGAAGGAGCCAGGAAGGAGTTTCTTTGTTTTGTTTCCCTGGTGGCTGTTTATCACACACTATTCTATATATATATGTAAAGTATAAAATACTTTTTTTTTTCTTTTTAAATATGACTTCTATATTGTATCTACTGGACACAATATAGTATTGTTTAATTGCAGAGTGTGATAATATTTAACCTTGAATTAAACCCGTGGAGTGAAACTATTTTCCCGACTTATTAACCAGATGACCTGAGTTGCCATGGCGATACAAAACAAGCCTGTTGGGGGTTCTGCTTGCATTAAAGCGAACTGTATTGTTAATTGCAGTCAGAATAATACAAACCACTTACACAAGGACAAAGTCACGCTGCACGTGGGAGAAAGTCTCAGATCAACATGATGCTGGTCATGTTTTAACCTCCCACTCTTCACTGCTGATGCCAAGTATGAAATGTGGGTGTTTTCATTTCAGTCCTTTATAACACTGAATACAGAAGATATGAATTTCATTTATTAGAGGAAATAATGAAGTTTGTCTCCAGTGATGAGCCAGAACTAGTAATTATTTTAATTGGATTAATTTGCCTATTGTTTTCACCATTTATTGTATTATATTGTATTTATTTATTTCACCTGTAAAATTATCAATGATTCAAATGACCTGGTGAATGTTGTATTCTGCCTTTTAGACATGAAGTGCTGGATGTCACAAACATGTCCAAACTAAATGATGCTAAGGTGGAAACCCTGTGAACGCAGTAAACCCTGAGAAAGTGTCATGGAAATCTGTGTCTGTGTAATTCTGCTGACAGACAGAGAGACAGACAGAAAGCCAGACAGACAGACAGGTGAAAACATGAGCTCCCTGGTGGAGGTGATGATGGGATGTATGGTGGGTCTGTATCAAACAAACATGTTCCCTTATGTCTGGAGGAGATGATTAATAAAGTAGAGGCTCTCTGTAGCACCATGCTTCATTTCTAACGCTGTGATGTGACACATTTCATCTTTAACAAAAAAAAAAAACCTGCAGCTCCTGTGATCCCAATAGTGCACTTATTCATAATGTAATTTCAATGATATTGATGATTAACGGTGCTTCCCTGGTTTACAGGGCTTCGCTGGAGCAGCACTAAATGCACGTTTCACGGACGTCTCCTGGATTTGGAGGGTTTAATATGTTGAGTAAAGCGACTGACCTGGAAACTGACAACCTTGATTCTCCAGGTGTTTATTCACTGACATCTACAGTATTCAGACTCATTCAGCTCAGTGCTGATGATGGAAGATATAAATGATATAAATGGTACTGAATACCTTGTATGACACAGAACATCTCTGAGCAACTTCCTCAGTGTCAGATGAGACCAGGTCCTCCACTGTGAAAATAAAGAAACCATGATTGTTTCAGCTAACGTTACTCTGAATATGAATATATAACCACACACACACACACACACACACACACACACACACACACACACACACACACACACACACCTGTCTTGATGTTGGCAGCTCGCAGGTCTTTCACTAAATCCTCGTCCAGTCCAGGACACATCCCTCCTCTCAACACCACCATGATGCTACATCGTTAGCAGCTAGCTTAGCTCAACAGAAGTAACAAGCTAACTCCGCCGCTAGCTACAGTTGTTTTTAGCTTTAGCGGCTAAGTTTCAAAGCTAACTTTTCAGCCCGCGTGCTGGTTGGAAACAGAAACAAACTGATAAAGCTCCCAACAATAAGACATCCGAAGTATTAACTGACGACACACTGACGATTTGACTCAACTTTGACTAAACTTTGACTAAACTTGGCTGAAGTCCTGCAGCTGCAGCGGCAAACTGCTGATTGAGTCGAGCACATTACGCGAAGGGTGAACTTCCTCCCTCCTGCGCGCCGTAGAAAAGCACATCGGGTAATGTAGTTTGTTCGGAAACTCTTCTTCTCAAATCGTTTTCTTTTAGGAAACACATTCGACACTTAAATAATAAACGACAACAATTACTCGAAGTAAACCTTTTCTCTGAAGCCTCTGTCTGATTATGTCTGTACTGTATGTCCAGGGTTCAAGTTAGTGGGAGCAGATGAGGTCTGAGCTCCTGTTAGGTGGATCTGAGCTTCTGTAAGGTGGTTCTGAGCTCCTGTAGGTGGTTCTGAGCTCCTGTAGGTGGGTCTAAGCTCCTGTCAGGGTCTTTTTTTTTTACTAGTTTATAATATTTATATATTTATGAACAATTTTCAGTTTTTTTTTTTGTTTGATTGATAATAAAACAAATGTATTTTATAATGTGCTACTTTAGCTGTGATGCAGCATGTAATCTGTAAAGTAATCAACTAAATGTAATGGAAGTAGCAGCCTATGGTCAAGTTCAGTACAAGTAGCCTACCTCAAAGCTGTACTGAAGCACAGTACTTGAGTAAATGTACTTAGTTACATTCATAACTGTTCTTTGTATTTTTGTATTCATTCAGTGTGAAATGAGTCAGTCTGTAGGTTTATAACTGCAGTATGTGTCCCATCAGTCATCCAACACACAATATCTGATTCCACTGTACACAACAGACTCACAATATACACTGAATAATTCTGAATTAACACAGAACCAGAGGAAAAGGAAAGAAAAACACTTAAAGGTCAGCACAGCACATACACAAATGAATTAATATCTAAAATACAACATAACACAAACCAGTGACAGACAACAGTGAACAGACTCACAACATTATTCACGAGGTGCAGCAGCTTGTATTGATTCAGTGAGTTCAGACTCTTCTTTAGAAAGCTGCCACCAAGTTTAACATTCACAGACGCTCCAGGAAGGATTTCGTCCCTCTGAGTCTCACTGAAATTCTCATAAGTGAATGAATAAAAAGGATTTTGGGGGTCACCTTGTCTCCTCTGAGTGAGGAGGTGGTGGAGACACTCTGGACGCTGAGGACACTCGTCTGAAGAGACACTGACTCTGACAATACAGAGATCATAACCTCCGTCACGTACTGATCCTCAGCCGCTCACTGAGTCAACTGAGACCAGCTTCTATCAGTCCGTCCAGTCGGTTCTGATCCGCAGCGCTGCTTCTGTCACACAGGTCCCAGTTCTGACAGCTGAAGTGTCCTGAAAAGCTTTCTATTTTAATTTTTACATATAATCTCTTTTTATACTTTTAATGTAACTAATTCTCCTGTTAAAGAACTTTATACAGTATGTGCTTCATTAATCAGCATCAGATTGATGTGATCTGGTTCATGGAAGAGAAAAGTCTGGTTCTCTCAGGGATCAATAAAGAATCCAGTAATAATCATTAATATGCTAATATAGCTGTAGCAGAGTGATGGATAAAGAGCTGATACCGTGTTAATCATGTGACTGTCTGCACACTGTGTGAGTAATGAACTTCTGATTTGTGACGGTGAAGTTTGAATTAAATCCTGCTGCTCTGTACTTCTTCATTACTGAAGGCTTATACTGACAGAGAACGTTCTCACAGCCGACTGACAGCAGAGTGATGAGCCTCCATCACGTGATGTGAAACAATGTGAATGTAAAGGTTTACATATCTGAGTAATGATCATAAGAAATGATGGACAGGTGAGAGGACATGGACACAGCTCCACCGTGAGCCCCTCAGTCTTTACGTTACGAGACGTAAAAAAAGCTCATGTAACAGCTTCCTGTGTTCCACTCGCAGCTTCACATCAGAAACAAACAACCTCCTTCACCTGAAAGAAACTCGTGGTTGAAGTGGAGTAAAACAGCACAGAGGTAGCGTTTCATCACAGCAGCGGAAGAATGAGAGAGAAGGTTCAGTGAGTCATCTCTGTTCCCAACAAGCTAAATATGAACATGTGCTCACCAACAGGTCCGGTCCGCCTGTTAGCAGCTGTTTGTGGGGTCCATTTTCCAGGTAAGGCTGCGTTCCTGTTAAAGCTCCGAGGCAAACGTCGGTCACACAGCTCACATCCTCTAAAACTGTTGGATGAGTCAGAAAGAAAGATGGAAATTCTGACGTTTGTGTAAAAGATGGACCTCAGCGAGAGAGTCAGCAGCATCACCTGTCCTCCATCACCTCCGCCTCACCTTCATAACCTCTGCTGAGCACACATTAATAATTCATACGGCTGGTTAAAAAAATCTTCCAGTGGCGACAGCACTTTCTGTGGAAACCGTCACAGAAAACAACAGCTCAGTCTCACTTTTACAAACTGAGGTACTGCTGCCAGAGCCGGCCTCACTCACACTGAGCTTGTTTCTCACAAACGTGTCACTTCAGTCAGCACCAGTCAGCCCAGTTTCACACATATGGGAGAGTCCAGATTGGTGTGTGAGACAGTGTCAGCTACTATCAGCACAAAACACCCAAATGAGGCAGTTTTTGGTGCAGGAACAGTGTCAAATCTCTCTAGTAGAACACCAGACAGTTATCTGTGCCAAGACGCTGTGAAGCTGTGAGGAAACTGCCAAATTACACTGTTTTATTTTGGCAGACGCTCTGAGAGGAACTGGAGTCTTACTACAACCACATATCTAATGTTGTCCTCCTCAGACGAGGCCTGGTTAGACTGCGACTGGGACAACACAGACGGCTTTACAGATCCTGCTCAAACATGTATGTGTCACACGTATGTTCACATGTGTACAACATGAGTCATATCATGTTCACATACATGTTCACATTACATGTTCATGAGCTGACTGTCACGTCAGGAGATGGAGGCGATGGTGGTGGAGTTGCAGACCGCCGTTCAACACGGTGTTTCAGTGTTTGTAAATGTGACGAGACGTTGTTTGTGGGGACAGAAGCATGTTCAGTTAAAAAATGATGTTTTCTAACTAAAGTGTTTTTCGTGGCTCTATCTCAGCGGAGCATTAACACTGTTGTCTCAACACGAAACTGAAAAGTTAGACTGAACAACCACAAAGCTCTTGACAATTTCTTGGCATCTGGTTGAAACTATCCAGCTGTTTCACACTTACAGATGTTGAGTCATCGTCTCCAGCTGTGGCTTCTGGCCTGGCTGCCTTCTTGCTGCACCTCCACCACCATCACTCCACCTCCTGACATGAAGGTCAGCTCATCTACACATCTGTGTCGAAGTCCCTGTCAGTCTCTGGATCATCTGATGAAGTGGAGTGGAGTTAATCCTGGTTTCACACTGATGGACCTGCTTCTGAAAGTTCATGTCGTGGTGATAATTAACCTGCACGTCGGTCCTCGGCAGGATCTATTCCATCACTGGAGCCTGTGGCGATTTTAAAATAACACCTTCACTGCAACAATTTCATCTCCAAACCAGATTACCTGTCTGCTTCAAAACAAATGAGACAGCTGAGAGAGGAGGTGGGAGGTATCGAGCTAACAGCAGAGAACATCCTCTGAGCCTCCTGCCATGATTTATTACATCCAACACATAATGGATGTTTGTAAGATTTCCAGACCATTTGCCTCTTTAACAAGCAGGTAGCTCGTATTGTTTGATGATAGTTATCAATAATGAATTAAATTTACTGCATATTAAAGTGCTGAGATGATTCCCAGGTGTGATTGATGGAGGTAAAGTCAGCTGCAGTCCATCAGCTCAGCGTGAGGCACACAGTCGTCTGCACGCCGATCAATTTATATCGGACTTCTATAATTCTACAGAACCACAGCAGGAGAAACTATTATGACTTCATATTCTTGTCCTGCTCATATATTAGTTTGTTATTTTAGGCAGGAACACCTGTTGATAATCTACTTTATAAAGACGTGGAGAAATTATAACCTGCTGGGAGAGAAGACTCAGGACAAGAGAACATTTTTTATGCTGCACCATGTTTGTCACAACTAAGAGAAAGAGCATCGGGCGACCAGAACCAAATGTTCTCTTCAGCCGTGTTTGTGGATATCTTTTGACATGTGAGCCTGTTTATATATGAGTCTGTTGACATGTGAACCTGTTTATATGTGAACCTTTTTATATGTGAACCTGTTTACATGTGAACATGTTTATATGTGAACCTGTGGACATGTGAGCCTGTTTATATGTGAACATGTTTACATGTGAGCCTGTTTATATGTGAACATGTTTATATGTGAACCTGTGGACATGTGAACCTGTTTATATGTGAACCTGTGGACATGTGAGCCTGTTTATATGTGAACATGTTTACATGTGAACATGTGTATATATGAACCTGTGGACATGTGAGCCTGTTTATATGTGAACCTGTTTATATATGAATCTGTTGACATGTGAGCCTGTTTACATGTGAACCTGTTTATATGTGAACCTGTGGACATGTGAGCCTGTTTATATGTGAACATGTTTACATGTGAACATGTGTATATATGAACCTGTGGACATGTGAGCCTGTTGGCATGTGAACATGTTTATATATGAACCTGTTTACATGTGAACTTGTTAACATGTGAACCTGTTTATATGTGAACTTGTTAACATGTGAACCTGTATATATGTGAACCTGTTGACATGTGAACCTGTTTATATGTGAACCTGTTTACATGTGAATCTGTTGACATGTGAGCCTGTTGGCATGTGAACCTGTTTACATGTGAACCTGTTTATATATGAACCTGTTTATATGTGAACCTGTTTATATGTGAACCTGTTTATATGTGAACCTGTTGACATGTGAACCTGTTTATATGTGAACCTGTTTACATGTGAATCTGTTGACATGTGAACCCGTTGGCATGTGAACCTGTTTACATGTGAACCTGTTTATATATGAACCTGTTTATATGTGAACCTGTGGACATGTGAACCTGTTTATATGTGAAACTGTTGACATGTGAACCTGTTTATTTGTGAACCTGTCGACATGTGAACCTGTTCATATGTGAACCTGTTGACATGTGAACCTGTTTATATGTGAACCTGTTTACATGTGAACCTGTTTATATATGAACCTGTTTACATGTGAACCTGTTTACATGTGAACCTGTTTATATGTGAACTTGTTGACATGTCAACCTGTTTATATGTGAACCTGTTGACATGTGAACCTGTTTACATGTGAGCCTGTTGGCATGTGAACCTGTTTATATGTGAACCTGTTTATATATGAACCTGTTTATATGTGAACCTGTGGACATGTGAACCTGTTTATATGTGAACTTGTGGACATGTGAACCTGTTTATATATGAACCTGTTTATATGTGAACCTGTGGACATGTGAACCTGTTTATATGAACCCATTTATATGTGAACTTCTGGACATGTGAACCTGTTTACATGTGAACCTGTTTACATGTGAGCCTGTTGGCATGTGAGCCTGTTGGCATGTGAACATGTTTATATATGAACCTGTTTATATGTGAACCTGTGGACATGTGAACCTGTTTATATGTGAACCTGTGGACATGTGAACCTGTTTATATGTGAACCTGTTTCTATGAACCTGTTTATATGTGAACTTCTGGACATGTGAACCTGTTTACATGTGAACCTGTTTATATGTGAATTTCTGGACATGTGAGCCTGTTGGCATGTGAACATGTTTATATATGAACATGTTTATATGTGAACATTTTTATATGTGAACCTGTTGGCATGTGAACCTGTTTACATGTGAACCTGTTTACATGTGAACCTGTTTATATATGAACCTGTTTACATGTGAACCTGTTGACATGTGAACCTGTTTATATATGAATCTGTTGACATGTGAACCTGTTGATATGTGAACCTGTTGGCATGTGAACATGTTTATATGTGAACATGTTGACATGTAAACATGTTTACATGTGAACCCGTTTACAGCTGCATTAAATGAAAGCAGAGCGGGCTGATGTCATGATGTCTGTCTGGCTGCAGGAGATGCAGATGGGACTCACCGCAGCTCCTTGACAGGAGAATAAATTTAGAAAGCTTGAAGACATCAGAGATCGTGTTGAGTCTTCAGAAGTATCATAGACAGCTTCAACTCCCCTGGAGCTGTCTGAGCTTCATCTACAGCTCCAGATGAATCATGTATGAAGTATGAATTATATAAAACACACCTTCTCGGTCATGTAACATCAGCGTGTTCAGCAGCTCATGGTGGCATGCTGTGACCTTCAAGGATCAAACTGGGTCTTCTCTTGTTCTTTAAGCCTCCGTCTGTATTGTAATGTCATGTTGTGTCATTAAGACTGAACTTAAAATGTCCTCCAGACGCTCCACACTGCCCCCTGTTGGTCACTGTGGTTCAGTCTGCAGCAAACTGTGACAGGAGAAACGTCAGGACGTTGCTACTGCTGGAGGTGGTGACAAGTTTGAATTAATTGAACAGATGTTTTCTGACATTTTCCAGCCGGTGTGTGGCAACAAAACTGAATATTTTTAATGAGATGTCAGGACATTTCCAGCCTGGTTTCATGGAAATAAAGGTGGTATATTTTGGACAAGACGATGGGACGTTTCCAACCTTGACACTGGTGGAAAACTGTGATAATTTTGAAGAGATGTTGGAGCAATTTCCAGATGCTTCAAAAAAAGAGATAGGGAAGAAGTCCAACATTTCCAGCTGAGTTTGTGGTGACAAAATGTGATATTTATACAAGATGTCGGGACATTTACAGCCTTATCAGTGGCATTAAAACTGATATCCAGATATTTCCAGCTGTGTTTTTATGGCAAAAACGTTTATTTCTGACGAAACGTTGGGACATTACGAGGAAAGTTTTTGACAAATAAAACTAAAAATTTAGATGAGGTGTCAGGACAGTTCCAGCTGTGTTTGTAAATACAAAACTGGATAATTGTGATGAGACGTGGAGGCATTCCAGTTGAACTAGATGTGAGGACACGACATGATAGACGAGACGTGGGGGCTGTGAGTGATGCTGAGGAGAATAAAGACTCATGTGGGCATAAGTGATAAAACTCACTGCAGATTATTGTCTGAAGGAACATTAATAACGTGGATTGGATTAATCAATCATACCCGCTGCTGACATTTACTGTTCAGGTTGCTTTCAAAATAAAATCACCAGACTGTAGAGAAGGAAATCTGATCCGTCACACATTAATGATCCCTGAACAACAAGTTCTCTAAAAGGTTCTGATCCAAACGTCCTCAACACAGAACCTTCTACAGAAGCTCTGATCTGCTCCTATAGATGTCTCCTCATGTCCTACTTTATGCTGCTCTTCAGACCCAGGCCCTCAGTGTATTAATTATATGTGATTATCTGTGTTAGCTCATTAGCTCATTAGCCTTTGTGTGGTGAGCAGAGGATCATTCTGTTTCCTCGGGCGGGGAAAAGGCTCCTAATCATGTTTTTATACATTTATAAAAGGCCACTGAGAGTTTGGAAAGTTGTCTATAATTAAATATGTTGACTGATGTGTGATGAATGAGTGTATGTCCCATAATAAAGGATGAATCCACAGTTTTTCTATAAACCGTTTATGAAGAAAATGTCGAGATAATTCAGAAGAGGAGATGAAACCTCTGAGTGTTTGTCTCCATTTGATTTAAGTCTTAAGAAAATGCTGCCAGTTTATAGATTCAGTTATTCAGTTCAGAGAAATTCATGTTTTTTATACAGTATTTAGCACAAACAAGTGAGAAGAGAATCTCTTATTTAACATTTTAGAGGTGAAGACAGAAACCCTGGTCCAGTATTCATGAATCTGATCATTGTGACAGAAACACAGCTTGTTTGTTCTGCTCAAGAGTTTCTCTGCTTTCTTTACATTTTCTCTTCTGGGTCAGAGTCTTACTGATGATTAAGTCGGACATGTTGGCTGAGGAAAGGCTCGGGGTTATCGCCCTCTCACAGAGCGCTCGCTGCCGATGGACCCTGACAAGATGTTGACTCCCACAGAGGCTGTAAACCCTTTTTCTCATTCTGGCCTTTTAAAGGAGGCTGCCAACCTGTTGGTCTGCGTAAGGCTTGACTGTCTGCATGAAACATCTGTCTGCATGAAACATCTGGCTGCACTGAACTGTGGGAGATGTAGAAATATAAAGAAACATGTTCAGATCAGTCGTGTCTGTTACATCTCAGGCTGAACATTATTCTTATTATTTCTTATTATGAGATTTCATAGTTTTCCGTTGTTCCAAAGATGTTTCTAAGAGTCTGTTCAAACCTGATCCTGAGTGATCCGATCACAAGTGGACCGCTCTTCAAATGGATGAGACAGAACCATGTTTTTACACAAAGAAAGAAAAAGAAGTTAATGGAGAACATCTGCAAAACTTGCAATAAGGAGTTTGTTCAGTTTCTCCTCACTAAACTGAGACATTTGTAAAGGGAGTCTGGTGATGTTGAGGTTACTACTTCACAGTGTGAACAAACTAAATCATCATCATTGGTTTTTAGAAATCCAAGATCACATCAGATTTCATCAAAGAATGAAACCTGTTCACAGTGTGCTGACAGACAGCTGCTGCTGACACTGATGTTACATCACAAACACGTTAAACTTCACTTGGACCAAACTTCACCTCCAGTTTACATACATTTCCTTTTTCATGAATTCAGCTGTGGATCAACATCAGCAGAAGAGACTTTAATAAAGACAATCACGTTCAGCTGATCACTGACAGATCACTGTGAGCATCACGCGTCCGCCTGTGATAACACTTTACACCAACACTGACACTGAGTGTGTGACACTGGATCCTACGCACACTTCCGACGTGACATGAACACATCACGGGCCCGGCTCCAACATCAAAGCGGGCTGAGCTTCCCGGGCCCGCTGTGAAGGTGGCAATGGACTAAAAACACATTTTCACCGTCTGAGAGACACATTTGCATGTCATTACACGGAGATCGCCGCACGGCCCAATCAGAATGGATTTCTAAAAAGTAGTTTTTTTCCGGCTCCCTGCGTGAAGTTCATCCAGCAGCAGCAGGAGGAGAAAGACTCACACTCACCTGATGCTTCCAGTGAAGCACACAGGTCCGAACAGGACGTGATGATGAGACCTGACAGAAAACAAAGAGAACTCATTCAGGATTATAGTTCTTATTTTCAGACATCGAGAGTTTTTGCCAACGATGCAAACGTTCAAATGTGTGCAGCAGGTTAACATTCCACACTGACTGATGGCTGACTTTCATTTCAGGAGGTGGAAGGACAGGTGCTTACAGCTGGACCGGACCGGACCACTGCTGAGCCAGAGACCGCTGTGTGAGCCCGTGTGAAGCATGAAGCCGTCCAGACATTTTCCAGCCGTGTTTTTAACAATCCCATATACCACAATAAATATTGGCGATGACAAACTTTCCAATTCTTTGGTTCAATTTTTCAATTTTCAGTTTCTGGTTCGGATTAGAAAACGTCCTGTTTGGGCCCAAAACACCTGGTTCTGTCTGCACAGACACAGCTGGAGATCCCCTGACGTCTCGTATATAAGATGACACAATTATCAGGTTTTGTCACCAAAAACGTGGCTAGAAATAAACTTCCTGTTAAATATCCAGTGGACCGTATCAGTGTTTGCAGAATCAAACATCTTATTTCGGAAACTGGACTGAGAATGAATTTTAACTTCAGCGAGACATCAGGATGTTTGTAGACGTGTTTGTGCCGATTTATTTTTGACGGACGTTGGAAGAGTGAGCAGCTGATAACTGCACAACCAGTATGATGTTTCCTAAAGCTAACTGGGTGGTTTTTGTGCAGAAGCCTGACCTCGCTGTCACATCATAAAACTGACAACTGAACCTAAAGAAAGTGAAAGCTTCAACATATCTGTGGTTTGCAGAAACATACATTTCCATTGTTTATTCTGTGTTGGCAGCATCATCTGTCAGGTGGCTGCTGATCTGCTCACCAACATGCAGGTGAGCTGTGTTTTAAACACACAGCCTCACACTCATCACAGCAGGTGTCAGTTGGTGGCCGTGAGCTATATGTTGTTCAGCTCTGAGCAGCGAATCAGGAGCCTTGCAGACGCCCACGCTCTGCTGTTGGCTGGATGAAGCGCCTCAGACTGTGGATGGATGTCAGCGTGTGACTAGAGGAGCCGTCAACACTGCTGCTGGTGTGCATACATTAAACTGAGATAAATAATATGTGAAGCCTTTCTCTCAGCATGATTTCAGCCTTTATAGGACAGGACAAGACAACCGTTCTGTGTAGGGAAAGAAAAGTTGAATTTTTCATTGTGCACTTGTGTTCATGAAACATGCATGAGTGTTTGGTGTGTAGCTGCAGTCGGCACGCAGCTGCAAAAAGACCATCCGACAAGAAAAGGTGCAACAAAAAGGTCTGAAAGATAAAAAGTCTTTAAACGTCTTTTATGATTTTTTAAATCTTGGAAGCATATAAAGCTCGACACCTGAGGACGCCTTGAGACCTGAACTATCTCTCAGTTTCCTGAGCTTTCATTGGCTGAAGCTGAAGACGAGACGAGACACCTGGAGCCTCGATGAAACTTTAAACTGCCGTCGTTCCGCCGTGAAGAATAACTTCCTGTTGTCCTCGGTCACACAGCCATCTTGTGTTAAAACAGAAAACATCCAGATAGATTTATTTAAAAGCTCCAGGATGCTGGTCACTGCTCTCTGCTCGGCCGCTCAGCGACGAGAAAGGAAACAGATGCGAGCTGAGCGGTGGGAGGGCGTGCTGCTCTGGTGAGAGCTTGCCAAATGCTCCAGAGCAGCGACTGATTACAGCGTTCAAAGTGCTGAATGTTGGTTTGGATAAAAAGGCCTCTGGCACGACGCGTCCGGCTGGATAACAGGTGTCAGCATGTGTCAGTGAATGCAGCTTGTTCTGACGCTGCTAACAGCTCTGTGCTGGAACATTTAGCCAACAAACAGATGTTTTACCATCACTGTGTCGAGGCTGTGGAGGAGATCTGATCTGATCTATATCTGCTCGCTGAGGGTGAAAAATGACTCTGAACAGACGTTTAGATTATAATTTATCTGATGTTGACTCAACTCCTAAATTCTCTTCATAACTTTGGTCCTCACCTGAGTTTCCTGTTGTAGCACAGAAAGTTTGTAGAACTAAAATGCTTCATATTTCCTGCTGAATCTTGTGGGTCCAGTGTTGTGTTGAAGAACAGGAAACAGGAAGTGGAGTCCTCGAGGACTTTACTGTATGAGACTGATGTTTGTGTCACATGTGAAACTATAAGTGAACTGACTTATTCTAACGTATGTAAGTTAAAGTGAACAACATATTTAACTTTGCTCACTGCGTAGACTGCTTGGTTAGCTGCCATATTTGCTGACTCAGCCCGCGTGTGAAGTTAATCTTCTGCTAGCTGACATGTCTCAGTTTCATGTTTCATGTCAGCCAGCTGGAACCAGTAGATTTCTGAGTGTGCTGCAAAGATGTGTTGGGACGTGAGGAAGAGAGCTGCATTTCAATTCAGCTCAGAAAAAGTCCTGTCGGCCTCGTCGGCGTCCTGTCGGCCTCGTCGGCGTCCTGTCGGCCTCGTCGGCGTCCTGTCGGCCTCGTCGGCGTCCTGGCTGCTGTCCCCACAGAGGCTGAGCTGTCTCGTCCTCTCCTTCTTGAGAGATATTTAACTTACCTGAAAAAAGCTAAATGTCACTGAGGACAGGTCAGGTCTCCAAAAGAAAAATGGCCGCTTCAAAAGCTGTAAAAGCTGTAAAAACCAGCTGACCTCAGCCGGAGAGCAGAAGTCAAGTGAACTGACCCGTGATATGAACAGAACTTGAAGAAGTGGTTCTGTAGGTAGTTTGTTCAGTTGTCTCACAGCTCTGCTGTCTCTTCAGACTCTTTCCACACAGGTGTGACAGTGATGACGCATCAGAATGAGTGTTGAAGATGTGTTTCTGTCCCGTCTGCAGCTGGATGCACTTTTGTTCGAGCTGCTCACAGCTCTGAAGAAACTGTGACGTGGTCCTGGATCTGATTAATCCACTACAGCACCAACAGTTTTTATCAGGACCAGATTGGACTGAAGACATTACTCCTGTAGGGTCAGAAAACATCAGGACTTGACTAAAAAAACCTGGCTTCCACAGTCATGGGTGGAGACTTTCTGTTGGTTTTGGTTGCCACAGAAACAGAAACCGGCCCGTCTTTACATCAAAACTGTCCGGTTCTGTCCCCACAAAGAAGGCTGAAAATGTCCCGATGTCTCCGAAGGTCCTGAACAATATCCAGTGGTGTGATATTAATAAAGTAAAAGAGTTATATGACATAACAAGTTTGTAGATATATACCATGAGGTTTCCTAATGATAAAAGTTAATTTGTGCCTAAACCTAACAGGAGCATAAACACAGCGTGGGGACGAGAGAGATGTAGAAAATTCAACCTAATCAAACGTAAAGTTGGAACTTATCTGTGGTTCTGCAGAAATGTACTGAGAGAACATTTATTCTGGAGACTGGTTCGTAAGGTTGGAGGATTAAAGTTGTTTTTGACAGGTAATTATGACTGAAAACTAGACTGATCTGCTGACATCATAGATGGTTCAAACATGAACTTCAGTTTCACAGAATCTAGTTGGAAGTTTGCTGTAAATGTATTAAAGAAATTAGCAGCTGTTATTATTAAATCATGTCGGGCTGATTTCAGATACGTTATCTTCTCACCATGAAGTAAGATGAAGAGTCGACATGATCGTCACACTCAAAAGCTGAAGAAGTGAAATGTACTTTCCCTGAACTTTCTCTTCTTCCTCTCCAGAGGACTCGATGTGGTCGTACGTATGGAGCGAGGAGCGTGAAGAGCTGTAGACTTCGTCTGAACGCATCACGTCTTGTGTTGGCTTTGCATTCTGGTCTTTGGAGGCGTCTGTCAGTGTGGGCTGTTATCTCTGCCGCTCCCAGGATGGATCTCTCCTCGTATGGTTGCTGAACGCCGTAAAAATGGTGAGTCTGGAAAGAAAGAAGCCTGTGTGTGATTCTCAGGCTCTGACACTGAAACCCGACATCTCCTGTTGATGTTTTATAACGTGAAGACATTTCTGCTGTCAGGCTTCACTGTGGCTGCTCTGGAAGCATCCCGACATGAGATCACAGTCAGTGACTGGCCGGATCCTCCGGAGTGAAATGCAAACATCAGAGCAGGAAGATGAGACCAGAACCAGGCAACCCGATTTGATTTGATACGATGCATCTGCTAAATTCTAACATTTTGATATAATCAGTACAATCGTACCATCAGTTTGTTCATAAAGTAACCGATTCATCTTAACCAGAACAATGAAACGATTATTCTCAGGTGAAGCATGAAGAGGTTCCTTCTTAAATCACTAAATAAAGAGCTCCTGAAGTCCTGGTTCTGCTGAAGTCCTGGTTCCAGGAGTCACCAGGAGCTCCTGTTGGCTCCTGGTGACTCCTGGTGACCCCCCAGTGAGATGAAGATCAGTGACCAGCGGCACCAGGGGAATGATGCTGAAGCAGAGCAGAGCTGTTGTTACCGAGCAGCTCTCAGTGTGTGTCTGTGATTATCAGCTGTGGATGAGATGACAGAAGAACAGAACAGGGTCCGTCTCAGGCTGTGGAGTCGGACCGCCTTGGTCCTGTTCAGATTGGAAATGCAGCAGCGCTTCCTGTCATACATACAAATGGATTCATGTTGGCAGCTCCTCTCAGCCCGGCTCCATTTTCCCTACGAGAATGTGTTAAAGGTTCATTTGCAAAATAACGTTTTGATTTATTTTCCTAAATGGTGTTTTCTTTCTGTGCAGCGCGGGAACATCAGTCACACTGACGTCGCTTTATTCAGTTAAAGGACGACTTTTATCTGTTTCTGTAAATGAAGTCCTTGTTTATTCTTTGGAAAAGGTCTCAGAATATTCATCATATCGATAAAGACAAAAGTATTTTTAATAAACCTGGATGTAATAATAACATTCCATTATCACTGATGTGAAAATAAACGTTTGTTCTGTTGTTCTGAAATCTGAATCACTCACGACTGAAGATCACTTTTTATTCTTTGGATACAAATAAACTCCCCCAAAAAACACGAGGAGTAAATTATTGTACTCACACATAACTGTCGATTTCTTTTATAAAACATATGAGACAATTCCTTCACTGGAACAGTTCACTTAGTCATCATCTGCTCCCTCCATGATGATGAAACTCAGGTGAAGTTTGGTAGACCACATGTCGAGGGTTAAATCTGGTCTCAGATCAGTCTGTGATCTGTTCTCTTCTGCAGACTGTGAGACATCTGTAGCTCTACAGAGGCTCTCTACAGTAGCTATCTACAGTAGCTCTACAGCAGCTCTACAGTGGCTCTACAGTAGCTCTACAGCAGCTCTACAGTAGCTCTACTGTAGCTCTACAGCAGCTCTTTACAGTAGCTCTACAGCAGCTCTACAGTAGCTCTACAGCAGCTCTCTACAGTAGCTCTACAGCAGCTCTCTACAGTAGCTCTACAGCAGCTCTCTACAGTAGCTCTACAGCAGCTCTCTACAGTAGCTCTACAGCAGCTCTCTACAGTAGCTCTCTACAGCAGCTCTACAGCAGCTCTTTACAGTAGCTCTACAGCAGCTCTACAGTAGCTCTACAGCAGCTCTCTACAGTAGCTCTACAGCAGCTCTCTACAGTAGCTCTACAGTAGCTCTACAGCAGCTCTCTACAGTAGCTCTTTACAGCAGCTCTCTACAGCAGCTCTACAGTAGCTCTCTACAGCAGCTCTACAGTAGCTCTCTACAGTAGCTCTACAGCAGCTCTCTACAGTAGCTCTTTACAGTAGCTCTCTACAGCAGCTCTACAGTAGCTCTCTACAGCAGCTCTACAGTAGCTCTCTACAGTAGCTCTACAGTAGCTCTACAGCAGCTCTCTACAGTAGCTCTACAGCAGCTCTCTACAGTAGCTCTACAGTAGCTCTACAGCAGCTCTACAGCAGCTCTCTACAGTAGCTCTTTACAGTAGCTCTCTACAGCAGCTCTACAGTAGCTCTCTACAGTAGCTCTACAGCAGCTCTCTACAGTAGCTCTTTACAGTAGCTCTCTACAGCAGCTCTACAGTAGCTCTCTACAGCAGCTCTACAGTAGCTCTCTACAGCAGCTCTACAGTAGCTCTCGACAGTAGCTCTACAGCAGCTCTACAGTAGCTCTCGACAGTAGCTCTACAGTAGCTCTACAGTAGCTCTACAGTAGCTCTCTACAGTACCTCTACAGTAGCTCTCTATAGTAGCCCTACAGTAGCTCTCTACAGTAGCTCTCTATAGTAGCCCTACAGTAGCTCTCTACAGTAGCTCTCTATAGTAGCCCTACAGTAGCTCTCTACAGTAGCTCTCTATAGTAGCCCTACAGTACCTCTCTACAGTAGCTCTCTACATTAGCTCTACAGTAGCTGTCTACAGTAGGGATGTCACGAGAACCGATACTTGCAATACCTTTCGATTCTAAAATGTCAAAACACTGACGATGCCCATTTTTTTGAAGTACTGCTGGCACCGATTCCGGTGTTGGCATCGGTGCAGCGCCTCTTCCGGAAGTTGTGTCCGCGGGGTTGTAAAAGGTAGTAAAAGGTAGTAAATGAAATTAGCCCAAATTAAGGCCAGTAAAAAGTAGTAAAAGGTAATAAACGTCATCTGACGAGGTAGTAAATTTTTGAACCCCCATCCAACTTGGCCTATGAGTTTTTCAATTTGTGTAACTTACGTGCAGGCCTATCTCCTTAAATTACTAAAACTTGCGTGGATTTATTTTTATGTTGCGAGTAGGACTCGCGCTCGCGACAAACCTCGCGCATGCGCTGACCCGGCTAGCTTGCTGCAAAACCTCTCCGGGATGCAGACCACCATCAGAAGCTGAAAGCACTCCTGGCCTCGGCGATTTTACCTGACTGACAGCTAGCACTAAAGCTCCGGTGGAAAATGATTAGCACTAACAGTTAGCTAACGCTACCGTTAACGTTAGTCTAACATTAGCTAGATATCGTCTAACTTTAGTAACGATATGTAGCTAATTTTAGGCTAACGTTAATGGTAGCGTTAGCTAGTGCTAATCATTTTCCACCGGAGCTTTAGTGCTAGCTGTCTAACGTTGCGTTCTCTCCTGCTGTGTTCAATGACTCAATTCATCAAGCTGTAGCTAACGTTAGCTAAGCCTATGTCAACAGAGCTCCTGGGTAACTTGGATATACCAGAAAATATTAAAATGATTGAAACCATCATTCACCAAATTCAGTCAGGTAAAATCGCAGAGGCCAGCAGTGCTTTCAGCTTCTGATGGTGGTCTGCATCCCTATATGCATTAATCCACTTGCATTAAGCCCTTACCACATTGTGCCTCAAATGCTGTAAATATTAGACCCAGTGACAGGCTGGCATGAAATGTCTTGCAAAATACTTAGTAAGGAGGCCATAATATTTTTGACTCATGGCTGAAGTTAAGTTTCTCCAGCTCTCCACAGGTTGGCAAAAAATGCATCTCAATATGCATCAGACTGATGCTTTAAAATATGGAATATTCAAAATTTTCATCCTTTTTTTTTTTAACCGTGGTATCGAAATTGGCATCGAGAATCGTGTAATTTTACTGGTATTGGCACCGACTACTGAATTTTTGGTATCGTGACACCCTAGTCTACAGTAGCCCTACAGTAGCTCTCTACATTAGCTCTACAGTAGCTCTCTACAGTAGCCCTACAGTAGCTCTCTACAGTAGCTCTACAGCAGCTCTCTATAGCAGCTCTCTACAGCAGCTCTCTACAGTAGCTCTACAGCAGCTCTCTACAGTAGCTCTACAGTAGCTCTCTACAGTAGCCCTACAGTAGCTCTTTACAGTAGCCCTACAGTAGCTCTCTATAGCAGCTCTCTACAGCAGCTCTCTACAGTAGCTCTACAGCAGCTCTCTACAGTAGCTCTACAGCAGCTCTCTATAGCAGCTCTCTACAGTAGCTCTACAGCAGCTCTCTACAGCAGCTCTCTACAGCAGCTCTCTACAGTAGCTCTACAGCAGCTCTCTACAGTAGCTCTACAGCAGCTCTCTATAGCAGCTCTCTACAGCAGCTCTCTACAGTAGCTCTACAGCAGCTCTCTACAGTAGCTCTACAGTAGCTCTCTACAGTAGCCCTACAGTAGCTCTTTACAGTAGCTCTCTGCAGAAGCTCTCTACAATAGCTCTCTACAGTAGCCCTACAGTAGCTCTACATTAGCTCTCTACAGTAGCTCTCTACAGTAGCTCTACAGTAGCTCTACAGTAGCTCTACAGCAGCTCTCTACACTCAGCTCTCTGCAGGATCTGTATGCTGCTGTGGGGATATGACGGGAAAGCCTTGGGAGTCGCTCAGCAGGGGGTGAACAGCACTGATTCAAGAGGTTCAAAGAGCGGCAGGACTGAAGCCAGAGTGTGACTAATGCTGGCAGGGACACAAGTGTCAGATCTGAGCTTCATACTGTCCAGTTACTACATGAAGAATATTCTCCTGCAGTCAGACTCTGTCCTGATGATCCATCAGGTCTGTGTTGTTTAAATATGAAGAGGTAAAGTGACATAAAGTCACCTGACACATGTAAACACGTTTGTGATCCTCTTGTTATTGATATTAATCATCAGACTGCTTCAGCATCACACTGTGTCTGCACACTGGAGCTACAAGATATTTCACGTGACTGTCCGAGGACAATAAACAGAAACATTTCTCAGGAGCAGTTCCTGAAGGAGACTCCAGGAGCTGTTCTACTAAACGCTTACAGAGGAAACTATTAAATGAGAGTTTACTGACAGATGAAGAATAATAACAGGGTTGTTCCAGCATGTTGACTGATGCAGCTGCTGAGTAACAAAAGATTCAACTGTGAGGAAACAGCAGAGCGACGGCACAACTGTTAGTGTTTCTGTCATTCAGGTGAAGTGAAGAAAGATGTCAGACGTCTTTCAGCCTCGTCACAGGATAACTGAGCAGTTATATTATATTTACATGTTTCAACATGTGTAAATGTGACTCCACTGGATGTTTTCCAGCTGTTTATGGGACAGAAAACAGATATATGTAACTGGAAGTCATGAACTCAAACCTGTGTGTTTGTAACGAGACGTCGGGACATCTTCAGCAGCGTCTGTGACACATTTAGAGCCAAAACACTTTTCTGGTTTTTGTGCTAAAGCGTCAGTGACAAGAGAAAAATACCTTCTTTTGTTTTCAGGTAACTTCCACAGAGAAGCTTCTTGCTGTGGTCACCAGCACCAACACACTCCCACAGTCAACTCCACAGGCTGAACTCTGCAGGTGAGCAGCTGCAGGCTGATTGGCAGTGGACCAAACCACTGCGAGGCACCGAGGGGGGAACCAATCTTTAAAAACTACACTGTGATTTTAATTAGCAGAACTGTTTCAAATGCAAAATATTATATAATTTGAAATGATATATATTTCCCCTCCAGCAGCTCTCTACAGTTTCTCTTCTTGTTCCCCTCATGGACCTTTTTGATCAAACGTTTTGTCTGGTAGTGACTGAAGAGAGACACACAATGTATTGATCCTGTTTGAATCGTGTCATTAGTCACACATATGATGTTTGTCAGTCACCTTGATGTTATATGAACATGACCTGACTTTACTGTCAGGAGGGGAAGGTGGTGACATCACAGCCGGGTGAGGAGACTGCAGAGCCAGAACCCACTGATCCAGACACCGTTTGGGTGAAACTACTGGATATTTTTAACAAGACGTCGGGACATTTTCCAGCTGTGTTTGTGGAGACAGAAGCAGCTGTTTCAAGACCAAACATGATGTTTTCTAACCCTAACGAGTGATTTATGTGCCTCAACCTAACAGGAGCACAAACACAGTGATGTCACATCATTAACCTGAAACAGGCTCCAGATTCTCTTCTCACTCCGGCTGCACCGGTGTGCCTGGCTTCTTCATTTAGGTTTATATTTGTAATATTAATTCATTCAATAAGTTATGTAAATGACTGTAAACAGGAACAAAGACACAGATAAATGTTTTTCCACTATAATAATTTTACATAATTAAGCTACAAGTTGCTGAAGTTCAAAGTGAAATAAATAAATGAACCACAAATATATTTGGGTTGTTATAAAAAACATCAATCGATATAAAAGTTTGAACTCAGACCTAAAAAATATATCACAAAATAATCTGCAGAAAACATATTTAAAGGTGAATATCTACACCTCAGTTTCCGTCGGCCAAAACATATTTGAATACACTTTTATTCTGACCTGTTGAATATCGGCAGCATCGGTGCAACCAGTGAAAATGTTTAGTCTCCGTGTGTCTGACAGGAAGAGTCGCTGATGAAGCCGTGAAGTTTCATCACATCCTAACATGACCAACATGTGTTCTGCTGACTGGGCTCCTGTTCAGGCTTCAGCGCTGCAGTGAAGGAAGAATGAGACAGTGTCGTTTGTATTGCATTTTCTTTAGTACTTTACATATAACAGGAAAATACAAGGGTTTGTTTTTCGAGAGAATACAGGAAAATTTAACAGTGCTCTGTACATTAACATATTGGTGTGAGTGCGGTGGTGACTTGGCACAGCCGACTGAGCTGCAGGGGCAGAAAGGTACAATTCACCATGTTCAGTTACATCTTGTAAAAGGACTAAGTTTCTATTAGCAGCTTGAAGGAAATACAAAATGAGCAACATGTGCACCGTCACTGAAGCAGCTTTACAAAAAGACAGCAAGGAGGAAAACTGATGAGAAATCAAACGTTACTTATGGTGTGATGGCAACATGTCAACATACAATGTGAGTAGAAACCAAAGGAAAACAGTGAAGCTGCTATTAGACACTTAATCTGTTAATTGGGCTGACCACATGAACACTAACGAGCCAGTTTAGTAAAGAATCCTACATTCATCCTGAGAATCCATCATTTAAAGAAGAAGTGAAACTCGTCCAGCTGCTGCTGCTGCTGCTTCTTATTTCATGGCAAATCATGAGGATGCTGCGGCTGAACGACGGGCTTGGACTGTCAAATGAAAACTGTTTGATCTTCTCTTCAGATGTTAACACAGATTGAATATCATTAAACACTAGAATTGATTCATTTCAACCACATTGAACAAAGAGAGGGCATGCAGTAAACCAGATCCTTAAAGTCCCAATCCAGGATTCATGAACATATCAAATGTACGTCTATATACATGGAGAGTGTCGAACGTTATGGTTTACTGACGGAAAATAATCTCATGGCAACTCTCAGAGGAAACTAAAGCCGGTTTGCTCCAGTATTTACAATGTTGCTGTGATCAAACCGTCACATCTGACACGCGAGTTCAGCTGTGAGGAAACTCAAGAAACGTCTTTAATTCAATGTTTGTGTCGGATATAAAGCTGATTTTAATTCTGGATTGGGTCTTGAATAAGGCTGTAGGGGCCGAAGAGCAGCTGACGTTGGTTATCACCACGGAGGGAGCGGGACACATCAGGCGTCTCGTAGGATCGCTGAAATCAGTCGTCAGTTTACATGAAAGAAGAATCCAAGCCCTTAGATATACAGAATTAAAGGAAAGTGACACGGAAACTAATTCTTATCTCGTGGTTGCTTCATTAGTCCTGAAAATAACTCGTTTCATGTGAGATCAGAGCTGAAATAACATCAGCGCTCAGACGTCGGCTCCACTCTGCTGCTGGAGAGTAGATACGCTACGCTAACAACATACTCTGAGCTCTGCTGTTGTCATGCTGTCGTCCATTTGATGACATGTTTTATGCTCTTTCTAAACCTGCCAGATCTTTCTTCTTCATGCTTGAGTGTCGTCAGTAGGCGATTCGAACATTTCTAACGGGGGCGGGAATGAGACGTCTGACTGGAATCGCAGCGTCACTGATTCACATCACAAACAACTGGTCTGTGAGTCTCCTGCTAGTGTTGTAAAGACTGAAAGATCAGCGCCTGTTTAAAGAGAAACGCTCTGTCTAAATGTCATTCTCAATCATTTATCAGTCGTAGGTCCGGACCTGGACAGGATGTGGTCTGGGTCCCACAGACCCGACAGCTGCCCGTCTGTTAGTGACCAGAGGGGGATGATAGCAGGCGTCCTCCCCACATCCAGCCTGTCCTGTAGGCCGACTGAGAAAGCAGCTGATAACGACCCATATTAATGTTTCTCGTTAGACAGCGACCTCTAGTGGCCGTAGTAATTATTAAGGCAGCAAAGGAGGACGTGAAGAGAAGCAGTTAAAAGAGCGACTAGTCCGTACAGGGAGGAGGTCCGGCACGGACGCTCGGGTCAAACAAGTACAGGACTTCGAACCAGGAGATCCGTGTTCATTTGTGATGTGAGATCAGAAGTAAACCGAGTTAATTTCACTTATTTAAACCTGAATCACGACGTTTCCTGAGCATAACATTTGGTAACACTGGTCCAACACCAAGAGTGTGATGAAGGTCCGGTACGTCCGTCGCTGCTACGCTCCAACGTCTTGTTGTTTAGGGAACGGTGGAACGGTGATATACGTTGTTTTAGGACTTGCTGGCGATCGACCTGCTCGTTCGTTCAGGTTTGAGGATGTGTTGCTCAAATCGCCTACTGAGCGCAGCTTTAAACTCACTTTGTGCACGACAGAACCTGAATATAACTCCAACCGTCCCTGCTGGTTTCAATCACTTTGATTTGTCAACAAAGCCGATCAGCATCCTGAGATACTTCCACACATCATCCACACGCTCCTCTGTCAGCAGCACAGACTCAGCTCTACAGCAGCGAGTCTCTGTTAGTGAGACGAAGCAGATCTGTGAGTTCACTGGAATAAAGAAACCACCGAGCACACACACACACAGCAGAGTATGTTTTTAAAAACAACATGGGATGGCTGTGATTTAAATGATGGTGCAAAATCAATAATTTATTTGTGAATCTTCTTTGTGGGCGGATGACACTTCCTGCAGAGTTCAGAGGATCTTGTGTTCAGTGTGAATGTTGTCTACTGGTACGTTATAAGTTTTTTATCGTCCCAGAGGCTGGAGGCCGGCTGAACTCCAGGAAGGGGAAATAAATCATCAAAAGATTGGATCTGTTCTGATTCTGATGCATAGCAACCCCCCCGCTCAACAGTCAGTGTGATACCACTTTGTTAGAGAGCTACAGTTCTGTCGTGACGTTACCGAGGAGAATCTTCTACTCACCACAAGACTATAAAAATGTCAAAGACTTCAGGCGGCTTCGCGCTCCGTCCTACCTCAGAGGAAGTGACCTGCTGAACGCTCCGGCTCCACACGGGTTATATACATATACTGGAGAGGAATGTCTGCGTATGTAGGCCTGACATGGCATGCGTGTGATGCATGATAACATATTTACTTCAGTAATGTGTATGGATGATTATATAACTACAATACAAACATTTACAAATTTGGAAAAGGTTGCTGATTGTGCCTGGAGATCCCCGTCCATGCAAACAATGTTTGAGATCCTCACAACACGCGAGCTCTTTTCTATCTAACCCTCATGCTGGAGGTCGGGTGCAGCACGTTACCTCCGACCACACCGTCTCGAGCCGTAGTGAGAAAACAGGGTGTCTGCGCTGATATAAGAAGTGAACTGTGACCATCGTTATAAGGCATTAGATTTGTTCAGGACCAGGAGGATAATAACAGGGCACTGCGCCTGACTACCTATGAAATGTAGAAAAATGTAGGGAATGAACATGAGTACAAATCATGAGTGTGCTGCACCGAGAACAACAATGAAGAAAGTTTCGCCATTAAAAGAACACTTTTCCTACTTTGGCAAAAACAAAATGATTTTTTTTAAACGTAGCTTTCACAAGAGTCTTTGACAGTTTTTAGTTCATCAAAGGCCTCTTTGTTTGGAGTCGGTACAGTACTGCAGAGTCCTGCTGAGCCAGAACCGAGCGTTGCTGTCTGTATCAGGTTCCTGTGGACCGGATCCTGACACCAGAGAGCAGGAGCAGCTCTCACGCTGGTCACGGCTCAGCCTCCTCTAGCCAAGCTTTACAGATTCCTCCAATGATTGAGATCCTCTGCTCGAGTCTTTGGCTTCCTTGCGTTCTTTTCTGTGTGAGTGTGTATGAGATTACAGCACTGTGCAAACTAAATGGAACACACCCTAACCAAAACAACAGCTGGCCTTTTAGTCTGTGAAAAATTATCTTTCACTCAGGTGAAAAAGAGAAAAATAGAAAGGAACATTTCATTAGAAAGCTGAGAGCGGTGCTTCTGGCTGCACCGCTGCTCTCAGGCTATTTCTTTTATTCTGCGCATGTAGTCATGCAGTTCCTCCGGGTCTTGAAAGCCCATATCCTGGCAAACCCACTGAATGTCCTCTTCGTCTGCGATGGGGATGGAGTTGTAGGGCAGCTCCTCTGTGGGGAGGGTGGTGAACGTGGTGAACTTGACTCTCTTGCGCTTGGAGGTGGGTGAATTGGCGTCCTCGCCGTTCTCCTTCGTGGAGCCCCCGGAGCTGCCGTCACCCCGTCCGTGTACCTGGCTCTGAACGCTGGTCTGGGAGCTGCCGCTGCTGTGGTGGTCGCCATGGCAGCAAGTCTGTACGCCCTCCAGAGGGTTGCTGGGACTCTCCACCTGCTGCGGCGACAGGTCGCACTGGGCCCTCAGCGGCTGGCCGTTTCCCAGGAACACCCAGTGGTGGGAGTGGTCCATGTTGGCCTGGCCCTCGGGGGGGATCCGCTTGTGGCGGTATTTAAGCACAAAGACAATGCAGTTGATGAGAAAGACTAAGATGGCCAGACAGAAGACTCCCAGCAGAGCGTACATGCCAATCTCAAGGTCGGTCATGTTGCGAGGAGAGTGCACGAAGTCGTCTTCCTCCTCTTCGTCACTCTCAGTCGGTCGCTCCTGGTTGCTAATGGTGGGGAAATTGGTGTAATCAATGGGAACGCTGGCAGGCTGCTCGTTAGAGGTCTCATAAATTCTTCCACTAATGTTCGGATCAATGATCGGACGCCTGGTCACGGGCGCCAGCTCGATCTCACCCTCCGTGGTCGCCTCTTCCTCGGAGTCTTCCTCCGGGCCGAAGCGGACCTTGACATAAACGGCAGCAGATGCGATGACGCTCTTGCGTTTGGTCTTCTGACACGCCTCACAGATGGTCATCTCTAAACGCACCATCTCGCCGGATCCCTCGCCTTCTGCCACCACCACAGGCCAGCGCTGCTGAGGCTCCTGGGACACCGACACCACTTTGTCATCCAGCGAGGAGGCGTTGAGGTTGTAGTCTTTGGGATCAAAGTAAGTCAGCGTGGCGGCTGTGTTGTCGCTGAAAAGCATCCAGATGGACAGGCTGGCCTCCTGTCAGACAAACACAGAGACACACAGTCAGACCGGTTCTTTCTTTACACCAGAGGAACTCTGTTCACTTCAAACACAGAATCAAAGGTTCCGACAACACGACAGAAGGAATTAACCTCCTGATCTCACTGTGACACTGATGTCTGTCCTCATCATCTAATCACAAGGTTGACTAAATGTCTTTGTTGTCGTCAGAGTCAGAAACAGACAAAACATTGTCAGGACATAAACAGGGACAGAATCAGCTGCAGTGTTTCTAACAAAGGAAGTTATCATAAAATTAAAACTCCCTCCTGAAGCTCAGAGCTGCTTCAAACCAGAAGTTATCAAGTTAAGCCTGAGATTAAACAGGATGATCAGAAGTTACGTACAGAACTGCCTCAGGTTGAGCTGAAGATCAATGATACTGACTCAAGTTTATTTATTCATTATTGACACATCGTCACATTTCACTCAAACATCATCTGAACTCGACGTGCGTCACAAACTACTGCAGCATTAAATCATGCTGAGTTTCTCTTTTCCAAAATGATAAAATGTAAAAGCTTCTTTCTCGTCTTCATGTCGAGGATGTTTCTCTGTCAATAAAGAACGGACCACTTTTGTTCTGAACTGGTTCTGTATGAATAAAACTGAGTTTTCCACTCAGGTTTCTTTTAATGCCCAGACTGAAAGACCTTTCACACACACACATACATATATACGTTCAGCTTTGATTGTGTCTGAGATGGTTTTATCCACCTGTTAATCATAATTAATAAAACATTAGTTAGATAAAAACCCTGTGAAAAAGAAAAACAAGGCAATGACAATTTCCTTTTTTATGTTCCTGACCAATTATTGCAATTAAATTGGGTTGATTACCTTTTTATTAGTGTTACATTCAAACTATCATGTTTAATGATTTAGCTCGGCCTCAAATTGCTGCTTCATTTAACAACGCAATTAACAGAAAACCCAAATGTGTGTGCTGCAGTCTGCACGCCCAGAAAATGGATCAGAATACTCAGAATACACTGTGCCGTCAGGACCGACGGCTCGTCAGGACCGACGGCTCGTCAGTGCCGACAGCTCGTCAGGACCGACGGCTCGTCAGTACCGACGGCTCGTCAGTGCCGACAGCTCGTCAGGACCGATGGCACAGGTTGACCCTCACATTATAACAGTGTCTGTTTATCAAGGTGAGACACGAGAAGCTAACCCATACAGAGACGGGAGGTAGGACGTGATGAAAGTGACGTATTTCCTTTGAGACGTCCGTCTGTCTGTCTGTCTGTCTGTCTGTCTGTCTGTCTGTCTGTATGTCCGTCCGTCCGTCCGTCCTGCTGTGTGTCTCTCAGTACAGTAGAGAGACAAAGCTGCGTTCTGTCTGAATCTCTCCAAAGAATATTTAAATGGTTCAGATCCGTTCTCTCGTGGCATTGACCGTCATTTGAAAATCTGTTCCCAACTGAGCCTTTGAAGTTCTGGACTCGCTCCAGTCTGTAAATCTCCAGAGCTTTGGTGAACATGTGCAGAACCCTGCACTCGCTGCGAGGCTCGACGAGCACACGGACCGTCTCTGATGTGCTCACCAGCAAAACACTTTCAAGCACGAAGGAGGACGGACCGCAGGACGGCTGCAGCTCCTGAAGGCTGCGACACATTCAGCTCGCACAGATGAGACTCGTACAGCAGCTCGTCTCCTCGTCTGTATTTTCTATCACTCTCCATGTAAAGAAACCACGCTGGTTACCTGACAAACCACAGCGCTGGTGTCCGTGTAATCAAGGCTGCGTCTGACAGTGGCCTCTGTTCACAGCTGGCTCAAACAGCAGCCCAGCGTGGGGAGGAAAGCTGCGGTTCTGAAAACAGTCCGACAGCTTTATTCTCCTCTGAGCAGACACACACCCGGTTCTGAGGTTTGGGAGAAGACTGAATACTGAGACGATGTTCCACCACGAGCCAGACCTCTGTCATCTCAGCGTGACACAATGCATTATTCAAATCATATGGATGATTTCAATGATGCATTAAATATGAAAGATCTGTTTTTATGAGCTGACTGCCACCAAAAGTCTGATGAAGGAAGGAACGGTCGGTACACGCCGTTCTGTTCTGATCCAATACAGACACATTCACACGTAAAGAAAAGAATACGGTGGCCCTGAGGGTCAAAACACAACGACATCATCAGACGACATTCATCACTTCAGAAAAAATGTAATTTTCTGAATGTCGCCGTGATTTATAAAATGTGTTCTGTGAAGAATTAATGTTGGAATGTTGTGTTTCCTCAGATGTTGTTGTGTTTGTGAAAAGTCGTTATGTTTGCAAAATATTATGTTCTCTGAAATGTTGTGATGTTTTGACCCTCTGAGCCACCGTAGAGACGATCTGGTTTAGTCTGAGCAGATACGACAAACACAGTCGTCCCAGGTGACACACACAGACACACACACACACACACACACACACACACACACGATTGATTGTCTCTCTCGGTCTGATTCGTCTTCATCAGGGAACAACTCTGGATGCATCTGAACGTTAACAGCTTGGATTATAAAATATGCACAAATACACATAAAAATCTTCCCTCAGCAACATTATAGTGAGACGTGTTCGTGACAGCACCGTCCAGATCCATACGGGCCTTTATAAGAGCGAGTTAATCCCACCAACAGAAATGTTTTATGATGAACCTTCAGTACTGAAGCTTTCACTTCGGAGAGCCTGAACTCTGTCAAGTGGAAAAGAGACTGATGCAGAGAGACCTTGATTGTCCAACTCTCCCCATCCATAGTTTATGTGTTCATTCATTTCTGCAGTAATAGAGGACATTTAGAAAGTTTTCCTGTGAAACAGAATCAAATGGCTTGAAATAGCTCCAGCGCTCCTCTGAGAGCTCTGCCGGCAGAGGAATTGGCTGCCTTTTATGGCCCGGCCTTGGAGAGCACTTAGGACAATACATTACAATAATTAAATTTCAAGGTGGCCAAGAAGCGGAAAGCAAGAAAAATTGGAATTTAATGCTCGCTTCTCTCTCGCTGATGCCTGATGGGGTTGTCGTTGCATTTTTAGCAACTCGCAGGCCAATGAATGGACGAAGCAGACACACACACACACACACACACACACACACACACACAACGCACACACACACACACACACAGGCTGCAGAGAATGGCAGCAGAGCTCCGTGCTGCTGTGTGACGAGGCAGCGGCTGCGTCTCGTGTCTCTCTGCAGCAGTAAACTCGGTCCTGGTGAACGTATCGTCGTGTTTCCACAGGCGGCGTTAATGTGGAGGTTGTGATAAAACAGCACCGAGGATACTTATTAGTTCAGAGCAGCTGCCTTTATCTGCTGTCCTTGCTAACAATGCCGGCTGCAGCTTAAAAGATTTAGCTGGGAAATAATTTTATTACTGTGAAGTGAAGCTCGTGCTCGTTGATACGGAGCCACTGAGGGGATTTGCAAATAAACTTGGTTTCAGCACTCAGAACACACACAGAGAGTCCTAAGGGGGAGGACGGTGCAGAGCCACCACGCTGCACAGGTACACATCAGATCTGATGCTAATCAGCACAGGGTTTGATTTGAAAGGATTTGACTTGTTGTGTTGGTTTTAAAAATGAAAAAACATTTTAAGAATGTCAAGAATCAGAAGTGATGTCACTGTCGAGGAAACACGAGCAGCGACACACCAGCTACCTCCACCAATCAGGGTGGAGTTCTCAGGGAGAGATTATCATTTATCTCAGGCAGACGGCTGCTAACTTCCCCGTCAGCGCTCTCGTAGCTTCATCAACATGGAGCAGCGGCTGTGGTTCCACCTGAATATTTCTGTGATACTGTCGTGTGTTTGCAAACTAAAACGCACTGTGAATATTTCATGCAGCTCTGAACACGCCTCACATTTCTTCTCCGTGAGTCTGAAGGTTGTTGGGGAACCAGCCCGGTTAGCTTCAGCACACATATGCACACTTTTTGTTAATTAGTGGGACATTTTGTTCTTCTGCTCTGAGTCCCTGGAGATTTCAGCCCAACCTGAACCATCGTCAGCGAGCAGCTTCTCTTTGAAACCATGTTTCTGCTGCACACTCTCTTTCCTCTGAGGACTGTGGACGATGTTCAGCTCCGAAATAACGACACATATTACAGGATATTACTGGAACCCTGCAGGATATATTTAGAAAGTGGTTTCACTGCAGGGGTCAGTGATCAAACCATCAACCCTCTGACTGATGGAGGCCGCTCTACCTTTAGCTACGACCTGTTCATGCACCTCCACAGCGTGAAGCCTCACATTTAGAGCTGTAACGCTCTCAGGACTCACGTGTGCGTCACACAATGTCTCAACTGTTTCACATTAATCAAGTTTTCTTGTTGGCAGCTCACAGCCTTTATAGTTCCATATTTATGATTATATTTCAGACATTTTCACCTACAACAAACGATCAGAATGACGACACACATTTGTGTTTTGTGACACGCTGATTTTATCTGTGAGGGTGAAAAGACGTCTCAGGAGTTCAACCAGAGATCAACGCTGAGTCCAGCTGGTCTCGCTGGGAAACCTCGACTGTTACCAACATGCAGTCAGTGAATATTATTACAGAGTAAATTATGTTCGGGCTGCAGAATCTGGTAATCTGATCTGTGTTAATGAGCATTTTTGCTTCATAATCTCTATTTTAACTGAAAAACTATTAAAGTCATGATGATGTCACAATATCATCTACGATCATTGTGGCCAAACGAAGTCACGATGATGATGTCATCACGATATCTAAAGTAGTTGGAATTTTTATTTTTGCTCATTTCATCTTTAACTATGTCGTATTCTGTCGTGTCATGTCGTGTCGTGTCGTGTCATGTCGTGTCGTGTCGTGTCGTGTCGTGTCGTGTCGTGCCGTGTCGTACCTGTTTGGGCGCGGTGAGCGTCTGCACGCCGGCGGCCTTGGCCACCATGGTGTGGCTGTTGCCCGGGCTGGGCTGCAGCGACAGCGTGAGGCCTGAGACGGCGTGAACTCGCATCTCCGTGATGGAAACCTTGTCGTCGGTGACGGAGAAGGCCGACTCTCCCAGCACTGCGTCCACAGCCAGCGGAGACTCCACCTGCAGAGAGAAGAAGCTTTTATTGTTTCTCCACATGACAGGGCCGTCGTTTAAGTCCAGAGCAGACAGCAGCTTTATTGTCTCTGTGCAGCTCATAAAGCCCACGACAAGCCAATTTTGGATTAAAGTGCTTTGTGCTGCTGTTTGTTCCAGTGCGTCTCGGAGCCGTGTGTCAACGTCTCTCCGTCTATCAGCGAGAAAAACAAACAGAAAAAACACACTCGAGACGGGTTCCCTCAGCAATCAGATGACGAGCTGCGTCTGAAGCCGCCGCCGCCGCCGTACGCTCTCAAAGCGACGGTTAGCAGAAACACTTGTGCCCATCTAAGTGTCAGCACATGAAATAGCAGAAGCATTTGAAGCAGCGCTCGCCTCTCCGGGTAATCCCAGGCTCTGACAGGCCGGTGCACACTCCACTTTGAGCACTTTTAAAAGATCATCATTTCACTTTGCAATTGCAACCAGAGGTCAGGAGGGACTTGAACAAAGTAAAGAGCCATCGAGCGAAGCAGTGGCCTTGTCCTCAGAGTCGGACGGGGAAATCTTTTCCACCTTCATCTCCAGCTTTTCTCACCATAAAGTGTTGAACGCTCGAGCAGTGAAGGGTTCGCCGCACTGACATGCTCCTCCAATCATCATCAGCTCAAACCTTGAAACAGGAAGACGACGACTGCAGTCTGAACACCAGCTCTGCCTCCGGAGAGGATTATTTATTAGAGTCTGTTCTGTAATTTACAGTTGGAACATTTTTCACTATCTCTCCTTGGACTTAAAAAAGGTTTCTTCTCCTGCGTGATGTCATCATTTGTAGTCTGGTGTTTCTCTGAGCTGAGTGTCACATGTCGTTCATCATGAGCTGGATCATCTGCACACACACACACACACACACACACACACACGCACACACACACACACACACACACACACACACACACACACACACACACACACACACACACACACACACACACACACACACACACAGTGCAGCCAGTCTCTCTTTATTAAAGCCCTGCAGCTCGGCGCTGCTCAGCAGAGATGGTGTCTACATGACGGAGAGGTTTTTCATTATTTCCTTCACGCAGTAAACATCACGGAGGGTCGGCACTAAACATTTAGCTAACACAAGAAATTAACCCCAGCTGACCTGCTGCTCCTCTGTGGAGCAGACGCTGCTCATTTATTGTCTGTCAGAGACTTTAATGCAACTTAACTTCTGTCTCTACATTACTCTGATTCATAATTCACACTAAACATCAGTAAATCATTTCACATCCTCAAAAAGACTTAAACATGATGATGACTCACAACCAACCAGGGGCAAGAATGAAATGTTCTGCACGTCACAGATACGCTGAATCTGTATGTGTCAGATCACATTTACGTTCAGTGTGTGGAGGTGGAGGGAGACACAAGCCAGAGACCACTGTTTG
This sequence comes from Lagodon rhomboides, assembly GCA_039737535.1. NCBI lineage: Eukaryota > Metazoa > Chordata > Actinopteri > Spariformes > Sparidae > Lagodon > Lagodon rhomboides. Next base: position 20,387,274 of record CM077795.1, read on the forward strand.
AGACTGCGTTTCAACATCACCTGTAGCAGGACGCTGGGACGTTTTCTAGCCGTGTTTGTGGAGACAGTCAGATATTTTAAGACCAACCTGATGTTTCACTGAACTAACAGGTGGTTTTGTGCCTGAACACAGCGTGGTGACGTAAAACACTACACAAGTTTAAATATCTGAGGTTTGCAGAAACGTACATTGCGTTACATCTATTGTGGTGACTGGGTTGAAGAGTTCCTGTTAACTTTGAGTTTTTAAGTGCATTATTTTCATAGTGTGGTCATGGCAGGTGAGGAGCTCCTCCTACTGTATCTGTAAGATATTACACATCAATATGTGTTAGAAATATATCTTGTCCTCATCACAACAACATCCACCGGTCGACTGTGAAAGCAGCTGATTACAGTCCATGTTTATGTTACTGGGGACCTCTGGTGGCTGAAGTCATGATGACAGCAGCAAAGGAGGAAGAACGTGTCGTATGAAGAGCAACAAGTGTGGATATGAAGGAGGATGAACAACACTTTCACTACGTCATGTACGTAATGTGACTGAGGTTATGTACGTGATGTAGTTATCTGAACCCAAAGCACGATGTTCTCCTCAACCAAACTAACCAGCATTAAGAAGCTGTGTGTCAAGTGTTGCTCCTCTGCAGCACCTCGACTCTCCTCACCCTTCATACCATGCCTGATACATTTCTGCTCTGTGTACTGTCTCCATGCTGCTGTAACATCAAAGGCAAATGTTAAAAAGTTACAAAAGTGTGGTTGAAATTTGAACAAAGGGTTAGAAACACTGCTCCGTACAGCTGAACGCTGCAGGACTAAAAATAGGAGGACTGAAACAAAATCCTGCCTTCAGGTTCCACTTCCATCTGCATATTGTTTGGTGTGATGGATTAATGTGCCAGAAAGGAGAGTTATGGTTCACTGGGCACCACACACACACACACACACACACACACACACACACACACACACACACACACACACACACACACACACACACACACACACACACACACACACACACCCTGAGGCGTGATAGTAAATGAATGCAGGAGTAAACTCTTAAAGTTTTCATGAGGAGGCTGAGCTGTGTGATGGATCACCTCACTGAGGGAGCCTCAACACACATCTGTGCATCCACTTGATTGTGGAGCTTTTGGTTTCTGGTTAAAGAGGTTCTGATGATCCAGATGAGGGACTGGAGCGGTTTCATGAATAGTAAGAGAGAGGTGAGCGACGTTTCCTGAGCAACAACACTCTACAAATCCAGTCTGAACACAAACCCAGCGAGGTCAGAGCGAGCGCTGAAAACTGTGGGCTCGCATTGATTTTCTGCTTTTTCACGTTCTCTTTCACTGTGGCTGATATTTACACAGCCCAATTTAAGAGACTAAAAACAACATCTAATACTATTGAAATCAATGTGTACAAATGTCAGAACACAACTCAAAGACACGGCACGTTGGACATCGATTGTCCAATCTAAAGAATTTAATCACAGAAACTAATCTCGTTCGGGGAAACATATCATACTTTTTATTCTGCGGCTGTCATGTTTCCAATTTCAGGGATATTTAAGAAAACTAATTCTTCCACAGATCAGCAGCTGCAGGACGCGTTCAGTCTCAATTCCTCAGTGCTGCTGATGATTAAAGCAGCAGAGAAACCTGCTGATACAGAAACATTCAGTCAGTCAGTGATAAGCAGCTGAGAGACGCAGACAGGAGAGGTTCCCTGTGATATTTATAGATACCATCATTCCTCATATGAGCTCAGATATAGAAATATATTATTGGTTTTAAATCACAGCCTTGTTACAGGGATCGTTCAGGTGTTTAGAATATGTTCAGCTGTTTAAATGACACCAGACTCCTTTGACACAACCAGTGATTTTACCTCACATGACCTGAGAGCTGTTCTGCCTCCATCCTCAGCCTTTAAAACAACACAGATCCAGTGGAGGCAGAGCGGACCAACGCGCCGTGTTCTGAAAGGTAAAATCAGTGTTTTTGTCGCAGCAGTCTGGTGGCTTTGAGGAAAGCGAGAGAGAGATCACAGCTTCAGGTTCCAGCTGAAACGTCTGGCTGCATAGAATCTGAATATTTAGCAGAATGGATCCAAAACATGTTCTGCTGCTGACCCAGTCCACAGCACTCTGTGTTCTGCAGGTCACTAATGATACAGTCAGTACCGCACACGACCCGGTTCACAGACTCATCCCCTCCTGGCAGCACATTTGTAACATGATGTCCGACTCTATAATTCAGACTTCTGCCAGACAAGAACACAGATTTCTTTCAGAATTAGCTCGTTAACATCGTGTTTTTCTCTCAAACAAGATATGATGTTTTGTACATTTTTCCAGTCGTGTTCGTGGAAACAGAACCAGGACTTTTAAGCCCAAACATGATGTTTTCCTCAAACTAACCATGTGGTTGCAGTGGCTGAACAGAACCGGACCAGAACCACAGAGCTGTCTTCAGAGAAAAAGTTTTAATGTGTGTGGTTTTGCAGAAACATATTAATTCTGGTGTGCGTTGCTACAGGGATGCTGAAGCGGACCCCAGGGTGTGACGGTGAGCCGGGTCGGTGTGTGAGGGAGAGGACAGGATCTGATCTGGTGTCAGCCTGCACACACTCTGAAACAAACACTGTGTTGTTGAGCTGAGGTGATCTGACAGTTTATATCTTTATATCTACTGACAAATTAATTTGAACAGTGTGAAGCTGAAACAGTTCAGGTGCAGGACTGACAGATGGTCGGAGCGTCTCCGTATTCAAAGCTTTACAGTTATTAATAAGACAGATCGGTCAGAGCTGTTGTACAAAGGCTCTGTCAGAAGTCTGTCTGAATAATTATCCAGAAAGTCAAATATGAAAAATTGACAGGAGCAGCGGCACAGAGGATCATTTATTCCATCTGCACTGATGCGTCTTCTGCTTTTAAAACGATACTCGGGGAGAAGCTGCTGCACTTAAAGAGAGAAATTAAGCTTCAAACAAGATTTTATCACATTAAGAATAAAAACCCCGGAGAAACATTTCCTCCCTCGCTCTCATCACTTTCTGATGTTTGTCGTGTATCCACCGTGGATTTACTGACGACACGCTGCCGCTCGCTTTTCTTCTCAGTTTTCCAACATTTTGCCTCTTTTTCTTTTACCACATCTTCCCCTCATGTCTGAGGAGAAAGGTTCTGGGATGTGTTTCCTGCGGTGTGGGTCGGTGGAGCGAGCTGAGCTGATCTAATATCAGTAGAACCTGGTACAGCCACAGATCATGACTTTAACTCCCACAGATACGTGGCCGAGTCGTCGTCAGCTTTTCAAAATGTTCACCAAATGTTGGTGCTGGATGAAAATCAAAGGGATCATTTAAGTTCTTCCAACTCATCCTGAGAACAGCTGTGGGAACATTTCATTCAGAACCACCTGCTGGAGGTTACGTTACGTATCACTGAGGACAAAGTCTGCTTGCAGTCTGGTGCCAGTCCACTGCTTGTTGAGATATTTCAATGTGGACCGAGGCAGCTCACCGACCAACTAACTCCACCTCCACTGGAGCCAGGCTGCTGGTGTCTGAGGCCGTGGATGACTCTCGCTCCATGATTTCATTTTTCAGACACATTAATATCTATGAAAACGAAAGCAGCCTCTTTTACACAGAGATCCTGGAACAGGGCCTTTGTTTGTTTGTTTGTTTGTTTAGCGAGCTGAACAGGGTGACCAGCATCAGTCCGGTCGGCTCTGGTACTCCAGAATGAATCTGTTCCTCCTCTGTGACATCATAAGTATTCCTGGCAGCGTCACAAGCGACTGACAACATTTGATCTTTATTCAGACTCCAGGTTGTCGTGTATTTCTAACTGGACGGGACAAACAGAGGACAACACTCAGAGTGATGAGTGGTGAACGTCTCCTGTAGCTGTGGAGCTCCATCAGCTTCAGAGGAGGTGAAGAGGAGCCTGACAGCAGCAACACTTTACATGTTCTTCAGCTCGCTCGTCTGTCGGTCACTGGTGGCGTTGGCCTTCACAGGAAGTGGCGGCTCCACTTCAAACGACGAGTCCGAGCGGCAGATTGACCGGCAGAGTCTCGCCGAGCGCTCACTCGTGCTGCTGGATATTACTCACATGGCAGCACATTACCTTCTCCACGCTTCTCTTCTCAAACCTTTGAATTCAATAAATCATAAATCACACTTCTGCTGTGTGTTCAACAGGATGTCAGCTGGAGATTTATTCATGAAAGCTGCATATTTCATGGAGACCTCATAGAGCCTCAGAAACACACCTGAGGAGTCACCGTCAGGGCGACGAGGCGTCCTCGCACATCCACAGAGCAGCAGACGCATCAAAGAAGCCAACGCCGCTCGAAACAGACCTCGTTAACACCTTGTTAAGACCTCGTTAAGAGCTGTGAGAGCTGTGCACTGTTTCAGAAGCATTCAGCATTCAGTTATCGAGCAGTACTTTCATTATCAATTATTAGTTACCAGATATTTTTGATGACGCAGCCAAACATTTTAAGATTTTTGATATTTTAGCAAAGACGTCTGCATGTTGTTCAGACCTGTTTGTGATGACAGAGTCATCTCATCGTCTCTGATTAGCTTCATTAGAAGATTTACAGTTACAGCTGCCTCCTGCAGGGTTAAAGTAAATGTAAAGTGGAGCAGCAGTGACAGGATGTCCTCGTACAGTTACCGTCTTGAGCACTTCACATTTTGTGACAGACACATGTTCTCTCAGTTTCCTGCTGGTCGACGCACAGTTTGGTTTTATATTTGTTTTTAAGAAATAATCACAGAGCTTCAGTCAGGTGAAATGTGCACCAGTCGTATTCTGGGGTCATAAAGTCAAATGTTTTCCTTGTGCATTCTGTAAAAACAGATATTTAAGTCCTTCACTGAGTTTATATAGTAGAGTGACTCTCATCAGCAGGTCACCTGATGACTCTGATGACTCTGACGACTCTGACTCTGCCAACTCTGCCGACTCTGATGACTCTGATGACTCTGATGACTCTGACGATTATGATGACTCTGCCGACTCTGCCGACTCTGATGACTCTGACGATTATGATGACTCTGCCGACTCTGACGACTCTGACGATTATGATGACTCTGCCGACTCTGCCGACTCTGACGACTCTGATGACTCTGCCGACTCTGACGACTCTGCCGACTCTGACGACTCTGACGACTCTGCTGACTCTGCCGACTCTGACGACTCTGACGACTCTGACGACTCTGACTGTGGTGCAGCTCACATGTGGAGCCTCAGTGAACAGCAGCAGACACTAACCTGTGTTCGGATCAGTAAATAAAACATTCTCCATTCAGAGCAGAACTTAAGTAAACTGAACCGTGATCCATTTTTTGTGGACTTAAGTGACAGATCAATTTAGTGTGGTTACACTTTGACGTCGACAAGCTCCAGTCTTCATCTTTGCGGCGGTGACGGGCGTTTTTCATTAGACTTTCCATCAGTGTAATTAACACGGACGAGCGGCGAGATGTATCCGGCCTCTTCATGCTTGTTTGCACAAAACACAAAGTGCTTCTCTTCCACGAGGACGAGCTGATGAAATATAAATGTAATACCTCTTGAAACACAGCGAAAAAATGAAAACATGACCCTCGCTTTCAACTTTTACCGTCCTGTAAACTCTCAGGCAATTACCCATCCTCCCCCGCTGCAGAGCGAGGGGGTGCAACAGCTGGGAGATAAACCTCTGCAGGCCCGGCGAGGACGGGTTCCCTGAGCAGCTCCAGAACCGTCTGCAGACCAGCTCTCATCGTCCTTCTTTAGGGACCGATTTCACTTTATTAGACGGATCAACGTTATGTAGAGGAACAGCCTGGTCACCAGAACCACACGTGAGCAGTTTGGTCACGGACGTGTTCAGGGTTCAGTGTTGGAACATTTCCAGACAGAACCAGGTGTTTAAGTCAGAAATGATCTTTACGAACCCGAACCAAGTGTTTTATGTGTCAAACATAAACATCTAACGTGAGTTAACAGACAGACAGAGCGTCACATGATGAATGTCCTACAGGTCAGGAGACAAATGTTCTACAGGTCAGGAGACAGATGTCCTACAGGTCAGGAGACAAATGTTCTATAGGTCAGGAGACAGATGTCCTACAGGTCAGGAGACAAATGTCCTACAGGTCAGGAGACAGATGTCCTACAGGTCAGAAGACAGATGTCCTACAGGTCAGAAGACAGATGTTCTACAGGTCAGGAGACAAATGTTCTACAGGTCAGGAGACAGATGTCCTACAGGTCAGAAGACAGATGTCCTACAGGTCAGGAGACAAATGTCTTACAGGTCAGGAGTAAGATGTCCTACAGGTCAGGAGACAAATGTTCTACAGGTCAGGAGACAGATGTCCTACAGGTCAGGAGACAGATGTCCTACAGGTCAGAAGACAAATGTCCTACAGGTCAGGAGACAAATATCCTACAGGTCAGGAGACAGATGTCCTACAGGTCAGGAGACAAATGTTCTACAGGTCAGGAGACAAATGTTCTACAGGTCAGGAGACAGATGTTCTACAGGTCAGAAGACAGATGTCCTACAGGTCAGGTGACAAATGTACTACAGGTCAGGAGACAGATGTCCTACAGGTCAGATGACAGATGTCCTACAGGTCAGAAGACAGATGTCCTACAGGTAAGGAGACAGATGTCCTACATGTCAGAAGACAGATGTCCTACAGGTCAGATGACAGATGTCCTACAGGTCAGAAGACAGATGTCCTACAGGTCAGGAGACAAATGTCTTACAGGTCAGGAGTAAGATGTCCTACAGGTCAGGAGACAAATGTTCTACAGGTCAGGAGACAGATGTCCTACAGGTCAGGAGACAGATGTCCTACAGGTCAGAAGACAAATGTCCTACAGGTCAGGAGACAAATATCCTACAGGTCAGGAGACAGATGTCCTACAGGTCAGGAGACAGATGTCCTACAGGTCAGGAGACAAATGTTCTACAGGTCAGGAGACAAATGTTCTACAGGTCAGGAGACAGATGTTCTACAGGTCAGAAGACAGATGTCCTACAGGTCAGGTGACAAATGTACTACAGGTCAGGAGACAGATGTCCTACAGGTCAGATGACAGATGTCCTACAGGTCAGAAGACAGATGTCCTACAGGTAAGGAGACAGATGTCCTACATGTCAGAAGACAGATGTCCTACAGGTCAGATGACAGATGTCCTGCAGGTCAGAAGACAGATGTCCTACAGGTAAGGAGACAGATGTCCTACAGGTCAGAAGACAGATGTCCTACAGGTAAGGAGACAGATGTAAGGTTGCTGGTCACATCCTGCTCGATGACCAGAGACGTTAATCTTGGATCTATAGATGCTGTCTGAATATTTTAACACACAGAGGATCTGTGTTCATAATTCATAGATAATATAACTCATATCTGAAGAGTCTGACCAGGAGACATCATTTATATACACTGTACTACACACTGTCCTACACACTGTACTACACACTGTACTAGATATTGTACTTCATACATGACAAACGTCCAGCTGGTGTCCTGAGTCATGGTTGTTGTGGTTCAGGATCTCACTGAGGAACAATCTGCTGTTAGTTAATATTGACGCATCACTTCCTGTGGAGGTTAAAGGTCCAGTAGACTGGAGTCGGACCTGTTTGTGTTCTGCTCGGTGGACGAGTGCTTCGTGTTTGCAGATATTAATGAAGTAATCTGATCAGAGGACTCACGCTGAGTTCTGTCTGCTCAGTTGGAGGAGCAGCGATTGTTCAGTAATCCTCTGGATTAAAACTCCCACCAGGTTTGCTGAGTTCTTAGAAAGTGGCTGTTCCTGGTGATCACAGGACATCCACACGTGACACAGTCATTTAGAGCTTTACAGTTTAACCTTTACATACTTTAGATACCGGTCACATCAAAACAGAAACACTTCGTTCTTCAATAATCCTCCAGAAAGAATCAGCTGATGTGGAGGAGCATCGCAGTGAGTGGACAAAAGCTGCTCCGTCCTGTATTCATATTCATGAGCTGCTGGACAGTTTGAATCAGACGACTCAGAGAAGATTCAAATCCTCCGTCAGAAGAAGCGTTTCAGTGAGAGGACCATTGTTGAGCCGTATGCAGCTCATTCCACAGAATCAGCAGAAGGATTCGACTCTTCGGCTCTGCACAGTGGAAATCTTTCACCGTGACTTCTTTGTAATTTGAGTTTTGTAAGCCATCAATCATTCGTGTTGAAAGGACGGAGATACCACTGAGATCTCATTTCGCTTCTATCAGGACACTTTGAGGGATTTTCTAAAGTTGTCTCACGTTTCAGTCATTGGTGGTCCGCACCTGCAGGGACGGAGCTGCTGCAGGTATACTCCCAGTGACCAGTGATCAGTCGCCTTAAACACCATGAAGTCATGCTGGGAACTCTGATTTATGATCAACCGAGGAATGAAATCTGCCTGTAAACACTCACAAGTTATTTCTATTTTCATTAGCCATGCTAGCTGCACGGCTAACATGGCTACAGCTCCACAACTACTATATGATTGTTGTCAGACGTTTGTACAGAAACGTTCATGTCCTGAAGAACAAATCATCAGAACTGAACTGACTCTGTACACCATCCTGGACAGTATGAGACGACTGTGGCTCCGCCCCTTTACCATGTAGAGCGACAAGGTGAAGCTTTAAATCGTGGACCACAGAGGACGTTCGCCCAGAACACGAGGGCTCGACGTCACTGTCCTGTGGGCCTGACAAAGTGAACGTGTTGTCTTGGCAACAACGGGCTAGTTGTGTCACTGTGAGCATGTTAGCATGCTGACGTTAGCATTAAGCTCAGAGTAGCCTCACACAGCTGTTAGCTGTTAGCGCGGCAGCACTGTGAATCTGCATGACCTCTGAATATGAACAAATCGATATCTGACACAGTGAACGTCACGTAAACAAGTGAGCCCTGAATCTTTCTTTCTGCAGCACTGTAATCCAATTACATTAGCTGTGAGTAATCCTCCATCGTGTTCTGAGCCACACAAACAAAGTTGTTTGATGGATGGAATCATTTATTTAATTATTTATTTATTTGTCTGCTGTGAGTCGCTGTGGCGAGTTCGGCCTGCTGCTAAATTGATGTATAATTATTCATAGCCTTCAACAGATTACAAATGATCCATTGCTCATTTAAAATGATGGATCACTGACTGATATCTTTCCTCCCTATTTCTCCATCATCAGACGCATCCATCAGGCCTCTATTCTCCGTCCTGACAGGCTCAAACTGTAATCTCTCACCGTCATCAAAACTCTCACCAGCCGTTACTTCTCTCGTCTCCGTAAATGACCAGCGCAGCGTCCGTAAATCACCGTCCACGACTCGTAACAGAGCCGCTGCCTTTATATGGACTTCTGAACCTGTCGTGGCTGAAGCTTTTATATGAGCTCTACGTCAGGGACAAGTGGACATCAGCAGCAGGAGACACTTACAGAGAGACAACAGGGACATCAGCAGCAGGAGACACTTACAGAGAGACAACAGGGTTCAGTGTTATAGCAGACTCTCAGAGAGAACCAGTGATCATTAGAATATTCAAGTTAATAAGATTTGGGAATGTGGCAAAAAGAAACACAAACCATCAGATTTCTTTAAAAGATCTGATGTCAGTTATAAATGTGGCTCTGCAGCACACTGACAGACACATGTTTGGATCAGAACCGTTGTGATTCTGAGGGTTTCCTCTGAGTTTCAGGGTCGCTGCGCTCTGCTGTCTGCTGCCTGACTCACAAAGGTTGTTTAAAACTAGAAACTAGAGGAACTGGAGCTCCGTGCTTCGTCCCCTCGGTCTCCTTTAGTCTCGCTATGGTTGACTTGGTTCTGCAGCAGGATAATGAGTCCAAACGCACCTCAGTACCAAAGAAGACCATGAAGTCCTGACATCATCATTTGTAATGAAACAAATTGTATTAAATGCAAAACAGACATATGATGACGAGTTCTCAGCCATGTAAATAGAACTGGACCGTTTACCTTCAGCACGGTGGATCCCAGCTCCAGACCCACCAGGACCGTCCGGTCCACCAGCTCTGCTACCCTGGGGTCAGCCACCTTCAGGGAGTCCTGGACCAGGTCTGTGACGTCCACCTGCCAGTCGGGCCCCAGCATGGTGATGACCTGGTCGGTGCCCTCTGTGGAGGTGGTGTGGAACTGGGTCAGCACCTTGACCAGGGCCCGCTGGTACTGCAGCGTGCAGCCTCGACTCACCGGGCGCCCGTCGTCTTCGTCGTCAGCGTCGCTGTCTCTGGTGCTCCTGGGAGGCAGAAACAGGAGGAAGGTGATTATATCAGAGTGAAACAGCTCCTCTATACGGTACGGAAGCCCCGAGGGGCCAGTCAGGACTTTCTCTTTCTGCTGCTTCTGAGTCTGATCTGAATCATTCTCTCTCCCGTGTTTATGGTTTGAGACCTGCTGGGAAAAAAGGTTTGCAGGATAGTCTTTATAAGTTCCTTCATTTCTGTTCCATCTGTGTGATTTATTCTTCAGGAGAAATGCCGACGTGTGAAACTGAGGGAAATCATTTCAGCAGGAAAAACAACATTTTTCAGAAGAAAAGGAACTTATAAAGATTATCCTGCAAAACTTTTCCTCCCAGCACGTCTCAAATCATAAACACAGGAGAGAGAATGATTCAGATCAGACCCAGTTCTCCCTCGGCCCACCGGGCTTCAGGGTTCTGTAATTCTGTCAAGGATGCAGAAGTGTCTCCTGAACAGCCTGTGAATGTTGTGCGAGGTGATTTTAAGTGAAACTAAACTCAGCTCACAGATCCGGTCGGTGTGTCTGGACATGTCCACCACAGAGACGAAGAATCCCTCAAGAGGTGCGTTACAAAGTTAACCAATCAGAACGTGTCGCCTCTTTAAAGCAGCAGCTGCTGCTAAACGGCGCTCGGCTCGGTGGCACGACGCTACGTCTCAATTTGTGCCGTCTGTTCTTAAAGGGTCTCTGCTCATCTTGTAATTTGACATCATAGCACTGATGAGACCCTCGGCAGCGCTCCACACAGATCCATCACAATGTCGGTTCTGATGAGAAGGAAGTCCTCCGGGCCAGCAGGGAAGGAATGATCGGCACCAAAAAGCAGAGTTTTGGACGGATGCCCTTCTTATTTCACAGGAGCCCTGGGCAGCGGGGTTAAACATGCCAGGTGCATCCCCCACCGAGCGCAATCTGCTCGACAACAAGATGTATGAGCTCCCCAACTTCCCTCAGCAGGCCTGACAATCTGCCAGTTCCCACTTAAAAAGAGCTCCTCTGCTTAATATTTGCTTTGAATTAACTGTGAGGACGAGTTGAGATTCAGGAGAGGCGGCGGGGCTGTCAGCCTCCGACAAACTGGATATCCTACACATCGATTCAAGGAGCAGCTCCCATTATCAGGCCAAGCGCCGCCGTCCTGAGCTCTCATAGACACTTAGAATACCCTCCATCAGCAGCCAGATGCATTGTTGCGTGTGCGTTCCCACCTGTCCCACCTGCAGGCTGGGATTATTAATTCATCTTTGCATGCCTCCTCTCCAAACCTCACCACCTCAGCAACACTGCAGCTCTCTGCTCACAAGACATCAGCTCTCAAAGAACAAACACAGAGTCATTAAATGGAGGAAGCATTACTTCAGATAGTCTGAATCATCTGCAGAAAGAACAGAACATCTCACCTGCCAGGTGTCTGGACATGTGACAAGAAACAGCTGCTTATTCTTTAATACAGTTCAAACTGGTGTCTGTCTGACTGCATCCCCGTCTCCAGAATAATGTTCAGTTCATGTCACGTTCTGTAAAACCACTGACGAGGGGTTGAATTTCCTCTTCTTCTCTCATCACCACGCTGTGTTCATGCTCCGGTAGATTTAGGAGCAAAAACCAGGTGTTGATTGTCAGGAAACGTCACGGATTGATTCAAATATCTGATTCAGTTGCCACCAAACTGTGTCCCCACAGTGTCCCCACAGACTCAACCTGCGGTCGGTCGTATGGCGCCTCGCTAGCTGTAATGACTCCGCCTCCTGGTGTGACAGTCTAATAATCTTATAATGTGTGTTTGGTACAAAAGTCGACCTCAGAAACATGAACCGCTAACAGCATGTCCTGGACCAGCTGTGAGAACTGCCTGGTAAGAAAAACAAGTGTAAAGTTTAAGATGTAAGATCATTCACCGCTGTGGTTCAGATTCTGCAGGGCTGACGCTGGCAGCAGGTGACGTGATGTTGAGAAATAAAAGGTCCTGGTCACGAGGCTCCCTCGGGTCACTGGAGGCACCTGCATGTTCATCCAAGCATCTCTACGTTCACCTCTTTCCCTCTGATTACGCTCGGGTCAGGAATAATCACTTCTGCTCTACGCCTGGTTGAGTTTGTTACTTTGAATGAATAAAAAATGCAAACGTCTTTTAAAGTCGCTGTGATTTTCTTACATGGTGGAAAAGCCACCGTGAGTCCGATCCTGGAGGTGATCTCTCTGACAGGTGATCTCTCTGACAGGTGATCTCTGACAGGTGATCTCTCGGTGACAGGTGATGTCTGTGACAGGTGATGTCTGTGACAGGTGATCTCTCGGTGACAGGTGATCTCTGACAGGTGATCTCTGTGACAGGTGATCTCTGCGACAGGTGATCTCTGACAGGTGATCTCTGTGACAGGTGATCTCTCGGTGACAGGTGATCTCTGTGACAGGTGATCTCTGACAGGTGATCTCTGTGACAGGTGATCTCTGACAGGTGATCTCTCTGACAGGTGATCTCTGACTGGTGATCTCTGACAGGTGATCTCTGTGACAGGTGATCTCTGACAGGTGATCTCTGACAGGTGATCTCTGTGACAGGTGATCTCTGTGACAGGTGATCTCTGACAGGTGATCTCTCTGACAGGTGATCTCTCTGACAGGTGATCTCTGACAGGTGATCTCTGTGACAGGTGATCTCTGTGACAGGTGATCTCTCTGACAGGTGATCTCTGACAGGTGATCTCTGTGACAGGTGATCTCTGTGACAGGTGATCTCTGACAGGTGATCTCTGACAGGTGATCTCTGACAGGTGAGAGCTGCAGACATGAGTGTGACGATGCATCAGGGAGGACGTGTGATAAAAACAGCAGCCTGCTTCTACTGCAGTCAATTAAAGAGTTATAATAATCCTGCATATTAATTCTGTCTCAGACTTTAATATAAGAATGAAATGTTGCAGTTTAATGATTTGAGTTAATTTAAAACAGTTTGTGGTTATGACGGTTCTTAAAACTCATCTTCATAATCGTTCACAGTCTGAAGTGTTTGAGTGTGGCTGAGTTGGACCATCTGGAAGTCAAACCATTGTGAAGAACTGAAAGAATAAAATGCTAATCAGATAAAGATAAACGTTTAAAATAGACTGTGTTGAAAATAACTTTTAATGAGCAGGTGTGAGATGTTGAATTTCAGACGTGAGTGTAAACTGCGGCTCAACATTATGTTCAAACTTCCGGCGGTTTCATGCTCTGACGGCGCTCTCTGGCTACGCAGCCGTGTCACGTACACGTAGCTCCACCACCATCTTCATCATCATCATCATCATCTCCATGAACGTGATATGAAACATGTACAGATTTGAGGTGAGGTGGTTTGAGGGCTGGTAAATCAAACTAGACAATTCCCCTGCGGGGAATCGCGAGAGTGGGCTGTGCGGTTTGGCCCCGTGACTATGAGAATGATGAAAGCTGCCTAAAAAAGTCAAAGCCCACGTTGATGGCCTGGACTTGTCTCATTTTAAAGTTTGAATGGTGTCTCTAGGTCAAAGTATGCCAGAGATGTCCATGAGTTTTGCAGAGGATCTGATCTCTCTGTTGGCCCAGAGGATCTCGGTTGCCACGGTGACGGTTGTCAAGTGCATCTGACGACAGTGACTGAGACAGCTGATTTCAGAGCGATTTCAGCTGAGGATCACCTCGTCAAACTACTGCTATTTCTTCAAAATCAAAGACGATCTCGGCAAAATTGTTCACCGTCAAGTGGGAAAGGCCTTAAAGAACACAGTCATCAAGTTTTGTGGTCCTACCTTGAAAAATGTGGTAATAGGAGCGAGTTAAAAAAGGGGCAGTTTCTGCTTTTCTCTGAAAATCCTCTCCCCGTTTAACATTGGGGCTTATGGGGGCAGTTGCTGGAGTTTGTGTCGGTTAGATGCAGATAATTCAAAAACCGTACATCCTCCCGATAAAGTGGTCACATTGTGAGAAAGAAGACAAGTGTGGCTACGTTCTTGGAAAATATCACTATTGTAGTGTGAAATCTGTGGCTAGGATCGTCATCTAAAGAAAGATTTTCTGAGAGTTTTTTTCAGGCTCCCCCACTCTGCCAGTTGGTGCTGTGCGAACATTCCGCAATACACACACATTGAAAATCCTTAATTTTTCTGAAATTTTTCGAAATCTCTCACGACCAATTTAGGGTCACGGTTCAAAAACTAAACATCGTAGAAAGAAAATTCAAATACAACTCAAATAGATAAGACTTGTGCCTACATTTTAAAGTTTGAATGGTGTCTCTAGGTCAAAGTATGCCAGAGCAGGAGGAGGATTTCGCAACTTTTTTGACCCCGTTCCATTCATCAATTTTTCGCAGTTTAATATAAAAAATTGATAGAAATGTATATTTCGGAAATAAAAATAATAGCATACCGAGTCAGAACGAGCCGCACGTTTTGATGTATTTTTTGTGTGTGTGCGATCAATGGTGCGGGAGGAGATAGTGACCGAAAAAAGGAAGGAGGATGAATAAGAAGAAGAAGAGACATGAGCAATATCATTAGAGGGCTGTGCGAAGCTTTTCTATAGAGGTGTCCATAGTGGGCTGGCGAGCACAGCCCACTAATGAATGAAGTCAAAGACAGAATCGAATAAATAACCTTTAAATCAAATCATTATATTCAAATTCCCGAGCTCAGATTTTATATTTGACAGAAGAAGTGAGGACTCTGGTCTCCTCCTCTGGTCCACATCAGCCCTGTGGCCTGGCCGTGGTCTGGACCTCCTGCTGTGTGTTGGCCTGACTCCAGATGGAGGACATGCAGGAGCTGCTGTACTTCAGGTAAGCGAGTTAACTCCACAGCAGACGTGGAGGCTGCACACTCACTTACTCATTCAGTTAAAGGCAGAGAAAAACCCAATGAGACAGTCCGGCTCTCTCTGTCTCTGTCAACTGTGAGCTCAGGTCAGAGAAAGTTTACCTTCCTCACTCTGTACCTGAAAATAAGGTTGATATTTTTTCTCCCCCAGAAGAATATTGTCTGTTCTTATTAGAGTCTCTGATACAAACGAACAGGCTGAAGCTTCAGTGCACACGAGCTGCCCGCCCGATTACACTTTCCTTCCTTTTTTAGAGCATGTTACTGGATAATGCAGCCAGTGAGCAATTCTGCTGCTTCCACTGTAGCAGCGGCCCAGTGCCGGCCGGAGACCTCGCTGTGCAGGAGGGAGGGTTCACACTGTGTCACGATGCACAAGCCAAGGAACAGAGGACGGAGAGAGAGAGAGAGAGAGAGAGAGAGAGAGAGAGAGAGAGAGAGAGAGAGACACACACACAAAGGAAAACAACGGGGCTGAGGAGGCGAGGGAGCGCTGGAGGTTGAGTAAAGGAGAGCGAGCTGCTCAGAGAGTCGACTTAATGGAAAGACAATAACTCAGACACAATAAAGCAGCTTTAGCAGCGTCAGATAATCAGCCTGATTTGGCGTTTGAGATGACTGATGAGCTGCTCTACATTGTATCAGAGCTCGTCTTCTTCTGTCGTGTTGTGTACAACGCCTCGAAAACATCGTCTCATTCATTATCAGCTCTCTGTAACGACTGTAAACAGACAGCAGCAAGGTCGAGACGGAGAGAAGCTGCCACCGTCAGGCCTCAGAGTCCACACGAAGCCTCGTAAATCCTGCCGCTGTCCGTCAGCTCGGACTGTCCGTCCTGCCAGGCCCGTGGGCAGGTTGTTGGCTCTCGTCTCGTTGTGTTGTTGGCTCTCTTCCAGGTTGTTGTTTTGCAAATCACAAAGAAGTCTCAGGTCTGGACACTCAAGCTCAAGTCTCAAGGTCTAGACTTTGGGTTTGACTCAAGTCAACATATGAAGAGCAGCACATGAAGCAACTCGTTCTCACTCCAACTCATCACTCAACAGTGAGATGTCATATCCTACATCCTGTTAGACTTTCAAAATAAAGCTCGCTGACTCACAGGTCACATGTTATGATGTTTGGACTGTTTTTAACTTAGTGGTCAGTTTAGTCAGGTGACATCGAACCTCCAACCAGCAGCCGGCTTCTCTCTTTATGTCCTGAGCCAGAGGTGAGAGGGCGAGCTGCACGTCAAACTGTTCACATGACAACACAAAGCTTTTCCTTTGAGCTTTAAAAAAGTTCTGCGTTTGAATGAGAAGGTAATGAAAACGCTCCTCGCGCACACAGAGCCACAAAAACGACTGAAAACCCTGCAGCATACATGCCAAGCCAGTAGGTGGCAGCGTAACTTTGCAATGAACGCCATGCGATCGCACACAAACGCTTTTCCTACAGGACGGTAAGTCATGACGTCACAGTGACAGTGCAGCGAATCTGCTCTCCATCTCAACTACACTGCTGTATCTGACGCGTTGGGAGTGAGACGGGCTGGAAAAAGATGGTTTCTCGTGTGAAGTGTTCCAAATGTTAATGTTTTAACCTTCTTTGTTTGAATCAGAGGCAGAGAGCTGACAGGAAGTGAGGGGATGGATGACACAGAGGACCTGCCAACCTCCCTGATTGTTCTGGGTTTCCTCCTGGTTTCACATCGATCCTGTATTTTGATTTGTGACAAATGTTCTGTAGTCTCGTCAGTGAATCAGAGACAGACAGAGAAAAGAGAAAGAAATACTACTAATTTCAGGCATCCTGGAATAATTGTCCCTGTTTCTAACGACAGTTTTATATGAATTAGGCATGAATGTTGTAAAGTGTGTCAGAGACGTCGCTCAGCGTGGAGAGGCTGACGAACAGAGAGGTGGCACAGACTCAGGCTCAGACGGCCACAGAGTGAATAAAAGACAGGAAACTGATGAATATTAATTTATGCCAGAGATTCACACCAGAGGGGAGAATTATTCTGAATTCTTTCCTGAGAATTAAAAATAATATTGGAGGTATTTAACATAAAAATGCTGTCGCCCTGCACTGTGTTTAGTTTCATTCTCTCTACAATCACCAGACGTCAGCACACACTGTTCACCTGAAACCCTTCCTCCTGTTGACCCGTCGGACTCAAACAGGAGGTTCTGATTGCAGACCCTGAGATGTAAAAATGTTAAAAATCACATGTGCCTGTTTGTGACATTTCAAGGTCAGCACTGAGCTGAGACGCTTCACTTTTAGGTCCACGCTTTATTTCCATGGCGACTGTGCACATGAATCAGACTGATGAGGACCGTGTGATGCCGTCGAACGCTGCAGAACCGGCTGCTAAATGGACCTTGATTGGATTTGTGTTGTCAGCACATAAACTGATGTCATCACGCCTTGTTTCTTACATCTAATATGTGAAATATGTGTTTACCACTCGAGCCTCCCTGTGAACGTGTTACATGTGATAAATGTGTTTTTGGTGACGGCTTTATTACTTTTCAGACTCTGTGATTCACGAGAGTCTCGGCATCGACAACGAGCGCAATTACCCTGAAATAAGACGATGGCTGTTTTCAATACAGGACAAACACTGCTGGATGGATCAGTCAGGAGGAGCAGGCGTCAGCGGGAGGCTGTTAGCTACATGCTACATGAGTGTAGATGTTAAAACACAGCACAGCCGCTGTGGTTCTGCTGCAGAGGAACAAAAAGAGCAATATCCATACATCACAGGACGCGTCCAACAGCAGGATTATGACTGCAAACAAGGACTCCTGTGGGAAGAGCGGTCCCATCAGGATGTGATGCAGCACCATCCAGAGTGATAGCAGCCCTCTTTGTCTGAACTACAGGGAGAGGAAAATTACATACACTCAGTAAATCCAAATGACAGCACGCAAGAAAGCAATGCTTCAGCTGCGAGAAATGAAATCCTCCGGCCCGGCGGCGTGGCAATCATCCAGCACTAAAATAGCTCACGAGGGGTCTTTGATGGCTGTTTTCATGGAGGCACAGGGAAGCTGGATGCAAAGAAAATGGGCTGGAAGAATTGTAGAGACGCACAGAAACTTTCAAACTGCAGCGATTTGTTTGAAACAAACAGTCCAAACACCGACATCCAGGAAGTCAAAGATAATATGGTTTTACACCATCACAGCGGCGGAGGCTGGAGTCAGACCCGCGGGCCCAATCAGCACCACGACGCCACACAGCAGCATGTGAGCGCCTCACAGAAAGCACACGCAGCCGCAGGTTCTGCTTTAACCGGCTCCGACAACAAATGAACATTCAAGGTTTCTGCTCATTATCACATCACATAGTCCTCGTCAGTACACAGAGACCCGCTCGGCTCGCAGCGCCGCCAGCAGAACAACACCGACTGAATACCTTTCTAAAAGACGTCCGGACGTTTCGTAGCCAGTTTGTTCTGACACAAAGGAATATTTTCAATGAGACGTCAGGATTTCTCCGGCTGTTTCTGTGCTGATAAAATCTTTTCTCAACACTAAACCAGTTGTTTTGTGTAAAAAACTGAACATAAACACATTTAGAGTTTAATTCACTGATTGCAAAGATGTCCAACCTTCCTCCTGGTGTTTGGTTGATACTGAGGGGATGCAGGAATATAAAGGTAATATTAACCGTATGATCGACCTGATCAGCAGTGTGACAAACACAACCCGTCTGATCATCTGCAGGCTCTCCCACTGCAACAGGCTCCTACAACCACTGAATAAAATGAATGAATGGTGCTAAAATGAGGATTTAAGACACATTTTACGTGTCAAAATAATATACATCTACAGCCCATTATGGCCCATCGGGGATCTCTGAAAAATGAGGCGATGCAAGATGTTTTCCGAGCACTCAGGTCATTTGAAATACCTTAATTCTTCCAACAGCTCCTTAAACAAGCCATTTGTATTCAGCTCTGGTAGAATTGGATCCGGTGGACGGTGATGTACTCCAGCAGCAGCGACAGCAGCCACCCGCGTCACTCTTAATGCTGCCATTAAACATTTCCTAAATGAAGGGCTGTGGGCCTGTTTGTTGCCGCTGCATGCATGACATGAATACACAGGTGTGTTAATGAGCTCAGCTGCTTTAACCTGCGAGCGTGTTGCTCATCAGGTCCTGACTCTCCCACACAGACACGTCTTCTACACGCTGACAGGGTTTACTCTTAATGTTCGGAGGAAAAGCTCATCTGTGTTTTTATTGCTGCTGGATTCCTTCTGTTGACGAGAGCGTCTGTGACATGAGGAGCACAATGATCAGCCCTGATCCTTCACAGCGAGCAGGGAACAAAACCGTGATGCTGAAAAGGTGTTTGATCAACCTGCTGAGACATTTAGTGAAAAACTCTCCACTGCTGCAGATCAGAAATATGTTTAAAAGACAGATCTGCTCTGATGAATGAATGATGCCCGTATCTGATCAAGAGTTCACAGCCTCATCTGCAGTAAAGAAACGGTTTTATTAAACTGTGCAGAGAACAGGAACGAGCTGCGACCTGACGCCTGCAGCTTTACTTTGTTAAAGCACATTGAGTCTTATTTCAGCGCAGGGAGTGAAGGACGTCTGGTCCTTTCTCATATTTGTGTTAACTTTGCATTAACCTTTGAATCTTGTGTAGAATGTGACATCATAAACATAAATATCATCATTGACTGTATATTTATTACTGTTTGGTTTCCTCTCTCAGACGGAGGTGAGTCAGTGTCTCCATTAAATCAACCACACAGCAGATGAACTCTGATCTCTGTGGAGTCCGTCCCTTTCATTCTCTCTAATATACACATATCTAATGTAGATTGTTGCTTCTCATTCAGGCTGATCAGTAAAAAAATATATATTCAACTCAGTCAAGGAAACAAAGAAACGAAGCATCATGTGAGTCTAATAATTAAAAATGTGACGGTGTATAATAATCCTGGTCTTTAATCAACCTGCGAGGACATTCAGCTAGTTTACGTATCAAACCGTCTCTTTCCACTCTGTGTTTCCAGTCTATGGATAATCTGGAGCTTAAAGTGTTTCCTCTCGGGGGGAATTCTTGGTGAAGTTTGTGGTTAAATGGACTTTAATGTTACTGAATAAGCTCCATGTGTTCAGAGGACACACTGTCTGTAAGTGATGAAGAGGAGCTGCATCTTCTACAGACTCATGTTTGACGGCGTGCTGGACACACTGCTCTTCTTCTAATACTCAATAAAATGGGGTTTATGATGATTAAATGTTTAGATTCACTCTGCTGTGAGACCAACAGGAGTTATTAAATGTTGGTATAAATAAAGATGGTGGAGGTGGGAGCAGAGAAACACAGAGAAACACAGGACGCTGCAAACTGGTGATACGTTTGTGTTTGTCAAAGACACGGACGATATGAAGAAGATTCACACCGGATCTTTGACGGATCACATGTTGAGATACTCTGTAAACACTGGAGCCTGAAAAACCTCAAATCAGCAAACCCATACGTGAAATATAAATATAATATCCTGACAGTGAATGCACTGAAGATGTTTTTGTTGAGCCTCTCCTCTGGACACAGAGACTCCTCTGAGGTGGTCAGGGTTACATTTATGATATGATGAGGTTGTTTGTGTTGAATCTGAGCTGTGCTGAAGCTGACCACAGGTTTTATTTCAGTAGATGTGATGCAGTCCACACATCAGCAGCTGAGCTGAACTCTGAGTCCTCAGTCACTCCTCAAATTACCTTCTTGTTAGTCCAAAAGCCTCATTATCTCGCTCAAAGAACAACAGATATTCAGTGTGAGTGTGCTGAGGGTTCAGGCGGGGACGACACAAACATGACAACAACCTCAGAGAACAATTTGCACTTGAGAGCCTCGACGTGTGAGAACGTTTCTGCCGTGTACCTGAGACGGAGCGTCTAATTGGAGCAAAACAAGCAACTGCACATCAAATCTTGGCTAACAGAGAGGAGGCTGGACCGATGTGTAATCCTGCACAGCTCCTCTACAGATAATGAGTCTCTGGTGATTATGGATAACTACAGGACATCCAAACCTCTGCTGCACCTAATGCATCCTCTCTGCTCCTACCAGAGGAGACAGGTGAGGGGAGGAAAGACAGCACAGGTGTGAGACAGAACCATGAGTAGTGACGGGGCCTCACCTCCGGTCGGGCAGGATGGGGACCCTCCAGCCTTTGATGAAGCTCAGGTTGTTGTCAGAAAGCTCCACCTGCAGAGGGAGTTTGGGCACCCAGACGGTCAGCTCCAGCGGCGCGCTCAGGTGCTCGTAGCTGAAGATGACCCTGGCGTTCATGGACCCCCGCGTCTCCTTCCCGTTGACGAACACGTAGTCACAATTCATGGACACCTAGGACAGATCAGGGTCAGAAGTCAGACCATCTATATGGTAATGGTCACCATGGTGGCGGAGGATCTGGGCGATGTGTGCTGATATACGACACAGTATGGATGCAGCTGTCGGCGCCACAATTCATCACTGAGCTTCTCAAGGCTGATACTTTAGATACAGCAGAGATGTGAGGTGTGAAAGTTCACCGTACATAAAACACTTTACTCTGTCTGGAAGAATCAGCTCACCAACAATTAAACTATTTACATTTCTTTGGTTAGAAACACCTGTTAGAAAAAGTTCCTGGTTCACTCAACACAGACTCCTCAAACTTTATCTATACCTCGGAGATCATTTACATACATGGAGACAAACAAACAGAGGAACACAGCATGACCTTCTTGTGAATTAAAGAAAAATATTCACTGTAGCTGCTAAGCTAAAAGCGTTAGCGATGGCACATTGAGGGTGATCATCATCGCTTCAGATCAGCGTGGGACCTCAGGGCTGCTGCAGACTGTGGTGACCTGCAGGAGGTGACGGTTTCTATCCAAACTGATGTTAACATGTGTTTATTTATGAGTCCAGCAATTAAAAAGCAACTTTATCTTTCATTTAAAATCATGTTTCTGAGACAGTATTCTCGTTCAGAGATGTGTTTACTGATCATGAGTTTAAATAAGGCTGTCATTCATGATTCACTGTTTCATTAATAATCCAGTAACATGAATAAAATCTACAAGAATCAATGATGTGACCGAGAACAAGTTGCTGCAGTGAAACAAGTCAAACATCTCCAGTCCTGTCTGGAGGTTGGTGGAGGATGACGTCACCAGACGAGCTGATTGGATCATCTGATGTTTAAATCAAGTCTGCAGCTGCTTCAGCTGTTCAGCAGAACGCTGCAACTCTGTTTTACTGTGAAGCTCCAGAACTGTTCTGTGGACTACGACATGGGTCACAATTAGAACAGTGATATAATCAATTAACATTGTGTGTTTTGTCTCTCATGATATTAATGTGAATATTTATCCGTGGAGTAGGCAGGTTCCTCGGCGGCTCGGTGCTGATCCGCGGCTGCAGACTGCTGCTGGCTGAGTTCTGCTCTGATCTCAGCTGCATGTTTTATGCAGTCAGATGATGTCTTGGTAGTTACTCAGTGTTTGTTAACGTGTTGGGTGTAAATCAGTGATGCAGGCCACGTCGGCAGCCCCGCACCTCTGCTGTCCGCTCGCTGCATAATGAGCTATGAACAATTAGACACATGATCTGCCAACACAAGCTTTTATGCAAACACATAATTCATATCACATGACGGCTGACAGCAGCGTGACATTTCACATGAACTTTAGTTCATCACACCTCCGCGCCACATTAATAAACATGTTCACGTGTTTCCTGAGGCGGTTCTGTAACGTGAGATCATCTGCGACAGAGTGTGGATTCAATATATGGACGTTTCTAAATTTAAGTCTCAGCAAATGCCATTTTTAACTTAAAGCCATTCTTTAGCTTCCCCATCTCGTCAGAAAGCTCCGGCTCGATTTGAATTATCATAAATACTTGTCCCCCTCTAACACTAAATTATTAACTGCGATGGATCTGGAGGGCTTTGCTTTTGGGCTCCCGTCGAAGATTTATCTAGTGGTGGGAGGTAGCTGGCATTGTAATCAGAGGATCTAATCTCCTGCAAATGGAGGTCGGGCTGGCCAGTCTTCTCAGGGCTGGGGATTCATCATAACTGGGAGGAGGTCCGGGTAATATAATTCCCCCTCCATGCAGACTGGCGGAGGGGGTGGAGGGGGTGGAGGGACTTCTTAAGATGACAGTCTTCCCCTCTGCTTCAGCTAATGCAGTTCTGCCGGCTCTGACCCGGCGGCGGCGGCGGCGGCGGCGGCTGCAGTATCAGCTCCTCTGTGTTATTGTTCTGTCTGCTCCTCTGAGCTGCAGAAGAAGCAGCAGTAACTGAACACAGTGACCCGGCCACCTTGATTAATCACAGCGTGGCCTGCTGCATGAGACTGAGTCCAGAACATCTGCCTGACGTGCACGCCCTCCGCCTGCAGCCACACACACACACACATGCACGCACACACACACACTGACAGAGCGCCGTCGCTGCAGCGCCGCCTCGCCTCCTGCGGCTACCGCTGCTGATAAACTTGGCCGGCTAATTGCAAGTCAAAAGCTGTTAGCGACTGCGGGTATCAGTGGCCCTGTGGGGGCTCGCTGAGGAGGGCTTTCACACACTGAGCCGCCACACGCCGTCACACTGCTGCTAATGCGCTGTGGCATCCTCCGTGGTGCCAGCAGATTGCCTGGGCGGAGACGGATCATCAGGACAAGTGAGGGCGCTGCCTGCTGTTGGTGCCGCAGCGGTCACATGGTGCTCAGAGAACGACTGGCGAGGTTAATAAAGGTGAAGACACCTCAGGACCTCTCACACATTTATTCCATAACATTAACTGAATTAATTTCCCAAACGGTTCCAGTGAAGGCAGCAGCTTCTGTCCTTCAAGCTAGCAACGCTTTAATAGCATCCGGACAAGATCATTCACCAACACAGAGCAGCTGATCCCCTGCTCAGGCACGTTCTGCACCAACAACACATTTATCCCCAGAACGTGTTACTCCGTCCTGACAATCAGGCTGAACACAGGCTCATCATCTACACCCTGAAGAGATACTTCAGATATTTAGTCCTGAACTTCAGATATTTAGTCCTGAACCTCCACAGAGGCAGGAGAGTCACCAGAGACAGATTACAGGACCAGTTCATCATCTCCTCCATGCTGATGGACCATCAGGTGAAGCCTCGTAGTCCACAGAACATCTCTGGAGCTTCACAGTAAAACAGCATTCACTGTTCCTGCTTTAAATCATCGAGACTTTTAGTCCTTAGTATGCATCATGAGCCAAATACCAAGGTTCCTACACTTCCCATGATGCAACTCCCTTCCTTCCTAATACTTTACCACATCTTTCCAGCCTCAAACTCACAGTTTAACTTAGAATTGTGTTAAAACTGATTGTTTTGGCCTGTTGGACGCAACAGAAACATCATCACCTTTAAATCTGACTGTTTGATGAATAAACCAGTAAATCAATAACAAGAACGAGTCACTGCAGCGAAACAAGAACAACATCAAGTCACAGTTATAGTTATAGTATACAGTTTTTAATTGATAGAGCACGCGACGCACCAGACCCGAGCCCCGGTTACCACGGTTACACATGCAGATCTATGTGCCAACTGGTCGACCTTAAAGATCAATATAGACATAGTAAGAAGAGAAAAATAAACACAGATTAAACATGTTGGAGCTGTTATTATCCCAGAGGTGGTCAGAAACCAAAACTCAGCTCTCAAACACTCAAACACTCAAACACTCGACAGGAAGTCAAGTGGTTTTCTCTCCCACGTCTCAAAGTCAAAGAATAACAAAGACGTGATGAGCGCAGGAGAAAAATGGAGCCATGTTGATGACATCCCCTGGCACCAGGCTCCAAACAGAAACCACAATTATCCCAGATCTCAAATTTAAATATTCGCTGAATTAATCGCCCCAGCGTTCTGCCAAATGGAGTTTCCAGTTAGCGATAACATATGTATTAAATGAGCGCTGAATGAAAGCTGACATATGGCTAGCATTACTGGGATTGTGTCTTGGAGCTGTTGTGAAGCTTTTCTTCATGTGATGGATGTAAGCTGGCTTCAGGAGCAGTGCGACCAACGAGTTCATTTAGCTCTGTTAGCTAAATGAGCCAGCCCCCATTAGCCTGTTGTTGGGAGGATTAATGATGGTGAGGGTGAGAATGATGTGTTGTTCTGCAAAGCTCCGACTTTTGGAAACGTTTGGATGTAATTTAAAAAATCCTCATATTTTTATTGATTTCATAATAAAAGAAGTGAGCAGCCTGACGAGAATTTAGTTTCCATTCATCTCGACTGTCAGGTGGAGGCAAAACTCAAGAACGGAGCAAACAAAACCAAAACCATGCGATGACATCACCATCTGTCCTCAGTGACCAACATGCACAAGGTTATTCACACAAAGACAGAAAGAAGTCCAGGTAGAACATTTGCTGAATTTACAAGAAGGTCCAAAAAATGCAGAATGAGTCAGAGACAGAGTTTCACAGAGTTTATAAAGTTTGTTTTGACTCAACAACTCTTAAACTCACCACATTTGTTAAGGGAGTCTGGTGATGTTGCAACTAGTTTCATAATCTGCTAAAAGCCTCATGTGGGAAAACTTTCCAGAAGATTTTGGAACCTTGCTGCAGGGATTTGCTCCCATTCGGCCACAATAGGATTCATGAGGTCCAACACTGAGGTTTGGCAGTAACGTCTGGCTCACAGTCAGCGTTCAAATGTGTCCACAAAGCTTCGTGAACAAAGTGAAGGAGAAGATCTGTGCAGGCCAGTCGAGTCCTCCAGTTCAGCCTACTGTCAGAAACATCACGGTGTTAATGTGAACGAGCAGAGCTCAGATCAGTGAGGGGATGAGGGACACTACAGGTGAATAGATGTTCACCTCCCCAGATTATTACTTATATTAAAACTAGTGCGTTTAAGAATGCAAATAATCATTCATTTATTAGCAAAACAGATCAAAATCTGAAAAGTGAGCTGCAGTTAGTTATGTTTGGTTTTTGATATTTGGGTGAAGTGAATGATTCAGATGAGAGTCCTGTATGTTTACTAGAAGAAGTAATCACATTCCTCATGTCGTCACGTGACGTTTGTCTTCCACCTCCTGCACAGTCACTTCTGCAGCCGGACCGGTTCTGTCCCGGTGTTATCGGCTCATTTCTCATCTTTAGATGCTAAATTTGGATTTGCGTTAAGCTGAATGCGTCACAGTGATATGCATGTGTTGCAGTGACGACGCAGCCGTGGGTCTGATACAGTACGTGTGCAGGATGACTGCAGGCAGGAGATGTGATGTGCAGACACAGGGCCTTATCTCTGTGTTCACATGGGCTCTGTGAGTCACTGTGCCAGGGGAGAGGATGATGGCCGGCGAGTCCCTGCAACCCCCCGACGCTCTCCCACCGCCTCGCCGCTCTGTTCTCGTACCGCGAGGGAGCCTTAATGATTCCTCCTGCACATGCACACACACGCAGATGCCACTGTGCACTCACAGGGCTGGTTATCTGCTGCAGGCTCGCCATGCACACGGCGGCTTAGTTATTTCAGAATAAGAAAGAACTGCAGAAATAAATAAAAGTTCCAGTAGAGAAAAGTGACAGCCTCTCACCTATTTTTACTCTCAGAGGAGGAGGAAAAACACACCCGCCTGTGGGCTGGCAAACATTTAAATAAGAAGAGCGAGCGCTGGCTGGAAACAAAGCTTCATCAGGAGAAGTCTATTTTCATCCGAACCCTGATCTTCTTCTAACCCCAGCACCGTGTTCTCAGTGTGTGCACCACACACACACACACACACACACACACACACACACACACACACACACACACAGTGTGCTGTCGGACGCTCGCTGTAAACACCGAACGAGTTCATCATATAACTTTCTTCTTCCAGACGTGTTTGTGGAGACAGCATCATGTTTTCCTAAAACAAAGTTGAAACATAAAGCAAGAAGACAAAAAGAAAAATGAGCCAACATGCTGCAACTAAAGCGGGCCGACCCGATGCGTCAGTCCGTGTGGTTCTGGTGCGGTACACAAACAGTGAGTTGGGAGTAATGGAGTGTTGCAGCTTTGTTGGGAGAATCTTTTCTTTCTGTGTTCTGGGCGACGTTTCATTGAACTGTCGTGACTGCTGTATTTCCTGCGCCTGAAGGCTCATTTTAAATTAGCCTCAGTGTTCAGTGGCAGGAGCGCTGAAGCAGGCCACGCTCAGTACCACATGGACCGGCGCCTCGTCTTTAATGGATAATGAAACATGATGGACGACGAGCTGATGGCCAGTCGCCCTGATGCCACACCTGTTCTCTCCTACTGACAGTTAACAGCACCGCCTACAGGAGACTCACTGATCTGAGGTCTGCTGCGGGCTGAAGTCACACCTTCACTCATCGTCCTGCAGGTATCTGAACTGCACCGCAGCCAACATTCATCCAGTAAATCAAAGTGGAAATATATTGGACAGATACTGGTCTTTAATAGGAAGTGATAGGATGTGACTGAAGTCAGGATCTGATTGGGCTTTATGGCTTCCTGCCTCACTGTGTAAAATCTACAATCAAACCTGCCTCAGCTGACCTGAGTCGCCGCCGAAGCACCGGGAGGATTTCATTAGTCTGAAGACAGCAGATAGTCTTTATTACTGAGTGAACAAAGAGCTTCTCCACACAGACCAGAGGACAGCCTTCAGACCCAACAAACCACTGTGGGCCAATCTAAAGATTCTGTTATTGGAGACAATTATCAATAATTGTCTCCAATAACAGAATCTTTAGATTGGCCCACATGTCAGAGCCTGTACTCTATTACTTTACTGGAGTAAACAAGCTGAGTCAGTACTTCTACTTTTACCAAAGCCTGTTTTTTCACCAGTATCTGAACTTCTACTGGAGGAAACAATGTGCACATAGACAGTAAAGTTGATCTAATCTAAAAAGTAGAGCGGTTTTAAATAAAGAATAAACAGAATAAAGAATAAACTGGTCCAATAAAGATCCTGTCAGCTGTCCTCATCCCTGCAGAAAGGCTGCAGCAGCTGAAGGTGTTCAGAGACGGCCGACCCTCACAGTGAAGACAGATTAATGTGTTAGAGAGCTATGTTGATCTTTCAACGACACAGCGGTGGCCTTCTTTTAACCTGGCGCGATCACCATGGTAACGGCTGCTGCACACCTGACCCGGTCCGGAGGAGGTGCTGCTCACAGTTTCACATTTAAAGCAGCTATAAAAAGCATCGCCTCCATCTGGGTTTTAAGTTCGTGTCGAGTGAGCTCACACAAAGACAGCCTGGACGTGTCCGACATGCTGCGGAGTGGAACGTCTCTTTGTTCATGACACACTGAGACAGTGATCATTAGAGAGAGAGAGTGGGCAGCAGAGACAATATACAATCAGCATCCTCCTCCAGCTCGCTGCCAGCTTCACCTCTGTCCAACCAACAGTGAGGGAGGTTTGTGACACACGTTCAGAGATATTAGTTTCTTCATCTTACAAAGCAAACGCAGAACAACAGGAAACAAAATCTTTCGTTTCTTAGTTTCATTTATAGAAACTATGAGACACATGTTGAGTCTGGAGCTCGGCTCATCAGCAGCGTTTGTAAGCTGCACCTGCCTAAAATCCAGGGTTTCATGTGAGATGTGGCCTCATTAAGCTGCTTTGTGTGGTTCCTCGCTCAGCGTACGGCACTTATAAGTCATTAAAAGGTACAATCTGTACACACAGGCCCGCTGGAGATCTGAAGTGTTCATAAACTGTTACCAAGGTTCTTATGAGTGCTTCCAAACTGCTTACAATCCACCAATAAAGGTGTTGATCATGATATTATGATGTCATCTTATAAGGACCAATAAGGGCCTTATTATCTATGAACTCCTGCTTCTTATACTATAAAATGTCAGCAGATATGGTGACATAAGGAGACATTATGATATTAGTGTTATTGTAATTTGCAGGAGAGGAGGAATGAGGCGCTCTGCTGTGTATTTGAATATAATAATATACAGGAGACTCTGTTTACTTCGTCTGAGGTCACATCTCCCTCGTGCACCGTCACTTTTAATAAGATCACCAGTGTAAAACAGCTCTGCGACACCTCGCCGTGCTGCCTATACAATTATGCAATCTGCCTATAGTGGAATCTATTATGATGGTAATCGACTGGAGAGAATAATCAGGGCCTGTAATGTGCTCTGCAAGTTGTTGTGATCCCACTTTAATTTATTTAATCAACAAACGAGACTTGATGCGGCGTCTGTGAGCGCTGATTGTTCCGGCGTCCTCTGACACCGCTCTGATGTGAACAACAAGAGATGGAGCTTCAGGAAGCATCCGCTGGAGCTGCTCTCGGTTCGTCTGCTGAGTTTTATGAACATGCAGAGATTTTATCTGAAGCATAGAGCAAGAATCAAATCATGCGTACGTATGGAGGAGGCCGGGATGAAGCTGGGATGCTCTCCTGATGTTGTGATGGGATGGAGGCCACTCCTCCGTAAAGAGATTATAGTTTCTAAATTGACATCAGATGTTGGGGAAATGAGGTTTACCGTACCTTAACAATGTCTTCATTGGAGGACTTGCACTGCACAAAGGCGGAGACGTCAGTGACGGCTCCGTTCATCTCTATGGAGACCATTTTGACGGGAATGGCCACGGTGCGTCCGGTCAGAATGGCCGTGTTGATAATCTCAGTGTCCTGCGGAGAGAAGAATAGATATTCATGAGGCGGCGGGAGGCAGACAGCCATGTTCTCTGATATTTCATCAGCATTACTGATGTCCACATTTAAAACCATTAGCACCGGGGCTCCCGCGCTCTCAGGTGCTGCTCTCAGTGGCAGACCAGAACTCATTTCACTGAGACGACTTTCATTGGATTTCATCAACTGACATTTTCATTTCAAGTACTCTGTTCATTTGGCGAGCGACTGGAAGTCGCTGAAATGGGGATGAAAAAGAGCGAATGGAAAGAAAGGTAATAATCTTCACCTTAACCATTCGAGGAAACACATGTGGCGTAATGGGTCCTGCCAGGTAAATCACAGCATCCAGCTTCAAATTTCAGGCTGCATAAAACACATGACATTTACTGTGGCAGCGTCCCAGCAGACAGGAGCTGATGCAGCCGTGTGCTGTTCTACTGAAGGTGGAGCACTTCAGTGATGGAGGAGATGGTGCTGTCACAGCAGGAGTCTCATTAAGGATGAAGGAAGCTTTTTAAAAAGTTCACACCGACTCCTCAAAGTGCTGCTGCCACCTCCGTGTGCCAGAGCAAAGTTACGTGACTGAATGTTGAGTACGATCTTTTCCTAAACCCAACATTACCAACAGTCCGGATGAATGAGTCAGACCTGGACGGACATATTCAATAATCCTCTGCTCTCTGGGAAGGAGACGAGGGAAGGAGACGAGGGAAGGAGACAAGGGATGGAGACAGGGGATGGAGACGAGGGAAGGAGACGAGGGAAGGAGATGAGGGAAGAAGACAAGAGAAGGAGACGAGGGAAGGAGACGAGGGAAGGAGACGAGAGAAGGAGACGAGGGATGGAGACGAGGGAAGGAGACAAGGGATGGAGATAAGGGAAGGAGACGAGGGATGGAGACGAGGGAAGGAGACGAGGGAAGGAGACGAGGGATGGCGATGAGGGAAGGAGACGAGGGATAGAGACGAGGGAAGGAGACGAGGGATGGAGATGAGGGAAGGAGACGAGGGATGGAGACGAGGGAAGGAGACGAGGGATGGAGATGAGGGAAGGAGATGAGGGATGGAGACGAGGGAAGGAGAGGAGGGATGGAGACGGGGGATGGAGACGAGGGAAGGAGACGAGGGAAAGAGACGAGGGATGGAGACGAGGGAACGAGACGAGGGAAGGAGAAGAGGGATGGAGACGAGGGAAGGAGAGGAAGGATGGAGATGGGGAAGGAGAGGAGGGGAGGAGAGGAGGGAAGGAGACAAGGGAAGGAGAGGAGGGATGGAGACGGGGGAAGGAGACGAGGGATGGAGACGAGGGAAAGAGAAGAGGGAAGGAGAGGAGGGAAGGAGATGAGGGATGGAGACGAGGGAAGGAGACGAGGGAAGGAGATGAGGAAAGGAGATGAGGGATGGAGACGAGGGATGGAGACGAGGGAAGGAGACGAGGGATGGAGACGAGGGATGGAGATGAGGGAAGGAGACGAGGGAAGGAGATGAGGGAAGGAGACGGGAGGCATCTCAAACCGCCTGCTGCCTAAAACTGTTTTCTGTGGATTTCATCCATTTTTCTGTTTCAGCCATGTTTGTTCAGACATGTTGCTTATTGCTTATTACTCCAGGCTGTAATATTTCCTGACAGGAATCATTTTGCCACGAGGGTAGTTGAGAAATATAATAGGTCTAAGTTTGGTTTTAATTAGGCAGAATAAGCACATTCAGAAACTGGTGCAGAATTTCTCCGTAGCTCATTTTAATGGCTCTTTCTCTACCAGCCCAAACAGCAGTGAACAGTTTGGTAATCCGTTTGCTCTTGGACAGATAATATATGAAGATAATACTGAAGGAGGGAAACTGTCCACCAGAGAAAAGGCTTCATTGTCTCAGTTTTCTGATTCTGTGTCTGGGATCTTCACTTAGTGACTGAGAGAATATGTGTGACGTTGCTGCTGTGTTTAACTGGATATCAGCTATCAGATGCTGATCAATCATGTGGTCGTACACGATGATCAGAACAATCCTAGGTTTCTGACGAAGGAGCCACGGACATCGTCATTCCATCTGCATTGTTATCTGAATGCAAACAGCCAATTAAAACACACAGCCGGTCCTCAGTTAAAGTTTGGATCAGGTCATTATTTTCCTGTGCATCATGTGAGCTGCAGAGGGTAACACGTCTTCTCATTTGCAGAGTGCGAGCAGCTCAGAAGGGAGAGCGTAAAGGTCCTGAAATCAAAAGTGGTATATTTAAATTTCTGCCTGACACTTTATCTTACATCTTAATAAGCTGCGTGGAGAGCATGAAGGATCAGACTTTATTCTGTTTTCATGGACTAACACTCAACTGCAACTTGAAGAAATATGTATTTATAGAGAGAATATGTCAAGAGATCTTCTCTGTGTAGCCTGAAGCAACAAACACAGAGAGCTGGAGGGTCCTCAGGTGTGACACTGAACCTCACCTGAGAGCCACACAAGAACCCCAACGTGCAATTAAATAGAGATGAAACCTGAAACATTTAGTTTATTCTATTTCAGCAGGCAGGTCGTCTCACAACAGAAAGGAGACAGAACAGAAGAGAAACCAACATGAATCTATATCCGTGTGTTTGGTGATCACAGAGATAATTACACCGAGTCATTAACTGTGAACTTCACAACTCTTATTAATTCCTCTTTGATTTCAGCTCTTCCACAGGCTTTTCCAAACGGCTGGAGCAGAAACAATAAAGCTTTCTGTCCCGTCTGAGCAGCAGAACCTGAAGATAACTGTGAGTATATCATGATTAAACTATTCAGAGGTAATTAATAACTTCAGTGAACGTTCTCTGACTCGTAATGAGAGCAGCAACGTGTGCATCCCCACCTGTTACCTGTCTTTATGTACATCTTCAGTTTGTACAAGTTCCAACTTTTCACATTACAATAACTGATGGAAACACATTAATTCACATTTCTTTGTGGATTTTCAGGAAATGAATTTGAAGTTTGTGCTCAGTCTGGATCGAAACCACAGGATTCCCATTTGTGACTTAGAAGAATCGGAGCAGTTAATGTTTCTGCAAACCACAGATACGTCTGAGTTTGACTCTGTTCCAAACAAGTCCAATCATGTTCACATTATATGATTATTAGCTGACCCTTACATCAGGAGGTGGAGGAGGTGATGGAGGTGTTGTTACAGCCAGCAGAGCTGACTGCAGTTTGAGTCACATCAGAGCATATTTTTAAGAACACCTCAGGACATTTACAGATGTTTTCATTCTGACAAAAACAGAATATTTTTCACAGGAAGTCTCCATTTGGTGTCCCACAAGGCTCAGTATTAGGACCGCTTCTGTTTTCACTATACACTATATTTCACTAGGCTCTGCAATCACATCACATGGATTCTCTGACCACTGTTATGCAGACGACACCCAACTGTTCCTCTCTTTTCCCTCATTCTCCTCCAACACCCACAATGCACTACGCATCTCTGAATGTCTGGCAGACATCTCCACTTGGACAGCTGCACATCACCTCAAACTCAACCTTAGTAAAACTGAACTCCTCTTCATCCCGAGGAAAGACTGCCTCACATGGACCTGTCAGTCACTGTTGAGGATGTCATGGTATCAACTTCGTCTGCGGCGAGGAACCCGGGCGTAATCCTCGAAGACTGACTGTCCTGTGCTCCCAACATCACTGCTGTGGCCCGATCCTGCAGATCTGTCCTCTACAACATCCGCAGGATCCGGTCTTTCCTCACAAAGGACGCAACGCAGCTCCTGGTCCAAGCGCTGGTCATCTCCCGCCTGGACTACTGTAACTCCCTCTTGGCTGGACTCAAGCCTCTGCGACTAAACCGCTGCAGCGTCTCAAGAACGCTGCAGTGTGCCTCGTTTACAATCTACCCAAATTCTCCCATGTGACCCCCCTCCTCTGTGACCTCCACTGGCTTCCTGTTGTGACACGCATCCGATTCAAGACGATGGTGCCGGCGTCCAAGGCCGTCAACAGAACTGCACCCGTCTACCTCCAAACACTGGTCAGACCACACAACTCAGAGAGCACTTCACTCCACTACTTCAGCTGGCCGGCTGGTACCGCCATCGCTGAGAGCAAACAAAGGTTGCTCAGCGAAGTCACGACTCTTCTCTGTTCTGGCACCTCAGCGGTGGAACGAACTCCCGACCGATGTCAGGACAGCAGAGTCACTCCCCCGCAGAGCACGACTCCCTCCCAACATTACATACCTTATATATTATATATTTACTCTTAAATGAATAATGTAAGCAGAAGGAGACCCAGTACAGAGCCTTGGGGAACTCCATCTACAATAATCAGTGTAAACTAACGCTGTGTCAGACTCTGTTAATCAACCAGAGTTTAAGCTTCAGACAGATCGATACGATGCTCCGCTTCTTCTGTAGATAATCAACAGGAATCATTCACAGCTTCCCTGCAGCAGTAACAAGGTGAATCCCACCGACACTGACACCAACAGCTCAAGGTGAAGCTCTCTGAACCAGAGACTTGTAGAGTCCATACTGACAACTTATAGAAGCTGAGCTGTGAGTGTAGAGGAGGTGACGTCGCTCTAACAGCTGGAAGACGAAGGAATCTCATCAGTGAGGTGGATAAAAATATACTTTCACATAATAAGGATCCAAACTGGCAGTTTTTATAGTTTGGACGAGGCATAAAAAGCGTTATTGTCTCCACTACATGAGATGTGCTCAGATTGTGAGACTTTACACATGCTGATGATTCTGTATGATCGGGATTATAACATGAGTTGAGCTGAGTTTAATCAGAGCATCAGAAGGTTCATTGTATGATAATCTATATTCTGCGAGTCCTCTGGAAACAGAGCGCTTGATGCCGATCACATGACCAGAACTGTTTTTTTGTCAGAATAGAAAATTAATGTATTCTGACTGAACCTCGTCATCAAACAAATCTAATTCTGAGTCTTTTATTTGCATATTCCAGTCTGTTCATCAGCTTCCACTGTTTCACCTAAAACTGTGTTTCAGTGGCTGAAGCAGCTTCTCCTTCAGTTTCATGAAACCTGGCCGATCGTTGAGAAACGGACCTCGAGGATCATCGACTGGACTCTAAATGACAGACGTCCTCCCTCAGCTCTCCTCGCTGTTCTGACATCTGGTTTAAACTACAGAAGACACTTTTACAGGTGTCGGGTGATTTGCAGGTAGTTCTTGTCTTCGGGTTAAAAGTAATCTATTACTGCGGAGCCTTGTTGGATTACTGACATGTTTCAGTGAAGCAGCTCTGACAGAATTAGCTCCTCCTCCTCCTCCACCTCTTCATCCTCCTCCTCTTCTTCCTCCTCCTCCTGCTGATCAATAATGTACAGTACACATGTGGCCAGCTGTGGGAGCACGGGTACATACATGTAGTGGCGTGGTGCGTGACTTCAGGGCGCTGTGTGACACTAAACATCATGTTTTATTTAACGCGCGGCAGCGAGCGGCTAATGGAGTTCTGGGAGTCGTCCTTCCTGTTTGCTGCCTCTCAACAAGACGACGTCCTGCGATCGAGGCTGCGCTGCTTCGTGTTAACGTGACTGAAACGCTGTAATGAGCCTCAGGGTTGATTTAACTTTACCATCCTGGGATAGTTTCCCCTCTCACATTGTAAATTCTCTGGTAATATCAGCCTTCTCTTCCTCCTTCCTCCTCTTATCTGCAGCAGGTCAACTGTGGCTGGCACACAATCTGTGCTCTGCCAACCATAAAACCTCCTTCCTCATCCTCTCTCCTCCAGCAGCTCATCTCTCTTCCTCCTCCTCCTCTTCAGTCCTGTGTTACTGCAGGCTCCAGTCTTTGTTGCACAGCCTGCCTGGTGTTTGTGTTTGGAACTCTTTATATCAGCACTTTCTCAAAGTGCTGATCTGTTCTCCAAGCTGTCAGTGGGCGGATCACCAGCTGGAAACGGCTGCTAACCTTAAAATGACAGATATTCTACAGAAGGAGAAGTCAGAGGTCCGACTCTCTTCACTGTGAGACTCGTCTTCTTTCACTTCATCTTCTGACCTGATTCTGGTGGAGAACCTGCCGGTCCTCGTACAGAAAGCCCTTCAGACTCGTCGGTGATGTGATGATGCTGCACACAGAGGCCTCCGTCTTTGTGTTAATTACAGACTGATGCTCTGATGTCGGGGTGAAGGCTGAGAGATAAGCAGCTGCTGCAGAGCTCTAAACTTTCACAGCCGCAGCAGTTGTTACTGTTCCTCCATTTAATAATCATTAATCACAGTCAGAGATTATTCACTTCACTTCAAACAGCCTTGAGGGCTTGTTGGAGGGGCAGCAGAGGTTAAACACCAGCGATTCAAAACACAACTGCAACTAAAGAAAGCACAGAAGCACCGCTGTGAATGTAATGTGATGTGGAGCTGACTGAAAGACAAACAAAACCAGTACGAACATCAGATCCAGTCAGCCCGGTGTCACGCTGCGTTCGTTCTGACCAGATACTGAAGCATCGCCGGATAATTTTGACGCAGACGTTGGCGCAGAATGTTTTTGACCAGATACCAGAACATCTACGCTCATGTTTGTGGTGACGACGGGACATTTTCCAGCCGTGTGTAGCGTGACAGAACCAGGTATTTTAAGACGAAACACGATGTTTTCTGAACCCTGACCGACCGGACCAGAGTTGTGATGACATAAAACTGAAAACTAAACACACAGAACTGTAAAGCTGTAACATATCTGTGGTTTGCACAGACGTTTCCCTGCCAGCATTTATTCTGGTGACTGTGTCGCTCCGGCAGATCAACCCGATCTTAGAGTAACTTTAGTTTGATACAACTCAGAAAATATGAAACTGATGTGAGGAGGATCACTGAAGTCATTTAGCTTCGTGACAACAGCTGACAGCGTCTCGTTAAACCTTCACCAACCTGCCACCATGATGAAGTCACTCTGTGGCGTTCGCTCTAATCAGACACCTGTTTCCCTTCATCAGTCATGTGTTCAGAGCGTTCCCTTTGTTTAACTGTGTCACTTCTCCTGCAGGGGGAATGTCAGGATATTATTTACAGTCTAATTAGTCTCCACAGCTGACGTGATGGATTAAACCTCATCGTTCAGAGCGAACACAGACGACCCACCTGCAGGACTCAGATCAGAAATGTCTCCTGATGGGTCAAGTTCTCACGGTCAGTCTGAATCTCCGGCGTCTCGTTCACTGTGTGTCTCCTGACTAACTGTGACATTTATATCATTGAACAGTGTCAGAGAGAAAAGTTTACAGCCTAACTAGAAGAACTCTGAGGATTATCAGGGTGTGAAAACTTCCTGTCAACTAAAATATTGAAGCTGTTGACAATAACGGTCCTTTTTACTGCTCAGTTTAGTCTCGACATCCTGTGCTGAGTTAAAATCATCCAGCAGCAACAGGACCTCACCATAAATCTGCCTGATTAACGGAGTGCAGACGGGTCGGGCGGCACCAGGAGCAGCACCGACAGTTCGGCCCGTCTCGCTTCAGAATGAACGCTTTACAGGAGAAAGTCACGCAGGCAGGAATTTAATTTTGCATCGCAGCTGAACACATCTGGCTACAAGATGCATCCAATCACAAATTTCAAGGGGAGCAGAGGACTGAAGTGAGCCTGCTGTCGGAGCAGATGTGCCGAGCAGAGTCGGACCTGCAGCTCCGGTTTGTTTCACCGAGCTGCAGGTGAGGAACAGCTGCCATCATGCAAATACACAACACAGGACCCACAGTTATTATTCAAGGCTGGTAGATTTCTGTCAGATTTATATTGTTAGTAATATTTCTGTGTGAAGACAGTGAACGTGTCTCACAGCTGCATCGATGACCTTTGACCACAGTAAACTCTGCAGCGCTCCGCCCTCAGAAACCCTCATCAGCAACATCTACACAACATCCACACAACATCTACACACCATCTACACACCATCTACACACCACCTGCAGCCCGTCTGCTCTGAGATCCACCGTGCACAGTAAAGTTTAATGAGCACACATCATGGAGTTTCTGACTTTTTCACTCCAACAGTGAGTGAAGTGAAACCAGGAGCGAGGAGCTGACAGGAGAGGCCGAGCCGAGGAACTCGCCACCTCGCGCCTGATTCATCTGCCTTTGTTCCCATAATCTGTTTACTACACTCGCTAATTGCCACCTTTCACGAGGTGGGCAGACGAGCCCAGATTAAAAGAGTGATAGACACTCGAGTGTTCTGGGATTGGTCGACTTTCTTAACGATCAGTGAGTCGCTGCACAGAGTGAAGGTGTTGATTAGACTTAATGGTAACGACGATCCGCCCGTCTGAGTCACGTCTGATATCTGTGAACGATCTCTGATTACAACACTTTATCTTTAGCTGCTCTCTGGAGCTGTAGGGATTTATTGATCACCAAGTATTTTGATAATAATCACTTTGAGCAACTTTTCAGGTAAAGCAAGTCTCCCCTCTGCTGTCAGCTCGTTAATGTGAATGTTTCCTGGTTTCTTTCCTCTGTGACAGTAAACTGAAGATCTTTGTGTCGAGGACGAAACACTGATCGACATTTTATCACATTTTAGAGGCCAAACAGCTGATCGATTAATGAGAACATAATCGTTAGCTGCAGCTCTAATGTTTCCCTCATCATCAGACACTCCTCGTGATGTCCGGTGAGGCCGACAGTCTGTTATCTGCTGCAGATGTTCAGCTGTTCAACACATCTTCAGTCTATATGAGGCCTGTGACTGATGTCTGATTTCATCATGGATTCATCTGATCATTATTTTCATGGTTAGTCTCTTAAATGTCTTTTTTTTTGCCACCCAAAATTTTGAGGAAATTCAATAGTCCCAAAATTTCAAATCCCCGAATATTATCTTTGGAAACTTTGAATTTTAAATGAGGTTAACTGGTTTGAAGCAACATTGAGCCAAACAACATGACTCAGTTTATGATCCAGCAGAGTTTAGAAGGATTATTCAGCTGTAAAATGTCAAAAGATTGTGAAAAATGCTCAACACAAATGATCTGACGTCCTCATTTTGCTTGATTTGTCCAACTAACAGTCCAGATAGTTTTTAAAAGTTGATTCATTTGATTCATTTATTTTAATTTTAAATTATTTAAAATGTTTAATATAAATGAGTGCTTCCACTCACCATAGCCAGAGGGATGATGGCCTGGATGTCCCGCTGCACCACCGTCAGCTCCGTCACAACCTTCTCTGAGTCCGGAGGCGGGTTCTGGCCCTTGTAGTCGATGTTCCAGTTGATCCGTCTGGTGACCGACAGGCTGGTGAAGTTCTCCATCTCGAAATCCAACTGCATCACCTCCACATTACCCAAGACATCCCTGAAAACACACAGGACAGGGTCAGGATTAAATATCAGTTACAGCAGCTGTGAACAACCACTGAACCAGTAACACCACATCACCAGACTCCCTTAACAAATGTAGTGATTTAAGAGTTGTTGAGTTAAAACAAACTTCATAACGTAGTGAAACTGTGTCTCTGACAGATTCTAACTCGTTGTGTCCTTGTTGTAAATTCAGCATTAAATCAGAAGCTGAAGTTGTTTGTCTCCTTGTACAAAGTGTCAGTTTGTGGCAGCATGTCTGTACCAGCCTGTCTGCTTCTGTGTCTAAAGTGCTAAAGTCTTACCTGCCAACATTGATCAGCTGTTTGAACACACTGTTTACACTGATGTCACCATTTACACTCCATTTATGAAAGAAGAAACATGTTATTGATCTAAACATGTCACATGTTACAAAGACACTAAACAGTAACAATATAGGCTCCTTCTTTGTCCCTGTGGAGAAAGTCCCCAGACTCCCTTAACAAATGTGTCAGTTTAGTGAGTTGTTGAGTTGGAGACACTTTATAAACTCTGTGAAACTCTGTCTCTGACTCATTCTGCATTATTTGGACCTTCTTGTAAATTCAGCAAATGTTCTACATGAACTTCTTTCTGTCTTTGAGTAGAAACATGGAGTCTGTTTGTCTCAGTGATGGACAGGTTTGTTTCATATAGAACATGAGATCTGATCACAGGTGGATGTTCATGTCAGGTGTGAAGTGACGGAGAGCTGAATGCTGTGATCACTCAGACATGTTGAAGGTCTGATCAGGTCCATATTCATTCAACAGTGTGACAGAGAACTGAGGCTGTTCAGTGTTTTGTGTTAATGAAGCTGTTGACTGGTTAGTTTTGAATTATTGAACGTGTCACTTAGTGAAGCTGTCCACAGTCATCTTTAAAGTTTTCATCACCGTCTGAACCTCTGAGTGGAAGAAGACACGATGACTTCATTATATCACCGCAGCCAGAAGCAGAAACTCATCAAAAGATGTTTTCTAGTGTTTTATTTTACATCTAAAAGACTTCCTGTGAGATAAAAGCACAAAGACAGGTTGTAATTATACAAATACATTGGATCATTCAGAAAATAACATCCGAGCTTTATTAACTGAATGGACTTTGAAAAGATTGATCATTCAGAAGTGTTCTGTTCGGATCAGTGAATCAATATCCAATTCAGAATGGATTTCAGAATAAAAGCCTGAATCCAGTGGAGTGTAATCAATGACATGCGTTCAGTGAAGCTGTCAGCAGACGTCAGACGCTCTTGACTGATGGAAAGGCCTCGCTCTAACACTTCATTCAGTCTGTTGGAGGAGCTTCAGTCTGATTGGCTGATCTCACACTTCCTGACACCAACGAGGCAGGTAAAGATGGTAAAGGTCACGCCGTGATGTCATCGACCTGGAGCTTCACGAGCGGACGGCTGACTTCTCTCCTGAGATGTTAGCGAGCTGCTCTCACAGGACTGTGGATGGCTGAAGCACGATGATGATGATGATGATGATGATGTTGGTGTTGTGATGTCGACGCGGCAGCTGTAAAGAAACGATCCTCTGACGCTGTGCAGCTTTATGTTGATCAGTCTGTTGGTGTGATAAGCGGTTTGAGTTCACACCTCTCCTGATTAAATAAAGTCAAGGTGAAGGAGCTGATACAATATGAATTATTTTCTCCCGCTGCAGTCTAATCCTCTGCAGCCGTAATCCTTTTATAAACTACTTTTCTGGTCACAAACCCTGAATACTAAACTCAGAGGCTTCAATCTGACTAATGATGCATCGGTGCAGCGAGCTGCTCTGACTCTTCTTCACGCCGCCACAATGATGCTGCTCGGTTTAACTGCTGAACATGATTTTCTCACCTGTGTCACCAGCCAGATAAACTCATATATGACGGCAGGACAGGTGAGTAGATATTAAACATGCGACTCGTCTCAGCGGGAACGTTCTGCACAGATCTGTTCTCTGGCTGAGAGCTCACAGTGGATCAGCTGGTCATTTTATCTCTGTTTATTATTTTATTGTTCACCGTTCATGTTTGTATCCTGGTTATTAGAACATTAATTAGGGTTTCTATGGCGATGCTGC
Source organism: Lagodon rhomboides (assembly GCA_039737535.1). Lineage (NCBI taxonomy): Eukaryota > Metazoa > Chordata > Actinopteri > Spariformes > Sparidae > Lagodon > Lagodon rhomboides. The sequence goes on from CM077795.1 coordinate 20,428,568, forward strand.
TTTTAGCCAATAGGCTCCGCGAGGCTGCATCAGCTGGAAACACAGATACTCTAGCTTTTATGTTGTGTTTTATTATTTGATGGTCTTAGTATAGTATAAATATACTATTTGTTTTTTAAGGACATTTTCTTGCTGTTCATAATTATTGACCTACTTAAATTCATTCATGTTTAATATTATAATCAATTACTGTGATCATATTGTATTTTTATCTTTATTACTTGTATTATGTTTTATTATTTGATGCTCTAACTATGTATACTTAGTATAGTATATATATGTACTATTTGTTTTTTATAGGCATTTTCTTGCTGGTCATAATTATTGACCTACTTAAATTCATTTATTGTGTTCATATTGTATTTTTATCTTTATTACTTGTATTATGTCTTATTATTCATCTTGTCTCACTGCTTTAATCTGCTGTGGTGTTCTGATTGGATAACTCAGGCAGCTCGTACGTATGTAAAGTATATATGAAGTGTTGTGAAGGTAGAACGAACCAAAACATCATGAATGAATCAATATTCCAGCAGCAGCGAGGCGCTGTGAATATTATAGTTATAGTTAAGAATCTCAGAGCTCTTAGTTCAGGTGAGGGAGAGACGGTGAAGACGGGAGATGCATTGATTTATTAAATATTTAACAGTCTTCGTCTTAACAAAACCTCAACCAGGTGTTTCATAACCAGACAACACGCCTGCTTTGTCCGGACAGCGTCCGGCTCAGGGTGATGTCAAGAGGATTCATGTTTTCTCCACAAAACTATATAATAATTCATAAGTCATAAACATTCAGTATGAGACTGGGTCGATGGTCTGAGCTTTAATCTGACCTCAGCCTGGTTTATTTTCTGCAGCATGTTTCCAGCTCTACATGCGACCTGTGATGAGCAGCAGTGACGAGCAGCTGTGACGAGCGGTGACAGCTCTCTGATGGTTTCATACACTGAAGGAAAAGAGTCAATACACAATCACTGCTCTCTAATCCGGCGTCCTGCTGCAGCTCTCTGCTTCTTCTACCTGCAGGTCTGAGCGAGGAGCTTCTCTGAGGAGATTACACATTTGGTTCTGACTCATTTTCACAGAACCGTAATTGCAGCAGCTGCAGATTTGCTCCTCGATCAATACCTTTTGGTAGGTAACCTGATTGTCCCGATGGTAACCCGTATGTGAGCGAGCCTTCTCTGTTCTGCTGCAGAGGACTTCAGTCTCAGTGTGATGGAGATGTGACGGCCACCCTGCTGGTATGAAAATCCTGCTTGTAATCCTCAGGTTCAACAGGCCGAACATGAAACTGTCTCAATGGTGGCGAAGGGGCAAATTAAATCTGTGTCCGCCCGTGACGTTCACACCTCCACCTTCAGCTCAGAGTGATTGTCGCCGTCTGTCCTTCACAAAAGCAGAGCCCCGTCCCAGCGTTCAGTCTGAGAGCCTTTTAATGAAAGCCGGATCAAACTCTCTGCTCCGGCCTCCGCCCACAAAGGCTCCTGTCAGGACGGCGTGATGAGATCTGGACCTGTTTGTCTCCACATCACTCAGTCTGTGTGACACACTGAAGCTGTCAGCAGCACGTTCAGAGGGATATGATGTGACCGACGGACTCGCTCAGGTTCTTTATCAAGGAGAGAAGATTTAAAAATGCTGGTTAAAAAACATGTTTGTCCTTCAATCAGTGAGCTCCAGCTGATGTTTGACATGAGACCTGGTTCCAGAGCAGATGATCAGGTCTGATCAGGGCCTGAGACCTGAACGCTTCATGATGTGAGCCACTACAATAAAGAAGAGCTGAATGAAAATGATTTGTAATGTTGTCCTGTGTTACAGTACGCTCACGCAGGACTCCACGCTGAGATTATACAGTGACCTTTTCATCAAAATACTTAGTTATGTATGTGTTCACTAATTAATGTCACCTGAGTCCAGTTTGTAAGGTTTGTGAGAAGAGAGAAATAAAGAAATGTTTTAAATCCTCCATGTGATGACTGACGACACCTCTCAGCTCTGACCGCAGAAACTGTGGATTAAAGTTTGGATGTTGGACAAACAGAAATCAGCTCGGAGGCGTTTTATAAAGAGGTGGGTGGTGAAAAGTTAAATGAGTGATTTGATAGCAGAGGAGAAGCGGAGTGAAGTAAACAGAGTCCGGTCTTTGTTTCCATCAGCTAATGATGCAGCGTCTGCAGAGCACACAGTGTGCACTTTAAAGTGGTGGCTGGAGGCTTCCTGAGCGCTCGGGGGGATTCACGCTTTGATCACAGGCCTGTTTGAACTGATTAACACGGAGAGTTCATCCCATCAAAGCTCTGCAGGGCCCAGTTAGAGCGGCACCAGAACACGGAGCGCTCACAACCACCACGCATTAGCATACACTACTGAGTATATACTATACAATCTACACTACTGAGTATACACTATACAGTCTACACTTTACAGCACTTCAGTCTCTGACACTGATTTTAAAAGCATTTAAAGCGCAGTAGAAGAGTGTTTAATGTAATTTAAAGGAAGAGTTCAATATTTTATATATATACTTTTAACTGAGCGTGAGATCATCATCAGTTCTCTGTGTTAACCACTGGGTTAAATCTGTTAGCCTAGCTTAGCATAAAGACTGGAGGCAGCTGGACAGGTCACCACTGATCCTGTGTCTCCTTCATGTGATCTGTGCGGTGTAGAAACTACAATAACACAAAGCTAACTGTGCGTTCATGTGTTGGAATAATCGGAGAATAATCAGAGACAGGTTTTTCTGACTGGGAGGATTCATGTGAACGCTTCCTCAAGAGACATTTAGGCTACAAGTTAATGTCAAATGATGCTGAAACCTGGCGGACGAGAGTAAACACTGGCTCCAGCCTCCACCAGCACTGGGCCTGACTGCATCCTGTATGAACACAGGTGGAGGTGTGAAGCTGCTGCTCCTGTAAAGGAGGTTTCAGTCTCAGCTGGGTGAACGCTGTCCTGGCTCCAGTCCTGTGCTTCTCATCTCACTGAAAGGAAAGCTTTCACTTTTCTAAGAGTTTAAACTGACCAGCAAACAAACCTGTTCAAAAACGAATGCAAACTGTTTTAATTGAGCCGCTGTGCCGCCTGCTGCTCTGCTGCTCTGCTGCTCTGCTCACACCTTCACCTTCCTATGTAAAATGCAGATTGTGTGTAATAAAGCCTTTCAGTGCAGAAACAGTGGGAGTAAACACTAACAGCCTTTAGAGGAACTGCTATTGAGCTAAAAAAACATTTTCTCTTTCACGCAGCTTCAAACCTGAAACATCAGTGATGACGAGCAGCTTTGAACACAGTGTCAGTCTGTCAGTCTGTGTCTGTCAGAACCAGGACTGCGTCTGTCAGAACCAGGACTGTGTCTGTCAGAACCAGGACTGCGTCTGTCAGAACCAGGACTGCGTCTGTCAGAACCAGGACTGCGTCTGTCAGAACCAGGACTGCGTCTGTCAGAACCAGGACTGTGTCTGTCAGAACCAGGACTGCCAGTGAATCTTAACACTGAATTATTCACAGCCAAAAAATCTTCTTATTAAAAGATCATTTAATGATTTGTGCGACTGTGGTACCGCCACAAGATTCTGAAAAGCATTATCCCTTTCCAGCCATTGACCGCGATCAATAATGCATCAGGTCATGTGACCATGTGATCAACGAGCTGCTGGGAGACGCTCACAGACGGAAGTGTGATGTGATGAAGAGGAAGTCGGAGAGAGGAAGAGGAGAATACAGCGAGCAGAGCGATGAAGAGATCAGCGGCTCGGCCCCGAGGGAAAACACTGTCACCTCATTCCCTCTGTTCCAGGTGATTCTGAGTAAACAGAACCAGATGTTCAAACAGAACCAGCACTCAGACGCGTTCACCAACGAGATGCACAGTAGAGCTGCCGGCTTTATGTTTGTCTTTATACGTGTGTGTGTGTGTGTGTGTGTGAGCAGTAACTTGTTTGCTGCACAAAAACAGGAATGAACGAGAACAATTATTGGAGTTAGGAAACATATTAGAAGTCTCCTTATTGCGGCGCTGGATTGGGTAATTAGAGAGAGTCGTGTGAGGATTTGTGTGTTTTTGGGCTCATTACTGTAAAGTGTTGCTGCCGTATAATCACCCACTCAAACAAGAGAGGGAACAGGCTGGACCGACTTTCTTTTAAAGAAGAGGGGAATAAAATGTAAAAGAAAGCTGGAGCTGTTAACAGAAGCTGTCCACACAGCTCACTGATTTAAATACAGTAAAATGATTCTTTATTTGTGGGTTTATTCTTGCAGGCGATTCACCTCGATGTGACCTCGATGAGTCTCGTCCTGTTTCTGCAACTAAACTGTCAGAAATGAATTTATTTGGAACATTCGAGTCTGAAATATATGCAAATCACTATTTTGTGCCAAAGTTAAGAAGTAATTTAAAGCATATGAAAACATAATATTGCATTTGCATGATAATCAAGCAGACGCTCTCCACCCCTGGACTCATTTGTGCTGAGGGCTCAGGACCAGACAGATATCAGACAGGAAGTAATAATTTGTTCTGTCGCCGCTCACAAGCAACAAGTGGCCACGCTTCAGTGACAGAACAGGTGACGTGTCGCCGAGTCGCCTCAACAAAATGTACGTAGTTTATGTTTCTGCAAATCCGTTTCATTTAACATTTACACCATTAGTGTCTTATCATGTTCATGTTACATGTTATTGTCGGGAGGTGGAGGTGTTGCAGACAGGTGAACAGCTGTTCCAGACGTTATCGTAACATCTGTAAAGGCCGGCACACACCGGCTCAGACGTCGGACGTCTGAAGCGTTAGAGAGTCGGACGAGTTCGGGAGCTGCTCTGTTCGGTGTGTTCAGCTGTGACGGAAGCGCGAGGAAGTCTGATCCGACTGAACATGCGAAGTCGGCCGTCTGAGGTTGGACGCCGTCGGATACTCTGATTGGTTGTTAGCTAGCTGTTCAGTGACCATTCTGATTGGCGGTGTGCCAGCGAATCAGCGCGGCGTGTGGGAGGGGCGGCGGAAGTGACGACGGTAAACAAACCACATAAACAGAGACGGCACAGAGTTACAAACAACACTTCACCGTTTGTTATTTTGGGGATAAACCAACGTATTTTTGGAAGCCATGGCTGTGTGGACCGAGGACTTTGAAGAGCAGCTGGTTGCCCTGGTGGAAGAGAGACCACCGTAATGCGACATCACGCAAGTAATGCCGAGCTAACACTGTGTGTGCTTTGTTTTGATAAGCTACGGTCCGCACTCCGTTCTATCATTTCCTGTTTTTATGTTTTGGGTTACTGGCACGAGACTAGCGCCACCCGATGTTTAGGAGACTTACTGCATTTCACGCAGGCGCAGAACGTATACGCTGCTGTGTAGCCGGGGCGGTGTGTTTCAATGCAACTTTTCTACCGAACGGATCCGACGGAGTGGTCGGAGAAGGAAGTCGGATAAGGAAGTCGGCCTTGGGCGGTGTGTGGGGGCCTTAAGAGTGAAACTACGAGTATTATGAATGAAATCAAGACATTTCTGGCCATATTTGTTGCTGTTGGGACATTTCCAGTGTTTTAAAGCTGGGATTGTTAACTGGGACATCGGCTCGTCTCCAGCCGTGTTTGAGGCATTTAAACTGGACATTTTTGACAAGATGTCTCCAGCCGTGTTTCTGGTGACGGAACCAGCTGTTTTAGGTCAAACATTGTGTGTTTCTAGTGGTTTCTGTGCCTAAACCCAACAAGACCATCAGCACAGTGCTGTCACTACATGTATTCTGGGACAGGGATGATTTCTTCTTTCTCGTGTATATTTTTAAAAGAAACAACAAACAGATGATCTTTAAACTCAGTGAGTGTGTTTGGGTCAGGGAAATAAGTTAAGTTCCCACAGTAACACATAAAGCAGCTGTTGTCAGGAGCAGATCAGACATCACACATGACTCAGATGTTGTGTTGTTGGAGTTTATTCCTGCTCGGCTCCTTTCAGAGACACATAAAGACTCCATGACGACTCCAAACAGCCTGAAACACTCGGACTGTGACCAGCAGTTCCACAGCAGACCACAGGACGTCTCAGCCTTTATAGAAAACACTTCATGCTCGTGTTCGATCACTTTGATGGGATGAAGCATCTCTACGTGAATCCTTCCGTGACTCCACTCTTTGGACCTTCATTGTTTGCCCGTGTGGCTCCAGGTGATCGCAGAATCGACTGGATTTCTGACTAAATGCAGCGTGGCACATTTTTTCTCCGTCCATGCTCGACCCCCTGCTGGACATTTCTCCCCTGGTGACAGGGCGGCAGAGATTACACGACAGGGCCACTAAATATAGCGAGGAGGCCGCGGAGAGGTAAACAGAGGAAGAGGGGGGGGCACTCTCTGTCCTCCTCCTCTTCCTCTCTGTCTTCCTCCTCTCTGTCCTCCTCCTCCTCTCCTCTTCCTCTCCTCCTCCTCCTCCTCTCTGTCCTCCTCCTCTTCCTCTCTGTCTTCCTCCTCTCTGTCCTCCTCCTCTTCCTCTCCTCCTCCTCCTCTCTGTCCTCCTCCTCCTCCTCCTCTCTCTCTCCTCCTCTCTCTCCTCCTCCTCCTCCTCCTCTTTGTCCTCCTCTCTGTCCTCCTCCTCCTCATCTCTGTCTTCTCTCTGCCCTCCTCCTCCTCTCTGTCCCCCTCCTCCTCTCTGCCCTCCTCCTCCTCTCTGTCCCCCTCCTCCTCTCTGTCCCCCTCCTCCTCTCTGTCCTCCTCCTCCTCTCGGTGTTGGGTCCAGCAGTTGTTAGCGTCTCCGGGCTGATGCTAACCAGCTCTCTCTCTCTCTCTGTCCCACTGCTTCAGCTCTTAATGAATTCAGCGCATCTCATATTGTGATTAATGGCTGAGATGTTTAGTTGCTCTCCTCAGTGGAGTCGAGGAGGACGAACTGCACACGTGTGAAACCTGAACTAAACCTGCAGCTGCTGGTTTATAATCTCTGAAACAGATTTCTGTGTGTGATGCAGAATCTGTATCAGTAACACTGACATTGAATAGTAATGAATAATTTCTTAACTGTGAATGTCGTCACATGAAGGAACTACATCTGTGTAGCTCGCTAGCATCAGCCCTGTGGGGGCCCCTGGATAATTTCTGTGGACCTCACATCTTCTCAGTCATTCCAGAACCATAAACCTGTCAACATGGCTGAAGGCGACCTGACAGAAGTTAAATCAGATGTGTTCAACACCTCCAGCTCGCTCTCCCTCCTCTGTGAGCACAGTATTCTTTCTCACCAGAATCCAAGTCTGTTCTGGAGCCGTTTTCAGAGTTATAGGCACATTTAACTGTCGACAGTCTCTATTTAAGAAACAGTCCCTCAGAAAACTGTGGAAAGACTCGGATTTAAAAATATACATTTTCAACAGTGTGAGCATCAGAAGTTTCCGTCCAGCTTCAGCTCCCTGTCACTGGGTCAAAGTGGAGACAGATGTGTTTTTTCATCATGTTTGTGTTTCTGTTTTTTTGGGTGAATTTGCCCTTTAAGATGAAAAATGTGTCATTTCAACTGGACAAACCAGAGAAAACCACAAGGTGCCTGAAGATAATGGTGTGAGTGAGTTTGGTTGCCTGTCGCTGTGAAGTCAGGAGAGAGTCAGAACATTACTATTGATCACCTCGTCTGTGAAGGTTTGTGTCTGAGTCACATCAGATAGACGCCACGCTGCTCATGTCTCTGTGTGTTGTTGTTATAAGGACCGCAGCGTTAGAGGACGTGGCTCTGTATGTTCACCTACATTTACTGGACACATTAGTTCAGCTGGTTCCTCCGAGCAGAGCTGAACAACATGTCGTCCATCACAGTCCGGTCCGACGCCGCAGCCGCTGCGACTGTGTTTTAACTCGCTGGAGGAATGTGCCGTAATGACTGCTGTTAGACGAGACCTCATCTCAAAGGTATTTTAATGCTACTTCCTCATCAGTGCACGAGGCTGAATTAACAGCAGATGTAGTAAAACAGAGCAGATAACGTCTCCGCCCGTTTAAGAGGAGGTACTTCAGTCAGTGCTGCGGGCCTGAGCAGTACTTTATCTCGGCGGGCCCTGGAGCATTTCAGAGGATGTTGTGTGCTTTTAAAAGCTGCCTTTAATCTAAAGAGAGTGGACTGTGACTGTGAGACGCTCTGAAACCTCTCTGAGACCGCTCCGTCCATCGTTACAGGAGATAAATATGGCCGTCTGTGTGCAGCAGCGGCAGCAGGAAGCACTCGGCGGTGTGTTCAGGCCCGGGGCTGTTGACTTACCCCTGTCTCACTGCTTTGTTCTTGTTCACGTCGATGGTGGTGATGGAGTGCTTGGCGCCGGACTGAACCTCCCAGTCCACCTTCCACTGGGCGTTCTTGGACTTGGTCTGCAGGAGGTTGACACCTTTCTTTGCTTTGACCCTGCAGGAAACAACGAGGGAGAAAGAAAAGGGGCGAGTCAGTTTTATTAGCCGGGATGATTTACGAGCGAGGTCGGAGGTGAGCGCCCCCTGTGTGCAGCAGACCTCCGCCTCGCGTTGCGTCATGGCAGAAGCAATTCCACAGATGAATCAATAACAGAGATGAATGAAGATGACAGAGCGGTGATACATGAGGTCTACTTCAGGTCACAGTGCTCACCAACACGTCCTATAAAATCAAATCCAGCAGGGTTGCCCTGCACCCACCGGACGTTCACTCTCCTCCATTAACCAGCGACGCCTCAGCGCCTCCACAGACGCTGCACACGGCTCAGGAACACAGCCACACATTAGCTCTTAAACAGGAACAGTTTTAACTTTCCATGAAGCCCACGTCTGTGATGTTTTATAACTCATTGTGAACATACTTATACAGTGCTGTCTCTCATAGCTCATGTCTGTAACGCACTGAAGTGTGTCTGTAGTTAGAATCAGAGCATATAGTTATAGCACTAGTACTGAAGTGCTGGTGTCGCTCTGAGACAGTCAGATCGGATCAGAACTCTCATAGTTGTAACACATTGGATTCATTTCCAGTTGACTGATCCAGAGTCTGTGCTTACATCTGATTTAATGCTTTAGCTAAACAAACAATGACCCCTACAGACTCATAACAACATGTGATAATAACGTGTCTGTATCTCTCTGATGGTTTATAACTGTGATACAGAACCACAGGTGCGTTACAGGTGCATTATAAGACGTTTATAATGTGCTGCAGCTCGTTGTACACTGTGGGCGTCACAGAAAGTGTGACTCAAGTGTTTTAAGTTGTTGTAACTGTGTCAGACTGTAACAGTGAACCTGATCACCATCCTGCTGTTAAAAGCTCCGGAGTCTTAGTAAATAAAGAGTAAATACAGTTTGACTTCCTGGAGACTGTATTGATTCAGAGCTCCTCCTCTATAAGGCTCAGGTCCTCAGGGAGCACACGGTGTACAGGTAGTGTACAGGTAGAGTACAGGTAGTGTACAGGTAGTGTACAGGTGGTGTACAGGTAGTGTACAGGTGGTGTACAGGTAGTGTACAGGTAGTGTACAGGTAGTGTACAGGTGGTGTACAGGTGGTGTACAGGTAGGTCAGAGTGAGCCTCACCACAGGATCACTGCAGCGTGTTCATCCTCCTCACACCTCTCAGTACATCCACTGATCCATTAAAGCAGCCTGAGTGAACACTACGAGCTCTGCAGCGTTTTATTAAGACATCAAGTCTCTGAAATATCATCTGTTTATGTTTCATACTTATTTCTATATTAATGTCTTCATGAATATATTCACACCTCTCACACCGTATATATGTATATATGAAAATACACACACACACACACACACACACACACACACACACAGTTATTACAGCTTGTATAATGTATAATGTTGCACCACAGACTAACAGAACATGAACAGAACATGTTCTGTGTGTTCAGGTGTGTGTGACCTGCAACACGATGGATCCAGAGCCAGAGGTAGATTCAGTAACAACACACACACACACACACACACACACACACACACACACACACACACACACACACACACACACACACACACACACACACAGAGCTTCTGTAGGAGAACAAAAGACCAGTGATGATGATGATATATAACATTATGCTATAAGGTAACGAGTGTTAAAAGTACTTCAGGTCATTGATGATCTTTGTTTTGGCTTCAGTGTTCAGACAGAAGTGGACTCAGACGTGAATCTGAAGCATCACTCAGTTAATATTCATCCTGGACCTGCATGTGTGTACATACAGTCCACACATACACACACACACAACACAAACCACAGCAGACACACACACCTGCACATCCAGGACAACACATGAACTGATGCTCCCAACATGTCTGCTCCATTAGCTCATGTCTGAACATGTCAGAACATGTCAAAAAGTCTTCAGGACATTAAGATAGTCGGTCACAAATATTGTGCCCTGAGGAAATAGATTATTATCTCAGTATATAACAAAACATGAATGCGTTTTAATCTACTGCACATGATGTAAACGACACTGTAGAGGCTGATTCTACACCTGAGAACAGCCTTTAACAACCTCCCAGGGAAACAACATGGACATGTACAGAGTCATCAGGTAACACCAGCTACAGAAGCTGTTTCACAGGTGAATACAGGTGATCACAGGTGTGTTGAGACCTTGGTTTGAACACCACAGGTACAGATCAGCTGAGAACTTATCTTTGTCTCATTGTAATCGCTGTCTACAGTAAAGTGTGTTACAGGTGTTGGGAGGTCGACTGCAGATGTGAACTCAGTCTGTGGCTTCAGAGGAAGCTGCATGTAACCTGTAAACTGCCTCCAGTGATGTCACTCAGTGGCTACATTGCATTGTGGGTAATGCAGGCAGCAGGTGTTGGTCCATCACTGACAGGCAGCAGATTCAACACATTCTTCTTTTAAAAACCTGCTGCCGTCACTTTAGTGATGAAAGTTGGTGGAGTTTCCCTTTAAAGAGCCGTCAGGTCAGATCATTAATGATCTTTGACACCTTCACTCAACACTTTGTAGACATTTAGCTTCCAGACAGGAGCTGTAGAAGTGGATTTAGTCTTGGACCTGAAGCATCGTCCAGTCAAATACACACTAGTTAAATATTGAGAGATGTTAAAGGTGACCGAAGGATTTCCTGGGGAAAAATTGACATTTCTGGTTCATAAATCCTAAAACTCATATAGAATATAGAGCATCTGAGCGGCTGGGCTGGTTTTCACTTTCAAACACACTGTTCATTGAATCAGTGACAAATAATCTGACATTTTCAATCAGCTGGGTAACGAAACACCTCTGGCAGCTGCCCTGAGTGACTCGACGTGTCTGCTGGCTGGATAGAAAACAGAAGAAAACCTAAATCTTGTGCTTGTGTTCGTCTGACCACCCGAGCCACGCCCGGCTCATCCTCCACACACACACAGAGCCAATGGAGCTTATTGATCGCCCGTCTCATATTCATGAAACACAAGATTGACATGAATTATTAACACATGTGGCTTTTGTTTGTCTGCCTTCACGAGTTCATTAATCCTCAGCCTGGGAGCTCAGATCAAATACTTTACACTCAGTATCAGGTAATAAAGATAATGATGAGTGGAGCATCAGAGGGAGGACGGTGGTCATGCTGGTTCTGAGAATACGAGCCGATCACTGGCTTCCTGCTCACAAAGCTCCGGGGATCTCAGTGGTTCTGTTTACGGGAACACACTGTTTTCTTCCTCCAGGAGAGGAGAGGTTCTGCTCTCAGACACCTGAATCACTTTCCTCTCTCGAGCGTCTCGTTTCCATTCGGCCCAGAGTCTGAGGCCCTGAAACATCGTCCAGATCGTTCCATTTATGTCTCCGACAGATAAAACTTCTGACGTCCCGCTGAAGTGTTTCCATTTTCTACGCTAGCCTGCACTCAGCGCGTCGAGCGCTCATCCATGATCTGTAAAGCAATTGACTTTCAGCTGAAGCGTCTCCTCGTCTTCAGCCTGAGGAGACAGCGCTCGCAGCATCACCACGTCCTCAGCTCACTGACAGGGTTTAACAGGGAGTCACTGAGTCTGTGCAAACTAAAACCATCAACTCACTCTGTAATCACAGTTTATCAGCCGGAGGAAGGAGAGGGAGCAGTTACAGTCCACGTTAACAACACCGAGACTGAAATGATGTGTTTCAGAGTCACTGTCCTCACATTTGACCAAATTAACCAAAAAATCAACCAGGAGATTTTGTGAGATTGAGATTATTAAATATCTTTTCATGGTGAAATGAACATAAATATGGAAAAATGTCCAATTCTTCCTCCAGCAGGTGAAATATTTCTCGGGCTGCACTGACAGGATTCTGACTCCGGACCTGGTGATGCGATCTACAACACTGACTCAACCTGAAGCGTTTGCACTTCCTGTCCTGAACACGTCCTGTCTGCTGCACATCCATCAGGAACACTTCGTTTTCCTCCACTCTATGTAAAATACACAGAAGCAGCAGAAAGTGGTCGCAGGTTGCATCTGTTAAAACGCTGTTTCCTGTTATTGCACCTCTTATTGTCTTCTTTCATCAAATCGTGCACATCAGAGAAAGTACAGTAATTATGTGACCCGGCGCTGTCAGAGGAGATGAAACAGAAACATGTAATGTTGAAGAAATCCTCCTGTCTTTGAAGTGAGACGAGCACGTGATGCCCTCAGACTCTCTCTAAACGAGCTGACCCAGTTGCTTCTTGATTACTGGAGCTTGTAAAAAACACTAATCATAAGAGGAGATAATTACACATTATTGTAGGCAGAAACACTTCCTGGTGAGGATGAAACCCTGATGGTGTTCAGATTCATCACCTGCACTCACCAGCAGCTTATAAAGCCCCAATGAATTAATCACAGTCTTTATTACAGAGCTGCATATTGTGCAGAACCAACCTTTTTAATCAGGCCGGCCTTTTTCAACCACTGCGCTTCATTCTGGCTCGAAAATGAGAGCGGCTGAAGCGTTACCCAGGAGAGCTGCACGCCGCGGCGCCACGCTGAACGCTGTTGATGCTGATGAATGAAGGAGCGACCATACAGCAGTGACCAGCGATAACACTCGAGTGTGTGTGAGTCCTGCTGCTGCTGCTGGAGAGGCAGCGTGAGCCACTTCAGCTACGACACGGCCATTACCTTCTCATCCACGCAGACGCCTTCTGCCATGGCAACACCTATCAGACCGGGAGGCTCCGACCGACTGCTGAACGGGACAGCTTTGGGTCAGCACGTTTCAGGACAGCCGCCTGTTGGTTATGCCCGAGTGTGGTCTATGTTTGGTGCTAAAATGTCCGACACCGTGAAATGAGCACAACACAGAACCGACAGAGATCAACACAAAGCCTCCCTCATCAGCTGCTCACAGTTTGAGACATTTTGTTTAAACGTCCATCTGATCAAGACTTTTACTGTTGACTGCTTTAAAAAGTTAAGTTACAGAAACAGAAAGTAGACTCAGGTCCTCCTCTCCTCCCTCAGGCTGACACAGCATACAGTTTATATATCCAGGTGTTTACTGCTACATGTTAGCATGGAGCCCACCTGAAGCTTCAGGATGTAAATAACATCGTCTCCAGTTACGTCTCCAGAATGTTACTGTGAAGCTCCATCAGCACGAGCCTGAGAAGAGAAGATCAGGACTGAGTTGTGCTTTTTTGGGTGAACTGTCCCTTTAAAAGTCTCCTTGTCATCATCTTGTACTGGAGAGTTTGGACCTGTCGTCTGGCCGCAGAGACTCGTGTTCTCATGACCCATTTCTGCCCGTATGCTGGCAGACGTGATGTCAGCTGCCGGGCCGCACGCCGGAGCTTCATCTCACTGTTAATAAATAAAATATGCACACAGGATTAAATCAAACCACAGCTCCCAGGACTTTAATTTTTCCTTAATGACCCTTTTTAAGAGTATTTATTGAACACATTTGAAGAAAACGTCCCCGCGGGCAGAACCGCCACCAACTGGAATATTTCCACATCATAATGAGGCCGAGTGTGAAAAATGCATTTTTAGACTTTGATCACTTTGAATCTCTACAATAAAGTATGATTTTAATAGTCTGGACTGTATCTGAGCACTGTGGAGGATTCATCTGAGGAAGTACAGGAGCTGGGATGGGACAATTCAAGGAGCAGACATTAAACTGCTCTGCATATCTGAGGGCGTCGCTGGCAGCCGACTCGTCCTGGTGTTCGAACACAGTCAGTGAGCTCAGATGTGAAGATGTCCGGTTTGAGACTAAAAACAAAGTCTTTGATTGGCTGACTCACGCAGCACAGGCAGCAGTGAGTGTGCAGCATCAGCTTCATATGATTTAATGATGATACTTCCAGGCTGACTGGACCGTCCGGTCCAACAACACCGTTTCACAGCTGGTTATTAATGTGACGTCAGTGAAAAGCTCTCCAGAGAAGGACATGGATCCGGACTCTGTCCTCACTGAGCACATCCTCCAACAGAATCTGCTGCAGGACTTTCATCTAACTTGTTCCTCCAAAAACGTCAATAACCACTTACACATCTCCCGGGCCAGCGCTGTAATGGCCTCCGTATACGAGACGGCTGCTCTCAAGCGACGAACCCTCGCCCTCAGATCACACGCAGCAATCTTATCAGTCATCTCAGGCCCTCTGATATCTGCGCTGTTTATCTTCCCCAGTTAACATTCTGAGGTTTTTCCTGACAGCAGCACGGAGACGAGCCGACAGGAGGGACGGTCTGGCCGGGTCGGACCGGCCGGGTCGGACTCTTTAATGGGAATATCACAGAGCAGATTATAAATGTGAAGCTGCAGCTGCTGAGCAGGTTTGTTCCTCGTAGGTGAGCTGAGCAGCGCAGTGATAAATATAGCTGCTGCACACAGTAACAACAGCAAGTTCCTTCTGATTAACACCAAGAGTTCTGGGTCCAAACGGCTCGGTGTGAAGCCTTTGTTCCAGCTGCAGCGCTCTGTAATTAATACAAACAGCAGAGCCACATTCCAACAGAAGAGATGAGTAAGCCAGATAATTATAGCAGAGATCCAACAGAAAGCATCTAATGCTGAGCTAAGACGTTACTGTAGCATGCTAATCACTGCTATTAGAAAAGTGCCTCGTCATTTTCTTTGTCTGACGACTTTCTAACCTCAAACTTTAAAGTTTGTGAGGCTCTGGCTGCTCCTGATAACTGTGAACACGCAGAGACGCTCGAGGTGACGCTACACTCAGACGGAGTTCACACGCTTCACTTCTCTAATTCTGCTCACTGGATTTGTTCCAGAACAGAGAAACAGGAGACGTTTATATCAGCGTACCTGTGATGAACGTTAGTTAACAGGTGACCAGGTGCTCAGTCACTTTATCAGGCCTGCGTGTTAATAAGACCACACGTCAGCTTTACAGACAGTGTTCCTGTAGCAGTTTATAAACTGTTAGATGTCTTATAATCCAACAATAAATACGTGTATGATGCTTTTATTAACACTGAAGTCACCTTTAACACATAATAATGTTAGTTAGTTATCTTATGAGGACTTATAAAGTGTATATATGTGTTTATAATCTAACAGTAATGTGTTTATGATGCTACTATTAGAACTTATATAGTCTTATTAACACATAATAATGTTAATAAGCTTCTTATATTGCTTTTTATTAATGTATTTATGAGACTTAAAATGGCTCCATTACCTATAAATGATGTTTATTAGCAGGACCTTGATGATCATAACTGTGTTACACAGTCAATATTTGTTGTTGGTGTTTGTCAACAATAATACAAATATAGAATATCTCCATCATGTGATGGAGGCGATCAATAACCCTCCCACCCACAGTCACTGTTCGTTCCTCCTTCAGGTGGCTCGTCAGCTCCTCAGAGAGGACAGGTGAGGACGCCTCACGTTCAGTACATCGTGACGCTGCGAGTCTGAACACGACCGCCGTCTCTGTTTCCTCATCACAGTCAAACGCTGCCCAAACATGTGAGACACAGATGCATGATGGGACTTTTTCCACTGGATTAACCAGCGGCTGCTTCTCAAACACTCTGAGCTACAGAGATGCTCCAACCGATCTCAGCTTCATCAGAGCGGGCCTTCTTACTGCGAGGACCCGGTACTGATGAATCACTGGACACTGGACCTGAGCTCCCTCTGACCCCCCCCCCATGTTAACATACATCAACATAAATCAGTGCTGAGTCAAACAATAATGAATGTATTTAGAAGATCCAAACTGATCCGCTTTACTTTACTTTTACTTTGTCATTAGAGGAACCGGTCCTGGTGTCGGGACTGCTCGTCTCTCCATCAGCTTTGTAAATAACTCAACAATGATGAAACATTCTCTGAATCTCAAACATTAAAGCTGGCTGGAGCTCTTTCATCAGGCCAGATTAAAAATCATTACTGAAACACATTCACACATCAGCACTGATGGTGGGTCGGTGGAGACAGAACTTTTCAGAAGGATATTACGGCCCAAAGTACAGAAACATGACTTTAACTCTTCATTAAACAAGCTGCACACATTCATACGACTGCAGGCTGTAAAATGTCAGATGATTTTTTAGGATGAGACAAATTGTTGCTAATTCATTGAGGACATTTTTAAAACGCTTGTACAAGAGAACCAACGCCAGAACCATTAAAGCGTCCTTCCCTCGGGCCGAGTATCCGTCAGTAATTACAGCCCGTCTCTGTTCACCAGGAAAGGTCAGACTGGATGTGAAACTCTGCCTGCACGCCAACTAAATGTTGATGTGACGTGAACTTGTTGTCGGACCACTCCCTCAGTTTCCCTCTGCTGTGCTTTTTACCGACCCGAACATCTCCCTCAGGTTTGTGCGTTTCATCAGCGCCTGACTAGAACCGCCTCATGACATCATCACATGGATGGACCGGGACCTCCCTCTCCGTGTGTGTCAGATGGGTATTTGGCAGTGGCTGGTGGCGTGTTCTGCTGCCCAGAGGGACGTCGTAAACAAACATGTGATGGCGGGATGGAGGTGACAACAGCCCACAGAAGGCTTGTAGCGCTGCTGTCGGGGAGCCAGGCCTGATGGATGGAGGCGGGCTCCGCCGCTGTCCCTTTAGCGATGCACAGGCGAAGGCAGAAAAGTAAATAAACAAGTAAAATGTCAGCACTTGAACGTCTCGGAGGCATTAGCTGCACTCCCTTTTGCATTCCAGCAGAATCGGAGCCTCTCCCAGCAGCTAAATTTGGCCAGCAGAGTCATTTTCCCGTCTCATCTGCAGGCAGAAGCTCCATTAGTTCCTCTGAGGAGGCACTTTACAGAAACTTTGCCACTTGTGCTGCTGCAGACACAACAATTTCCATCCATGAAGATATGTATAATTCAGAGTAAGTGCACATTTTATTTGTCCTTGTGGATGTGGAGCTTTTACGTGACCAATGACATGTGATTCGATTACATACTCGGCCGTGCGCGATGCTTCAGCCTCAGCGTGTCGTGTTTACAGGAGCTCCTTCAGAGGCACGAACGCCGCGCTGCTGGTTCTCAGAACTTCACTGAACCGTTCAGTCGACCTCGCGCTGGAAACAAATCATTTCATTTCCCCAGCGACGCCAGAACAGAGTCATTTAAATGGAGGACTGTAAACAATGTGACCGGCTCATGTTAACAGCCTCCAGCTTCAGTCGTGAGGTTTGATCTTCACCTGCAGCTCTCACAGCTTCACATGAAGCTTCCTAAAGATCTGTAGAGATGAAATAACAGACCAACTGTAGCTGTGCGTGAAACACAGACAATGAATGCACCTGAATGCAATGAATGACTCAGTGAACGTTAATGACTCAACAGAACAAACCAACAGCAACTCAGGACGGCAGTCAGGACTTTACATCTCTGTATCGTCTGCCGTCAGATATTCACCACACACAGTGCAGGTTTACAGCCACAGCTGGACGAACAGAGTCGTTCATGAAGGCAGACTTCTTGTCCAGGTCACACTTGAATCCTTTCACTGAGACTTTCCTCTGAGGGCGCCTGAGCAGAAGATATCCTCATAATGTTCCTCTAACACATCTAAATCACCCAACGCTCCGTCTTCCTGCTTCGCTTCTCTCCAGCGGTGGAGAGGAGCCGGGCTGAGCCGCCGTCTGGGTTCTGTGCTGCCTGATCAGCCAAGCGCAGAGCGTGGAGAGGCCGACGCGGGAGGGAACACGGTGTCAGCCAGACGTTACAGGGAAACATCTCTGTGTCTGTGGAGGGAATGTGGGATATCTGCTCCACATGAGACGATGTGATATCTGCTCTTAATTTGTTTGGGAAAAGGGAGAAAAAGCTGCAGCAGTGAAAGTGAAAACAGAGCCCAAAGTGCTGAACAGAACCAAAGACGATCACTTGAAACTGTAAGAAAAGAGTTGTTTCAGTGATGAGACATCCTGACGGCTGTGACAGCTGACAGACGGAGCTGTAACGAGCTCTCAGCAGCTAAAACACACAAACTTTAAGCGCTTGATGCCGACATGATGAAAACTGTGACTTTTTAAAACTGTACAGCTCCGCAGTCTATTTTGGCTGCATGATGACAATTGTGGTGCCTCGTGGGTCGCTCAGATCCCCGAACAGCCTCGCTCACTTCAACACGAGCACACAGCGCCGTGATGTTTGGCCTCAGCAGAAACACTCATGCAGCGTGCTCGTCTTCATGGCCCGGAGACAACAGAGGTGTCAGTGTCAATATGGGGGCTGCACAACATTGTCAGCGATGAAGAGCGGAGCCGCCGTCGCCACAGATGTTCACTTGGCTGCGAAAAAGACCGAATGCTCATTACGAGAGTCAGAGCGTCGAACAGTAAACAGAGCGGCGGGGCCACGCGAGAGGGCTCGGCCCGGCGGGGACGGCGCCGGCACACTAATTCAGTCATTTCTGACCGAAATCAAAAAAGGCAACAATGTGCGGCTCAGTCTGGCCCAGTAGTCAGGACTCAGCCTAATGTGACAGCTCAGCGGAGGAGAAAAGAGGAGAGGAAGGCAGCAGAATCATTTAGTTGTCCTGATGAGAAGCTGCATGGATAGATCCTGATCACTGCTGATCTAATGAGGCTGCGTGTCGACCGCGTGACGGAGCAGCACAGCGACAGGAAAAGGCAAGACGCAGGATGTTTCTCGTGTGCTGAACAAATACTCGCAGCCCGGAGGAAGATCTCCACTGATGTCTGTTGCTATGGCAAAGAACCCGACAACATAATTACAGTGTGCAGGAAGGGCTTTTAATGGCTTCCTCTTAAGTTTAGGTATCTTAGAAGTGGAAATCTCAGTCGTGTTCCTGCTTGCTTTGACTGGATCCTAGAACTCAATTACAGGCTGAAAACAGAGGCTGTTTGTCTGCAGCAGATGAAAAGGCTGCTGTGGGTCTCGCGGCGGGTTTCCCCCTGAAAGGGTTGAGGGCTTTACTTCGTCTCCCTCAGGTGATTCAAGCTGCTGTGAGCAGTCTGTGCCTGCAGACCACAGGCCGTCATTAACAGCGTCTGTCGCTGCTGATCTTCAGCCTCACATTCTGGAGAAAGTGGGTTATTTTTGGACACTTTTTCATCCTGGTGAACGAATGCTAATGAGAGAGGGACAGGTGAAGTCAGGACACAACATGAGGAGAGCTCGCCACATGCTGCTGTGCATCCAGGAAACACAGCAGACATCTTACTGTGCCGCAGACACACAGTTTGGACCGGTCAGAACCTGTGAGGCCGTCCAGAGGATCCACAGTCAGTCAGAAAGACAAATACACAACCCAGCAGCCATTATGTCATGCAGGACCAGTCCAGTCAGTCAGAACCACGTTCTCTAAGATTATCTGAGCTCAGACAACATCAGGCGAACAGCTATGGTACCATCACTGTCACATGACCGAGCTGCAGCAGCCTTCATGGCTGAAACTGAAGCCGACACTGAAGAACCAAGAACTGTGTGCAGTTCCTCAAATGACCACTCGAGGCTCCAAATACGAGTCAATCCCCACAAGAGCCGTGTTAGAACGTGACAGCAGAAATAAACACGCTATAATACAACACGCTCATGACAACTTTTATATAACTCACTAGTTTAAATGACAGGAAGGCTTCAGGTTACGCTTAATGCTTTTAATGTTTGAGCGACCTGCAGGTGTCAGCCAGCTGGTGGAGCCGGCGAGCTCTGGAGGAATAAACGACTGGAGTGAAGGAGAGCAGAGTTTCTCTTCTCCACCTGTCTGCAGCAGCGAGCTGAAGTCCACAGTAATGTGCTGTAATTCTTTATCTGATGGCTGAACGGAGGGAAATGTTCTGCACTCCATGAGCGTACAGAGAAGAGACGGGGACAGAAACACAAACACTCTGGAGCTCGATATCGTGCCGCTGATGTGAAGCTTCTGTCTGATTGGGGCAAATAAACCCGACGTGACGTGATGTCATGTGTTGTCATGTGTTGTCATGTGACCCTGTAGTTGTGTCATTATGTTGTATTTATTGTGTTGTGTTGTACCTGCAGCTGGTTTTTAATGTTCTGATGTGTTATTATTTCACTGAAGCCTGAGAACAGCTGATTGACACTGACATCCATCAACACGATGCCACTCGCAGCAGACAGACGTTTCACTCTGTGTATTAAATCAAATAAACCATAAAACAGCACACAGATAACAACATGTGGGCGGTCATGTGACGGAGCAGAAGAGATGTGATTGGCTGACCAGCTGTATGTGACCAGACACCATCACTGTCACTGTGCAGCTACATGTAGGCCTACATCAAGCCTACATGTAGCTGCCGTGTGGCTGCAGCTCTCTGCGTCTCTGTGAAACCCTGATGTTCATGCTGTGGGTGATGTGACCTCGGCAGACGTTCAGACTGTGTGGAAGTGAAACACATGAGGGTGAAACCAGGTTTAATTGAAGCGTCCAGAAACCTCAGAGCAACACATTTAATTAAGCTGATTGACCAGCTTCTATCGACGTCCTCGTCTGCTCTCACACCGGCTGTAAACACCTTTTGTGTTCGCTCCAGTTACATCACAATGCTGAATTTAGTCCACAGAGTGTTTCAGGGCTGCAGCTATCTATTATCCTCTGCTAACTGATCCATCGTTTGGTCCCTGACATGTTGGAACACGGGTCATTACGCTCACACTGATGGCTGGAAACTGTCCAAAGATATTTAATTCAACAACAAATTCTCACATTTCAGATGACGGAGCAGTAAAAATTTGATATTTATGGTTGATTAATATAATAAATGTCAAATATGAACTATCAGATTTCAATAATCAAGACTGTCTCCCAACTGATAAATCAATTAATCAATTAACCTGCAGCCCTCTGATAAAAAGACTGAGTTGGCATTTTTGCAAACCACAGATATGTTCCAACTTAAAGTAGCTGGTTCTGTCAGTGACGCCATGTTCACTAACGTAGAAACACAGTGGTGTCTGAGCTGGAGGCTGAACTGCCCAGCTGTGACTCCATCACCACCTCCTTCATGTACAACATACAGTCTCTGCAGTGTGCAAAAATGTAAACTGCCAACATTACATATGTCCTGATATCACTGGTTATTCTTCGGACTTTTAAAACAGAAGAACATCCGACTGTTTTCACAGAGAGTAAAACTCAGTGGAGCGACTTTAACCACTCTGCACTGTGACGACTCTGCACAGCTCATCTCAGGTTCACTCACATCATCTGAGGAGTTTAATTAAAAGGTAAAACCGACCAGCAGACACCATCGTACTGTAGGACTGTAGTGGAATGTTTGTAAACATGTTTTCTACGGAAGCCCTGAGGCTCAACTCTTTTTTCTGGTGATCCATTTTCTAAATTATTCTGTAAGACTTGTGATCTGGTGTAAAAAAAAGTTCCTTCATTTTTTCCATGTGAAAATTCAGATTTAAAAAATTCCGGAAGGAAAAAAAATTGTGAAACAGTAAAACATAATAACATAATACAACAAAAATAATTTCAGATGATGTTTGAAACTGAGTGAATTTTTTCATGATAATTGTTTTTTTGGTAAAAAAAAAAATTCTCTCCTTGAAAAAAGTGAAAGTTTATCCTTGAAAAGTCTTTTTTAAAAGCCCGGATCACAAGTCATAACCACAGGAGAGAAAATGATTCAGATCACACTTGGATCACCAGGAGAAACCCCTCCTCCTCCTCCCCTCAGGGCTTCCGTAGATTCACCCGCGGCGCTACAGATAAACGTGACCCGACCCCTCAGTGTTCAGCTAACAGGCGGAGCAGGAAGTGAACGTGTTCGACACACATCCTGACACACACACACACACACACACACACACACACACACACACACACGCACACAGCAGCGTGGAGGCGACAGCGTTGGCTGGGAAGGCGTCCTTTTGGAGGACAATTATTCTAAGTAGTTTTCCCATCAGCCGGCGCCGAGAGCAGAAGACCCTCGGGTGAGCCAGAACCTTTCTGAGGAGGCAATCGGGAAATAGCCACTGTCCAATTTATTTGATAAGGCGAGTGGAGCTCAGACCTGCCAGCAGATGCAGAAGGGAGGAAAATTGGGGCCGTGCTGCAACCTAGTTGCTGACATTTCCAGAGTTCAGATCGCTCTGCATACAGAGTGATTAGAATAATATTCCAGCCAAGGTTCAGGGGAGATACTCAAAGTTCAGGGCACGACGGACAACTGTTAGCTCGCACGGCGGCAGCAAGGTGATCAGGCAAAGCGGTTACTGCCGCTCATCAGAGCGTGAGATAGCGAGGCTGTGTGATGACAATACAGTGATGCTTGCTAGCGACCCTGGGAGATAAAACTCAAAGATCTTTTCAAGCTGTGGGAGGTGTCAGAGCTGCCGACGCTCCCCGAGGAACCTGTGTTTCAAATTGGACAGCTCAGAGTAAAACTAGCTCTCTCTGGGGATCCTCACCCACACAGGAGCCAGTGTTAAAGAAATGCCATCCCTCTCTGGGGAAACACACACACACACACACACACACAGAGGAACAGCTCGCAGCGTGGCGTTGTATGAAGCTTGAAATGATTCAACTGAACGTGGATTTAACTCAGAATGAAACACAGAACCATGTTTGACTGGTTAACACTTTAACTCACATACTGAATGATGACTTTAACACACAGAGATGATTCTGACAACTAAATAACAACAGATATCTCTGCAGAACACATGCTGATTCTGCTGGTTCTGTTCGGTTATAGTCATCGATGTCTTTGACGACACATTAAGTTGTGCGTCTTAACATTTGTTAAATAATATAAGCTGTACACAGAACACACAGTGAAGTCCGTCATAAAGGACGTCCAGCACCAGAACTTAACTTCCTGTAATCTGGGCCAACTTCAGCTGTTTAAAATGTGGACTGTCTCCTGAACTCAAGGCGTTAGGAGGACATTTGGACTGTAGCTGCATCCTTAATGAGGAGAATATCAGAAAGATGTCTTGAGGTGGACTCTAAAGGTCGAGCATGATCAATTATCAGTCTGGGCCTGAATACAGTGAACAACAGGCTGGTTCTCTCTTAACTTTACACAGAAACTCAGAATCAAGCCGAGGCGATGTGACCAGACCTGATCACCGTCTGCGGCGCTGACTCCAGTCAGAGAGGGAACTCTGTCAGACGATCGATGTCTCAGACGGGTCGTGTTGCAGAAGAACCACAGCTCAACCTGAAGCCAGGTGAAACCATCCATCTCTGATCCACAGCGCCATGTGCAGCCGGCTTTCTTCTGCTCTCCTACAATCGATTCTCAAAACATCTTCAGTAATCTGAGGCAAACACGGCTGCTCTGACAGGGTGCTGCTGGCAGCCGCGCTTTGAATGATGTCAATTATCCTGCAACAAATGACAGCAATACACCTGAGAACGCTCGCCGCTATCTGACATACCCTTACCTTGCAGATCTCACTCTTTCAAATGCAAATCTGCCTTCATTTCCCCTCGGTGCAGGAATTCCTCCCTGTACTGTATATCAAATTGGAAGAGAGAGAGAGAGAGACATCCCTCAAGACCGAAGCGTGAATATACAGTCAAAGTAGCCAATAATCTGTGCGAGGAGGAGAAAGGCTCCTTCTGAACGCCACCGAGGCGTCTCTGAGCCTCTGCAGAGCCGCCTGAACACCACTGTGGAGGGGAAACGCTCCAGGAGATGAGTTAAACCTTCCACACGTCTCTCCATACAGAGCTTAAAATGAGAATGGGGGACACCTTGAAGTGAGAAAGATGACATTACAAAGAAATCACATTCCCATATAGCTGTCATTATGTGCTCAAAGGTGCTCGCTGGCCTGCCTCCAGGCAGCCGGTCCGCTGGGGAGGAGGCAGCTTCCTGCCAGAGGATTCATCAGCGTCTTTAAAACCTGTGAATGTCCTGTTTCAGAGGCTGATCACACCTGCAGCGGAGGGACGACTGTGATCGGACCTGGTGTTCTACATGATATAAACCCGTCCATCACTGGGACACATGGACACCACATGTTTACACAAAGAGAGAACTTTCTGCTGAATTTACACAAAGGCCCAAAAAATGAAGAATTAAGATATTCAGTACTAAAATGAATAACATTTCTCCTAACTCAACACTAAATTGAGTCATTTTCAGAGGGAGTCTGGTGATACTGTGGTTCTTGGGTCCTTCACACCTTCATGTACACACAGCCTGATCACATGCAGCCCAGAACACCTCTGACTGTGATCAGATGTGTGATCGGGCCTCACAGAACCTCCTGCAGCCTCAGAGACAGAACTCTGTGTGTCCTCTTTGACCTTCACTGGAGGATTATCCGGCCCACACACCTCTCCATCTGAACCCTTATTCCCTTATGACAGAAGTCATCCAGTCTGCTCACTGCACTAACAGGACTACGCTCCTAATCCTCCTCCAGTTCTTCTTCCCAACCAAACTACGTGTGACACATTTTTCTTTTTATTATTTTCATCTTCTGTAGCCAAAATCAGAATTTCAGAAATGTGCATGAGCAGGAACTGTAATCCTGTTTCTGCGCTGTGTAATCAGCCGTTTGGAAAGTGTTTGTTCTCCAGCACGGTGACGACCTGCTGTGTGACCTTCACTGACGGGCTGCAGCTTTCTTCCTTTGGTCAGAGCTCGCAGTTATTTCCTGATCAGGCAGTTTAATCAGGATCGCCATTTAGCCGGTTCAAACACATGTCGACAGGAACACAGAGATGTTGAAAATTGATTGAGGCAAATGTAAGGTGTGGTGTGGAATAGATGAGAAGTGCCCCGCGGCGCTTCACGAAGATGATTCAGAATATGTGAGAAATCAAAAGCGAGAAAAAATGAACCAAACAACCGTCAACAGTGTGAACCAGCGTTTCATCCTCACCGGCTCGTTGGCATGCAGCTCCACCACATCAGCTCCACCACACCGGGCTTCAACCAGTCCACACTCAGAGGAACATACACAACAGACCTGTTCTAATAATCAACCCAACACTCCACTTTATTAAATATACTGCAAGGTTCAGTCTGTCAGAATCATCTGGACCTTAGACATGTCAGCGGGCAGCGTATCACCAGAGTAACCAGTGCTAGTTAGCTCAGTTAGCCGTGCAGCTAGTGGTCCTGCTGGCTGACTCAAGTTAATACTGTGAGCACAGGAGCTTTGGAGCGCTGTGAGGGGGAATGCTTGCAGGGAGCAGGGCTGGAACCAGAACCAGTCCTGGGGCTGTGGGCCTGGACTCGTCCCAGTAATCACACCAGAGGAGCAGTGATGTGATCACAGTGTCCTCTAACAGCTCCGTTCACCTCCAGTGAGTCAGCAGATGAACTCATATCTAAACTGTGTGTTGTGTTTAAATGTGTTTGTTAATGAGCACAGTGATAATTACTTCTTTACTTACAGTGAGTTCAGAATGCTCCGCTGGTCCAAACAGATACACACTCCCGCAAATTAAATACTCTGCTGCATATTTAAAGCAAATACACATCAAACCACCTCTGCTGCTGCTAACTGCTGCTGCTAACTGCTAACTGTCTGCAGGTTTCCACTGACTAACTCAGCAGAGACAACAGGACGGACCTGCAGGCTGCTTCAGGTGACTCCTCCCTGCGGCGGCTCATTAAAATGCTAACGGTGAGATCGTGCGCTGCTATCTTTAAAACAAGAGGCCATACTTCTCCTCTCGTATGCGTCTCCTGATCAGAATCACACATAGTGATCAGATTATCTCGATCCAGCTCGACTCATGCAGCAGAGATAGGAGGAAGATTTATGAGCCAAAGGTCAGCAGACAACACTGCAGCTGTGAAATATCTGTTTTAGTCTTTTTACTGTAGATGAAGTCAGAACAAACAGTCTCGTCTGTCAGCCTCCAGCTTCCTTCAGGTGCAAGAGGAGCTGAAGCTTATTGCTTTGCTCAAGGGCACCTCAGCTCGTACACTGCACCTGAACTACAGACCTCCTGGACACAGCGACACACCCGTTTAGTCTTATGTTACTTCACTCTCTAAGAATTCATTAAAAGAGATATCTGATGTAAATCAGTGAAGCATAATATCTGATCACAGTTTATTAAATTAACACAATCGTCAGTATTTTTGTTTATTGTGACATATTTTGCTGGATTATATTAAAACTCTTCATATAGAATCTGTACGATTGAGGCGATCAACAGTAACGACTGATGGATTTGAACATGCAGATAACAAGGTCTCATCGTTTCATCGGGTTAAACTTGAAGGGAATTTTTATGATTAAACATGGAAAACAAACACACACACACACACACACACTCCTGTGTATTAATGCAGATTGCATTATTTCCATACGCAGATGAGGACGATGCAGCACATGACTGATTCACTGCTACACACAGAGAAACAACCACGTTTGTTTCTGATGATAAAACAGAGCAGAGTGAACTCTCCATCTTCTCCCCTCACGTCTGTCTCCGTCTCCGTCTTCATCGCTCCGAGGCGTTTGTCTTTGTCTTTACTGAAGAGGCTAAACGTGGTAAAAAGGTTTTCCATCAGCTCCTTCCAGCTTCTGGAGTCATGAAAAGCTGATGATTTGATCCTCCGTCTGCAGTGAAGCAGCAGCTGCTGTAAATCAATCGCTCCCAGTCTTTCTCTCCAAAACCAATCCAGCAGATTTCCCTCCAAACCTGACCTGCTGCCACAGGAGAAACTCACCGCCTGCAATAATTACACAAATGTCTCAGCCTAAATGTTGCTATGGATTTATTGATGTTAAATCCTATAAGTAACAGGAGCAGCAGCGTTTCCTCCTGAAGCCATCTGTGCATCAGCTCTCATCCATATGGACGCTCGCTGAGCTTCACTCGATCTGAACCTCAGCATCTCACACAGCATCTTCACCCAGAGAAATAATTCAGTCTGTGCTGTGGACGGTCGAGGACTTCTGATGAAAACTGTGTTATTCTGGTGCAGTTTATATAACGTCTCCCTCCATCCATCTTCTATCATATCATATCTCTGTGCCCTTTCACCAAAGAGCAGAAACAATGATGCCAGATTAATTTCAAGAAGATATAAATGTCAGGTTGAGCACTTTTGAAAATCAATGAAATATCAGATTCTGTCTCTGCATACTGAACGTGGTGAACACGGTGGTGAAGGAAACCCTTCCTCCTGCAGCAGAGCTGAGCTGATGTGAAGGATGAAACCTGTAAACTCATGTCTAAACATTTTTTATTCACTGCACACATTCACTTTTACTCTCCATTTACCTTCAGTGTCTCGCTTCAGCACACTTTCCATCCCAACAGCATCTAATTAAACCTTTAGCAGACACAAGTGAAGGCTTCTCACGGCTGGAGCGGCTCGTACACATCACCTGGCTGCAGAAACACGGCCTTGGAAATAAAAGGTGGCAGGAAATGGCGGTGCTATTTGTCCCCAGCCGGTACGGACTGGTTCTGACATCATTAACGTTTC
The DNA here is from genome assembly GCA_039737535.1 of Lagodon rhomboides. Lineage (NCBI taxonomy): Eukaryota > Metazoa > Chordata > Actinopteri > Spariformes > Sparidae > Lagodon > Lagodon rhomboides. The sequence goes on from CM077795.1 coordinate 20,456,429, forward strand.
ATACAAACAGCTGAAATGTGAGGACGTCTCTCTGAAAGACAGAAAGCGAGCAACAGTTCAGTGTATTTTAAGCTCCATAACGTGGAGGCCACCTGTAGCCGAGACGAGGCCTTCTCCTCCTGAGAGGCTGAGCAGAGCCCGAGATGTTCTGGTGCTGAAGTTCAGTGAGGTCACCACTTCAGCCAGAATATTTAATGAGTTGTATCAAGACCAGGATCCTACGGCAGCTTGTTCAAGGCATTGTGATTTCTCTTTCCTGATGGATGAACAGAGATCTAATTTACCAGTTTAAGAGAAGATCGGAGGGAAAATAGTGGAAAAACATCGAGAAGGCTCCCAGAGAGACCAGAACCGGACCTCAGTAATATAACCCTGCTGTGAGTCACATCGGACTGAAGAGTTTAGCCTGAAGCTAAAATAATTAAGACTTGACACTTGATCTGGACTCGCCCTCGAGGACATCAAACTTGACCTGAGAGTCGACTTTTGGCAGCAAGTTTTCATATTATTTCATTTTAAAGCGAGTGGGCGAACCAGCCGAGATGTTCCTGAAATGCCTCTGTGTTCCCTGAGCGCCATGTCAACACGTGGGCACAGAAACATACGAACAGATGATGTTCGACACCATGTCAGCATCATTAACTCTGACATTATAAACCACCTACATACCAAACACACAGAAGGGACTCGGGGAAGAATCAGCAGCATGTTAGTGTCTATATGAGACAAACAGACTCCATGTTTCTACTCAAAGACAGAAAGAAGTTCATGTAGAACATCAGCTGAATTTACAAGAAGGTCCAAATAATGCAGAATGAGTCAGAGACAGAGTTTCACAGAGTTTATAAAGTGTCTCCAACTCAACAACTCACTAAACTGACACATTTGTTAAGGGAGTCTGGGGACTTTCTCCACGGGGACAAAGAAGGAGCCTATATTGTTACTGTTTAGTGTCTTTGTAACATGTGACATGTTTAGATCAATAACATGTTTCTTCTTTCATAAATGGAGTGTAAATGGTGACATCAGTGTAAACAGTGTGTTCAAACAGCTGATCAGTGTTGGCGGGTTGGGAGAGGAGCTGCTGTGATCAGATGTGATCATCAGCTCTGAACAGAAACGGTGATTCAGCTGCTGGAACAGCAACATGAGACAAACACAATCTAAGTGTCCTGAGTATAAAAGGACTCATTATGAGAAGCAGCTGTTCAACAGGTGTCCTGCTGTCTCAGCGGGGCGTCACATAAATCAGACCGGACTGAAAAACAGCATTTAGGGAAAACTACATGTGTACTTCTTTGTGTCCTCATCATCAGTGAGTCTTCAGCCTCCTAACAACACAAAGGCAGGGAGTGAAGTGAATCATCTCTCGTCACAGCGAGCATGTAATCATTACTGCGTCCGTCCACGACCTGTCCTCGTGTCAACCCCACCTTAATGTACTTCCCCAGGCTCCATTTAAATCACTGCGCTCCAGTTCCTCCGTCCTGCAGACTCTGCCTCCGCCCTCTTTGTCTTCTCCTTGTTCACTCGCTCTTCCTCTTCTGTCTCCTCACCCGGCCGCTCTAATTGCCTTACTTTGCCAAATGAGCCAACCAATTGTGCCTCCAGTTAAAAGCTGATGAGGAGCCGGCCCCATCCAGCCCTCCACCTCAGCTCGGGAAGCTAAATAAAGAGGAGAGAGATGAATGAAGCTGGCTCCTGAATACAGATGCCATCTCCTCCGTGCTGACAGCCATCGTCTCTGACAGGCGGCGTGCAATCGTATCCCAGCGTCCCACGAGAGTCGGGTTTCTGACACCCACATCTCTGCAGCGTGGAGCCTCGTGTCAGCGTTGTTTTCATGGATCAACTGATGTGAATATTGGGTTACTGATACCTGCGGGAGAGGAACCTCCCTCTCTGTCTGCCTTCACAGAAGTCAGGGATTTACAATAAATGCAACTGTCTCACACAGGATTGGAAACTTTGCTGAAGGGTAAACAGTGGAAGGAAAGCAGAGGACACAGATGACACTGTTAGAGGTGTCTGAGGGAACCTGTGAGATAAACAACTCTGTGCCCTTCTCATTTTCCAGGGTCACAATCTACCAAACTCAACCAAAGCTAGAGACGCTATTTCACACATTCAGTCTGTCTGACAGGAGGAATAAATGAAATACAGGCTGTTTATTCACAGAGCTGCTTCTGGAGGAGGCAGGATGAGAAGCTAACACCTGGCTCACCTCCACCACCAGCTGCTGGCTGGCTCCGCCTCTGCAGCGCCCTTTCTCCCCGCCGCCTAAATGTCACCTGGCCTCCACAGAAGGTCCCGGAGGAAATTACAGCGCTGAATAGTTCATGTGTGCTTAAATAATGTGCAGGACGAGCTGATGGAGCGCGTCTGAAACGCTCTCTGTGCTACTGCTGCTGCAGAAATGAGCTGATAATACTTTCATCAGCACACATAATGGTTGGGAGCAATATTTCCACTCTTTGATTTCCAGTTAATTATCATCGTACGACCAACAATCACCTTCAGGGAGGCGTTCAGTTATGAAGTCAGGGTGGCGGTTGGTGCTGCGCCTGCTGATGTTGAGCATCGTGCTGCTGTAAAGACGAAGCTGAAGACGGAGAGGCCGAGGTTTTCTAACTTTTACAACCTAAAGACAATCAAACTCACCCATGAAGCAACTTGATGACATCTATTGGGACCCTCCCACTGCAGAGCGACAGACTAGCCACTGACCACTGTTCAGGACAGCGCTTCAACATTTGAGTATATTCTTAAAGAGATATCAGGACATTTTCCAGCCGTGTTTGTGGAGACACAACCAGGTACTTTAAAGCAGACATGATGATTTCTAACCCTGAAAAGTGAACATAAAGAGATGCAAAGTGTCAACAGATGCAGTCAACACACACACACACACACACACACACACACACACACACACACACACACACACACACACACACACACACACACACACACACACCTCCGAGCAGTTTTAACCAGCTAACACTGACAGAACGCTTCGGCAGCTTCCCTCTGAGCTCCGATCAGTCGGACCAACATGAGCTTATTGCTGGTACTGATCCAGCTTCCCGGCGAAGGTTTCAGGATCCTCCCACACTGATCTTGAGCGCGGAGCTAATACAGGCCGTGGTTTGTTTGGATGTACTGTAGGTTGGACACACTCCTCCCTGCAGCTCCAGCTGGCAGAGATAAGACCTCGTGCTGCCTGGAGCCAAGGTGAACCCACAGAAATGCTTATTGGGGTCAAATATAAATGATTTCCTGCAGTTACATATCTCACACAAAGACCCTGCGGCCTGTATTATACACATCTGCAGCCCTGAACACACACCACAGAAGCAGAGATTCATTTTTAACTGAGCACAATGTGGAGACGTTGGCATTAAAATGGCGTAGGAACCACCTGGGGGAGGCGAGCACAACAGGAAGCTTTTAAAAGAGGAAAGCTAACGCCTCCCTCGTGGTTTCACAGAAGAGCAGCTATCCTGCATCTCAACGCTCTGAGCTGAAATTGATATTGATTTTTCCATCCGACTCGGGGTAAGACACAAAGAGGAGCGTTAGAAAAATGTTCGACTGTTCCTTTAAAACAGGCTCTTAGCTATAGACACAGACTGGTCTCAGTAATCCTATAAGTGGTGCTGTTACAGCTGGACCTGCCGGGCTGTACAGAACGATCATGGCTACACCGTGAAGAAGAATAAACTGTGAGATGAAGTCCACAGTAATGTTTCTGCAGCCCACATGAAGTCACAGCAGAACCCTGTGTCAGGACTCAGTCCAGTCACAACAGCAAGGTTCTGTAGAATCAGAACTACCACCCTCACAGAGTGGAACGGATCAAACTTCAAACAGAGATGGTTTTAATTGTTAGTCATCATCGCTGCTCCCGTCCTGCGTGGAACCACCAGCCAATAAAACTAACTGAGTGCTTTTATTTCCTAAACTTAAACAAACAACAGCTGAGAAGAGGAAATATTGATTTAAACACCTGAAAACAATAAATTCAACCAGTCCACTCTACCAGCTCATCCTTCTGAATCCCAGTCATGGAGCATTTTTATACTTTATCATCTAAAGATCGTCTTTTCCAAAAGGTTCTTTCAGCAGAAAACTCCTTGTAAAACCACCTGAACAGAACAAAACCGAATATCACCTCTCATGCACAAAGGTGACGTCAAATAGCATTAATTAAAGGAACAATGTTCACTCTGAGACGTCACAGAGCTCACTGAGGCGTCCTGCACAGCCGAGTCTGTCAAGTCGTGTGTGTTTGTGGAGTAAATTATACAAAGTGTTTCTACAACCTCAAGCTTGGCCAACCAGAGCTGCCTCATTATTCATGTCCACCTGTTTCGTCGCAAACAAAATGAACTTAAATGAGTTTAAATGCTGCTGCTGAAGGAAATGATTTGTCCCTGCGGCTCTGGTGTCAGAATAACTGTGGTGTGTGACCCGACATGTGAGGAGGAGACGAGCGATGAGGCGATGAAGAGCGGAAAACAGATGTGGTGAAGGTGAGACAGGTGAGGAGTGATGAGCAGTCAGATGATTCGTCACAAAACCCTTTTAGTTTTGGACAGTCTGGAAGCGTGGAAGCAATCTGGGCTGATAAATGTGTGTGTGTGTGTGTGTGTGAGTGTGTGTTTGAGTTTGAGTGTGTGTGTGTGTGTGTGAGTGTGTGTGTGTGTGTGAGTTTGAGTTTGAGTGTGTGTGTGTGTGTGTGTGTGTGTGTGTGTGTGAGTTTGAGTGATGGAAACAGACAGAGAAGGTAACAAACGACAGTTTCCAGAGAAAAAATTTGCAGAATGTCCCTTTAAAAAGTTTCTTCAATAACTCAAAACAGGATTAATCTGTTCATGTTTGAAATGTACGAGGAGGTTTCACTGCTCAGGAAACTTTAATACTGAAGCATCGCCTCGCCTCCAGAACAAACGAGCGAGCGAGGCGGATCACAACCTTTGGACAGGAGGCGGATCAGAACCTTTGGACACGAGGCGGATCAGAACCTTTGGACACGAGGCGGATCAGAACCTTTGGACACGAGGCAGAAACACTCCTGCCTCCGTCCACAGGGGGCGCCACCTTGAACAGAACAGACGCTCCCTGTAGCAGCTGCAGTCGCTGCTCTTCCACCAACTTTGTGTTGACTTTGAACTAAATAAAGTTTTAATTATCAATAATCGTCCATCAAACATGAAACAGAGCCGATCGATGGAGACGGAGGACAGTGTTGACTTACACGCACTGATTAATTCACAGAGGACGCAGACGTGGACCTTCTGATATTTAACAGCTGAAGCTGCTGTTTGTTGCAGCTGTAAACTTGGGCCGGCGTCTCGGCCACATAAACAAGCTGAGCAGCTGGAGGAAGAGTCCAGAGGCCCAGAGTATCTGGATTTTAATCTTTCTTTATAATTTCTCATTTACAGTCATAGCAAATTTAGCCAGCTCTGGAATTTTAAAGCCAAAAGGATCCCAGAGGCAGGAACCACGTTGCATTTGCTGGAGCAGAGGCAAAGTGGATGTAATTGTAACTGACCCTGATGATGGGAACGATTGCTGGTCATTAAACCATAAAATACCAGCCAGGGCAGGAGATAATAAATCTCAGGCAGGAACGTGAAACTCAGCAGAATCAGCCAAGGCCGGGACCGTAGCAGCGGCTGCAGGCTGAGAGAGCGCCGCCTCGGAATTTCAATGTCTGTCCCCAAACGTCCGACTGAAAATAGCTGGTGTGAGAACATACGTGGCCGCGGAGCTCCTCGTTGGATCCCGTGTGCATGAAGCATGTGGATATGAACAGTGACAGCGACAATGAGAGCCAGCTCCCTCACCACTTCAGAACATGAAAACATGAGAGCAGTGAGCTGAGAGAACATCCCAACACCATCCGCCATCACCGCAGCCCGACCAGAACCATCTGAGGTCTGTGTTCAGCCCGACATTCACTTCTCACACAACCAGCTCAGAGGTGGAGAGCAGAAATAGAACAACATTTTCTTTAGTGCAGCCAGACCTCCATCAAAGACGAGTTCACGTCTCCTCTTCCTCTCAGAGCGGCGCCGGTGACGGCAGCAGGAGATAAAACTGGATGTGAGCTGGCAGAGAGCCCGGCGCTGCATATGGCACAAATATGGAGGCATTCATTGTTCACCTCGACGGCGTGACGTGTTCTGCAGGTGAAGGATGGCGCAGGATGCAACACGCTGCTGCTGCAGGCGTCCGAACACACGTGATGGTGCTGCTCTCTGATCCCGTCAGCTCCATGAATCACAATGAGCTCCATTAAAATGATCCGTCAGTTTAATGTGGTGGCCGTTAAGGATTTACATTTTCTGCTGAAGCACAGTCGTATCAGCACATCGCTGTTAAATAAATGTTTGTTAATGAATGTTAAGCTGAGCTGGTGGACACATCAGGGATGTTCTCTCTGTAATCTGCTGTGCAGGTAACTGAATAACTCAAGGAAACACTCCTCTGCTTCACAAACTGCTTTTCTTCCTCAATTGCACTAAAATACAAGAAGATTTCTGTGAGCCGTGTTGTTAAAGCAGCGCCTCCTCCTACCAGATCCAGATCTGTTTCACAGAGGGAATCAAAGGAACGGGGTCGTGGAAAGTAGAAAGCTAAAGCTCAACAACGCCTTTACCTTCTTAGATAGCTTAAAAATATCTTTCGGAGCATCAACATCTTGTTCTTTTCTGCTCAGACATCATCATATCTTCTGTGAGAGCAAGGCAGCGCAGCGGGGAGTCCAGAACCAACAACAGAACCCTCAGTACCATCAGACTGTGAGGCTCTCTGACCCGTCACATCACCATCACCTCCTCCAGCTCCTCCCTCAGGACGGCGCTGTAGGTCACCGTCCACTGAGACGTCCCACCAGACCCGACTCACATGTCCTGACCTGCTTTACCATCAACACATACATGTAGTTGTGTACTGTGCTTGTGATGCTGCTTCACCACTGCAATCGATAAAATAAAGAAGACGTCTTTCTTTCTGACACTTTGAGGAACATACACGTTTTTCTTTCCCATTTAAATGTCCTTTTTGTAAGAAAAGCAGATTTTTGAGTCGATTCACCGGCTTGTTAAATTCTGACACTTTCTGTAGGTCGAGTCAGCCGCCGGCCAGAAACATCACAACTGTGTTGAACATTTATAAGTGTGAAACTACTGGATATTTTCAACGAGACAGAACCAAGTATTTAAACCCAAACGTGACGTTTTAATAACCCTGACCGAGTGTCCTTTGTGCTTAAAAGTAACCTAAAGAAACAGTAAGAAGCCTCAGTGTCCTCAAATGTTAAATGTCTAAACTCAACAGCCTACAGGTGAGAGTTAGCTGAAGGAGTAACGTTCCATGTCCAGAGAGAAGCTGCAGCTCCGAGCTCTTAGAGTGACATCAGCGTGGCTCCTCGGTGATAACGTTCACTGTATTTTTGTCTCCTATGGATGATGTTATCACCCACTTCCTCCTTGCTCTGATGTACGATGTGTCCATCATACAGCGGCGGGGTCAACATGTTGTTGTCATGGAGACAAGACGCAGGTGCACGAAACAAACGCTGCATGGACACGAACTCTGAAAGGGTGAATCTGGCCAGACTTCTTCCATCCTCTGGGACGGAACCACAGTCGACTGCTTCCATCAGAACCAGAGATTAAGTGAGGCAGCGTTAACAGGCAAAGGTTTGTAACTAATCATGTTTGCTCCATTAGCACATTAGTGCACCGAAGCACACGTGTTTACAGGTCAGAGATGGTTAGCTGATTGTGGAGCAGACAAGCTAACGCGCTGGCTGTAACCAGACACTAAATCAATACGATTGAACAGCGCTGGAGTGATCGGTTTCAGGTCACATGATAAAGCCTCTGCAGTGGAGAGGAGAAGCGGTGCTGTCTCTCCTCTGACGGGTCTTGTGCTGCTCAGTGAAGCTTTAACTCCGCAGCAGATGACAGGCAGCGGACTCACCGGGCCCAGGTGTCTGAGCCCTGTGAACACAAACCGCCCCGCTCTCCTTCCTCCACCAGATAATGCCAGCCCCGAGGGAGGCAGCGCGCCGCAGCCACGGCTCCACGAGGCGGGGAGCGAGGGTGTCGGGGACCTGGTGTCACTTCCAATCGGCTCGCCCTCCCACACCGAGCTCTCCCAGGTCCACTCAGGTAGCCGAGCCGAGCGATGAGAGGCGGAGAAAAGGAGCGTTTGAAGGCTGAGGAGCATCACGACAACAGCTCGGTCTGCTGGTTTCATTAAGCTTCAATTAACTGCAGCAGACGATAAGAGGGAGCATTGATGCTGCTTAACGAGTTAATGCACAGGCGATGTACTTAAAGAGCGCCCCAGTTAGTGTAACGGATGATGCTGCCGCTCTTTGTCTCCACACAGATGCAGTTGGAGGTTGTTTTGTGTCGCGGGACGCTTCACAGCTCGTGTTCCTGCGCTGTGACAGCACGAGCACCAAAATGACTTTTTGCTCACAAAGAGACGGAGAGATGTTCTGGGCGCTGAGAGCTGAATGAATCCACGAGCCGGAGCCAAACAATCCTCTGCCTCGCTATGAATTCAATTTCAGCGCCGGCGTCTATCTCAGGTTTCAGCAGGAGGGAATAATTAACCCCCCTTCTGCTGACATGTAGCAATTTCCTTAAGTAAATGAAGTGCTAATATTCTGAACAAATGCATCCGGACGCTCGCCGGCTCGGCCCGGTTGCCTGGTAACTGTGTTTGGTAAGAAAACGGTGAATCCTGATTTGATCTGAAGGCGGTGTGTTTTTGAGTTTATAATCCCACATCATCCGATAACAGGAGAGCAACACGTGCACGCCGTCTGTGTGGTCCAATCAGTACTCAGAACCCATTACCGGGCTTCTTTTAGACACACGATGCAGAACGCTTCTGCTCGTACATCCTGGTAATGTAACGGTTCCCTCTCATACGTTGAATTGCTTCATACCTTTCACGCTGTGAAACCTTTTACTGCTGTAATTCTCTATTATTAAATCTTCATAGCAAACTTATTTCTGTTGACCACTTCCTGTAATGGAACCAGAACCGCACAGCCGCAGAACTTCAGCAGCACTATTACTCGGTGTGATAATAAAGAGGAAAATGTCACTCAGAGCATTGCTTATGATTACAGGTTGTGCCTGTAATTACTGTACACTGAGTGAAAGCAGCTGTTCACATGTTTCCAGCTGTGCTCTGACATTAATGTGAATTCTTTACTCTGATTAACTTCAACTTCAGCTCTCCTCAAAGAACAGGACTGAACTGAAGATCGAAGGAGAGCCGAGTTTCTGTCCGTCAGTGTTAATGTTCTCGTGATTCAACACAGCTGCTGTGTCAGGCGTGTGTGAGCCGACCAATCAGAGCAGACTGGGTACTCAGGGGGGAGGGGCTTTAAGAGACAGAATCAGGAAACTGATGTGTTAAAGAATGTAAACGCGTGTAAACCGATGGATCTGAAAATGATCAGAATGTTTTCTTTAAAATATGAAGTGAAATAAAACACTGAACATTAGAACTCAACATCCAGCCTTTAGTTTTTGTATTCTTATCCATCTCGCTGTCTTTCTTCATCTTGTTTCATCTTTATCCATCAATCAAACAATCAATCACTCCTTCCTCCTCTGCATCTGACTGATCAATAAAGTCTCACCCATCTGATAAAGCCTACAGAAACACTGACAGCCCGTCTGTGATTAATGAACCTGCTGATTGATCGTGGTCAGTCGCTCCTCGATCAGCTCTGAGAGTTAGAGAAGATGCTGATTGGCTCTCAGCTGTTTGACTCGTTCCATCACGTCATCTCTCTAACAGCTATAAATACCTTCAGAGTCGCTCTTTTGCCAAACAGATGATTTTCTTGTCAGAATGATTTTCACTGCAGTAGATACGACTCTGTCTGATCTCAGAACCTGGATCTCACAGGATTACAGGGTTGATGCAAACAGGGTTCAGCCATCAGAGGCGGTGACATCACACGTCAGGTGGGTGTGTGAGGGGGCGGGGTCATAACACAGAGGTGTTTCCCACCAGGACTGAACCAGGTGTCATTATTACTGCCATTATAACGATTCTCTACCAATTATGAAACGTGTCAGATGAATTCATGTGTTACAGCATGAAGGATCATCGATCAGCCAGTCAGCAGACACGATGTTAGAACGTCTTTGTGTCACATGAACCAATATTACATCTGTTCAGTCACAGTCACATGTATATGAGCTGACTTCCTGTCAGCAGGTGGAGCTGATGGTGTTTTAATGACCTCTCAAGGTTTCACCAGCAATGTTTCTGACAAGACGTCAGTGGAACCAGGTATTTTTAAAAACATGTCTGCACATGTCAGGACGGTTTGTGGTGATAAAAGAAGGTCTTATAAACCAAAATGATCTTGTTCTAACCCTGACCAGGTGGTCTTTGTGTCTGAACCCGACCAGAACACAAACACAGCGCTGTCACAACACAACACTGAAAACTGAAACTAAAACATAAAGTCGTCACGTATCTGTTCACCACCAACATTTATACTTGTGGTTGGGCTCACAGGAAACAGTGCATGACGTCCTTAAATATTTATATAACTATCAATACATTTACATTTACATTGATCCCCTGAGCCACAGCCGCCCCCATACATATCAACAGATTATATATTTAATTCCCTAAAACTTCAGGTATACGACAGCATGAGCAGAAACTTTGCTTTGACGCATTCATACACATTATTTAGCTGTTGAGCTAACGACTTTATGAATTATTGCCTAATTTGTTTTAAAAACATTCATGAAAATGTCTGCATTGCTTTAAATATTTAAGAAGGTGTGAGGCAGTAAATCTTTGTGGGCTGCAGACATTACTGTGCTCCTTAACTGTGGCTGTGTGGGTGGTGCACAGCTAATGGAGGCTAGCTTGATGGAGAAGTAATTAACTGCAGTCAATACAAATACTAAGTAGTTGAAAGTTCTTTACAAACTTCCTTTTCCTTCATTAGCTCATGACTCATGATCTATATGGTCTGTAGGGTGAAACGTCACCATTAAAACAACGTTCTGCCTCCTCCTTCAGACCTGAGCTCCATCGTATACGTGTCGTGGCTAATTAAAAGCATAAATAATGAGTCCGGGGTTTCTCTGACATCAGAAGGTTAGAAGGCTTCACTTGTGGAGAGCATCAACACCAACTGTTCTGTCTGCAGAAACAGAGCGACGCAAACACCAGAATACATGTTCGCTAAGTTAAAGCTAAGCTACCCTTCTGTAAAACCACACAGAAGTTCAAACTGAGCGTTTATTTAGGTTCAATATTTCAATTTTGTGTTTATGGTCTGGTCACAGAGGTTGGTTTAGGGTTCCTTAGTTAGTTAGAGGCTTAAAATACCTCCACATCTGGAAAATGTTCCAAAGTCTCCTTAATAATATCCAGTGGTTTCACAAACACTGTGACACCTCCACCGCTCCACCTGAAGGTCAGGTAATAAACATGTCATGTGTTCATATGACGCGCTCTGTAGAAACGTCACCATGATAAATGACACCAACATGTTTGATCGCCAACGTCTGTGTGAATCACTAGAAGACTGTCAAACGGTGAAAGAAGATCCAGCGTGTTAAAACACTGAAACACAATTCTGCATTAAGAACAAGTAAAAATTAGAGGCTGAGCCTGAAATAACTCCGCTGCTCTCCGTCTTCGTCGGTCCCTCTGCTGCACAACACTTTCCAGAGATACGACGGGAAGAACTGCTTCCTTCAACAAAACCCTTCCCACAGAGGAATAAACAAAGACGACCACAGTCCCACAGCAGAATCATGTTCCCACTTCACACAGAGGAGATCCATGTGTGCTCACTTTAACTGTTCAGAGCTTCTGAATCCTCAGAGTGACGTGAGGAGGTGCTGCCGACTCTCCCCAACATGTAGAAGGAAGGACGAGTGGATGTGAGAGTTCATGAGGAGGTGCAGAGCTGCGAGGCCGGACAGCTAAAGAGCCATTAAAGAGGACGGGAGGGCAGTGCAGAGGGCCAGAACAAATCTGTCCTCGTTTGCTGCGAGGCATCGATTCTGAGGAGTGAGCTGAAAATGATTCTGATTCAAATGAGCCCAACAGAAGAAGCTTCCAGCAGCAGGAGCCTCCACTCCTCCCCCGAGAAGAACAAAGAGACCAGATGAAAGAAGGTTTCACACGTGGAGCGACGAGGAGCCGGCAGGTGGGAGGAGGGGGAGGCTGTCCTGCTGCACAAGAGACCGCCATGAAGAAACACTGACCACACGCAAATCACATGACGCCATCCTGCTGTTGTTAGAGATACAGCAGCCTGACGCCACGAACACAGAGCTGCTCTGAACTCCTGTTCACCTTCAGTCCAGCATGCATCGAGTTGACACAACAGATGGATCCATACCACTCTGAGTCCTGTCTTTACTGAGGGCGTGAAGACGGGTCAGCACCGATTCTTAAAGACCGGCTCATTACCATCCGACAGACACGCTCAGAAACACGTTTCCATGGATATCCTAGCTTCTTTTCACTATTGATTATTTTCTGGATTAATCGATTCAGAGATTTTCTTCAGTTTACTGTCAACGAGGAGGAAAAGCACCAGAATAAAATGTTGGCAGCAAACCACTGATGAGTTTAAATGTACATGTTGGAGACAGTCATCTCTAATGTCATGTAAAACTAATGTTTTCATATCAATGTGATTAAAATAATAATGAGGCACAAACATCCTCACTGTTCCTGACAGACGAACGTTACGGAGGACTGTCATTTCTTCCTCTAACATCAGCCACATGTGCAGAAGCTGCTGTTCATCACACCACTGTCACTTCACCTTGTAAAGCTCTGGTCTTATTTTAGCTTCACATGCTCTCTCTTATTTATTTCTGTCCTGCTGGTGATGAAAACAGGCTGAACTTCTCTCCTCTCCTCTGGAGGACGAGTCTGAACATGTCGTCCTGTCCATGTGACGATGGAGGTCTGGTGATATTTACACATGGCTGACATTCATGAGGCAGGAGCTGGCCTATCTCATCGCTGCAGGTGAGTCCACCTGGGAAATACTGCACAGTCCTCATCCGCCAAACGTTACCAGGGTCTAGATGATCTGAACGAGGGCCGGGCCATGTGACCGGGCGATTACGATTGCACAACACGACTGTAGGATGACTATTGGTTCTGTCACAAAATATTAACACAATACGCTTGTTGATGAGTAATCTGCAGTAATGTGGAGATTATGGCTAAAAGTCTGAACGTGACATCACTTTACTGTAGTGCAGCCTGCATTATTATTCATTATTATTGTTAATAGTTATATTGAACCGTCCTCTGGCTGCTGTGACGCACAAACATCCAGGAGAAAACTCCTTTTATGTCTCGACATCACGATATCACGAATCTCAGATGGTATAAAGTCCCATATCTGGATGACGATGTAAAACCTTGTGTGGTTCCAGGATCCTTCACTGTGAATGAGAGTGAAGACCGGCTCTGGTTCTGCAGTGGGATGGAACAGCTGAGCTTCAGGTGATGCAGCAGCTCTTGTGATTGCGTGACAGCGTGCTGCAGCGGCGGTGGCAGCGAGCGGCCATACGTGGAGTTAAAGGCTCTGTGAGGCACACGCTGCAGACGCTGGGTGAATACTGGCTGTTCAGACGAGAACGTGATGGGAGTGAAGATGTGACGGGGCGTATCATCCACAGCGAGCCCCAGAAGGAAGAGGGAAAACACATTCATGCATCTACAATCATTAGATTAGCGTCCTGGACGGCTGCCATGTTTTATGAATATGCATTAACCCAATCATGTCTTTATCAGGATTCCTTCCGTTGGGATTGGCTGGTGCTCCGAGGGCTCACTGTGCATTACCGTAGCCATTATTCATCTACATTACTCCTGTTGTGCTGCACGAGAGGCAGAGAAATGCTGCAGAGTGCTTCTGTACGGGCGCCGCCGTCATCGGACCGCCATGAACACAGACTGACTTCCGTCTCGCTCTCTGCTCTGTTGTGACTGTGACCAGCCGCTGTTTACAGTGGAAACAGGGCCGAGAGGCTCGAGGCGTCACAAATGCTCCCTGATAACATCTGAGCTGACTTCAGTGTAAAGAACTGAAGGAACTTTTGTTCTGCCTGGATTGTTATGAAGCGACTCATCACGTCGCAGTCTGTAAACGAGACGTCAGGACGTCTTCTAACTGGGTTTGTGAGATTAGGATGAGTTTATTTAACGAGTCACTGGGACACTTCCAGCAGTATTTGTGGACTTTAACAATGTCCTCGGGATATTTTCCATCTGAGTTCGCTGCAGCAGAACTGGAACATTTATAACAAGTTGTCAGGACGTTTCCAGTCGTGTTTGTGGAGACAGAAGCAGGTATTTTAGGATAAAACACCACGTGGTTTTTGTGCCTAAAGCTAACCAGACCACATTGATGCCACAACATAAAATGTAAGAAACATTGATCCCTGTCAGATAACTGATGACTGTATGTGTGCAGACTGTGACGCCTCTGTACAGTAATGACCTAAAGACTCTGAGGACGGCAGCAGTAAACACTGTTATCTCTTGATCTCCGTCTGCAGGATCTGATGTCCAGTTTGGCAAATAACAGCTGTGAAGAACGCTCACTCAAAGCAGAGAGTACATCATTAAAATCAAAAGTTAGTTGTGGTGGGAAGACGCAGCTTCTCCACACTGCTGCCTCCTTTGAAAGTGCAGCCTACTGGGCAGTACAATCCTTCACGCTGGGCCGAGCCGGGTCTATTACTACAGATTGGCTCGGCAAATCTCTTGGCAGGCATCATAAAGAAGCAGAGGGAGGGAGGGAGGGAGGGAGGCAGAGATAGTAATAAACCCTCACCAATTTCTGTCTGTGACAACATGAAAGAGGGAGGGACAGGTAAATGGAGGCCGCCTGCAGAGGAATATATGGCTTATCTTAGTCTTGTCGCCTAAACTGCGAAAGGTTGTGAAGATAACCACATCAGGCGGTGTGTGTTGGAGGAGGGACGCTTTGTGCAGGTGGGGATGATCTAATGGAGGAGGAAGGGGGACAGAAATATGATGCTGACTGAGGAATATGATAACCTCAGAGGGCAGATGCCTCACTACCTGCCCATCAGCCAACACATACTCCTCTCATCTGATTTCCCACATTATTGCATTTCCCTCAGTGAATGTCAGCCAGTCGTGAACCAAATATAAGATACAAAGCAGCAGAGAGGAGGCTGTCTGTCTGTCACTCGCTCATCCTGAAGAAAGTTGTGAAGACTTTTCATCGCAGCTCTCCTTCAGCTCCGTGACTGATTGCAGAACATTTAGCAGCCAAACGTTCCTGATGAATAAATCAGCCTCTCCAGACGCGTGGGCTGATCCAGTCCACTGTTAACGCACAACTGCTGTTAATCAGACTTTGTGTAAAAACAGCTTATTTTGTTTTTTAAAAAGTTAATCTTTTGATTCATCTGTCCACAGAGAGCGGCTCCAGATGTAAACCTGACACCAGCATTCATCCTGCAGAATATTCCCAGATGCTCTCGTCACGACGAGGCTGGAGCCACGAGGACAAACTGCTGCTCGTAATCAAAGGTTTTTTAAAAAAGTTTCTCGATGAGCTTTTTAAAAATGCATCAGGATCACATATTTCACCAGGTCAGGACACAAAACGGGCTTTTCACATGCAAACATTTGCACATTTCATCTTTTTATACATGTTGAAGTTCCACATGTAGAAACGCCTGCAGCTCTCATCACAGCTCTGAAGTTACCTTCTGATCAGATTAAGATGTTAATCAATCAAAATATCATCACACCGTAACTTTTCCGGAGCAGGAAAAAGAAACTGTCAAAATCAGAGATGCTGATGTCATGCAGTCTCTTTAATTGATAGGCGGCTGCCTCGACAATCGATTATCAGTTAATCATTAATAATATACGAAATATGTTGGAAGTCTTTCTATCATCAAACTTCATCAGGAGTTAAACAGAAGAGAAAAAGAAAACAAAGCGTTTATTTGTGTGATTTAGTTTATGACTCAACAAACTCCAGCTCAACACTAAACTGTGATGACATCACAAACCAGTATTTTCTATGTAATTGATAAGCATTTATTTGTAATTTGTAACAAGATACTTTTTGATGTTTTTGTGCAAATATCTGATCATCAGTTAAAATGTTCACGGATTAATCGATTAATAACAGATAAACAATAACTCAATAAAGATAAAGGTTCACTAACATAACTGATGCGAGGTGGAGGATTATCTCACATCATCATCATCAGGACTATCTAATAATCCATAAACACGACTGATAAACATGTTGAAGACTAAACAGATTCAGTTGATCACTTCTGCACAGACTTCACAGTGTTTCTGAGTGAAGGCAGAACCGAACTCGTGTTGTGTTGCTCTCACGCTGAACACAAACCCGTCTGCACCGAAACAAACACGTCTGGTGATTCAAACAAAGACTTGCTGTTTCATTTGGAGCTCGAGAAAATGAATTTACAGAGATAAGAGTTAAAGTAAAGCTGTGCAGCGGGATGAAAACACAGTTTCACACCTGAGGACGGCTTGTTTGATCACCTGCAGACCGACCGAATGAGGAACTCTGAGCGTCTGTGAATCTGCCTCCAGGAGTCTGCAGGAGGGTCGACTGTATTCAAATATGGTTTACAGAAAGTGGAAAAGCAGAGACAATCCTCCGGTCTGACTGTGTTCATCCACCTGTCAGTCAGCAGACACCTGATCAGCTGACCTGAGAGCGACGTCAGCTGATCAACGAGGCAGAAAACATTGAAGCAGAGAAGTTATAATGAGATGAAGATTAGACCAGTGCAATCAAGGCCGAGCTTTCACTGGTAATCTGAAGATTAAACCAAAGTGCTGCTGAAGAGCTGCGCAGAGAGCAGCACTCAGTTATATGTGACAATATATTAATTTAAAAGGATTAATGAAAGCCATTTAACCAGAGAAAGGCCTGCGCTGCTGATGCTGAGCCGAGGGAATAGAAACTGTGCGGCGTTCTCTCCAAACATACGGTTTTAAAGATCACGTGACCCGCGGTTCAATACAAATGTGTGTTCGGTGATTTTCCCACCAAGCCTGAGCTCATCGCAGAGCTCCAGCACAATTAACTCCGTCACAGAATCTGATGGAGCTGATTGGAACATCTCC
This sequence comes from Lagodon rhomboides, assembly GCA_039737535.1. NCBI lineage: Eukaryota > Metazoa > Chordata > Actinopteri > Spariformes > Sparidae > Lagodon > Lagodon rhomboides. The sequence continues at coordinate 20,473,643 of CM077795.1, forward strand.
TGCACAATTTCCAACCATTCAGCCTGATCTTTGGGATCTTAATGATCATCGGTGGCTCTGAACAGTGTTCGTCCACACGGCGCGTCTCTCTAATGAGCCCAGCAGCAGGTCCAGCAGGGTCCCAGAGGTTAATGAATGATCGCTGGAGGAGAAGCCACCGGTCACGGTGATGCTGCACAAATGTGTGTCCTGATGAGAATGTGACGCTGATTAAACTGAGGCTGAGCCCACAGGGACAGAACCTGTGTGTGAATGCTTAATGAGTTTACAGCTGCATACTGGATGCACATGGACTTTGTGGGTTTGAGTCCAGAAACATCAAATTTCTGACCTAATTGGTTGTGTGTGGGTCAACACCTGTCTCCAACCCAACACTGAGGCCCTGTTCAGACCTGATCAGCACCAATCGGACCAATCACGACACATTCAGAGGTGGTCAGAGCCCCACATGGGTCCTGGACCACAGTGAAGGACCACCTAGTCAGCTGATGTCCTCTGTGGGGGGAGGAGGAGAAGACCCAACAACTGAGCTGCAGGAACCTCAACAGCACCAGACTCCCTTAACAAAGTGTTTGATTTAAGAGTTGTTGAGTTGGAGACACTTTATAAACTCTGTGAAACTCTGTCTCTGACTCATTCTGCATTATTTGGACCTTCTTGTAAATTCAGCAGATGTTCTACATGAACTTCTTTCTGTCTTTGTGTAGAAACATGGAGTCATGCATGTCATACAAACATGTTTGTCCCTGAGATGTACTTGCTTATTGGCATATAGAGCAGGAAGAGGAGGTCCGATCAGTGAGACGACGGTTAATATAAACTCAGAACGGTCCTCTGTGATCGGATCAGGTCTGAACAGCCTCGGTGTTGTGATGAGAACCCAACAGGCCCTTTAACACACAAGTGCCTGAAGTAAGAGTCTTTCAAGCATACAGGCGAGAATTACCAACACAAAGCTGCTCAGTTTGTCCATTCAAGGTTAGAAGGGGCTGAATTACTTTAGTTGTAGCCAAGCAGTGGAATAAACCTGCATAAATATCTGCATTCCCCCGCGCAGAGAGCTGAGACATGCAACTTTCTTTGAGCATTAAAAACTAACTCAGGCTCAAAACAGCCCATTTCATTAAAATCTTGGCACATGCAGCATATCCCCCTTTGTGATGTGTGCCAGCAGCCTTTAAGAGGAGATCCACACGCATTAAAGTTCACAATGGTAAATTCCTTCCCCCCTGCTGCTTGACCTCAAATTACTTGTTCACAGTTGAGAAGAAAGGAAGGGAAGAAGGAAGCAGAGGAGGAAGTGGTGGCGGAGGATCAGGCCGAACGGAGAGGCTCTTTTTATTCTGTCGTGGTGAAAGTGAAGCACTGTGAGGCCGGAGAGAATCCTCTGACCTCCTCCTCTCTTATCAGAGATGAGCGCTGATAAACAGCCGATCTCGGTGTCACCCGATGTGTCGTGACAAGACCGCCGACGGCAGAGGCATCGCTTCTCGAGTCATACGATCCGAACGCGTGCACGCTCCACGGTGAGAGGTGCTGACATTTCCCATCAAAGCATCGGGAGGAGACGAGTCGACGCTGACAGCGACGCTGAGCAGCGAGGCCGCGGAGCTGGCAGGAAGCAGAGGCTGAGGTCAGGACGCCGCCGCGCTCCCTACGAGGCGAGAGTAACGCCTCGCTGCCGGCGACGAAGCCGCTGCTGCTGAATGTGGGTCACTCTTCCTGGCTTCGCCTGAGCTTTCCCTCCTCCAGCCTTTATTTGGAGCCAGGGCATTTGAATACTGCATGTTGTACCCCGGGCTCTGGAGCACTGCACTGTGCACGTGCACGTAGCTGAGGACAACATGAACACTGTCCGTGTGTGTGTGTGAGTGTGTGTGTGTCCATTAGTCACCAGAGTCTGGATTGGCAGCTCATCACGGACGACTCGTGACGTGCACGCAGCGACCCGGCTGCTGGTTCAAGTCTGGCTCAGGTTAAACTGGTGACGCGACCTGGTGAAGTGTCGTATGAATAAACCAGCGAACATCATCTCTGGCTCCACACCAGCTGCAGCTGCTCGGCTCACTGAGGTTAGCTCTAGTAGAAATAATTATCATTTCATTTGCTACAGCAGGCGTTGGTGCTGGTGCTGAAATAAAGATGGAGTCAGTGTTCACAGATGACGACAGAGGAGAAGCTCGTGTTGGCCACAGTTGTTATAGAATAACAGATGTGCTGTGATGAGATATTACTGTAAAGACATCACCAGTGTCTGAGAGTTAAAGCTCAGCAGTTAATCTGAGATGTTTCGGTGCCCTTGAAGCTGCGACAACAAGACAAGCTGATGTTTGAGGGACTCAATGAGATCTGACTGACTTCTCTTTAATAATAAAAAATGTCTTTATGTTTCTATCAAAGAAACTGTAGCTGCATGAAACTGCATTATTATATCTTTAACCAGCTGGTGGTGAACAAAGCCCAGAGAAAGAACCACAGTTCTGATCACATCAGAAACCTGTTCTGTCCGTGTGTTAGCATCTATCTGGAGAACAAACACTCGCTTTAGTCCTCGTGTGTCTTCACTGTGTTCAGTCACCAGGTTTATAAGCTGCCATCTGGTGCTAAGCAGGAAACGTCCAGCGGGCAGCCGTCACCACAAGAGAAGGAGGTACAGCTATACGAGCCACAGACCACTGTTCAAGACTGTGTTTCAACATTTGTTACTGTCAAACCACTGGATATTAATAACAAGATGTGGGGACATATTCCAGCTGATTTTGCAGCTGATAAACGGTTGACCACTGTGTTCAAGAGAACATGACAAACCACTGGAAATGTGAAATGAGAAATCATTTTTCATCCATGTTTGTGACAACACAACTGATATTTCTGATGATTTTGGAACATTTTCCAGCTGACGAGTGTTTTTGTGCCTAAACTTAACAGAGCGTCAGCACAGTGTTAGAACATGAAGTCCAATCTGACACTGAAGACATGAACGATGACAACATAAAGGAACAATCAGCTGATTGCTGTTCATGGAGCTGCAGAGTCGGGTGATTATTCTCTCAGATGATTTGTGATCTGAGCAGCTATTAAATATAAAAATACTGATTAGTGGATCTTTTTAAAACCACAGGTGAAGCAGTCTTGCCTGAGTGACTCCAGCCACTGACTCTCTAAATGACTGTGATTCCAACCTGATGATATTTGTGATCCACTCATCATCCTGCTCATGTGTTGTCGATACAGAGCGTGATGATGCTGATGAACACAGCTTCTATCATGAGATCGATCCTGTGGCAGTCAGTCAGCTGTGATAGTGAGCAGGAGGAAATACTGCAGATGATTAAAGATATGGAATCACTCCGCAGCAGACGATCAGAGCTCGCTTCACGACGTTAAACACAGCGATGCATATCATTAATGTATCGGCTGAGTGACTCTGACACGGCGCTCCTCCCCGTCCTGCTGCATGACACAACGCTGAAATCTGGGGCAGCTTCCACAAGTGGCCGGGCCCTGGCCTCTGTCCGCCCGGCACACCATCATCTGCAGTAACAAGCCACAGATCTTCAAAGCTGGACGAGTGATGAGGAGGAAATGTGGAGGAAGGATGCAGAGGGAGGCCTGATTCATCTTTAAAGACGCTCCTTACTGCATCTTTAATCGCCTTCCTCGATGCGAAGGGACGACTCGACAGTCGGCTTCCACAACTATTGAATTCACACCCTGTTGAGTGGAGTCGCTCCCGAGGCTCAGGCCGGCTCCTCCTGCTGCCCCGTGTCTGTTTTAACTCGCCTGTTTTCATCACTCCTCATTTCCATCCCTGCGAGGGGCTGCAGAGGCTTCCTGCTGGAGGGCGCGGTGGTGTGTGGATGCTAACACGCTCAGCTAAATGTTTCAGGAGGCAGGGGAGAAGACAAAGCCTCCCTCGTACTACAAAGCCTTGCTGTAACTTTGTCACACCACCACGCCACGACTGACTCGATCCACAGACGCTCCTTCCTCTGATTTAATGACACTATTCTGTAGCTGAGGTTTGAGATGAAGAGGAACATCAGTGAAGTGAAGAACAGGATGATGACTGATGCTGGATCATACAGAGGAGGAGTCGTCACTGCTGCCCTGCCGGTGTGGAGACACATGTTTGGGATTCCTGAGGCAGTGATTGGTTAACGCTCCACTCTACAAGCTTTTCACCACACGTTTATTCATCCTTCAAACTAAAAGAGGCTGATTATACTGTGACTGTCCATCGCCTGAGTCTGATTGGAAGGTGACTGCAGTTTCTTAGTAAATAACAGATGTAATCACATCAGAGTCAACACGTCCGCTTCAGCCACTGATTATTCATGAAATTACACAGAAGCCACTTTCACATCAAACGCTGGGAAATTATTCCAGTTTTAAAGAATCCTAATCAGAGTTTCAGATCGAGGCTGAGACGACGACGGTTTCAGAGAAGAGCAACGACACGACTGAAGGGAACTTTCTGCTTCTCGCTGGTGTTTCTCTGTAAACTGGACAACAGTAAAATAATGTGTGTTTCAACATCTGCAAACCGCTGGATATTTATGAGAAGTCAGGACATCTTTCAGCTTCGTTTGTGGAGACAAAACTCGACATTATTCACAAGCTGTGAAAGAATTTACAGCCAATAATTCTTTATTCTTAATAAGTCGTCGGGACATTTTCCAGGCCTGACAGTGAGCGAGGCGGCTGCCAGCCGGAGTCACTGTTTCATCAGTTGTGAGCACGAAACCGCTCGACATTTTTAATGAGAAAACTTTCCAACTGTGTTTTTGGCAGCAGAACAGAACTGGATCTATCTGACGACTCATCGGGATGATCTTTAACCAAACGAAGGAGATTTTTAACAACATTTTCCATCCACGATGTTTTCTAACACTAACAGAGCGTCTCTGTGCCGAAACCCGACCCGAGCGTAAGAACAGCACCGCCACAGCGATACAACTCTCAACATATCCTCCACATCTTCTAACATTTACTGTGTTTCCATCTAATCTGATGATATAATAATATCTGTGTTCATAAAAGCATCAAGAAGCTGCAGAGAGGCTGCTGTTAATAAGTGAATAATTACTTAATTTAAGTGTAGATTTCATGTGTCAACGTAGAAAACATGTTTTCCAAATGAAAGTTTATGAGGGCTGAGTTTGACTGACGGATGTGTTTGGGTCATAACCTTTAAAATGAAATCAAGTCTCTATTAATAAAGCGTTCCTGCAGGGAGAGATGATGTTGGTTTTATTGTCAGAGCTTAATGAGTTATCGAGGCTTAATTAAAACCCCTAAATTTAGATCTGTTAGAGGCTCCATTAGGTTACAACCATCATATTTACAGTGTGTTTCATCATTGTTCCTCAGCCAGTCAGCCAGCGGTTCTCCTCTCCCCGCTGCATTCACGCCTACGAGCAGGGAAAACTTTGTTTCCTCGAGCTTTGTCAAGTGCAAATAATCATTTATTCTCTCAGCCTGAATACTGTGTTGACAGCCGAGGAGAGGAAGGCGAGCAGAGAGCAGAGAGTCGAGTCGAGCTGAGAGCCGAGCCTCACGCTCCCTCAGCTCGGCCTCCTCTCGCCGTGGGGTCAACACACAACTTAACGCTGGGAAATATTATTTACTGGCACGGCCATTATGGTGCTTCTGAGACCGTCCTGATGTCAGAGAATACAACAATGATTACAGACGCTCGCAGGAAATATGGAACATTTAAAGCTGCTGTTCAGAGCTGGTAAGATGTTTGTGTGGTGGAGGGAGCGAGGACCAGAGCCAGCAGACCGGAGGCAGGAGGAGGCAGGAGGGAGTCAGCACACTGACTAAACAGATAGAATTCATCTTCTCTAAAACAACAATGTGAGAAATCATTTAAAAGAGCTCAGTCGCAGTGGAGAGTCCAGAAAACAAACTGTTCACAACTTGCTCAGCATCACATGACAGACAGAGTCGGTCAGCAGCCGGCTGATGAACACAGCAGATTATTCATCAGCTCTCAGAAGCTGCAGAGATGAGGAACAGCTAAAAGACAGTTCAACACTTCACCTCAACGTCGAAACAGAAAACTCTCCTCTCGAGTGTTTCTGACTGGAGTCATTGTTCATCCTGCTGTTGGAAAGACGTCCGGATCACTTACTACCAACTACCAACAACACTGCAGCTGTTTCAACACAACTAAAGACAGAAGACAGAAGACAGGAGACAGACGCATGTCCACTGAGGGGAGAGTAACAGTAAGGACAGCCGGTCTGGTGTCGTAGTTGAAGATGAAAACAGTTAATTTCAGTTAATTCATCTAGTTCATCTTTAAAGGAGACGTGAGAGCAGATGTTCCATAAATCCAGCCTGAAACTGAGGCTGATAGGAAACCAATCATTGATTATTCTTAATCATTCCACAGCCAAATAGCCAAATCTGTTGTTGATCAAACCCTGATGACATCATCACACACATCTATGTAACCAGTACAATGTGAATATATACATTATATTAATAATTAATCATGCCTGGTTCCATCTCTGCTGGACTGATGATGAAACTAAAACACATGATGGAGATAAAGTTCTGCATGTATTCACAGTCAGTCATCTCTTATTCCACCTCTATAAGTCACCTAATACACTTAAATGCCAGTAAACAAGGTGTAATGTTCCTTTATGTTATAAAGTGCAGAGTTATGAGACTCTCTGCAGTCCTGATGAGTCTCAAACATCTGTCAGCTGGCCTGATAGACATCTGCTCCATGTGTAGAAGGTAAAGATAATCAATGACAGTATCTGCGCTCCTTCTCCTCTACAGTCCTGCTGTGTGGCTGCAGCCAGGCTTCTCAACACAAACTGCTCGGAGCAGCAGTTCACTGCACATTATTCATACGATCCCGTCCTGAGAGAAACACTGTGGATGTTCAGCCACCACTTCAGAAGGTGGAGCGTGCAGCGCGGCCACGTTTTAACCCCATCGCCTCCTCTTTATCTCACCTGAGTGTAATTAGTGCTGGCACATCACTGAGCTCAGCGGAGGGGGAATTAATGAGAAGGATGAAATATGTGATTACATGCTCGTTTGGCTCTTTAGACCGAAAACGAACATAAATGTAAAATCCCAAGACGGAGAATATGTCATGGACAGGGATTACATAACACGGCCACATGTACATGCACCCGCGCTCTCATGCTGCCACACACTGCTCCCATTACTTCTAATGTTGTGTGAAACCTTTATCTAATTATGTAGCTCTGAAGACGTCAGTGGTAATTGTTCAGAGGCTCATTTAGACGTGTAGATCCTATACTTCATATAAAGCCATCCTACGGGGACTCACACTGCACAGCTCTGTTTACATGCAGACTCACTGCCTCCAGCCTGGAACTTGGACAAATTGCCGACGATTACATGCAAACATAATTAAAAAGGGAGATATAAGACTGCAGTTTCTGACAGGGGGGAGATGTAGGATGCCAGCTGAGGCGCATAATGTATTCATCAATAATTCTTGTGTACATGATTGTATGAAGTCCACAAACAGCGGTGTGCAGAGCATGTAACCAGCCTGATCGTACAGGCAGGACGGACCTGGAGGCCTCAGAGCATCTCGTACATGTTAGAGGAGACTTACTTGAGGGTGAACTGCTCCACGGTGGAGTTGGGCATCAGGTAGAGGAAGATGGTGAGCGTCTCTCCGGGCTTCAGAGGTTTCTCCGGCAGCCTGAGGAACATGTTCTTGTCCAGCTGCTTGTCCACCAGCAGCTGCTCCTGGCTGGCCTGGTACAGGCTGATGCTGCCGATGCGCAGCAGGGGGTGCTGTGACAGAGGCTCTCCCCTGGAAGCAGCACCACCCCTGTGGCCTGAGCCCTCGCTGCACTCCCCTTCCCCACTGGGCCCGTGGAGGGTGTAGTAGAGCTCAGCCTGGAGGGTCTCGCTGGTCAGCCCGTCCAGGAGCCCGTCACCGGAGCCTTTCCTGCGACCCAGTGGGGCCACGTTGGTGTTAAACCAGGACGGCGGCAGCTCCAGTTGAGCCAAGCACTGCGCCAGGTTGCCTTTCATGCGACAGGAGGTTTTAATTTCACGGACGTCCCTGAAGGCGTGCAGACGGACGCAGGGCAGCTTGTCCTGAGCCTTGAAGTCGTCCCAGTCGCGGCCGGCGATGTAGAAAAACACCTGGACTGTCGGGTTGTTGGAGAAGACCCGTGCCTGGACAATGAAGGCCCGCACCTTCCAGTTGACTGTGAGCTGGCCGGGGATGTCCAGAGGACTCGTTGGCTGCAGCAGCTCCTTGGACAGGGCCTGGTCCCGGGCGAAGGGCCCGAAGCTTATGTTGATGGCAGGGAGGTCTTTTGTTTGGAAAACCACAAAACTCTCAGAGCGCTGCAGCGGGTGTCCCGAGCCGGGACCGCTGCTGCCTCCCCGACCGCTGCCGCCAACCGTCTGTCCTGTGATCTGAGCCTCCCGCAGGAAGAAAGCCAGCTGTGCGTTGGACATCTTGAAGTTGGCGGGAAGGTAGACATTAGGCGGTGACGGGCTGGCTGTCATAGCTGAGGAGCTGAGGAGGACATCTGAGCTGGTGGGAGAGATTTTACCTGCAAGAGCTGTGGAGAGAAGAAGGAGAGGAGAGAGGTTAAACACTGTTCAGAGTTCAGAGTCAATGAAATCAGAGTTATAATGTGTGAGCAAGAACGAGACGCAGAGATGATGAGTCAGGGAGCAACGAGCAGGACGTCACAGGTCTGCTGCCCTCGCTCAGCCGTGGAGAGGAGAGGGCAGCAGGTCAGCACACACTAATCAGATGATAACAGGTCGACACGTGTCGAGCATCCAGAGCACAGCCGGCCAATCAAACATGGAGTTCACAGCACGTGAGCCGCAGCAACACGTTCAATCAGCGCTCAACAATCAGAACAAACACAAGTCTTCAGGACGGACACAGACACGTTCTGACAGGAGAGTGAGGGTACAGAACAGAACCAGAAGCTGGGATCTGAACACAGAACAGAACCAGAAGCTGGGATCTGAACACAGAACAGAACCAGAAGCTGGGATCTGAACACAGAACAGAACCAGAAGCTGGGATCTGAACACAGAACAGAACCAGAAGCTGGGATCTGAACAGTGTTTACAGTGTTCTCAGTGGAACACATCATTCTGCTCGAACACCTCCAGTCACATCAAAGTAGAGCAAACCATCAGACAACAAACAGAAGGAATGTGACATACTTATCAGAACGACCCAGAGCCGAGCACACAAACACAGTTTCCTGTCCCCATGGTCCAAATCAGAGATTAAAAGTCCCATATTCCAAATGGTTTTATCATTGAGATCGCATCCTTTAAAAGTGTAAAAATCAAGAGGATCTCTTTGAAAGGAAAGCCTCTTCACAAGCTGCTGTTACTCAGCGGGTACTCCACAGAAGTTTGCCTCCCTTTTTGGTTCCTCTTTAGAAAATCTCTGTCATGAGCTGAGAAAGAAGAATAAATGAGGGCGAGAGAAGAAAACAGCAACAGCTCCACTCGGCGACCACGTCCTTGTTGCTGGGCTTCTTGAACTTGTGCTCGTCTAATTCCCCGCGGCTGAGGTCCTGGTTTCAGAGTGCTTCAGTGGCTCAGCCCCACGCTGCAGCTCTTTCATTCCCAGACTGAGCGTGGCTCCAGGACACACTCTGATCGACAGGCAGAGCCTCCTCCCGGTTGGTGGGCTGGACGGGAACTAGAGACAAAGCCTCTGACGCCGCCCCATCTTGCCACACCTAGTCTCTGGTCTATAATCACCATTTGAGCTCCCGGTCAGAGCTGAGACACACAGTCCTCAGAGGACTCGACTCACAGCACACACACACACCACACACACACCGGCACACACACGGAGGCGAAAGAAATAACACTCTCCAGCTCGATTCATCCTCTCCCTCTGGACGTGTTCAGGCAGACTCTTATGTGTGTGTATAAGGGCTGAGTGTGTGTGTGTGTGTGTGTGTGTGAGGTGGGGCGGGGGATGGATGTATTGCCTGAATGCCTCCAGGCAGAGAGAGAGAGAGTTGGAGAGTGAGAAGGAGAAGGAGAGAGGGAGGGATTAGGTAAAGATTATTGATGAATTAGCCTAGCTCTCCTTCCCTCCTCCTCCTCCTCCTCCTCCTCCTCCTCCTCCCCCTGCCGTCCCTCCCCCTCCTCCTCCCTCGTTTCGTCTGCTTTAGCCCCATGAGAAATCCATGAGAATGAGGGGATACCAGCCGGAGGGGGGAGGGGAATCTGGACTGCCTCCCTGCTTCGCTCACATGTGCCTGGAATTCCCATAATAAAGGAGAGAGGGATCCGTGTGTGTGTGTGTGTGTGTGTGTGTGTGTGTGTGTGGGCCCCATAAACTGAATGGCAAACAGTGGGGGCAACAAAAGATGAAGCCACAGCCGGGGAAACATCCCGCACTTACAAATGAGCAGTCGTAGCCATAGAGAAGGCTGCAGGAGCTCTAATGATGAGAGGAGCTACTTAGAGGCTGTCTGCTGTGTATCGACCACAACCTCTCTACCTCTCAGGAATGTGTGTGTGTGTGTGTGTGTGTGTGTGTGTGTGTGTGTGTGTGTGTGTGTGTGTGTGTGTGTGTGTGTGTGTGTGTGCTGCCGTCGCCTTGATCAACATTAAAAGCGACAAATATGCACAGCACTCCACAAACTTCCTCCAGCTCTCCTCCACCGGAGCGCCATCTGCTCCACTCTCCTGGGTCCAAACACAGCCACCGTCACCGCCGTGTCCCACTGTTACTGTATATTTCAGCAGTCGTGTGACTGAACCGGCAGGCTCAGCCTCAGGAAGGATCGAATATGGATCATGTGTATGGAGATATACTAATCCCAATACACCCCCTGCCCGCAGCAGTCAGTCCTCAGTGCCTGTGCATGTCTAGGTCCTGATTCTTGCTGGAATGGACGGGTCGGGGGAAGTGTTCAGGAGCTAACTAGCTAGCTGATGTCACAATGTTACATGACAGTCCTGCATTTCAAAGTTACATTCCTCCACTTTGATAAGATATGATGCCCCATGAAACGGCTAATAGAGAGCTAGTGTGTGACAGGCAGCAGCCGGCAGAAGGATTCAGTCTGTTAAAACACAGATTAGTTCACATTTTAACTCCTCTGGTTCCCTCGTCTCAAAGTCTCTGAGTGTGTTGAATGTGTTTTCAGTTCATGTGTGAAATAAGGTGTGTGGACGATAGCATTAATGTCCCTCAGTTTAGTCATAAAGCTCTTCATGTGTTAAAAAACAGTTAGCGGTTGCTAACAAGTGTCTGAATGAGACTACAGAGGTTGTCGGGGATGTTAAACGTCCTCACAGCGAACACGGAGACTCGTCTCCTCACTAGTCCGTCTTTACAGGCCCACTTTAGTTCCACACTGTTCTAACTCTGACTTTACAACTTGTACACTGATCAGTTTATAGCTTTTTGGGATTTCCCCCCCTGAATTGTTTCAAGGTCTCATTGACACTCCAAACACACAGGGGGCAGCATATCACCAGAAAAACTGCTAACTGTAGCTGTTAGCTAGTGAGCTAGTTAGCTCAATAAGCAGTGCATCTAGCCGTCCGGACTGGGAGCTCAGAGCAACAGGCTAGCTGGTTAGCATGCTAACTTCAGTAACACATAGATGTCTGACATCAAACAGCTCTCCCCCTCACATGCTGTTAACAGAGCCGTGACGTCTCTTTCATGTTAAAGCTCTTACGTATCGTCCCTTTACAGCTCTGCAGTTCCTGCTGAGGCTGAAGCTGAGCTGATATTTGAACAGTCGATGTCTCTCGGCGTCTCGAGGCAGCTGTGGCCTGCAGCTCAGAGAAACCTTGAATCTCAGACCTGCTGGTTCTTTTAAAGCCTGAATGTGAAACTACTCTCCTGCCTCCAGAAACTACTGTCGAGGTGTCCTTGAGCAAACGGAGCTCGTCTCCATGTGTTGCACAAGCACCTGCTGCTGGCCAAACAGCCACAGAACAAAATGGTCTCCAGCTTGCTGCTGTGTTTTTAATGGTGATTTAGTTTTTAAAGCAGTTTTCCTGTGACTCGGTCCTGCCGACTGCTCCTCCCTCCTGCATCTGTTCAGTTAAACACCGGGAGGCTGCAGGACTCATCGGGGAACTTAAGGTAAAACTGTGACTCCCAACAGCTTGCTGACATTATCTGAGAGCGAGCAGCCAATAACAGCCCGATGTGGGACTGCTGCTATCATCAGCGATGTGCTAACCCTCCTCTGGATCGACTCAGACAGGGGGCACATTCTGCCAATGTGAATCAATTAGCAGAGGAAATACACAGAAACAAGAGAAACTCAAAGGGAGACTTGCTTCATTTATACTTTTGGACAATTATCCTGATTTGATACAAAGTTCTGTTTCTGTTTATTGAAATATGATGAAAATCCTCCTAACAGAATCCTTTTACACTGCAGAGGTCAGGGACGTATTCAGATTTTAAAAAAGCCAATCACTTTTGAAAATGTTTAATTCACATGTGACATTATTGTACACATGTACTAATGAATGTGTATAAAAGTTGTCCTGATGACCTGACATCACCAATACAATCAATAAAAACAATACAATAAATACAAATACAATAAAAACAGCAGGTTTTCAGCTGCAAATTGTCTCAATGTCACAAACAAAATACCGTATTTTTCGGACTATAAGGCGCACTTAAAATCCTTAAATTTTCTCAAAAATTGACAGCACGCCTTATAATCCAGCGCGCCTTATGTATGATTACTTGTTGTGCTTACTGACCGATTTTATGTGGTACAATGCGCTCAAAAATCTGTCGAAATGTGTAAGTACGACTTTGGTAAGCAGCGAAGCCGCTCTGCTCAATGGATATTCGGTACGCTGTGTCACTCCCTGATCGGCCCGTAACAGGACCCCTGAGCAGTCTACAAGACTGCCTGACTGTAATGTCTAAACCAGACAACTAGACTAACTCAGACACTGAAGATGAAGAATTCGATGGATTTGTGGAAGAGGAATGAATCAATAAGTGAGTGTATTTTTCTGTACCGGTATTTGTTGTTACAACTGAGTTGAATAAAGTTTGATTTACCGGACTGTGTTGTTTTGCTTAATGCGCCTTACAATCCGGTGTGCCGTATCGCCCGAAAAATACGGTACACGTTTATGTCGACACGGCTGAAAATCTTGAACAGTGGTCTCTGGTTTGGCAGCTGTCCTGAGAAATGTCCCAACATCTCATTAAAAAAACACATTTGTCCCAAACCGTTCCAGCGTCACAAGTACAGTTTACCTCCCCTTAGCATCGGGCTCTGTCTGTGTTCAGAGCCACTGGATTCAGTTTCAGTACGAGTTTAACTCAAGTTTGATCTTTTTGTGAGAATGAGGACAAATGTGTTTCCTGAGAAGAAAAGCTTGTTGCGGATATACTTCAAAGTTAAACTCGTTCTAAAACACACACACACAAAAAACCCCAATAAGTGGACTGATGATTAAATTCTCGGCTGCAGTAAATCAGCAGAGTTGTGTCGGGATCGTTTGTTTCTTTCTTCTGTAAAGTGTCTTTCTGTGCAGACGGTTATTGGCAGCACAGCAGAAGGAGAGAAGCAGGGCCTCAGCCTCAAAGTGGCCGATACGTTCATTAATTGACATCAGACAAAGTAATCTGATGAATACAGAGTGCCCTCACACACACACACACACACACACAGAGCAGATGTTTCACGTAATGGGAGCACAACAGGAAGAGAATTCAATTCAATTTGGCCCGAGGTCTAATAGGACATCAAGTGGAAGAGGAGGCCGATCGGGTTTCACACTGGAAGCCCATCTGTGTCCGACGTCTCTTCAGACCCACCTACCCCCTGATGTCGTTAGCAGAGACGAGACGAGACGAGAGCACCCCGATGCATCGTACGCTGTAATCAGCTTCTCACATGACACGGCCAGGCCTCGGGGCTCAGAGGACAGCCTGCTGTGTTTGATGCTGTTCACTGGATGTTTGGTCACTGAACAGTTTCATTGAATTTGAAAAGGATCAGGAGACACCGGAGCAGCCGTCAGGTGACCTTCAGGCTCAGCAGATCAGGTGTCTCTGCTGGAATGCTCCGTGTGCAACACTAACAGGAGTGTGGGAGAATCCAAACGTGAGTAAAGGTGAGACAACGAGTGACAGATCAGGTCTCTGTGACAGAACAGATTCACTGCAGGAACATAATGTTTCCATCTGTGGATAGATTATTATTTCTACATAAATAATGTCAGTAACAGACGGAGACGCTACCTGAAGACCAAACACGATGTTTTCTGACCCGAACCAGAACATAAACAGAAACATGAAACTGAAGCTGAATCACTGAGTCAACATTATGTACACAGACATAATCTACTGCGGCGATGACGTCGAGGAACAGACCGGTGAGTAAACTGTGTGTTGGGATAAAGTGTGAGCGTCAGGAAACCAGACACTCTGAACACAAACAGTCCAGCCTGTGTCACTTCCTCCGGTTACCCTTCATTTCTACACATTCAGATCTAAAAGGATCTGGAAACGTTTCTGATCTCTTCAGCACGCTGACGTGAAAAATCCTGGTTCTATAGTCAAATGAAATACTTAACTGTATCTCCTGCTGCCCTACAGAAGCTGTCAAACATAAAAGCCGGCTGCCAAGTGAAGGGGAAACATATAGAGAGGTGTCACGGAGAGGGCAGACATTTGATCTTGAGAAAGAGGAGTGCATAAATGTCTCTTCAAGTAAAAGGTCAGGAGAAATTGTTGAGAGGGTTTAGAGAGAGATGGAGCATCCTTACAGCATCACTAATGTTCCCGAGCCGAGGGTTTCCCCATCGATCTCCATCTAACCCGTCACTCCCCCCGTCTTTTACTCTGCTACACTGCTATTACATCTGGACCGCTGAGCCCATCCCCCTCCAGAACACCGAGTACTGATCCCGCTGCAGTAAAGTGGGAGATTCCTCTGAACAAACACACTAAGTGCACTTTTTCTTGTCGACTTTTCATTTTAACGTCCCTAATTCAGATTCCACTTCTGCTGAGGCCCGTATGCAAATAAAGACCCAAAATCTAAAATGGTTCACATTATCATTCAATTAGCTATAAATGCAACACAAAGTGCAGATGAAAAGACGTGTTAGCCCGAGGATGAGGCTGTATTAGCACTTGAAACACTAGTGGAGTCCTACTTTTGCCCCTCTCTCAGGAATGTCTATTTCCATCTCAGCGGGACCTGGATTACCTTCACAAACGGGCTCACGTGGATTATCTCAAACACAGCTTTATAGTTCATCTCTATATGCAGAACCAGCGGAGGTCTGGTCCAGCCAGCGGGTCTGCATGCAATCAGATCGCTTTGGTGATTTAGATTAAATCAGTCTCCGGCTCTTTGTCATTAACTCTGATATATGATATGTTCCATCAGAACATTTCCAATTTCCATCAGACTGAACGGGTCAGAGACCAGAACGAGCTCGTCAGTAATCACACAGCTGACGGAGGAGGAGCTGTGGGGCGCCGCGGTGACATCATCAACCAGAGAACCTGTCGGTGACGTTTAACTGAACTGTTCTTCTCAGTTTGTGTATAAATGTCGGTCAAGTTTCCTCTCTGCAGAACTTGGACATGTTGAAACTTCTGATTTTAATGTTATGTTGTGACGACTGTGTGTTTCTGCTCAGGAAAAGATCACGTGGCTGGAAAATGTCCTGAGGTTTCACATGTTTACACCAACGTTTAAACGATCTAATCACATGTCAGAGATTTGGTCTTAAAATTGTCGCACCTCAACACATCCTCCGTCAAACACTTCCTGAAACATGGAATCGTTTGAATCATTTCTTCTCCGTCTCACTGAACTGGTTTATAACCAGATGTGAACATCTGTGACAGACTGTGTCACTGGTTCATCAACATTCAGTGCTTCATACATTTACACAATATTCTAATGATTTGATCTTTAATCTCTGTCTGTCCACAAACAGCCTACATTTAATCTGTAGAGTTCAGAAGTACTATCTGCTCTTCACCTGCTTATCCTCTCAGTCACCTTCATTTTTAAAACAAATCCCTGATTAATATTCTCTCCCACATCCAAACACAACGCCGCTTGACCTTTACAACTTATTGGCAGTTAATCTTTTGCCTCCTGGAGCAGAGGACTGTATCTGTAGGTGACCACGTGTCCGTGGGCAGATTCTATAGGCGCTGCTGAATTAACAGTGTAGAAAAGACTCTTGTAGATATCCAGCAGCTCTGCAGAGACTCTGTGATGCTCCACACAAGAGGATAACAATGGATGGTTGATGATCTGAGGCCGCTGAGCCCAACTTCCTCTGGATGAAGCGATTCCCGCGTGGGGTTTTAAGAGACGGCTCAAAACTCGCCCTCGATTTCCGATCGATGGCTTCCTGTGGCCGGGACGCGTCGGACACAGCGAGGTAATTCAGCGAAGCTACAGAGGCTCAATTAGTGCAAGAAGAATGTTTTCTCTGTTTAAGTCTCACGTTGTAATTCGGCTGATAAGAGCGGTGGATTTCCACATTAAAATCCTGGTGCAGCTTTAATGAGGCATAATTTGCAGATTAAAAGGGAGAATATATAACCAGCGTGACACTATCAGTGGGAAATGGAACATTTCATCATTGATCCTTTATATGCTCTCATAAAATCATCCATAATTTATGTCATCAGTCGGTCTTATCTGGTCCAGCGGCGGCTCTAACGGAGGATGATATAACGTGTTCTCCTGATTAAAGAGCAGCTAACAATCCATCGCTGACTTCCGTCACTCCTCCTGACGAGCCGAACCAAAACCAAAGCCGCTGTTGACATCAAATATTTACCCACCAATTAGTCCGGAGCTGAGCAGAGGAGGAAGAACTGAAGGTTTAGGGATGAAACGTGTTTTAAGACGTCTTTGAACGGATACAAAACATCCTCACACCCTCCTCTTCCTCTTCCTCTGTCGGAGTTTTGATCATGAGAGGCTGAAGTCAGCGTCTGTCCATGAACGCTGGACCTCCTGACTAATGACTGGAGGCTTCGCAGCAGGTATTTCTCACAGTCAGCCTCCATGTGTGATGAACGACGTGTTGATACGATAAATGTTCATTTCTCTCAATCATGGAAGTTTTTACAAGCTCCACAGTTTACAGTGTTTCTCTGGTGACGCTTCATATCGAGTGTTAGTCAGAAGATAAGAAGTACAGATGCACCGTATGGATTGTGTTCAGTTTGGAGCTTCTCAGCGGGTCGAAGTTAGTTTGATATTCTGTCAGTCCAGCAGTGTCGGGATGTGTTCTTCATATTCTGACAGATTCTGTCCACCAACACTTCAGTCGAACACACACTCACACTTTAGCTCAACAAAAAACCTGTTGGAGTGAGTGAACACAAACTCTTTAGTATTTGTTATTAACTGCTGGAGCTTTTGTTGGTCTCCATCTCTGCCGGTCGCTCCCTGATGAAGGCCTCATATCTGAACACTTGCTCTGTTTTCTGAATACATTCGGAGGCTGAAGAGGTCAACAAAGAAGCTTTTAAATTCAAATTCAGTTGGCATGGGACTCAACAACAACCTCAACAAGTCTGCTGCAGCTCACAGAGAGGAGGAGGGGGGTGGATGCCTCACACTGGAGCTGACCTGTGAAGCTGCAGATGTTCCTCAGCTCCAACATGGCCCCCGCCTTCTGCTGCCCGACGCAGCCTCATAGGCACGGCCGCTGCATGCCTTAGTAGTGTATTGATGAAAAGATGCAAATGTCCGGAGGCAGGATGATCTGTGCCTCAATACCATCTGAGGCTGACGCAATCTATAGGGCTCGAGACAACAGCGCTCCCATAGGGGCCGGCTCTGTGTGAGGTAAACTGAGCCGCTCGGTATTATTCAGCCGCTCGTACAAAAGGATTTCCTTCCAAAGGCTCGTACAATAGGATTTACTGTATTACTGGACGCATTAGACTCAAATCTCTGGCTAGTTTCTACGTTGTGATTCATATCATGGCTGTTTTATTAATCCAGTTAGTTGCTGAGCAGATGAATCTGTAGCTTCCTGTGTTCCACGTCAGATCTATACGTCCAAATCATTTGTGCAATTAAACCGTTTATGCTCCAATCAGAGTCTTTATAGTCTGTTTTGATTAGTTTGACTGTTTTGTTGGTTGTTTCAGATTCAGTTTTAATCCTTTAACTTGGCTTCACTCGCCTGTTTCATCCCATTACGTTCACAGATGCAACGACCTAATTTCCCCACGGCGATCAATAAAGCTTCATCTTATCTTTTTTTTTATGGAGCATTATAGACATTTTAATCTAAAATGATGACATCCCGTTAAATGAACGGGCCAGGCTTCTGAAATGAGCCACGCATCCGTGAACCAAAAAAATATCCTCAATGATTCGAATGAAAGAAAATATATCAAGTTACAGCCATAAAGCAGGAGAGAGAGTCTTGAATTACACTCAATTTACCTCCGTTTTACACCATCATTTTGACCGATCTGTCAATGGTTCTGCCCCGAGGAGAGCAAGGACAACGCTGATGCATGCATTTCCCCCAGACGAGATAGCTCTCACATTATTTGGCCCATCATTCACAGATGGAAGTTAAGTTCACGTGGACGGATCCTCGTCTCACAGACTCTCAGCCGGGTGACTCTGATCTCACCGTCCTCCCTGGCAGAGCCTGCGTTCCTGACGTTTATTGTAATCACTGTGGGTCTAATTAATGCTACATTATGCTGATTTGTAGCTTAAACATTGGCAGTCTTTCATCGTATTTGACCAGATTCAGCAGTCGGGCTCTGATTGCAGCCCGCTGGGGATCATAAAGCTCTGCTGAACATTGTAACAGGATACAACACTGGATAAAGCTACTTTTTATTACCATATATGTTTTCAGCCCTCTGGCGTTCGCCGTTAATGTGTCGAGCTAAGATTAAGTGCAGGACACATTATTGGAAAGGTTGGCCGGGACACGGGAAAAAAATAAAGCTCAGATATAAAGATTTCTTTTGTAATCCCAGAGGAACAAACTGAAGCAGAGGAAATCTAACGAGCTCGCTGTGAGAGGAGGAAAACTAGCAACACAGTGAAGAACACATCTATAGTTATGAGGACATTCACAGTGTATTTATAGAGAAGTGCAGTCGGTAGAAATCAGTCTGTATCTCAACACGTCTGGTTCCCTTGTCTCAAAGTCACAGTTTATTCTCCAACATAAATCCATCATTAAATGTCCCTCAGTTTAATTATAAAGCTCTTCATGTGTTAAAAACAGTTAGCGGTTGCTAACAAGTGTCTGAATGAGACTACAGAGGTTGTCGGGGACATTAAACGTCCTTACAGCGAACACGGAGACTCGTCTCCTCACTAGTCCGTCTTTACAGGCCCACTTTAGTTCCACACTGTTCTAACTCTGACTTTACAACACTGATCAGTCTGAAGTGTTTGCTATCGTTATGAAGTCATTGGTTCCCAGTAAGCCTCACTATAACTATACACTGTGTGTGCCACCGGTCACGTGGGGAGAGGAAGGTGGACTAATCCATTTCTGTTATCGACTTGGTGATTGAACAGACTCGTGCTTTGTTGTTCTGTGACTCTGAGGAAACGATCCAGTCGTCTCTGCAGCAGCAGCGCCAACAATTAGACCCAACATAGAAACGAGAGAGGGGGAAAGCTGGCTCAAATGTGATATAATGCTACTTTAATACTATAGAACTACTACAAAACATTTCTCTTGTAGCTGGAGACAATTACAATTAAGAAACAGAAAATGGATCTGAATTATAGACTCAGGCTGAGAAAACATCAGAACAGAATAATTCAGGTTTATTTCAGCTCAGTCACCAGAATAAAATGTTGTCATTATACATTTCTGCAAACTGATACTTGTGATAAAGGAGCCAGAGACCACTGTTCAAGACTGTGTTTCAACATCTGTGAGCACGACCCCACTGGATCCTGGTGACAGAGTGTTTTATGCAGGGGCGCCGCCAGGGATTTTGGGCCCCGTGAAAAGAAATGTAATTTGTCCCTTGTATAGGCCGGTGAAAAAATCTGATGCTGTTTTCTATAAAACTATGCATTTTAATGATATTTTTCATTCCCATATTTGTGGAAAGAACAACATGACAGTTACTTGGTTACTGCTCACTGTCTCCCTTGTAGTCCCACATGCAGGTTTATCTAATTTACGGCCGTCACAGGCTCAGCTTTTAAGATTTTTTTAAGCCATAAGTATCATAGAAATCTTGAAATTGAAATGAATCCGCTGATACCCAACATGTCATGCTAGCTTACTGGGAAAGGAGCTAAATATCGCTTTGAACTGTTTTTACCGCATGGTCCGTGACCTCAATGTGAAATGATTACTTGTAATAATAACTTTCAGTCAGCACTTAATGAGGAATGAGATGTGGATGAGATGAGGGATGAGGAACCTGCTGCTGCTGAAACTGAGCTAGCTTCATGCTGTCTGGCTGCCTTCAGTCTTTACAACTGCTGACATTAGCTTTAGCTGTTCTTAAACTGTGTTAGCTGTGAACTGTGCTCACCTTTCTTTTGAAAGAAATTTGTGAGGAGTCGTCTTCCCTCTCCTTGCTTTCTTTCCCTTCCTGCCTTTTCCTTTCGTTTAAGGCTCCCTCATTTTGCTTTCTTGGGTAAAGACATGTCTTGATAAACAGCAGCCACTCCCCTCGTTAAGCTGTTTGAAGACGCATCTTCCCGGGCCTGCAGCTGCAGGGGTGGACTGAACCATTATGTATTGTGAGGGGGGGGTGAGAGGGCCTCAGACAGCCTCCACTATTTATTTTTTAGACAGAGTAAAGTCTCTCATCCGATTTATTCTGCCAATTTTAAGTTAGTTATGACACTAATTAATTAGAAATAAAAAAATTAAATAAAAACAACAATTTAATTTCAGGCTTTTCGAGGGCCCCCTCCCCCATTAGGGCCGCAGGTAATCAGTCCCACTTTTCCCCCCAGTTAGATGCCCCTGGTTTTATGTGCCTTAAATTAAGCACAGCACTGATACAACATAACATACGGATGTTACAGATCGATGTCTTCAACGAGACACTGAGGCATTTTCCAGCCGATAGAACCAGAACATGATGTTTTTGTGCCTGGACCTAACCGGACCATTAACACAGTGAAATGCTGAACCAAAGGAGATGGATCATAAAGAAATGTGTGCTGCCAAGATTAATTCTGGGTCACTTATTTCTAATGTTGCTGAAGGTTCTGAGTCATCCAGGTCATGGTGATAATAAGTTCTGTATCATATCAACTGGACTCTCAGATTCTTGAAGACTCTTCTTCAGTCCGTTCAGGGTTTAAACCTGTGTGTTCCTCTGTACAGACACACTCACACAGGTAGTGTAGGTTGAACCAGGAGCTGGTCTGTAACCTGTGATGGACGTTTAAAACTGACATGTGACAGTTTCCTGTTGGTTTTCTTTCCATCAGCTGGGCCGACCTGTTGGTTTGTTGTGTAACACAACATTTGCTGTTAAAAACTGTGGCTCTTTAAAAAGCATCTTCACTGTGATGTGAAATCCTCCTACACCACAGAAACAATATTCAGGACGAGCAGGAAATATTTCCTGTGTTGTTGGACGTATTTGCTTTGAAGGACGCCGGGCGGCCCTTCCCCTGTCACACACAGCCTCCCACAAACAGGTTTCTCTGCAAACACAAAAGACTCTTTCAAGGCTGTTTAATCATCAGGGAACAAATACGTGGCGACCTCGGCCCTGAGACGACGGCGCTAACGTGCAGCTTCGCTCGCTAACATGTGTCTCAGGAGAAGCTCTGATCCGTGCTGGTAAACCTTCTGATCGTAGTGATTATATTCATTTAGAGTTTATAATGACACTGTAGTAATCGTGTCATTAGCTGGACTCGGACCTGTTGTTCTTAATGCGACACGTGTTCCTGTAGTCGGACCTTTTCTTCTCTGTGTTGAGGCAGAAATCCTTACATCTGTGGATATTATCTCATCTTTGCCTTTTGTTTTTTTCCGGCGGCGGCGTGAAAATGAGAGCTCGTTTTGTGTCCGGGGGAAAAGCTGCGATGAGGAAACGAGATTGGTTTGTGTACGAGATATTTGCTGTGGGGCCGCGGGCGGTGGAGGGCTGGATGTTTCCTCTCTGCGTTTGATTTTCCTGCATCTGATCATTAAATTTCATCGCCTGTGGGGAAACTGTTCATCCCCTCGCCGGCATGCATTTAATTTAGTCGCGGTATTAACATTTCTGTAACCTTTGTTTGTTGAGGGAAGCTATTAGAGAGGCTGAATGCGTTTAGCCACATCCTGCCGTCCACCTGAGAGCCACCTGGTGTGAATACAATCATCTTCTTCTTGTTGACCAGCGAGCGGCGGGGGGTGAATCCTTGCTCGAGGCAGCGTGACAGTCGTTACCGAGAGTCGTCACTCGTGCGAACACGTCTGATCTGCAGCTTCCAGCCTGGTTTCACACCCGGCTGAAGAGGATTTGTGTGCAGAGGTGTTTTTGTAGAGAACAATTAATTTCCCGTTGGTTTGGGACTGGAACTGTTTAATGAAGACCTTGCTGGTGAGGGATTTGGTTTATGGTAAAATGTTGTGAATGAATGCACTCACTTCCAACTTTATTAGCTTTATTAGTTTACTGCTGGAACGTCTGCGGTCTAATTCAGCCGCCTGTAATAAATCCTCCCTGCAGGAAGGTTTTAAAGTGTTTCACAGAGCTGTGGAATCAATCCTGTGGTCGTGTCGGAGGCTGAAGGCTCTGCTGCTGCTGCTGAATGTTTAACACTGAGTCAGTTTGAATCTTTTGTCCATCACCAGAAAAACTGAACTATCGTTAAATTAGGGTTCAAATTTTTAAAATGCCGACTGAGTGAAGATGACACGATATCATTTAGTCATCAGAGCTGTTGTTAAGGGATCAGATCCACAGGTAGCTCATGTGTTGGACTGTTCCTATAGAAAACACCAGCTCAGTGTTCTGATCCGATCCAGTCCACTCCTCTCTCCTCAGGCTGAGAGTCACTTCACTCCACAGAATAGATCTGTAAAGTTTTTCTGTGGCACAGAAATTTGATTCAGCTTGTCAAATGACAAACAAATTAACCTTGTGACATTCGGAGGATTCAAGTGAATTAGATGTAATTGGTTTTCTTATAAAGTCTGCACGCAGCAGCTGAACAATGTTACACGTTTTAATCTGTTTCAGCAGTCAGAACTCAAAGAAAATAGGGAACGATATATCTGAAAACACTTGAAAGTGAGCTGAAGACTGCGACACAAACTTTAGAAACAATTAGCTGAAAACACGATCTGACCACGAACCAAACTACTCGTTTCCTGGATCTGAACACACACAGGACTCATGCAGATCCTGGTCTCAGTGTCAGAGAGTCATTAAACACCGGATCTTTAAAGACATTTCTAGATGTTTTTGTGGCGACAAAACTGGCTATTTTTTGTCCGTCATGGTAACGAGACAGGTATCTTAACCCAAACCACGAGTCTTTGTGCCTGAACGGAACCAGAACAAACGTAAAGCTGCAACACAAAGAAACACTCAGATTGAATTCACCTGAGGTTTTACAACATCTATCCTGGTGACTGTCGGACGGCACGACGGCCGACCTGAATGCTTTGAACCACGACCATGATGCTCAACATCCATATCAGTATCAGCACACCTGATTGGTCACACGTCAGGAGTAAAAACCAGTCGACACTGAAGGCAGGAGCAGCGTGTGTCAAAGGGAAGGCAGCAGATATTACCCAAGATCAATAAACAGCATCTTTGATATATTTACGGGATGACGAGCCGCTGCAGTTTCCACCACTGAAACACCCAAAGTCACCAGCGACAGGATTCACTCACAGGAGGTGAAAGTGAAGACTTGACATCAGTCACTCATCACTGCTCCTCAAACACAGCTCGTATCTGACTCTGTCTCTTCACTGCAGCTCCAGCAGCAGTGAAACTGTATTTCACACTTTAATGGTTAAGATTGGTACAATCTGCAGTTCATGTTCATGGTGGACTACAGAGGCCTTCAGTGTGGATCATGAACGCAGCCCGTGAGCTCACACTGAGCTTCACAGTCCTGTCAGTAGTATTCTGGACAGCCGAGTACTCAGAATCAAATTAACCTGCTTGTCTCTTTAATAAAACCTTGTCCCGACACCTCGCTCGCCCCTCTTGTAGCACTATAGTAAAATATTTTCACACGACATCGTCACTCTTGATTTTCGGGTCAGGAGGCTCCGACTGAATCAACATGTTCCCCTCCTGGGAGCCACGTGACATTTGGGTTTCACGGCTCTCCTGCTGCTCGAGATGCTTTTTAGATAAAAACACCAGCAGCAGCAGAAAGCCTTTGGTCTTTTGTGGCGGAGGTCTATTGTGCGGCGGCTCTTCACAGTGTCATGGCCGCCCTCTGAGTGGAATGCCTCAGTGCTCTCGGGGAGGAGAGAAGGATATCTTTGTTTCAGATTTCCTTCATATCGCTGTCACACAAGCACACAGCTTTTAGTTGTTTTGTTCCCATGGTGAAGGGTTACACAACTCGCTGCCAGATCTCCATAACAACCGGCTCCAAAAGGGCTGTCAGGAGAAGCACTCGCTCGTGGACGAGAAGGAGCTCCGAGGGCGCGAGATGGAGATGCCAGCGGAGTGACGCAGTGTCTTTTCTTCAGAGGCCGATTAAAGAGACGTAAAATGTTTTAACGCAAATGTTTAGTCGCTCAGTGGAGTGACGAGAGGCGACAACAGCAGGATGAACTTCGGTCGTGTCTCCGGCTGCAGTAAAGCACAGAGACACTGAGAGAGAGACATGCAGAGTGATCAACAGCTGCAGGACGCCACCACGTCAAACTGAACTTCTGTAAACACGGAGCCTGAAGCTCGTTCACATCCTGCTGAATGTTTTAAACTGGGCTGTAATGAGCTGATTCTCCAGCGACACCGGCAGACCAGCCTTCACTCCCGATGTTTCCCATCACACTATCTGATCATTGCTGTGAAATTCTGGCTGTCATCTCGCAGAAGAAACCAAATTTAATGAAAATGTTACGCTCTACTTTTTGGGACTTAAAGCCTGTGCACGGTCCAACTCTCTAAACATCCGCATCACTCTGGAAATGGCTGCAAGTGTCAAACTCCTTCCCTGAACTCGGTCACTAAGCCGTCGGACGACTTGACATCACCGAGGCCGTCACATATCGCCGCCTCCAGATGGTTTTATTCAAGGCCTTCCTGACCAGCGTCCTGCTGTTACACTGCCGCCTCACATCTGCACATAACAGCTTATTAATAATTCTCTGTGATGTTACTCACATGAAGGTTTTGCCTTAAAGAATAACACAGAGTTTCTGCTTTTTGCTTTAATGGGAGATTTTGTCTCAGGTGCACCATCGTGCCACCTGCTGAAGGTGAGACGAGGTAATGGATGGTACAGAGTTCCAGAGGTTGCACACACATCACATGTTCACACCAATCACTGGGCCTGTTTCTTCACTCAAGACATGGCCAATGAAAAGTTTTAGTTCCAACCGTTCAGATATATATTTCTGCACCTGACGTCGGTCAGAGAGCGAATCCAACACAGGACATGACTGCATATGTTCCTCTTTTTATTTCAATATGAACTGGTGTCTTTTAAAGGTCTGCAAACCTTCACATCACTATAATGTCCCGCTGTATACCGTAAAGCTTCATTTACAGACGTCTCTCTCTCCCTCTCTGCGCCGCTGGCAGCAGAATCTGCAGAATAAATATCAGCTAAGTACAGTTGGATTTTCTATTTCTCCCTGGATTCAGCTTTAAGCACAGAAACCACTTGTTTGGCGTTAAGAAAACCTGGTTTGGCTTAAAATACCTGTTTAGGTCGTCACGATCTCGGATGCAGACGATCTGACTTCCCGTGAAAAAATAGCCCGTTGTGACGCCACAAAAATGTCTTGAAATGTCTTAAAAATATCCACCGATGTGACTGGAGCTGCTGTTCGTCAGCCTGCTGGCTGTAATAACTCCTCCATCACCTCCACCTGCTGCTGTGAAGGTCAGCTGATCATCATATCATGTGAACGTCATATGACACTGCTTACTTTTCCTTTTTGATCAATGACAGTCAAATGTCTGTTCTTTTAAACGATTTCATTCTATATTTGAATCTGAAATAGTCCTACAAAGCGCCTGAGCAACATGTTGATGCTTCCCCTCTCTCTCACCAGTGGAACAGCCAGTGAGAGAAATACGGGGTTCAGTGTTTCTGATGGACACTTTGACATTTGAGCCGCTGACCTTCAGGTAAGTGGATGAGCTGCTCTGACTCCTGAGCCACAGGTTCTGGGCTGGAAGTGGAAATCTTAAAGACAGATATCTGCAGGGTCAGACACCACGAGAGGTGAGCAGGAAATGATGTTCTGTACTTTCAGTGAACCAAAGCTTCAAGTTCTTCAGAGACTGAGGTAATTCTCAGGATTTGATTTGAAGGAGATTTTATGAATATTATTTAACGACACTCTGACTTCATCTAAACGGAGCTGTAATCTGCAGTTTCTCATCTCTTCTTTAAAAGCTTAAAGGGGCATTCAGCGAAGACAAAGCTGATTTATTAATATGCAGAATATCACACATGCTCCAAATCTGCAAACAGCTCTGAAGTCATTTGTTGTGACAAAGATTTAATCTGGAGGCCAAAAATGATGAAAACAAATATTAGCTTGGATCTGAGAGACAAAACGAGGAGCGAATGGCTTCTGGAGTTTGGACGTTGTTTTAAAAAGTTGGTTTCAGGTTTGATCCTGAAATCAAATCATGGATTCTGATGTTTGACTTTCTGTCGATCTCTGCATTCATCTACACAATAATGTGAGTGGACTCACAGACGAGAGCTGGTTTATGCAGACTGAATAATGAATTGTACAACGTGCACAAAGAAAAAGACAATAATGGTCATTAAGGACATTAAGTTGACTCAATTAACAGTGACTGGGATCTCGTTAGACTTAATCTGTTCTCAACTGGTCTGAGTGAAAACAGAATAACGAGCAGGTAGTGAAATGTGCAGCCGGTTAATGAGCCTGCAGGGTAAATGTCGAGGTTGTTACGGGGCTGATGGGATGTGATCTGATCATCAGAAAGCGATCTTCTTCGTGCAGCGAACAGGTCGGACTGAGGAGAAACAGGAGCTCTGTGACGTATTTTACTGTAAAAGGACCTTAAACACTCATCATCGCTCACAGCCGCTGATGAATTTGCACTTTACAGTTCAGAAACTGCAGACGAGTCGTTTCTGAGTCGTATCAGGAAACGTTTTGTCTTTAGTTGGAGATGTGATGCAGCATTTTTCTAAACAGACTGTAAAGCTCGCCGACCCAACACTAATCTAATATTTACAACCTTATGAATTCTGCTGCAAAACCTGGGCAATAACATAATGGATGAGTGAAAATATGGCCAGGAAGGAAAGCCAGCGTTGGAACAGGTGGATCCTGAAAAATAACGTCTGTGTACCAAATGCACAGCCTCGGCAATAATTCATATTGCTTAGAAATAGTTTATTTCTGCTCTCTGCAGATTAAAGTTGGAAAATAACTCGCTGCTAGCCAAACCGGGGACAGATAATACGTTTTAGAGTATGCATGCTTCATTTTTTATCTGCTCTTTAGTCCCTCTTTCAAAGCATCCGACAATGTAGGCCGGCTGCACGCCGCGGGAACACGGGGGATTTCTGCAAATATGGAAATTCACAAATTGGACAATAAGATCCAAACTGTCAGCAGGACGGACGCGCTCACTGATACAACACAGCATCTACAGAAATGAATGTTTAACCTGTAAAACTAACAGATTGTCTGCTGGCTTCCTCTCTTTGGGATGATGTGTTGTCGGCTGTATGTTTCATCTTCACGGCTGCATGATCATTACAACATGTATGATATCAGCCCGTGACTCTGACTCGGTCACTGATGTCTTTATGTGTGATGGCTGAAACAGAAAGATTAAAATCATCTTTAAAGTCAGGTTTCACGCTGATTACATTGAGGTGAGGACCTTCACTGTGCTGTGCTGTTGTGTAGATGTTTCACAGAGAGCAGAACTGAAATATATTTACATCTAATTAACACAATTCTGTGATAACGAGATGTGAAATAAAGCATTTACATGAATCCAGTGGCAGCAGCTGCTGGTGCGAGGACGATCGGCTGACAAAAGAAGAGCTGGGTTTTTTTTAGTCCCTTTGTGATGCGACTTTATTGTTTTCCTGCTTTAAATGGGGCGTATAAAAGGAAACAATCCAGAGTCTCCCACCAACAAAGAGTCCTGATCTTTCTTTAGTGACTCGGCAGATAAAAGGAAACAAGTAGTGGGATTAAATATTCACGATATGCCAACGTGTGGAGGCATATGTTTTATTGATCGAGAGCAAAGACCAGCACAGGCTCAGGTTTACTTCTTTAAAAGCACTCGCAGAGCGATGGGAACTTTTATGCAGCGGAGAACCACGGAGAACAGGAGAAAGTGACGGAGTCGTCCCTCCGGAGACGTGCTGCTGCTCGGAGGCTAAGGTTAGCGCTCTAATGGAATCCACCAGCGTCTCCACTCACTGCAGGAGCATGTAGAGGCAGCGCTCAGCGTCTGGGGAGATATTATGGCTTTGGGTTTGAAAAATGAATAGAAGGGTAAGGAGGCAGTTTGAGACAAAAGGAATATGTGGAAGGCATCGTGGACGCTGGTTAAGTGGACGTCTCAAATGTCCGATGAGCATTGTTCTCTAATGGAGCCGACGCAGGAAGAAGCATTTGTGTTCAGACCATTAAACGGGGCAGAGGCCTACCTGAGAGCTGCACAGATCCTAATGGGGACTGCACTGCAGACAACCCAGCTCAGCTCAGGGAACTCATATCAGTGAGTGGATACAGTTTCTATTGTGCAGAGACTGGGGTTCTGATCCGAACACCCACACCTGAAATAACCTGTCCAGGGCCAAAGAATCAGCCTCCAGGAAGGAATCACTTTTATTTTCTCAAAGTCATCTCTTGTTGAAGGCTAGAAAACATCAGACGTGGTGAAGACGTACATCTCATATGGCTCCAAGTCACGTCTACACATTTTAACAACCGAGCCCCTGGACTCGTGTCAGGTCCAGACTTAGATTCCCTAAACCCAACAGGAAGGCAGCCATCTTGAATCAACTGGGCCTTTTATGTGTCTTTCTCTACATTTCCTGGTGATGTGCTTTAATGAACTCCTCCCAGAGACTGAACCTGGTGTCAGTCCAGTCTTTACACGCCGCGTTGATGATCTGTGAAAGCTTTGTGTTGTGTTGATGGACATGGAGGTGTGATGAATGTCACAGGAACCTGTTGTAATTAGAGTATTTATCATCCAATCTGCTCCAGACATGTTTGATAAGAGCCTCAACACATCGACATGATTATGAGTTTTCACTGGATGCCGTTGCCGTAGCGTTCATCATTCAGCTTTGCACTCAGAATCGAACATCAGTACTTTATTTCATTGCTGACCAACATGCACCACTGTGTAATAAAAGCTGTCAGGTATGGAGGCTGACATTGAAAACTACTGCAGATTTCCTCAGATGTTTCCTGAAGTCAAACATGAAATGAGCTTGTTTGAGGCCCAGTGGGCAGAAGTGAAACCACAGTCTTTATCTTTCCCCTCGGTGACGGACGTGGGATCGAGACGTTTCAGACCGAGCTGTCAGCGCAGATACATCATTATACAGTCCAGCTGAAAGAAGAAGTCAAGGCTGCTGCTGACAGAAAGTGTCCAGGTTGTGCTTCCTCCTCCTGATATGAAGCCTCTGCTCGGTGCTGGAGTCGCAGGCGGTGAATAAACAGCGCTTGCAGTTTTGTCAAAAGGATTACTCAGCCTGCAGAGCGCTCTATCACAACTCCCTCTGTTGTGGTGATAAAACATGTGAATGGGAGATTAGTGACGGCAGCGGCCATCGAAGAGAGCAGGCAGAAGAAAGAATCAGAGAGCAGCAGAGCGACCAGGCCGCAGACACATCACAGGATCTATAGAGAGGAGTTCAGAGCTCATCAGGACGCTCTCACAAGGACTGACTTGACTGTCCACCATGTTGTTCCAAGTCTCAACAGCTGTCAGAAAGATTGAGAAAAGGTTTTTACACATATTCATTGTCTCCAGAGAGTCAGTGACTGACTGAATCTGCTGTGGTCGCTCTACTTCCTCTGACATTAAGGGCTGAAGGTCGGCACGCACAGGAAGTGGCGAGGGCAGCAAGAATACCAGAGCCGGTATCAGCAGCAGTCCAGTCCAGTCGGGTCGAGTTTAAAGGTTTGTAGTCCTGATCGGTCTCTGCAGGGAGTCCATACAGCTGCGATGGACCTCGCTCGTACTCACACCTAAACAACCGAATCAGCTGACTGCCAGAGACTCCTGATGACGTATACGACCACCGGAGAGTGACAGGTGTCCTGGACCTTCATCATCATGGTTCACTTTGTCAACTGGTTTGATTCAAGCAGCAAAACTCCTTGTTTAGGTTTAAGATCAAGGTTTGGGTTAAAATGTGTACATTAGTAACGCGAGTTTAGTAATTATGTACAAGATGTATACGTTAATGTTGACTGGAGGTTTTTACATTGAGACCTGAACAGCAGTCTCCTGTTGGACAGTCTTGTGTTTGTTTGACTGGTTGTTGATGCTGTTTTCTCTTCATGACTTCCTCCTTTGCTCCCGTCATCATCACTACAACCACTAGAGGTCGCTAACACTTCACATAAATCATAATAAGCTGCTTACACAGACGACCTAACTGGTCATGTTTTGGTGAGGTAGTCGGGTCGCACTGCTTAGAGGTCCACTTTGTGAATAAGTTGATTTTTGAGTCTCGATCTTAGTTTGGATCAATCTGTGTGATTTATATAACCGGTGGTGTATATACATAATGTGTAAGTGTATTATTTGTATAAACATTAAAGCTGGTGTGTGATCTGTGTTGACAGGACTGCACAGGAAGAGGAAGTGAACGTGTTGACTTCTGTTCGAACACACAGCAGATCTCACGTCTTACAGTCGCTCCCGTCGATGACACGGTCCTGAAGTAATGAGCAGCACGGCGAGGTCCATTATCATTCATCGTTTGTCGAAAACAACTGATCTAATTAATTGTATTCCTGCTGTCATAACATCCAGGACATTATTAGCCTGTTTGACTAAATGAATATATTCCATCTCAAAGTCGTTCTCTCTCACAGATCAATTAGCCTCTGCAGCTGCGCACACACACACACAGACACACAGACACAGACACAGACACACACACACACACACAGTATGGACCGGAGGCTGGTGAGTAATACTCAGCACAAGGTCAGGGAGCCGTTGCCGTCGCACTTTGCAAACAATAATTCTTCTCCTGTTGTGCAAAAAACTGCTTTGCAGCTTAATCTACTTGGTCATGGAAAGATTAGCCTGCGCTGTTTCCTGCCCGTGATAATGGAAACTGTAACACCAGGCGAGAGAGCCACGCCGGTTAGAAGACGAGGAGCCACTGTTAGACAAACTGACCCAAATTTGTCCCCTTCTCCTGCCCAGTAAACAACATCCCTCTGCACACTGTTATCTGCTGGTGTGCTTAATTCCAGCCCGTTTATTCACTTTTATTGTGGCAATTTCACGTCAGCTCTTCTGCACACATACATCCTGAATGTGCTGCTCTTTGTCCACAGAGGAAACAGCAGCAGCACGATACCGAGGACTGTTAGTTACTGGTTTGGATGTAGTCATGATATAATTTATACATCGAACAAACTTATTCATGTCTCTCTCTGTCCGTGTGATGCTAACAGTATCTGCAGTGTTTCTGGAGCCACTTAGTTTATTGTTAGTTTAAAAATGCCTCAATCACTCCAGGTGAACACGTACCTGCCAACAGGCAGACAGAGATACGCTGTCAGCTGTCATTATGTTTGGGATAATGTCAAAGAAAATATTTTTAAAAAGCCAACATTGATGGTTTTGTCACTCCTTTTCTTTTTTCTTCTTCTATTAGGGATACAGAACTACAGCTCCCATAATGCTATGGGTGATGCAAGCAGGAATATTGTGTGTTTTTGGTTTTCAGCGGAAAGCTGCTGCTTTCACCTCGACAACAATCACTGGATCACCTCTGAGAACAGAATCTGTCATCAGACAGTTGTTTTATATCCAGTTTTATATCATCTGAACCATGAAACATTTCATGAGTAAAAGTAACAATATGTGAACAAAATCACAAAAAAGAAATGATCAAGAAATTCAAGTCTTGATTTTTTTGTTTACGATTTATTTTGTTGAGTTTCCTCCTGATTGTAGCCACGACTGTGCTGTTTCCACACAGGTGAGATAATCTGTGATGACCTGAAGCTGCTCACAGGTCTGAGGGTTAATCACCTGACTGCTGCAACCCGAGAACTAATATCCCAAAGGTCTGGGTCATGACATCGTCGCCTAGTGCCCTCGTGGACTCACAGAGGAGGCGTCTCCACCAGCTCATGTCGGTTCAAGCTGGAAGCAGAAAATAGCAGCTTCTTCTTGACCTGGAGTAGGAACCAAAGTGGGCGTGTCATGTTCTACAGGTCGTTGCCAGGTGTGGATATGCGTGTTGGTTCACCAGGTAGCAACAACATTCCAAGAATCTTGGACAGAACTGGTTCAAGAACCAGATTTGTTGGGTCAGGGTGGTATCAGTGTCTGCAGAGTGGGAGCAGGAGAGAAACTGTGGCAGCTTCCTCTGCTCCGATCAGCTGCAGCACCGATCAGAACCTTCGGTCCTTCGTTCAAGTGGAAAAGCTCATGAGCCCGTATCATCTCATCCATTGTCGCACTAATTGATTTTTTTCCCTTGTATTCACCTTTACAACACTGTTTAATCACAGAGTCACATATAGAGCCGTCTTCAGCCGACACCATAATTACAGTCCTCCACCTCTCACAGTTTAACAGCTGCTGCTCGTCTGAGGAGAAAGAAACACCAATTTGTCCCTGTCGGTCACAACTTCATCTCCGTATTGATCCTTTTGTGGGACAGAAAACTCGTCTGAGCAGCGACAAGTAAAGGAAGGCGGTATGAAGCCATCAGCGGTCTGACATTAACACCACCTCAGGAAGCGGTATTGATGGCGCTCCAGGTGGGACAGGTGCAGACGGTGCAGCTGGAGGTGTCGGCTCCGGTCTGTCCTCACGTCAACATGACAGAAGCCTCCGTGCTGCAGCCTCCACAGCCAGCAGATGGGAACAAAAGAGGAAGCTGTTTGTTGGAATTACAGAGGAGCTCTCATGGATAATCTCCCAGGATGGAGAAGTTGGAGCAGGGCGGAGGGAAGACGGCTGCATCCATAATTTATGAAGACGGCATCAAACGGGCACAGAAGTGAGTTCATGTTTGGGAGCGTCTGAGCTCGGCTGCGACTTCGGATCTGAAACAGTCATCAAAATTCTAAATCTAATCAAAGTGAGAAGATATTTCATCGGTTGGTAATAATGCTGCAGCTGCATGATTACCACGAGGTGTGCCTCCGTCAGCCGGCGCTGGTTCAGCGACGTGCGAACGACTGCAGCTCTGATCACTTCAACAAAGACGTCTGCTGCTCATTTATGGAGCACGAGCAGAAACATCAGGTCTGATAACGGTGTCACCTCCGAGTCGCGCTGAGAGTGTAACACTGCAGATGCTAATGGCTCTGAGATGATGATGAAATGGCTCGTACCATCCACTTATCAGACACGGAGCGCTAACCCAGCACTGAACCAACTAAATACTCTACACACATACATACAACACGCTTCTGTCAAACTGGCTGCAAACACACGCAATTAGTTTCTGTAACTGGAGCTGCAAGCGTGATCCTGACGCAGCCGGCACAATATGGAGAAGTGCTGCAGGGCGACGAGCACAGTGTTAGTGGGAGGAATACATTATTATGAGCAGGTGGACTGGAGGCAAGCTTCAATATGACCAATCACATCAGCTCCTCTCACCCCCTCTGAAAGCAGCAGACAGCAGCCAAATCGTCTGTGAGAAGACCGGGGGACACGTCTGGGAAAGAGAACGAGCTGCTGAGGAGGCGCAGAGTGAAATCACACCGCAGCATCCTGAGGATCATCATGTAGGAGTCTGAACTGCTGCACAGCAAAGATAAACCAGATGATGGCCTCTTAAAGTTCTCTCAACTCAAGTTCATTTCATTTCTATACATACAGACTGTATACTTTACAAATTAAAGCTGAATGAATGAAGCTCCTACATCTCTGCACGCAGCCTTCACATGGCGGTCGGAGTGTACGATCGATTTTCGGGGTGTCATGGCAGCCGGATGGTTTCGGCACATGTTGCATAGCAACTGTTGCTGCTCTGATTGCAGATGGTGACCTTTGTTGTTGGTCACACGGCTCTCTGCTTCCTGTCTCCTCTGTCCAGGTCCAATAAAGACAAAAACACCCCCCGAAAATAATCCGACCGGAACACAGAACCAGGTCAGCCCACAGTTTGCATCCTGCCCGCCTCAGCAGATGACATCACTGTAAACATCATTCAGATAATAGTACACACTGAAAACACTCGTGGTAATTAAAGCCGCAAATCAATGTGTTTTGTGTTTTGTGTTTTGTTTTTAAAGATCGGTTCCCTCCTTCAGACGCCTCCCACATGTTTGGTCCGCTTCCTACCGACCCGATACCACACACACATTACTGCAGGTCTGAGTGTGTGTGGAGCAGTGTGTGTTGAATTTCCTGTTTCTCTCTTGTCACAGTTCTGGTTAAGTTTAGGCACAGAACCCACTTGGTTCGGGTCAGAACACATCATGGTTTCCCTTAAAATACCTGGTTGCCACAAACACGGCTGATATCTTGACTTCCAGTCAAAGATATCTGGTTTGTGTCGTCACAAACGGCTGGAAAATGTCCCCACGTGTTCTTCAAACATCAGTGTGTTACACTTACAAATGTTGAGGTAAGTTATTGACTCTAATCATCATATTCATTATAATCCACGAGGCTGCCAAACTGACTGCAGTTCTGTTTCTGTGTGGACAAACATTTATTGTGGCGATTAGGTTGGAGATGAAATAACCTCGGTCACCCAACAGATAACTTTAGTTCCTTCTAACCATGACAACGACTTTACTGTTGACCAGGTAGCTTTAATCACCTGACTGCATCACACTTCAGCTGTTGGAGGACAAATACAGAAACTATTATGGTAATAAAATAAAATAAAATGTGTTTGACTTTTTCTTATTAAAATGTTTAAAACGATGCGCTGACTTCATGTTCTGGTGCGTCTCCATGTGCAGTCCGCTCCATATAATCATCCATTAAACAGAAGAATATTTTACTTTGATAGACGGAGAACAGGAAGTGAACACGTCTGTAATGATGGTGCTGAAACTTCAGCTGCTGCACATCGGATCACACTGAGTCTGTCTGATGCCACACAGAATTATAAATAGAGTCCAAAGAAACATGATTGCAGCTCGTTGAGAGAAAACGACTGAGTGAGTCTGAATTAACGTCACCATCACATGGAGCTCTGGACACTTGAAGTCTGGCAGGTTTGGTCGTGTCGGTATTTTGAGTTAAAATCCAATATTATCAGAAGCACCGCCTCCACCATCCGGGCCAGTGCTCCTCTGTGGAGCAGACCGGATCAGTACCTCCTCTGCAGAGATCTGCAGCTCCATCTGTCAGGGTGGAAGACGTGGTCACAGTTTACTATGCCAGGCTGTGAGACGTGTCTGTCAAGACGCCGTCCAACTCTGGAGGAGAGACGGAGCTGCAGGAGGAGGAGGAGGAAGCTCGGCTGCTCTCACACCAACAAATCACATCTATACATCTCTAAAGACTTCTTCTGATGCTGCTGTGTCCTCTTTTAAAAAATTCTAAATTTTAATTAACTGTAACTTCCCAAATCCTTCTGAGTCTTCATCCCGGCCAGAGATGACTGATGGAGACTCAGCATCGGGACATTTTCCAGCCCAGAAATCCAGATATGTGTGAATACATACGTGTCCAACATCACATTTAGATTGAACATAATCATAAGTAAAGTTTCAACACATTTGTGGTGGATTTAAAATCAATATATTAACCTGCACCTCCACTCACTTACTCAACGTAAGTTTAGTTATTTTTTCGTCCAACTTGCATCAATCAATAGTTTCCCTTAAAGGAAACTGTGAAACTGTGGAAGAAGTGTGAATTAGCATCAGATAAGAGGGAGTGCTGTCAGTGATGTGATGGTGAGTGTGGAGGAGGATGTGTGGAGGCTTCCTGTCACTCAGAAGATGTTACACATGCTGGAGAATATGAGCAATATGCTCCACGAGTCCATATGAGCATCATCTGCTGGTCCTGGAGTAACACAACCACGCAGATCATCTAATGTATTCATGCAGTCAGTGTGAGAGGCAGGAAAGCAGATTTTTATCCAAACTGCATGTGAGAACGTACCTTGATCTGTTTAATGCCTCATTAGCATGAACACATGAAGACAGATAACTAACGGGGTGTTTTCAGGGTGAGGCGGCTGCAACAAACGGCCTCACACTGATCGCTCGCCTGACTGTCTCATTAAAAGCTCTGACAGATGCTGAACACTGTGTTTGTTAGGGATTGTGTTAATTAACCGGAGGAGTGTTACCTGTTTCCAAACAGCCTGGTGTGAGTCTGCCGACTGCAGCGACACTCGCACAGCTACAGTCTGCAGCGCCGTGCTCACTGATGTATCTGGGTTTAAGGAACATATGAATTTAAAGGCTGAGTGGAATTAATGTTAATACTTGTAGAGGCATCAGAGATTCAAGTATTACTGACTCTAATCTTCCTCCCAGCCGCTGCCATTTCAACGCTGTCACCATGGAATTACAAATTATGAAGGTGTTCATATTAACGTCCACATTAATCACAACCAGAATCAAATTTCAGTTAAACCGAAGGAATGTGGTCTTTCTGCAGATTAACGCTGGTAGAATTTGGCTGCTGTTGCGTCATGAAAGGCTCGTTTTAATCAGGAGTTTGGCAGCTCGCGGTCGGGCTGGAAATGATTTGAGCAGAAGGGCAACTGCTTCTGTCTTTAACTGAGAACAGAGACCGTTTATTTTTATCAAACTGTTTAAGGACGTATGCACGTCGATCAGATTGTTTCATTTGGAAACGGACAGCGAGACACTGGCTTTAATAAAACCCTCCTGTAAAACTGTTCAGAACGACACATGCTTTAAAATGTGATTCATTCTGACCACGAGAGGGATTAAAGATGTTTAAGGGTCACTTTACTGAATTAATACATTAAAATAAGTCACCATGATTAGTACAACGACTCTAAACAGCTGAATAACATCTTGTGTGGAGCGAGGGGAGTGTTGTAAAGTCATGACCTTGGAAAGAGTCACAGTAATCTTAACGTCCGCATCGTGAGTTAAAAATCTAACAGAGCCTGATGACAACTTATCTGACTTCATCATCAGCTGAAGACAGTGAGAAGTGACTAATACTTGATGTTGTAATGAGTCCTGATCAGACCTGGTGTTCACATCCATCACTTGTCACAAACAGAATTTACCAGAAGGTCCAAATAATGCAGAATGAGTCAGAGACAGAGTTTCACAGAGTTTATAAAGTGTCTCCAACTCAACAACTCACTAAACTGACACATTTGTTAAGGGAGTCTGGGGACTTTCTCCACGGGGACAAAGAAGGAGCCTATATTGTTACTGTCTAGTGTCTTTGTGACTTTGTGACATGTTCAATCAATCAATCGATCAATAACATGTTTCTTCTTTCATAAATGGAGTGTAAATGGTGACATCAGTGTAAACAGTGTGTTCAAACAGCTGATCAATGTTGGCAGGTAAGACTTTAGCACTTTAGACACAGAAGCAGACAGGCTGGTACAGACATGCTGCCACAAACCGACACTTTGTACAAGGAGACAAACAACTTCAGCTTCTGATTTAATGCTGAATTTACAACAAGGACACAACGAGTTAGAATCTGTCAGAGACACAGTTTCATAATGTTTATAAAGTTTTACGCTGCTCAACAACTCCTAAAATTAGCTGATTTGTTAAGGGAGTCTGGTGACATTGTGGATGACAGTTGGCTCCATGTATAACATTTAATGCTGAATTAACAACAAGGACACAACGAGTTAGAATCTGTCAGAGACACAGTTTCACTACGTTATAAAGTTTGTTTTAACTCAACAACTCTTAAAATCACCACATTTGTTAAGGGAGTCTGGGGACAAAGAAGTAGCCTATATTGTTACTGTTTAGTGTCTTTGTAAAATGTGGTCAGTGTGTTAAGTTTCTCTTAAATCAGATCATTTGTTAAGGGAGTCTGGTTGTTTTGGTCTCTAGTTCAGTGTGTACTGAATGAATGCTTAGTTTTTCATTCATTACTGAGACTTAATAGCGGAGCTGCAGCTCTCTGTAACAGTAAGAACCACAAACGGGCAGCTGAGAGGACGTTCTGTTTCATGTGTTGAGTTGGAGCGCCAGCTCTCCGGCTCCTCTTCAGTACAGAACAAGCAGCCTGTTTATCCACCTCTCTGCTTCACTACCTGCTCATTTTCAGCTTGACATTAGCTTTCTTGTCCAACATGTGTTATTATTTTTCGAGGGCTGTTAGCGGCTCTCATGCTTCAAGCTCTTCAAAACAAATGCGGTGCCAGCGAGGGGGGGCGAGAGCAGCGGCAGCAGGGTTTCATGGGAAATATCATCCAATTTTTGAGAAAACTAAATACTACCTGTGTGGAGCACTTGTAATTTTCGGCACACTGCAGGATGTTTTTCACAGCTGATGAAACACCTCAGAAACCTGATGCTCCTCACTTCAGTGTGAAACATTAGCGGGGAGAGGAGCTCGGCCGGAGGACAAACTGATGAGTTTAGTCCTGTTTTCCAAACTGAACGGTTGCTGCGGCAGCCGAGTCCATCCTGTGAATTAATGTGTGTATATTTTATGTGTATATTTTATTCTGTATGCTCAGTAAACAACAGTAATGTCATGTGGATATAGGTCCCGGTGACAGAGCCACAGCCACATTCTCCACAGTCACAGTAAAGAATGCCCTGCTGGATATTAATGCTAAAATATGAAAATTGGGTGTACTGCCCTCTGGACAACCAATATGCACCTAAAAAATTGAAACATGACTGTGTTTGGCTTTCACACTTAAAAGGCTTTGCATACATATGCAGCTCTCTTTGTAAGTACCTCGCGGCGCTCCAACACTTCGGTTCGGGCGTCTGGAGAGCTGAGCTGCAGGAAGACAACGCCGAGGAGGGGCTCGCTTTGTGCTCTTATATATTAATAAACATCTTACATGATTCCTTCCGTTTATCTTATTGTTCAAATTAAGCAGCAGGGTGAGCGACGCAAAAGGAGGGATTAAAAGGGCGACTGTGTTTTTATAAAAAAATATGTGTCTGAATCATTTTGCAGCCGTTTACAGTCGGCAATAAAAGACTTTGGTCTCAAATGGACCCGGGACAATTTTCTTTCCACTACACTGCTCTTACTATAAAAGTATAATACCTGACGGCAGTCTACAGGATAACGTGCTATGGATTGTGAATATGATTATAGCAGTGATTCAGATGATAAAACAGCGCCGTAGCACCATAATAATGATGTTAAACAAGGATTTCACTCCTTTTATGAAGGTGATGCTTCTTTTAAATACACGTTGTCAGCACTGTTAAAGTTTAAAACTTTGAACCGAACATGCTTCGATCAGTTAACTTTGATTAAGATGATGTCATCGCACCATGACTGAGAATTAAAGCAGAGACAGTGGAGACAAAGTGGGAACGTTTCTGTGATTCTGACCCGACGGTGCCTGTAAATGTCAGTGTTGGGTGAATTAGTTCATCAGTGGTTCTGGCAGCACGTGCAGCCGCCTCACATGCTCAGATGCAGCACATTGCAGGCAGCAGAGGAGAAGCCAACACTCTCCTTCCACACACAAGGTGGACTCAGATATGTCGCTGTGTGTTGCCAAGGACAACAACAACCTGGGAAAAACTGTCAGGGAAGCGCCAGAAAACCGCCGCAGCCACCAAACACACGTATCTGTGCAGTGCAAGATGATGAGGGAACAAGGCGGATGATGGCTGATAGGATCCGTCCTCTCCACGGACGCGTCTGCAGATACAACGCGAGACAAGCCGTGTGAAGGAAGTCCCATTTCCCAGCATGCCACAAGACTGTATGACAGCTTGAACCCAGTTTACATCTGCTGCAGGAGTTCTACACCACAAACTCCAAACTTTAAGTCTTCATGTGATATTCTAAAATGTGTACTGATTTCACAGCTCGTAGATTCAGTTGGGCAAATATTAGATGTACTTCCTTTATGAAGGAAAGTAATAGGTCATGTAAAAAATATGTCTAAAACATCCTTTAAATGTTGATATTCAGCGTGTAGACGTATATATGCTAACGTGAGCATGCTAACATGCTTACCATGGTAATGCTAACATGCTGATGTTGAGCAGATACAATGTTAACCATGTTCACCATCTTGGTTTGGCATGTGAGGAGGCTGATGGGAAGTGTAGTCACAAACCAAAGTACTAATGAGACCACGGAGCTCGATAAGGAACATTTATAGTAAAACAAGTCAAAGACTCGAGTCCACATCTCTGTTAGACAGCTGTTGAGACACTTCACAGCAAGCCTCAAGTGTGAACCTCATGGTGGCTCTAAAGGAGAAGTCAGAGGATCGTTAAAGTCACAGGGGTTCATCCTCTGGGCACCACGAATGTCTGTACAAAACTGAATATCAATCCATTCAGTAGCTGCTGAGATGTTTCAGTCTGGAACGAAGTGGTGGACTGAACATCTGACTGTTATCAGACAGCACAAGTGAGAGTGGAAGTAGTATGATGCTACCGTAGCACCGCGGTACCTCTCAAAAGCTGTCAGGCATCGACAGGGTTCATCTGACATCGAGTGCTGTCGTTTCTTACAGTCAACAATAGTTCCTTAAACCAGGAACATGATCCTGAACCTTAAACAAGTAGTTTGAGTTGTATAAACCAAACCAGGCCGGTTAAACTCATCGTTCTGTGATCCAGTCTCAGGACTCTGCTGGGAGACATCACATCATCTTTAGGTGTCTCCTGCTGCTGCACAAAGACACAGAGGCACAGTGATCCCTTCACACACTGGTAGAAGAAGCTGTTGGTGCAGGTACAGGGAGGTTTGAGCAGCTCCCACCTGAGCTGACAGCTGAACACCTGACAGACCGTCTGAGGAAACAGCGAGAGCTGCAGAGACACTCACATGTTACAGCAGATCTGCTCGTGTTACAGGAGCTGCTGACTGATGTAAGAAGAATGTAACGTGGAAACATGAAGATGACACAAGGGAGGTTTGTTCTTGTGGTGGTGTTCATGATGGGTCGTCATCAGAAGTAAGAACGATCCAGTTTGAGATCAGACCGGAGCATCAACTCACCTCCAGACTCCTCCTGGCTTGTTGTTTTGGACATCATTTCTGTCAGTCATGATAACTTTGTACTCAAAGTAAGTTCTGACAACTCTACAGCGAAGTGTGACGTTCAGAGAGGCTGTAAACATCCCAAAGTCCAGATGATCTGAACCGAATGAATGTCGGTAATAATCCTTCATTCAACTGGAGAAGACGTCTCTTTCCCCGTCCAACTTCTTCTCTGGTAATTGTGATCTTGTGTATTAGCATTCAATCTTACTATCACAGGTGGGAATGATTGCAGGTGAGACCCACATTGTGGAGAGAAGACTGATTGATCACAGCCTGGGTTTGAGTCTGGCTGATGAGGAAGCATCAGGAGGACCAGATCGGGTCTCCCCCGAGCCTCCCTCTCTCCTCACACCCTGACTGCAGCTCGCTGTCGTGGATCCCTGACTCTAAAAAGCTGTTCTGGACAGATGTTCTGGCAGCCATGGACCATTAACCACTGTGTCCTGCGTCACCTGGGACGGGACGATGCTCTCCACCGTGGGGAAGGTCGGAGGAAAGGTACATGTGGAGGTGGAGGAGGTGACGTCACAGGAATGAAATGTTGCCATTAAACATTTCTACAGAACCACAAATATGTTCAAATGTCATGTCAACATAAACTAGGGACCAACGTTCAGAACTTCTTTGATGAGAAGTCGAACATCTCCAGCCGTGACTGTGACAAAACACTGTTGAGAAGATGTTGGGACATTTCCAAAAGTGTTTCTAACCAGGTCCAAGGACATTTTCCAGCCGCGTCTGTGCGACAGAAGCAGGTATTTTAAAAAGAAACACAATGTTTTCCTAAACTGACCAAGTGGTTTGTACCTAAACCCAACCAGACCAGAAACAAATTCTGATTCTGATTCTGAAACACAGTGTCATCACATCGTAGCACTGAGACACGAACATACAGAAATGTGGAGTTTGAACATATCTGTGGTTTACAGAGACGTACTTTGCCAACATTTATTCTGGTGATTTGGTTGAAAATAACATTTAAAGTTTGGAATGAAACAGATGAGATTTGGACGTAAGTGATGATGTAAACATGGCGGTGACGCGTCCTGTGTGTTTCTGATGAAACCTGCTTCGTCCTGCGTCTCTGCTGCTCATCAGACTGCGTCTCTGCAGCTTTTAGTCATCTTTGTGTTGTTATAAGAGCGTGTTCTTGTCGTGTCTTTGATCCGGCTGTGATGTGTTTTTACTGTCATCTTCATTGGTTTTGTTTTATTCATCCCTTTGAATCTTTAACAAGCTTCTTTCTCTCCTACACATTCCATATCATTTCCTCCGTACGTATAAATAAATTCATATTACACAGCCACTCGACAACAAGTCAAACCCTCCCCAGTTTAGACGTGTTTGATCTCTGATTGGTTCCAGACATGAATCCTGCCCAGACTCCAGCAGCTCTGCCAGTTCAGTTTGCATATTCAAGCAGAGAGCCAGCTTCCTCCAAAGGCTGAAAACTCTCCCTGCATCTTTGATAGAAATGTGTAGTTTGGATGTTGATGCTGTAGATGTGGGAGTTAACAGCCCGGCTCTGGTCTCGGTAATATGTTGTTCCTCACTCTCCCTTTGTGCCAGCTGCCAAACTGCTGCTGCATCTTTAAAGAGAGCAAAATGTCTGGAGAAGAGCCAGATCTGAGGCCGACATCGCTCTTTACACCGAGAAACAGGAAGGTAAAGACGCCCCGTAATTAAGATAAGCATCAACAGAGTCTGATACTGTCTCATACTGCGTAAATATATATATATATATATATATATATATATATTAACTGTCTGTGGCACTAAAGTTTAAAACATATTTCACTGTCCTCAGACTTCAGTGTCGACTCAGCAGGTTGGTTTGTGACAATTATTGTCGTTCCTTCTAACAAAAATTCATCATTTTCCCAAACAAGCCGGGTCGTCACAGTCGGCCTTCAAACTTTATTTGATCTGTAAAGTCTATAATATCAGTTCGTAAGGTAGTCGGCCATGTTTAAAGGAGGCTCTCTGTGCTTCTCTTACAGGATCGAGGGGGCAGCTCGGATTAACCTGCTGCTCAGCTCCTGTTATCCACCGCTCCTTCTCCTCTCTGTGGTTCTGTTCTGATCCGCTGCTGGAGCATTACTGAGCCCTGCAGGTTCACTGTGAGCTAATATGATTAAACACAATTCATTTAGGATTGGCCTTTGAGCAGAAACACAATGTAAGCTGACATAACGCAGATCTGAGAGGTGGACTCAGATAAAGTTCCTATAGACGAGCTAATCCAGCCG
The DNA here is from genome assembly GCA_039737535.1 of Lagodon rhomboides. NCBI lineage: Eukaryota > Metazoa > Chordata > Actinopteri > Spariformes > Sparidae > Lagodon > Lagodon rhomboides. The sequence goes on from CM077795.1 coordinate 20,517,446, forward strand.
GATCACGTCGGCTGATACCGAGCTTTAGTGCTGCACATTCCCAAGCAAAGCACAAGTTCATCAAATTACCAGAAACTAATTGCCACACAGAGAACCTGAGGCTTCTGGGGGCCCATCAGGGACCGGGCCATGAGGCAGAACTCCTCTAATACAGCTCTGAGAGGGGGTCAGTCTGAAGACACATGTGATACTGGTTCAGTTCAGTTCAGTTCAGCTTATCATGATCCATATCAGTAAAATGTATTTCACTACTGACTGAAGTCATCATGAGGGGAGCGAAGGAGGGAATCAGCTGACGCAGTGTAAAAACAACAAAGTCTGCTCAAGGATCAGGACCAGGTCTGTGACCGGGACAAACAAATCCTGGACCTTCAGTCAGGAGACCGCTGGTCCTGAGTGAAACCAAAAGTCAACAGTGAGTTCTTTTACCTTATGTAACGTACTCAGATGATGTCACGTAAAGTCTCAACAGTCATACTCAAAGATATGGTGTTAAAATATTACTTTGGTAAAAATTAAAGTCATCCACATGAATAGTACTCGAGTGAAAGTCTTCAAGTGTCTGATATTAAATGTATTTAAGTATCAAAAGTACCAGTAAAAGTTAAATTATACATGTATGTACATACTCAATGAGTCGACTGATTATCAGATCTGATATTCAGCAATTTTCTAAGGATCAGAATCTGAATCTTTTTTTTTTTAGCTGACTGCCGATAAAATAAATAAAGTTTAAGAATGCTCTACTTTGGCTTCGATGGATGATGTGATCTCTAAAGTAAACGGTAACTAAAGTAATAGAGGAGATGTAGTGGAGGGAAAGTATTAGTTAACTAGTACTAAAGTACTTAGTTACTTTCCATCACTGAACGTAGTTTAACCCAAACAAGGATCCTCTCGTTCTTTATCATGTTCGTGATGACAAAGGTCCGGTCCGGTCCGGTCCGCCTGACGCTGGTCGTTTTGGGAGTCGACCTCATTTAAACATAATGAAATGTTGAGGTGAGTGAAATGAATCTGCTGATAACAATAAGAGAGCGGAGGGACTGAGGAATGTTTCACACTCAAACATCCTCACAGCGATCTGAAAAACTGCTCGCATGTTAATTTACTCGACTTCTCTCGTTTGCCCGAGAGAACAAGTGTTTGGTAATAATTCATCCGGTCCACATACGTATACGATCCATATACATCTGCTCCTCTTCAATGATGCATCAGTGTGAGGGAGGGAGAGCTAATGGAAGCCTGGTGTCGAGTGGAGCATGTTCTGACGTGGTTGGTAGCACCATCTGGAATACTGATGAAGCAGCGTTCTCTAAATAGGTCATCTTAAAAGTCACAATCACATACAATACACTTCTGTCAGCAGAACCGCGCAGCTCACGTACACGTTAGCCCTGAGAACACGTTCTAAAATAGAACTAATGAGGCTTCGCTTTGCACGAATCCACAACTGCAACACCTCCGGCTGCAGCACACACCCGTCTGAAGAGTCACCTCCTGACTTCACACTCACAGGTTCTCCTCGCTCTGGTCCGGATCAGAACACGTTCACTTTGGGTTTTCTTTATATGGATGCTTTTCTTCAAACATTTTATTTTTTTCTGCATGTGCATCAATACTCTGTTCAGAACCTCCACCTGTGGTTCCTCTGCAGCAGTAATCACCTGCATCTCACCTGTAGAGTTTTGTTTGGATTTAATCAACAAGTCAAACTTAAAGAAAACTGGGTCGTATCGGCAGAATCAGAACCACAGTGTGACGTTATCGACTCACTGTGTTCAAAGATACAACGAAACCTTACTGCCTAGAAAAACACTTTCACCGCCGGCTGCTTTCAGCCTGACGTCCGGATGCTTTCTGCAGCGCGGCGTCGGACTCATGAGCTCTGTCAGATGATGATGTCATCTCTCTGTCCACCTGCTGCTGCCTGGCTCATGAGCATAAGAGAGGAAATGGACCGAGTGCTGCCAAACTGTGTTAAAGAGGCAGGAGACACTTGACTAACAGCCTGAGAGCTGTTAGCTTTATCTAGTTTCTTTCTTTTTAGAGTCCTGCTGCTCACACACACACACACACACACACACACACACACACACACACACACACACACACACACACACACACACACACACACACACGTAAAGTGTTTGCAGAAACACAGGGTTTTATTAACAATTAGGATCAAGGAGGGAGAGAAAGGACACCTTCTCTCTCTCTTTGCTTTTCTGTGGAGGTGGGCGCAGAGCGAGACGTTCCCGTTGGACACTTGGGAATGCAGACGGTCCCGGAGGTGTCCGGCCCGTGGGCTCTGCAGCCACCAGACCACATGAGTTTGTATTTCTAAATGCTTCATCTAATGAACTCTGAGCGCCTGAAGTCGATGGATCCCTCGGTGTGTTCAGCCTTCATTTAAAGTTAATTGTTAAGGTTCTGCAATCGGATGTAAAGTTGATGCGAACACGTTATTGGACTCTTAACAGACAACGATCTGCACCGAGCAACGCAGAATAAGGCAAAGACACATCCAAGAGTTCAAACTACGAGGCGAGACTCGGCAGGACTGGCCACAAGTAAACATTCATTCATTCATTCACAGCTGCTTTATCCCTTTTTCAAGGGGTCGCAGGGAGGTTACTGGAGCCAATCCCAGTTAATCTCAGACATGGACTACAAAACATCTGTGCATTTAGTCACAGTAAAGTATAATATAGGCTGTCTATAGTAAAACTGAAGCTGCTTGGCTAAGTTAGGAGAAGATCAGAGTCACGGCTAAAAGAAACCAAGTGGCTGCTGGTGGAGGAGAGGATGCACACAGAGGTCTTCACTTTAAACTCTCTGCTTCTTGAGACAGGAGCCCATCTCTGCCCGACCATGAGAGGTCGATGTCAGGGAGACGCAAAAACAGGTTCAATAAATGGTTTAAATAAAGTGAATGAAGCAGGAGGAGCAGCGTCTCCCTGTAGGGCCGCTGGAGCCTCATAAATGCACCTGAACAAAGTGCCACAGTCTGTCAGGTCCACACCACCAAACGCTCTGCAGCACATTCATAATGGAGCACAACATGGAGTTTAAAGGTGGAGGAGGAGGAGGGGCTCTGATTCAGAGCAGATGGAGGAGATGTGACTCCAAATGAGCCTCCATGTTTCACATCACAACACTGACACTGACCAGACTTTCCCCCATTTGTGATGGAACAGAACTAAAAGGCACAAATCAACTGATCTCATCGGCCTCGCTGCCGAGATTCAACCTGCACTGTGATATTATATCTTATTATAACAAGAAGACTTGTGTTAGTTTGTTTATGGCTCAATATTTGTGTCATAAATCTGTCAAACATTACACATCTTCCTCTGATTAGAGACTCAGTTGATAAGACAAAAGTCCACATACAAAGTGATTTTCTGAGCACTGAAAGACTCTCAGAGACTCAGACGGTCTCGTGTCCTCATGTCGTCCCTCACAGGTCCGTCTGTACAGATCCAGCAGCAGCAGCTCTGTGACAGTGATGGACAGCTCTGAGAGCATCGTGTGTGAGAGCAGCGATCCAGGATCAGCTCAGCGGTCACAGTTCATTCACAGTCATATAGTTCTTCAGTAATACTCTGTGACACTTTCAAATTCTGCAAAGTGTCTGCAAATACGGTTTGTAAGTAGCCTTGTGAGGAAATGTCTGCCTCCCCCTTCTCCCCCACGTGGGCGACATTATTGATCACGTCTCCACTCGCTCTCCGTCGCTGCATCATATTCCCCTCCGTCGACACGTTAGCCTCGTGCCTCGTGGTTATTACTGTACGCTCAATGAAAACTTCACAGGGACGTCTCAAACATTTCATTAGTGGGTTTGTAACAGCAGAAAACAGCCTTCAGTGAAGAGGCAAATCATTTCCTGAGCCTCTGGACGATTTAATGGCAGTTCTGTTCCCGTCACAGCTGCACTTACATAGTTGTTCTCTCTTAAATGGAGGCCAGGTGACTCAAATAAATACTGTACGTGTGAGGAGGAAATGGCACCTGAGACCAAACTGAATGCTGAAAGGATTTATCTTTAAAAGAAGGATTTCTGGACTGTCATCCAGGTTCAAACTGCTGAGGCTGCTGATGGACAACTGTCAGGTTAGTTTGTACAGTACGATCAGTGATGTCAACTGAAGCCAGCTGTTGTCTTCAACTTCTTTACACTTCTCTAAACTTCAGGGTCATTCAATGGCTCCGATCCAGCCTAAAATGCCTGATCGTATATCGACGAGTACACGTTTCTATGCACCAATCAGATGCCACGAATGTATCCTGCTACTTCCTGTGCACCTGCAGTAAGGAGCTAATATCCTCCAGCACATCCACAACCAGCCCGTCACCAGGATCAATGTCAGAGATGGAGTTTCTGCAAACCACGGACACGTTCACATGTGCACCTGCATCATCTCACTGTTTGAGACGGTTTCAACATTATAGGTGTGAAACCACTGGATAGTGTTAACAAGACGTCGGGGTGTTTCCCAGCTGTGTTTGTGGAGACAGCACCAGGTATTTTAAGATGTTCTGACCCGAACAGAGAGCTTCCTGTGCCTAAAAATCAGTGTTCGAGGTGCACAGCTCGGTACTCGGGGAGGGAAAAGGTATTGTAAAGTCTCTGCTGAACATCAAACGAAGCCTAATGAAATTAATATTGTTCTACATTTTCAATTTTCCATTATTAATAGACTAGTCAGCAATCAGACCATCTGAAGCCACCAGGGGCCCCGGGGCGAGAACGAGCTGCCAACCGACTGCCGCCGCCGAATCACTCTGCAGATTATATTCCACAGAGCTCTGTATGGACCCTGGTTTACATCGGACTCATTTAATTCTGTGCACATTAATTATAATAAAATTCTGAATTCAAACAAAGGAGACTAGTCTTTTAGACACACTACACACTGTCGCTGGTTATTTCTCTGCACTAACACACAGAACAGCTGGACACTCAGCTACTGGCTTTAATCAGGCTGAGATTTATCTTTCTTCAGCGTCTGTGTTCAGTTGTGTTGTCCTCCATGTCTCCTGACATATTCTCATATCATACGCCTCTATTTTCACAAAAACTTGGGCTGTGGTGTCTCACAGACGTTCTGACGGACGAAGCAGACACATCATCTGTCCTCTCTATCAGGGTCCAGGTGTTGGTTCTGACTGTAGCTTGCAGTTTAACAGGAGACCTCATCAATCAATCAGTCAAACAGGTAACGTCCAATCCCTCGCCACCTGTCATCACTGTGTGACTAAGCACATCACATCATGTGTGGATGCAGCACAGGTGGAGGAAATCACCACACACTTTATATAACCTATAGAATAAAATGTAAACCTGTGAGCTAAACGTCACAGAACAGTAGCTTTGTTAGCAACATTAGCAGAAGGCTGGAGTCAGTTCTGGAGCCTGGTTCTGTACCTGCTGACTCATCGGGTCTCACTGAGACCGTCAGAGTAAAAGAGCCGTTAATAATGTTGTTAGCTCCACCTGTGCTCCTGCTAACGAGCCACAACATCTCTTACTGAAGCCAGCTGTGTGTGGATGCAGCTCCTGTGTTCGTCCTGTGAATCTGTTCAGCCTGACACTGAAGCAAAAGAAACAACAGCTCTGCCTCCTCGCTGCCGTCCTCCTCTCTCCTTGAGCCTCCTCCTTCATCCTCCGCCTGCTGTCAGGATGAGTGTTGGCCTCTCTGCTCTCCCAGATGTTAGCTGGCAGGGCGAGGCTGCATGTCTGTCATCAGTCAGGACAAGTGACAGCCGCGGCGGCGGCCTGTCACAGCTGCCGCTCCTCAGGTCACTGAAGGTGTCGCCACCGAGCCTCCACGCCCGGGCGACCGCCACCATCCCGCCGATCGAACGGAGATGAGAGGAGTGAACCAGGAGGGAGGACGAGGCGAGAAATACATTATTTACATCTTATATTTCCTGTTGTTCCACAGCAACATGCCTGCAGGATCTCTGAGTCCAGGTCACAGATGTTATTGAAACAATCCATGTTGAAACCTTTAAATTCATGTGAAAGTTCTGGATTTCAGTGGAGTTAATGCTCATAACTCATAACGTATAACTGTACACAGATTATCTCTGCAGCTCCTCCGTCACAACAGATGAAATGTAATCCTCACGTGCAGGAACAAAAGGATGAGGCCATTTCCATGTAAACACAGCTCATACATGATCAGGATCTCCCTCCAGGTCTCCAGCTACATTTACATGTCTAATAATATGGACCGGGTCGCCCACGCTGACATCAGCTCAGCCTGACCTGTAGAAGATGTTCTTACAGTACGACACCGAATGTTCCGGTCCGTCCTGCGGCGCTCTGAGGAAACATTATACTGAACAGGATCACATCCTCAGGAAGAAAATGTTGTGACCCATTTTGACTTTAAATGAATCACGGACCATCTTATGAAATAAAGATTTCAATATCCGGTTCCTCTCAAACTGTTCCAGCGGACGACCTTTAAACCAGAACAGAGGCTTCTTTTCCTCGAGGTCGGACTGATTCTCTGATGTCCTTAATGTGGGCTGAGAACACATCAGCTGAGGGTCACTGAGCGTCTCCATGGCGCCTTCATCTCTTTATTTTTTGCCGTAAACATTGGTTATGTTAGAAAACATCACGGTTCTGTTGCCACAGACATGGTCACTTTAACAGAGTCCATATCCAGTGGTTCCACCCTGACACATGCTGTACTGAGGTCTGAAACAGCATGGTTGGCTCTCTGGTTGGCAGCAGCACTCACCAGCTCATCTCAAACATGTAGGTACAGTGGCCTGCCTGGGTTCGGCTGCACCATGCGTGGGTTGAATTATGACACTATTTAACCTAATTGCTTCCATCTTGCAACAGTAGCTGCACAAAACCAATTTCTGCTGTGAGATTTATGGGTGGAAACATCCAGCAGCACTGGGAGAGGACCAGAAAGGCAGCAGACCATTCCAGAAGGAAATGATGCAGGATTTTTTAACTGCATAATCATTGAGGTTATTCAAAATGTGGCTTTAATAACACCCGACCGGTCCCAAGAACTTCATCAGGTGACAGTACAAGTCATCAAGAGCGAGCGAGCTGGACGCTTGATGGTTTCTTTGATTTCTTTCTTAAAGGTTTTTGATCATAAAGGGCCGAGAACAAACACTATAACCATCACTGTAACGACGCGAGCATCCACACTGATGGACAATAATGTTCTGTAAGCAGCAAGCAGAGTGGATCCTGATGAGCTGCCGTACGTTACGGAGACGCAGAAGATACAGTGTGTTTGGTTTAAAGGCAGAAATATGAGGAGTCTGGAGAACGTTACATCAGCTGTTGTCTTTCCAAGGCAACTTTTATGAATACTTGAAAGAAGACATCAGTAAAGACCAAAGACAGAGGTTTGTTGTGTTATTTGCAGCCTTACATTCAATCCATAAATATATGACCTTTATCTAAATGATGGCTCGTTCTGCAGCAGACTGACCCGACGTCCACTACAAGACACGCTCTGTGCTATAAAACATAAATGTGAGGGAGGAAATAAATCTGTGAGATATGTTTCTTACATCCCAATCACTTAAATCACGTTTAAATAATTCATCCAAATATCAAAACCTTTTCTCTTCTGGGTCTCAGGAGGTTCTCAGAGCAGAACATCTAAAGAACGTTTCCTCAGTGCAGTTAGCTCACATGAAAGACATGAAAGACGTCTGCTTCCATCAGAGACCAACATTAGAAGCTCCTGCAACATTAGTTTGGAGAAAAATGTCCTCAGAAGCAGTCAGACTGATGTCCCTGTGAATTCACATGGAAAATGATCTGAGAGCGATCCAAAGATACTGATCGCCTCTGTAAGAACAGTCCATGTATAGATATATGTACAGCTATGGTTGTTAGTGTGGACGGTCCTGTGTGAAACTCTGTCCTAATTGTTACCTGGAGAGGACGAGGACAGGTAGGTCTTTACTTCAACTGACTGAGCCGCTGGATAAAAACTCCAGGAGCTCCTGTTGTTGTTTTGTCTCCACAGACCGGAAAGAGAAGACATCCTCTGTGTTCCCTGAAGACCGCGAGAGGCGCCGCACACGGATCAATGCACCGAGGGAGAGGTCAGAGGTCAACGGCAGCTCAACACTGAGGTCAACTTCACTTTCTTCACTCCCCCGCTCCCACTGTAACATCCTGAAACTCAGAGGACGGAAAAGCCTCAGAGATTTGGGGATTTCTTCCTAAAATATCAGGTAATGTTAAAAAAAATACTGTACAGTAAGTCTGAAATGTGAGTGGTAGTTGTGTAACAGTTATATAAAACATGATCTATAAAAAAAATAGCTGATACTACTTTCACATAATCCTCCTCCACAGCGAGAGTGATTTATGATTAAGGTCAGAAACAGAGAGACGTCGAGGTGCAGCCGTCTCGAACACTGTGCACATTCAGGCAATTTATTAATAACTCCAAGAAAAGAGGAGACGTAACAACAGAGTCTGTGGATTTACTGTAACTGCATCGTGAGTGAGGCAGAAAGCAGCCAGGGAGGAAGAAGCCCTTAAAACATGTCAACTATGCAACAAATGAGCACCTATTGTCTGTGTGCTTTCATGGGATGATATTAGAGTTTGTCGCTGGCGCTCGGAGGTTCACGGCTCATGAAACTCCCCATAAGCACAAAAGACCTGAGAACCTTTCAATACGGAAAAAAAAACCCTCTGAAATTGGCAGTGAAATGTTTTCCCAAGACAGGCGAAAAGCAAATGAGAGATCTGAGAGCGAAGCCAGCGGTGTCAACACTAAAAACTGTCCATACTAATTACTTCCCAGAGGGAGTCTCCACTTTATTCCCTCTCTGTTGTCAGCGGCGTCACCGCCTCGGCTGCAGGAGAGCGCTCTCACTTCCACTCCCAGGGAACGCTCAGCAGCATCCCATTTCCATTTTGATTTGCAGTCAAAGTATAATAACGCCCTTGTCTTCTATTTAAATGCAAAACCTGACAGTGTTGAGAGTGTGTACTGTACGTATAGAGATGCTCTGCGCAGACACTAATCAGCAGCAGTGTAACTGCAGGCTGCGCTGACACCCTGCTTAAAACCGGGCCATTATATTGATGTGTTTATTTATTGAATGTGCTCGCGGTTATCATAACTCATCGGTGTCATCCTCACACCTCCAGCGTGCTTCATCTTCACTCTCATTTCATCCCTTTCTGTTTGACCCCACCTTCCCGCCTGTCCTCCTCCTCATTCCAGCACTTTTTTCCTTCTCGCTTCATTCCAGCCTTCATCACTCATGCACTCGTTCTCTTTGTCTCTCCTCCTCCCTCCCTCCCCTGTGTTTCCCCTCCCCTCCTTTCTATTCAGATCACTCTCTTTCATTTCGGCTCCCCTCCTCCCTCTGGATGCTCTTCCTCCCTCTATCCTCTCCTCCTCGCCCTTCCATCCTTCCATCCCTCCCTCCTCAGGAGCGATGGACCGAGGACGTGACATGCTGATAGCGTAGTGCTGCCGGGCTTCGTGCCACCCGACTCTCCTCCGTCAGACTGCTAACAAACTGACGGTGCTGCTGTTGATACATGGCTAATACCTCCAAAAAGTCAAATGCATCACATCAACCATCAGGACTCCAGTCAGAAGGGGAGCAGTGGTGTGTGTGCTGCTGTCTCAGCAGAGTGGCATCTGGGTAATGAAGTCCTGATGATCTTTGTGGATGAAACAGGCCCTCATCGAGCCTGCACGCCGCTTTAACGCTACGCAGCTCCTCTGAACGCTTCGCTCACCATCGCTGCTTGTTTGCACTGTAACTGTCACTTCCAGCCTGAAGAAGCATCTCCTGCATGTACAGGAGAGGAGGAGGAGGCCCACAGAGGACGCTTAACCCACTTTCAACCTGGCATCAACAGACACACACCACCTCCCTGGTGATCACTCTGTCAGTGCAGCGAGTGCAGGAGGAGCCACAGAAGATCTCATCACCCGGCTCACATCAAGAGGTGATCATCTGTTAGTCACAGTAACAACTCAGGCTAATTCAGCCGTCAGCCGAGAGGAAGCGAGACAACCAGAAGGAAATGAATGGAGATCAGAGTCAGTCCTGCCAGCCTGGATAGCAACATGTGAAGAGGTGACGTGTTGAGACGTGTTGAGACGTCACTGGATGATAGCGAGCAAGACGGCGGGAAACAATTATCTCAATTATGCTTAAAGGCACAGACACATTGTGCCAATATCAAAGACTGTAGGAGTGAGTCACAGACGGCAGGCGGCTGATGTTAACGCTGCTGTGGACAGCTTCAAGGTTTCTACACAGGAAAAGAAGTTGTCTCTTCATGTTTTCTGGAGATAAAAGCCCTACACACTACACACAGAGTTGTGTACTAGAGTGGAACTCCACGACCTTTAATTCAGTCAAGCAAAATCCAATATCACATAAAAGATATTTAAATCTGCTGGATCCAGATGTTTATCAGGATACTCATCAGACTGTACTCACAGATACCTGCCACCTCATATACCTGATGTTTCTCATCAAGATCCATCGATTATTCTGTGAATAAAATACACAAGGCGACCACTTGGTCTCACATTCAGAAGTGATGAAGGAATCAATCCACTGATGTGGAGAATATAATGACAGCACGGTCCGGCCTGAATGTGTACGATGTGACCCGATACGATACGGAACCGCTCACTGAAGTACACATCAACCCCCCCGACACCATTAATCCAGTCTGAACCTGCTCTGTTGGACTATTAGCTGGGTGGTTTACTCTCTCCAAATGATTCTGTTCTATTCTGGTTCTCAGACACAAACGCAGGTCCAGATAATCAGAGACGAACCGGCTCAGATGAGATAATAACACAAAGCAAAGTGAACAATGACAGAACAACACATTCAGACGGTGCACCTGCAGAGCGGTGTGTTCAGGGTGCGACTGCACAATAGGTAGAATAATTACTTTCTGCAACACTGATCAGATGTGTAGTTTGTGTCGGATCAGAGCCGCTCTTCAACCAGAGCCGCAGCCAGCCAGGTTCTGCTGATAAAGGCCCTTTGTTTCTGAGGATGTAATAAACTGTGTTGACGTGTTTTGCCAGTGCTGACAGAGACGAACGGCGTCCATCAGCCCTGGTACGAGTCCGTCTGCTCTGCGGCTCACCTCCTCCTGTTTATCAGCCTAAATGATGAGCGGTACCTTGGAGCGGCCCGCTTGTTTTCTCCCTGATGATGAACACGGTCCATTATAAAGAGGCTGGAGCATCGCTTCACGTGGCCAAGCTTTCTGAGCCGCTCCCTTTTGTTTGGGTCGCTCTGCCTCAGTGTGTGTCTGTGTGCGAGGCTGTTCTGGGTGTCCGGCAGGTTATTGTTTGACTTTTTTCCCTCCACACTCAATTTCACTGCTTTCACTGTTTCTGATGGAGTAAATCAATGCGACAGGAGCACTTACTCTCTCTCCTGGGTGGGAGATTTTACACTGCCACTGTAAAATGTTCTGTTCTCCTCCCAAACAAAAGAAAATCGGTGGCCAGCAGGGACAAAAACAACCACATGAGATGCTGACGATCACACGGTGGGGAGAAATTCTGACACACGTGAGGAAAAAAGCTAATTTCTTACGAACGTCCATCTGAAAATGTGGACATCTGAATTCATGTGTGATAAAAAAGTCCACTGAAGCCAAGAGTGAAGAGGCACATTCACCTTCCTCAGACTGCATGTAAGCTGCAGGTGATTACACACACACACACACACACACACACACACACACACACACACACACACACACACACACACACACACACACACACACACACACACACACACACACACACACACACACTCTGCAGCAGATGTGAAGTGAAACTGTGAACATTAAAGTAAGCCATTTAATTTATTTACCCGTGTCACGGTGCTGAGGATTACGGCAGCATGCTTTAACACATCCGGCACTAAGCCCGCAGGCCTGCACTGGGAGTTGACATTGCAGGAAAACAAAGCTGCTACCCAGCCACTGGGTCACAACTCTCTGTTGTGCTCCCAACATGCAGATAGAGCAACAGGAGGAGGCCTTGCCCTCCTGTGGAGACCTCCCTCATCCTATTTGTGCCTCCCTGTGCTTGGAGCACATCATCAGAGAGTGTGTGGCTCCCTGAGCCCGGCGAGGCAGCCGTCCATCTGCCGACCTCAAGCTTAGAGGTGACTTGGGGGCAACTACAGGGCACAGAAACACTGCTGCGATCCTCCTGTTGTGTTTCGATCCTGACTGCCTCCCTGGAGTCTGGTGACCGTGGTAACACTGTCAGTTAGCATCACAGGACTATTTAAGAGCATTTTGTTGGGGGTTTTCCAACTGTGACTTGACACAGCAGACAAACAGCTGAACAACAGCTCACTTATACTACAAGTGTCTCATCTGATACTGAAGAGCAGGATCACAAATAAAATCACACTGAGGCAGAACAAGCAGATAAATTACTCAGCTTACAGACGTCCTCCGACGACCTCGCTCCCGGATCACAGCCTCGTTACCCTTCATGACTTAATCTGTGTAAATCCATTGTTTGAGCATTAATACGTCAGAACAAGAGATAAACATTAAAACCAGGGAGCTCTGAGCTGCTTCTTACCTTCTGCTTGCATCTTTTAAATAAGTACTGACCGCATTAAAAGTTAATAACAAAAATCTTGTTTCAAGCTTCATGGTGTTCCAGAAATTAAGCAGACATAACTGGGTACAACCTCACAGCCAGAATAAATGCTGGTAATGTTTCTGCACATCACAGATGAGATGTTAAGCTGTGACAGCACCGTGCTTATGGTCCGGTTAGGTTCTGGACCAAAACCACTTGGTTACAGTTACAGTTATCTCAGGCAAAATGTCCCGTTATCTCAGTGAAAATGTCCCTTTATCTCAGGCAAAATGTCCTGTTATCTCAGTCAAAATGTCCCTTTATCTCATTAAAAATGTCCCATTATCTCAGTCAAAATGTCCCTTTATCTCAGTCAAAATGTCCCATTATCTCAGTCAAAATGTCCCATTATCTCAGTCAAAATGTCCTGTTATCTCTTTAAAAATATCCCGTTATCTAATTATCAAAAATGTCCCTTTATCTCAGTCAAAATGTCCCGTTATCTCATTATCAAAAATGTCCCTTTATCTCAGTCAAAATGTCCCGTTATCTCATTATCAAAAATGTCCCTTTATCTCAGTCAAAATGTCCCGTTATCTCAGTCAAAATGTCCCGTTATCTCATTAAAAATGTCCCTTTATCTCAGGCAAAATGTCCCGTTATCTCAGTCACAATGTCCCGTTATCTCAGTCAAAATGTCCTGTTATGTCTTTAAAAATGTCCCGTTATCTCATTATCAAAATGTCCCGTTATCTCAGTCAAAATGTCCCGTTATCTCAGTGAAAATGTCCCTTTATCTCAGTCAAAATGTCCCGTTATCTCAGTGAAAATGTCCCTTTATCTCAGTCAAAATGTCCCGTTATCTCAGTGAAAATGTCCCTTTATCTCAGTCAAAATGTCCCGTTATCTCAGTGAAAATGTCCCTTTATCTCAGTCAAAATGTCCAGTTATCTCATTAAAAATGTCCTGTTATCTCATTAAAAATGTCCCGTTTTCTTGCGACAATGCCGGAAAAATAATTTGTAATTCTAGTCAAAACCTAGACAGCAAATCCCCAGAACATCCAGTGGTTTCACACTTACAAATGCTAAATGCTGTCCTAACTGGTGTCGTCCGGCTCGGCAGCTGTAATGGAGCCACCATCTCTTCCACCTCTGTCATTAAAGTCATCTCAGGTGCAGTGTGAACGTCATGTAACAGGTACTGTAGAAATCCTAATCTGATACATATTACAGGTACAGTACATTTGAAAGTATGTGTGGTTTGGAGAAACATAAACTTTAAATACATTTCTGTTGGATCGGAGGTTCTGACGGCTGTAGGATGCAGGAACCTTTCCATACGTCTCCCCACAGGACAGGAAGCCAGCAGAGCCGTTAAGGACTGATGGTGGGACGGAGCGCTGCAGTTATGAATGTCGTCTAGACGATCATTACTCACAATTCAATCAAACCGCACTTGATGCTTCTCCAACCTCGCTCCAATCAATCAATTTTCCATAAGCGAATTATGCTCCAGCAGGCCCCGAAGATCCTACAAATCAGCCCGCTGTCGTTGGAAGATACATGGACCAGGTCCACACATGTTCAGAGGGACAGACGTGTCAGAGGTGAAGCCAGAGGCAGGAGGGACGCCACTCAGAGAGAACCAGGATCTGATCAGGTCCAGCTCATCAGCCAGCTGTGAAGCCTGAACACACACTTCCTTTTAAATGAGACTGATAATGTAGAGATGAACTCTCAGTGAGCTGCTGTCAGGTGTGAATGACCCGTCAGCAGCTCTGCAGCAGAGTCAGAGCCACAGGACTCTGCTGATGATAGGAATCAGACAACGTCCGGGTTCTGTTAGAACTCCACAAGCAGCTTTAGTTTTTAATGAAACGGACCCAGTTGTTACAGAACAAAGGGGGAAATAACACCAACACAGAACAACAGGGCAGTTCAACTACCAACCTCTCTCACACACCACTAACGCTGATGTCCTGTGACGGAGGCCAGCTGCAGCAGCTCAGCCCTCCACCATCTGCTGACACACCGTGACGTCAGCCAGTTCCTTCTTTTAAAGGTACAAGCAGAGAAAAGGACGAGCGACATTAAAACCTCAAGTCCAGTCTGGGCTGAAATACTCTGAGACATGTCCAGTGTTCAACACAACGTGGAGACTCTGCAGGTGAGAACACCTGAGCACATGTTACAGGACACGTCTCCTGTCAGAACAGAGTCCACATTTCTGTTCTGGATATTTATGCAAATGAGTGTCTATTTTATTCAATAGCCCCATTTTGATATTTTAACGTTAAATATGAGAAAAATAGTGAAACAAAAAACAGTTGTGTTAATTTAAGTAACCAGCCAGAGAAGTTTCCTGGTGATATGCGTCCATCAGGACAGACAGGATGTCTACAGTCAGTTTCCTTTCAAACTCTAATGAGTTTGTCTGACAGCAGAGAGTCAACACGGAGGAGTTTCAACACGGAGGAGTTTCAGGACGCTCACAGTCTTTATTTTATAATACAGTGGCTAACTTGTCATTAAAATGAGTCATTCACAACCTGTGAACTATTGTTCTCTGCTGCACACACCAGTCATTGTTCTGTACAGTCTAATGTTTTCTGTACAGCCGTATTTAAGTAAATTATACGTATATTTACATGTGTATAAACTGTATACGATGGTTCTACTGATTCTTAATGTCGACGATTATCAGATCAGATGTCCTGATATTTTCTTTTTCTTTTTTTTTGTCTGATTGTAGATAAATGAATGTATAAATGCACAGTGCACATGTGATCTGCAGAGTAAGCAGTGACTGAGGTTCAGAGCTGAACCGATCTGATCGGTATCTGAATATATATTGATCCATATGTGCTGACTGGAAAACTATCTTTAAAAAGACTATAACACAGAAAATGATGCTTGGGATAACTATTAGTATTACATTTCCCATAAGTTCAGTAAGTTTTGATGCACTGATGTATTTTTAGACATTAAGTTTATTATTAAACTTTAAAATATTCACGTATCACGTAATACATGAAGCTGCTGAATAAGACATGTAGGATTGAGTGTATGACGGTAATTATTACATTTGTTGACTTGTTTCTGTTGCACAATATTTCTTTTGGTGACATTTGAAAATGGAGTTTTCTTGGAGGTAATAAATATCAGTCCCTAAATATCGTCCACTTAATCTATTTCCAGACTTTCCGTGCACATGAATAGAATCTATGGACACATGAATAATTCAGAGTGCTGCTGAAGGTCCCTGCATCATTTACTGCTGCGGCTCAGATGTGGGCTCAGGTGCCGAGGCCCCGTCTTCAATATTAGTCAGGGCACTAGTTGACATTCATGTGGGCTGCAGAGACGAGGCTTTAAATCACTGTCGGAGGCTGACACGGACCTGCACACACAACTTCTGACTCCACTCTGGTGGTTCGGAGCGACGGCTGATGATCCCGGCTTAAGTTAGACAAATACCTCCCCTCCCCTCCCCCGCGCCCTCCCCTCCTGCTCCGGGCTGCTTCTGTCAATATCCGGTCCTCCTCATTCCGTCCCTCCGTCCCGCTCGCCTCTTATCTCTGTTTGTCTTTCATTGGCCTCTTCAGCCGAGTGCAGCTGCTCGGACGGAGGAGTGTCACAGTGACTGATGTCATATCGACACTCTATCAATCACCTCCAGTCCGCTCATCAAAATCCAATTCTTTCTGAATGTGTCGTTTGGTGAAAGACGGGATCGTGCACCCAACATCTGGCACTACTTTCAGAAAACCCACTTATGAAGAAGCCGCCTCACTGGGACGGCTCCAGACAAAGAGCTGACGTCGCCTCCGAGCTGACCGCTGCCGTCCATCAGCTGCAGTCGTATCAGGCCGACACACACGCAGCCGCTGAAGCACTCACACGTCAGCGTAATGAAGTTAGACAGCAGAGTTTGTGACGCTGCTTTGTCCTTGTTCATCGGTGGCACCGTTCCCACCCCACGCGGCCTCCTCGCCCGTCCACAGCACAGCCACTAGGATACTGCTAATCGCTCACAATAGAGGGATTAGCAGGCGAGGACAATGGGGGTCTAAATGTCAGAGTCCAGCAGCACCTGCCTGAAGCCCCTCTGTCGGTCAGTCGCTGCAGCAGGCTGCTGGTGGCGCTGCACCGCGGGGGGCGGAGCTATCAGCGTCAAACACACATTTATAGGAATAAAGCACGAGTCCGCCCCGACACAGTTTACCTTTAATTTAGACACGGACTGAAGCTTATCTGTCCACAGAAATAAGAGCTCATTTCTCATTTCTCCACTGCTGCTTTGTTTCCTACACTGTCATGGTTTGTAAGAGTTGAACGCATTATTCAATGTCACAGTCCCACAAAAGTCCATTTCGTTGTAGAGTCTCATTCCCAACTCGTCAAATACTGATTCTGCCCAGAGCGTCAGGGTTTGATGAGACTCAACAATCAACTATCTCACCAAGTGGACGTTTAAAGAGAAACCTCAAACAAAAGTGAAGCCTTTATAGTGACCGCCAGAGGCAGCGACTTCATGGAGAACAGAATCAATGACCACCAACACAATAAACACACTGATGATTGTGTTGTTCAGAAACACACTGAGCATCCTTCCATTAAAACTATGAACCTGTGAAGGCGTTCCAAACGGGATCAGAGTCGACATTTCCTCAGCTGACTGTCAGAACTGGATTTACACTGGGAGACGTGGCCGTGGCCTCTAGCGTTGGGTTCAAAAGTCACAATAAAGTTAAACAGTGTAAAACTGACCTCATATCTTTAGAGGAAAGAAAGGAAAAGAAAGGGTGAGACGTCACAGAGAGTCGGGGCAACACTCGCTGCAGTTACTGTGATTTAAACTACGAATGTGACCGGAGCAACTCGTCTACCTGAGGATTCACCTGCTCACACACAAAATACAAGCTGAGGTGTGTTCAGTGTTCAGCCTGAATGCCAAGATCGCTGCAGGATGCTGATGTTAGCATGTAGCATTTTTACAACGTTAGCCCAAACGTAGCTACCGGCTGCGTCTCACCAACATATTGTTCAGTATGACGACGTCTGAAACCTGAGTATTAAACCAGCAGGATGTGAGATGCATATACTGGTGAATACTACTACTATGTGCGAGCATGCAAGGTGTTACAGCCGATACAGGCAACGAAATATTATCATATTCTATATTTTACAACTCGTGTTACATTTCTGTGGAATAAAGGACTGAAGAAACGGCACCATCGGTACCAGTTGCCAACCTTTGTTTTATCATCTTCAGGATCCAAAATGATGAAAACTCTCTCTTTGCATATTGTGGGACATAAACAATCTGCAGTAACATATTCTGGATGTCATCTCAGTGTCGTGGTCAGGAATCAACCCAGCAACCTTCTGCCCTCTGACCACAGCCGCCCTGCTCACCTCTCAGTGTGAAGCCTCACTGTTATTTAAAAAAGGGACTCAATCCAAAATGGGCCCGAGGACAGTCAGAGCCAAAACACATTCCAGCCTGATCCAAACTTGAATCTGTCTGAACAGAACAGAGAGAAAACCAACACATGCAGCAGCAGCTTGATCCTCCAGCAGCAGACGTGTCGGCTTCCTGACACTTCTCAGTTCACACTTTGTGTTTCGCCTCCACACATTTATCTCTCCGTCGATGAGAAAAATACCCGATATTCAGAGCTGAGAGGGAGTCAGCTCAGATCTGCGTAACAATGAGACCTGTTGACACGAAGAGAACCTGCCCGGCTCAGACTCAACACTGTGGGACGGGACCACCAGAGGAACCTCCGTTAGCAGCACCGAAGCTAAAAGTGTGACATGTGTCCTTAAGGTTGCACTAAACTCTGGAGGATTTAAACTCTGAGGATTGTGAATGTGCTCAGAATATCTGCCTGTCACATTCAGTCCTGAGGCCTGATGCTGGTGCCAGAGGAAAGGTCACAGTGTACAAAGTGATGCTTTTTGTCTCCAAGCTGTTTAAAAGTTCACATATCGGTGCCTGTAATCCAACGAGAGCTTCATGAACACAAACATCTGCCTGATACTGAAGGTGAGAACGTAGGTGCAGCTCAGAAGACGCTCTGCTGAAGTGATTTCCTGTTAAATGTCTGGACTCCACCCTGTTCATACTGAGGCCTGAGGCTCTGGTTCCTGCTTCCTTCAGTCTCAGTCGTTGTGTTAATCTGTGGCCCAGCCTGCAGCCAAACACAACACAGTGTCACCGCTCCGACTGAATCGACGACTTGAGAGAGCAGATCCTGCTCGGTGTCATCGGTATGAAAATCATCGGCTCGTAACAGCCGACTCTCAGCCGGCATTCATTCGGCGGCTGCCTCCTTTCAAAGCGAGGGCGCAGCTGTATTGAGAAGTGTTGAATTCTGTGCTTTTCATGCTTTACAAACCTGCAGCAGAGGAGGAAGACTTCACACTTCTGTTTCTCTGTCCTCATTTTCCTGCGCAGAGTTTTGAAAGCCGACCAGAACCGGCCTTGGCACACGATGGTAATTGTTCGCCAGGCTCTCCAGATTCATCCCACTCGCTGCCTCACTTACAGTGGAAGTGCCTCTTCCTGCTCAGAAGTGCTCGCCCTAATCTGATCAGCGCGTCCCGCTCTCAGCCCGCCAGACGACCTCGCCGCTGCTCTCACCTTGTGATCTGTGTCTGAATTGTGCTATATGAATAAAATTGCATTGCCTTGATGGTGACAGAAGGTAAAAGTATAAGCCAACATTTCAGGCTGCACAATGAACTGAACAATAATTAAAATCACAATAATAAATAATAAATTAATAAATCTCACATCATAAGATATGATCTGACTGTATTGATCCCTCAGTGGCCAAAGTCACTGAATCATCAGGATTTCAAAGTTTTTTCATTGAAAATGAGAAACTGGGTGCAAAAGAGATATTTCTCATTAATATTGAATCATATCACAATCCTAATATCTGTTAAAATAATGACTTTATTATAAAATCAAGCAGCTGAGACATAATAAGATTTATCCTCTGGAGAGCAGGAACATGCACAGATCATTTCACAGACGTCTGCTGCTGGATCAGTTCTCGTCTTCAGGGAAATGTTCATGTGATGTCGACAAAAACACAGTTTTCACCATGAAAGTCTTTTTCTTTTCACGGCAGTCTGACCCGTTCTGTCAGGATCTCGCTGTCCCAGAACACAAACCACAGAAATGTTCAGATTTCACATTCTGTTCACTTCATGTTGTGTCTCACTGGGGTCATGGTCGGGTTAGGTCGAGGCACCAGAACCACCCGGTGTGGGTTAGGAAACACAAACACAGCTGGAGACTGTCCCCACGTCTTGTTTAAAACAGCCAGCAGTGTCACGCTGACAAACACAGTCTTGAACAGTGGTGTCTGGCTTGGCTGCTTTCTTTATGTGTTGTAGAAATGTTGATATGAGACAAATGAAATGTACAAATGAATGTGCTGATGGTTTCAAAAAGGTAAACTCTGCCAACATAATACATCTGATATATCTGCTTTAGAAAATGTTTTAATCCATCTGTAGTGAACGAGACCTCCCATCCGTATGTATGAATTCATACAAATGGATTCATTGAGCGATGGAGAGGGCATTCACCTGATGACCCCGGGACGTCTCACATCTCTGTCATAATCAGTTACAATATTATTTACAGGTAAACCAGCCGAGCTGCTGCCATCAGCCTCGCTGTCACACAGACATCAGCTCCTCGTTAACACCTCACAGCCACAGACTCAGTCAACCCTACTGCATTTTCTTCAACTCCAAAAAGCTTTTTCCTCAAAGAAACGCTCAGCACAGAAACACACACAATAAATTAAATGTCAGACCACCTCAAACAGAACCAGCCAACACTGGTCAGACCCACAGAACACGTGCAGGAACACAGCCTGACATGAAGCCTCAGGTCCTGAGAGAGCCTCCCAACATGTCTGATTTAAAAAGGGTCTTTGTCTGGTTTCAGAGCAGGGCGTGTCGCTGACACTCATCTTCTTAATGAGCTGCAGAACTTAAACGAAGCTGACACCTTCAGAATCAGCTGTGTGTCCTGGGAGCTCATTGACACGGTGCTAATGTGTCAGAACCATCTGATGAGCTGTCGGAACCGTCACCTGTCTGTCAGTCACACAGGATGCAGGAGGGTTTCCTGCTGGGACTGTCTGACAGAGGAACAGCTACAGGAACAGTTTCACCTCGCTGACTTCACATTCACACACATCAGACTTCAAGGTTCTTCGGATGACTTGAAAAAATAGTCACGCCCTTTAAAATCTGTCTGGTATCAGCTGCATGCTGATTGGATGGTCCCACATCCGGAGGGAGCTGTTGTTCCGACTTCGGCCTCTTCATGTGATGTGATGAAGGAATCAACTCGTGTGCCAAAACATTCTGGTGATAGACGACATTCACCAGTTTTTCCCTGTCTGAAAAATGTTTTTTTCCGATTATTCCGACCATGTGCTTTACACTGTGAGGATGAACGACTCCCGTCTGTTCCCAGAGGTCTTTCCTCTGAAATAATCAGACAGTCTGACTCTTATGAGGCTTTTAAATCAAAGCTTAAAACTCGTCTTTTCATCCTGACTTTAGTCAACACCTCATGTCCTGTCACTGCTGGCTTCATGCTCACAGCAGGTTTCAGTCAATCTCTTCAACTACACAACATCTGGTCCGTGTTCATCCTTCAGAAGAAATGTTGGACAATGTCTCTGCAAAAAAATGGCGACATGGAAACTTTACGTTCTGTGTTAAACTGCCTGGTATTGTCTCACAGCTGGACGCCGTCCCGACGTCTCGTTAAAAACATCCAGAGGTTTCATGCTGACAGATGTTGAAGCTCAGTCCTGAACAGTGGTCTCTAGCTTGGCAGCTCTTGCTAGCTGTCACATGAAAGTCGGCTCATATGATTTGAATCTGAAAATGAAATGAGGTGCTGTAGAGGAGTTGGTATGATGTGTATGAAACACATCTGAATCTGTGGCTTGCAGAAGTGTAAACCGTTAACTTTCTCTCCAGGCGACTGGTGCAGCTGCCGACGAGGAGTCGTCTGTAAACTTTGTGATCTCCTCTGAATCTCTGTGAACTCCTGTTGGTTTTGACTCCAGCTGCCAGGCTGCTTCTCCTCCGTCTCCTCTCTGTTCTCTGCTGGACCTGGAACCTCTTCCTCTCTCTTTCCTGGCTGCCGGCGCCTCATCCAGACGTTTGGATCTGAATCATTGTCCTGCAGGAGATTCTGCCTCTGACTCCTCTCTCTCCTCTCTGTGTGGATGCTTGTTGGTGTTTGTTGGTCTGTGTGTGACTCAGGTGGGTTCACCTGTCCACCGACACCACAGCTGTGAACATCCCTCTGAATCCGCACTGTTGAACAGTCTCTGTATATCTGCACTTATTTATCTGTGGGTTTCGCTCTAACATCCTGGGGGAGTTAAAGGTTGTTTTTGTGATCAGTGATTTTGGGCTGTTTGAATGAAACCGACTAACTGACTAAAGCTAATATGCAAATTGTGAGTGACACCATCTTTAATGGGAGTGTTAATGTGGAGCAGCAGTTCTTATTCTGCACCAGAAACAAAGATTTAGGGTTGGAAACAGGTGACGAACAGACTGAGAGCTCCTGCTGAGGGAGAGATCCCCCCAGAGGACTGATTTAAATGTTCACATCACAAGCAGAGCCGAGGATCAGGTCCCATCTACACGTCACAAATACTAGAAAACAGATGGAGCAAAGGATTATGGGAGGTTTTGGGGGGAAAACAAAGTCAACAAAACCAAATGAGAACATCCGTCTTCTTCTCTGAGAGACTTCACTGCTGATCGCCCAGTTTAACTGTGAACGAGGGAACCAATCACAGCCGGCGCTCTCATCTGAGGGAGTGACGGGGGGATGGAGGGGGGAGACGGGGAGGAGGGGGAGGCTGACTGATGGCTCTCCCTGCATGTACTTAGGAGCTGCCAGAACTTGTGTGATATTAATGTCATCTGCCTTTTGTAATTTGAGTTGGGAGTTCACATCTTGTCTCGGCTTTGCTCCTCTCGTGTCTGCAGGCTCTCACGTCTCCAGCGCAGGAAATAAAGGAGGGAAAAGCTTGTCGGGCTTCAGATTCAGGCAGATGTCAGATGCACCTCACTTCCTGCTATCAACTGGGATGAGTCTGCTTCTTGCAGGAGGAAAAAAAAAGGTCATTTGGCAGCCGCGCTGTCGCATTTCACAGCTATATTTCTTGCGTATGGAGTGGTAAATGGGAGCGCTAACTCACCGACGGCACGCACTCTGCTGACGGTCATAAAGCGACGGCTGCGTCTGAGGGATCGTTTGGTGTCGAGCACCTGAAACTCGTCCAGGAAGTCTGTGATAGATCCGACAGAGGCCAGCAAACACTGAGTGCTCATGCATGACAGGAAGTGAGATCTGTGAGCAAACATACTAATCAGCTGGAGCTGGTTGATCTCAGACGGCAGCAGTATGTATTACTGCATGTACTGATGTTGACAGTGCACTGCTGTGGCTGTTTGCAAAGACAAATGTCTCTTTTTTACTGTGTTGTGCCATCAGATGATCACACCGACGCACCACTGCAGTCTTGTCACGAGGTACAGAAATTCTTAATTAACTTAAATATTTACAGGGTGCTTATTTACAGAAAACCGCCTGTTTACGTCACATATTCGAGCCTAAAGGAGGATAAGAGCCCTGCAGCTGAAGTCAAGTGGCTGTTTAAATCCATATCTGTCAGACTGACTGATGCACCGAAGACTTTGAAGGAATTCAATAAAAGTTATTTTTATATTGGCGTGATTCCCGATAATAATTTCAGTGAGTCAGATTCCTTGATGCACACGGAAAAGCCAGAAATAGCAGTGAGGAACATATAAAGGTCAGGACAGGCTAATGGAAATAGATTTGTTTTAATGCACCTCGACACTCTGCAGCCTGCTCGAGCTTCTTCTACAGGTGCCCGGAGGTTCAAACGTCACGCTGCGATTTACTGTGACCTGTCTCAGCTTCTGCAAAAAGCCCCGAACATGAGAGAATAAAACAGGCTGGAGACGGGAGCTGTGTCACTAAACACTGCCAGGTGAATTAAGATCAGGAGAGATTCGGTAAAATGCTCTGCGTCGACGGGGAGCTGATGGAAACACACGCGTCACTGTGTAGTTATTAACATTTGTTCATCCTGAAAGTAATATTCCTGAAACGTTATCACCTCTGCTGCCTCTGTCTGCAGCGGCAGTACGACTGCTGCCTGCAGGTTCGTCCTGTTGCTGAACGAGTCGTCCATCAGCAGCCTCCCGCCCTCGCAGCCTGTTCTCTGACTGACCGTGACCTCTGACCTCCCTCTGGAGGACGCCGTCTATTGAAGCCTGTCCTACATCAATAACAGGTCACATTACATGCTTTATGAGCCACCATATATTTTTCCATTTCCCATCTTCTTTTCTAATCAGCCGGGCCGACCTCAGCACTCAGAGCAGCTCAGCGGCGGCTCCAGAGGGCTGCCGTCCTGCTCCTCACACTGGATTTACATATTCTGAATCAGGTTTTAGAACGAGACAGTCTGCACACACAAAGGGTTCAGGATCATTAAAACTCCCTCCTTCAGATGAATATCTGAGGCCAGGAGGCGGCGGCTGAGACCTGACGAGAGAACGCCACAGCAAATCACACAAAGAGCCGACGAGCCAGAAGCTGCCGGGCCACATTTTGAATTATGCAGCGAGTCGGAGAGGAGGTGAGGTTCTGCTCAGCCTCAGTTAATGGCTGCAGCCGCTGGATTGGATTTCAGAAAATAGTGGCACCGGCTATCAATTATGGTCCAGATAATCAATAGGAAATATGGCCTCTGTGTTACTGCTCTGCTCTGAGAGTGGGTTTCTCTCACCGGATGATGTCACAGAGGCAGAAAAGTGCATCAGAACCTTTTAAATATCCAGAACAAGCAACAAACATCTTTAAAATGTAATGATGTTGATTTCTTTGTGACAGGAAATGATCCTTTCTAAGAAATGTGAGCAGCCAGAAACACGACTGAAGGGCATCAGGACGAGGAATGAAAAGAACATGACTTATTATTGGTAATATAAGTCCAGATGGAAAGTGTTATCTCTTTATGAACCACAGACTCACATCCAGACCAGGACACACAGTACCAACCTCCCCTGACCTTGACTTCCACTGGAGGAATAATGTTTAATCTTCTCGGATCAGATAGAAAATATTTCTGCTGAACACAAGCCAATTAAGTCATTCCATTTTATCTGTTTGAACTTCAGTCTTGAGGTGACTCCCATAAAATGATTTAGATCTAATATGTTGACCTTTGGAAAGTCGTTCGTGAGAAGGTCAGACTTTACTGGGCAAATACGCTCATTAATGAAGAGACGGTTTTATTATTAGAGAACGTGGAGTCGACCTAAAGTTGTCGGATTCCTTTAATTGAAAGGGCAAATAATTACTACTGTGTCTGTGTGTTTAGACGAGACGGACTGTACATTTAATATCCTCCCAAAGTACAGACAGTGAGTCTGAAGATCTTTCTATCAGTGCTTCTGTCTCACTGGAGATCTGACTGGAATCAAGATGAGACCAGGAAGATAGGAACTGAACTGAAGAGTCACACTTGAAAAATACACTGTGTTTATATATTAAAGAGTAAATGTTACTTGAAATTCAATAAAGTATCAATAAAAGTATTGAAACAACACAGATACAGAGTGAATAGCTTGAAGCTGAGACATGAACGTCCTCCTGCAGCAGCTCAGAGAAACATCTCCTCCATGAAACATGAAACAAACATGGCGACATGTTTTCTGTCCCACAGTCCATCACTCAGGTTATTTTTAGGGGCTTTAAGAGGAGTGAGGAAGATTGAGAAGTACCACTGGAGGTGAATGGGGGCACAGAGCAAGCATCAGTCCCTAATGGCTCTCATGTAGTGGTTTAGGAGTGGAGAGCAGGATCCCAGGGGCCCCCGGGGGCCCGGCTGCAGGGCAAACACTCTGCAGGTAATGGCTGCTGCAACAGCTGGATGGTTTCCATATCGTCGCTGAGACACACAGACGATGTTAGAGAGGGACGATGTCACGGTAATGATCCGACGGATGTGTTGGATCTTCTCTGAATGTAACTGAGCTGCTT
This sequence comes from Lagodon rhomboides, assembly GCA_039737535.1. NCBI lineage: Eukaryota > Metazoa > Chordata > Actinopteri > Spariformes > Sparidae > Lagodon > Lagodon rhomboides. The sequence goes on from CM077795.1 coordinate 20,543,221, forward strand.
TTATTTCATCATGATTAATCTGTTGGGCATCGACGACTCTTCAGAGGAGAAGGACAGCAGGAGAACATTTCCTCAGCGCTGGTTCATGGCGTGATCATGACGAGCTGCTGAGCTGCTGAGCTGCAGACGCAGGACGCAGCGACCGATAACTCCTATGCTTTTCTAGAAAATGGAAATAAATAAGTCAACAGAACAAATGTTGTTTTGATGAACTTCAAGTGACTTACATGCAGACTGTTCTGCGCCTCAGCTCTTATTTCGCATGACAAGACTTTGCTGACTTTCTCAAGAACCAGTGACATTTTAAAAGCCTCGCCAACATGTCGCTGCACTGCTGTTATTTGTGCTCACAAACATGGAGCCGGTGGTTCTCTCAGTATGGATGCTGAGGCTCAGCCTCCATTATGCACTTTGGCTCCACTTCTACCTGAGAGGCTCAAAACTCCAGAGCAAAACTTCAAGACGTCTCGACAGGAAGGTCAGACATTCAGTTCTTCAGTTATAAACAAGATGTTTAAGATCAGACTGTGATGTGTTCTCTGCTGCAGACTGTGATCACAGCAGACGAGCTGATTGGATCCATCTGATGTTTAAATCAAGTCTCCAGCTGCTTCAGCTGTTTAGCAGAAAACTCTGTTTTACTGTGAAGCTCCAGAACTGTTCTGTGGACTACGACACTTCACCTGACTTTAAATCATCAGGAGGAGATGCTGATCTTTGGCTGCCAGTTTGGTGCAGGAAGGCCAGATATGACTTCTCAGTGATGAAGATGTAACGGTCATGTGTTTCTGACCTCGGCCTCATTAGGAGATTGGTGTGATCCATCTCATCAGTGTCATCACTGGCAGGACTTATGCTTCATGCTAATAAAACACAAACAGCTATCTCTGAAACAACTTCATTCTCACAAATCACAGGCGACCATAAACTATAATTACAGATAGCTGCTAGCGGCCGTTAGCAGCGTTCCAGCCTGCAGGCTGAATGATGTGACCGGGAGGAAATGTGCCACCTTCATCAGTCTGAGAAAGTTCTACATGTCAAAGTTACAACATTTTAGTGGAAGTCATGCAACTGCAGGTAAACTGGAAGTGGAGGAACAGCACTATTTTAAAAATGGCCAATTTGTCCTAATAGAAGATTCAATGGGCTCTGACACCTCCGGCCTGATGCAAGCCGGGCCTGAAGGCTGGATGGAGTCTGTGTGGATGATCTGTTTCCTCCTCAGGTGGACGACATCCATCAGGGCAGAATAACAAACATTTTGCAAAACAGGTTCAGTAACACAATCATCTGTGGCCTCTAACTTTTCTCTAACAGGATAAAAACATGTCTGGACTAACTTTGCACAGGAAGGCCTCAGTGAGTGATCACATTACAGGCTGTTATCAGGTCCCTGTGCACGTAACATCATCCTCCAGCTCCACGTGTTGAGCAGGATCTTTAATTTTACAGCATCATTTCACACAGAAGAGCAGAACTGCTCCGAGTGGCTCAGAGTCCAGCTTCATTCAGTCTGCAGCGAGTTTAACTTCAACACGGTGAATAAAATCATGAAGCGCTGACTTCCTACCTGTCCTTTCTGTTGGTCCTACGTGTCCATTCTGTTGGGTCTATATCTGTCTGCTGAGGACACTTTCCACAGTGTCATTTTATAGATATCATGATGAAGAAATTTAGTTATAGAACATTTTATTTTGCCACAAAGCTGGAAAATGTCCCAACCTCTCATCAGAAATATCCAGTTTTGTTGACATACACGTCTCAAGAAGGTTATTATGGCTCACTCAAATCTTCTTTTCTTGTTTACAGTTTCTTGTTCTGTTAATTGAAGCTGTTTCCCTCTCGTCTGAAATCAAACAATATGTATAAATAATAATCACCAGCACTGAGGAACCTACTGGAGCGAGCACAGTGGAAGATGTTTTAAGAAATAAAATATTAATCTCTGACCCGTCAGACGTACGGAGGTGTTTGTTCGACAGAACAGAGGTGTGATCGATACTGAACGCTCGGCTCTAATCCTTTTTAAAAACCTTCCACACATTGTCTCCAATAAACAGCTCTTGTTTGTGTGATAATTATAGAATCCTGCAAATAACACAATGAACAAAGTGTGCTTTATGTGCAGAGGGAGCGTCGCAGCTCTGTGTTTCTATTGACCGTCTGGATGGTTGGAATAAACAGCAGTGCTGGCAGGCTGCGGCTCATTGTGAGGAATAAATGCTTCTTATTGTTACCGCTGCACTGTAACACGCTCGCTCTCTTAAATACAAATATTAATGTCTTCTCCATAAACTCTACCTGCAGGTGAGTGTCCTGCTGTCAGCATGAACCTGTGGAGCGTGGACAACATTAGCTGAGACTGAGCTGGTGATGCAGGTCAGCAATCAGAAGAAGAGTCTGATGTGCTCATTAACGTGGGAACAGTGTTGATCCTTCATGGTCTTATTGCTGCACATTAGCTGTGTTCAGGCTCAGCTCTGCAGCCTCTCTGGATTCAGCTCAGCCTCTGGCTACGTGCACTTTCAAGGTAGACGGCTAATCAAGATGAGTGTCGGGGCTCGACCGAGATGAACCGAGGGGGAGGAGGAGCGGACAATACACTTCTGTCTGAGAGAGAAAATTATGTCTGTTTTATTCTGCGAGGGTCAGTGCAGACACAGACGGAAAGGAAAACACACTTCTGCGGCACAGTCGCCATTTTATGGAGAAGTAAAGACATGTGTTGTGTATTTCAGCACATCTGTCCACAGCTCAGGTTTGATCTGGTTCATCTGTCCAACAGCAGCTCTGTGATCCAGAAACAGCTCATTATCAGGTCTGGACTCGTGTTACACTGGATTTAATCAGCTGGTTGGAGGTGCAAACTTGTTTCTGTAGGTGCAACGGCCAGGAGCCTTTCAGCAGAGAAAACACAGAGCCAGGATTAAACTCATCTTTTGTTCATGAGTTTGTTAACAAATACTGAAGCTCTGGGACGATGGCCGCCGTCCTGTGATCCCAAGATGGGATTCAATATTTGACGAGTTGGGAATGAGACTCATTACAAAGTGGACGTTGAACCGCAGTGAAACATTCCAGCGTTTCTGACAACAGGGTACATTGTATTTAGAAGATTTAATCAGCTGTAACAAAGCAGTTGCATCATTTGGCAGAAAAGCCAGAAAGTAAATGTTTTGATAAAACACAATAAAACTTGCTCAGGTGACTTTAAGTGTCCTGATGCATTAAAATCATGTCACTGGGTTTTTCTTCAGACTATAATCGTTCCATCAGGATTGATAATGGCTGCGTCCCCGCTCTCTCCCATCTGCAATCATTCTATTTAACACAAATGGCACTACATTAATATTTCATTAAAAGCATGCAGCACTTAACCTGCTCCGCAGCAGCAACAATCGAGCGTGGGTTTAGTTTTAGTGCCGACTGTACGAGAGCTCTAACGGCACGTTGTCCTCACACGAGGTCACGCCAGAAACTGAATTCACTCGTCGAGGGAAGTAAACAAGACGTCAGCGCTGAGAGCTGAGCTTCAGACACATCCGACAAACCAGAGACATTTCACTGATCTGAGTACTATCATCAGGACCGAAGCTGCACTATCACTGATCACGCTGTTGTTGTGAGTTTCCATATTATCCTGAAGAGAAACTGTGTCTCAGCTGTTCCTGAGTGGTTTCCTCCACAACAGAACCACACGTATCAGATCTGATCAAGCTTTCCATGTTTGAAAAGATATAAAATCATCACTTTCTCTCCACATTGTCAGTCAGAAACAGGCGGTACTTTCTTTGTGCGGTGACTTTCTTACTCTCTGATGTGTTATTATCATCACTATCACAGATCTGACGTCCCTGAATTCATCTACAGCACGATGGCTACGTCGCCATATTAGGTCCGAAGGTGTTTGTGATTTTTATATATTCAAAGATGTGTTTCAGATATATTCCTTTATCATCCATAGGCTCCACAGCTGACTCTAACTGATCAGATATTCATTTCACAATGAGTGAAACTCCGTGTCTTCAGAGTACTGGAGACTTCCCTCCATGTTCCCTCCTGCTGATGTGATTCTCTCTCATCACCTCATCTTTCACCGTGTCAGCGACTTCTTTACAGGCCGGGGAGTAAAACGCACCAACCATCCCGGGAACTTGTTTTGTGGCGTAAACAGAGCAACGGCTGAAACACACCGTTTTGTGTTCTCAAGGCAAATTTACAGTCTTGTTTTTCTTTGAAGACGAGGCCGAGGTTTGAGCTTTGATGGAGTGTTTCACCGCTGCATTAAAGCCTGCTCGCTGTGAACTATAGGAGCACACGGGATGGAAAAACAAGGTTTTACTGGAGACTTTTACAGGCTGCATTTGCTGTAAAAGTACAAGAGTTATCACATTTTATCACATTTTCTTTTCCATAGTTTTCATTCTATAATTGTTATTTCGATCAACTGGAAGAAAGAACAGAGAGAAACAATCCTGAAAGCAGCGATGAATAATTCAAATGAAGTTTTCACTTGATCATCATCAACTGCCAAAACTTCAAAGCCTGAAAAACTTAAAGTTAAAAAAAAAAAATGGTATATTTTTGGACGAGCAGCAGCAACACATCAGAAACTCTGGCTCAGGCTCCAGTTTATCAGGAGTTCATGGAGGGCTCTGACCTTGTGTGTTTAACATATTTAAAGTTATAGGAAGTGACCTTTGCAAAACTAAAACTCATCGTAGGACTCTAATGTGCAAAAGTTGTTCAACAGTGCAACTCTAAGAAACTATGAGCACATTGTGTTGGCTCTGATCCATCCCCACTATGAAACTTATTAATTATGTGCCGTCATGCAGGAGGGAAAGGTTTCATCAACACTGTCTAGTTCTTCATCAAATCACATTTTCATTGGATGGCTCCACTATGAACATCGACAACCTTCCAGCTCTATCACCAAAACAAATGTTAGCAAGTTTCTCCAAACCGCCGAACCAGAGACCTCTGTTAGAGACTGTGTTTCAACATCTGTCAGCGCGACACCACTCGATCTTTCTAACTAGACGTTGGGACATTTTTCAGCCGAGGTTGTGTCAAAAACAACTTGTATTTTAAGCCAAAGCATGATGTTTTTTTTCTAACACTAACCAAGTTGTCACAACAACCTCCCATCCATCCATCCATCCATCCATGTTCTTCTGCTTCTCTGGGGTCGGGTCGTGATGGCAGCGGGCTAAGCAGGGTCATCAGGAACTCATGCAATGTTGTCCAGCTCCTCCTGGGGGATCCAGAGGTGTTCCCAGGCCAGATCAGACACATATTCCCTCTAGCAAGTTTCTGGGTCTGCCACAGGTCTCATCTCAGCTGGTCATGCCCCAAAAACCTCCAAAGGGAGGTACCCAGGAGGCATCCTGATCCAGTGCCTGAACAATCTCACCTGGCTCCTTCAACACGAAGGAGCAGCAGCTCTACTGCGAACCCCTCCTGGATGTCAGAGCTCCTCACCTGATCTCAAAGGCTGAGCCCAGCAATCAAAAAGAGGACGCTCACTTCAACCACTTGAAACCATGATGTCATTCTTTGTGTCATCACCCAGAGCTTGTGACGGTGCAACAAACTGCCTGTCCACCTCAGGTCCATGTTCCCGTCACTCCTGAGAATAACTGTGAAACTCCTTCACATAGGAAAATCTTACCTAAGGAAACGTAGCAACAAATGTACGGTCGTGTGCTGCAGAAATGTATATATATATATATATGTTGCCTGTATTCATTCTGGTGATTGGGTTGCAACCTGTGGCCTCATCTTCAGTTGAGGTCAGAGCTTAAACATTATTAATACTCCATGTTGAGTTAATCTCCCAGATCAAACTCATCATTGTGTACCGCATCAATGCCCAAACAATACCAATAACCTATATAACCTATAACCTAAATAACGGTCCTTCTGGAAAGTCACCCAAAATACTCCGTACACAATCAACTACAGCATTGATTGAAGGCTTTTCAAATTGCTCTTCTTTTGATTCCATTATGTTCAGGCAGAGAAGCTCCAGCTTATTACAAGTGCACTTAAGTTGCCATTATTGTGCAGGTATTCTATATCTGAGCGCTCACCGGCTGGGTATCGTATTGCATGAGCAGTCTTCATTATCAGATAACAATTGCTGGTAAATGGTAACAAATAGAGAGGCCTGTGAGTGGAGATGAGCCTCGATAAGATATAATAAAGTTATACAGACCGTCTGCATTCACGACTGATTCAATTACAGCCTAATGTTCCAGATTACCCAGCCTGTGATCAAATAGAAAGAAGCACCACTTCCCAATAACGCTGCACCTATAGTTGTGTAATTGCAGTGCGTTCACTGTGTCACTGTAATTAAGCCTACATAGTTAAATGAGGTGGTGCACAATGAGCCTCCTGCAGCCTGGACAGCAGTCTAATGACACAGCGCCGCATGCCGACGCCGTCCTTTTGTTCCGTCCATGTTCGAGAGCAGAACGACACTCTTGCCAATTTCCTCGACATTGTTCATGCAGCACGTGTCGGAGCGTCGACTCACGCAGCTCTCAGTTGTGTACATTCCATTAGATTGATGGCTGTGTGTGTGTGTGTGTGTGTGTGTGTGTGTGTGTGTGTGTGTGTGGAGTGTGCAAAGGAGTGCATCAAATCGTGCCACCGTCTACAGAGTACAGAATCCATAGATGGCTGCCGACGCTGATACAGGATTATCCTCTGGTGGATTTCCACATTCTACATCTCATCTGCGGCTGCAGAAGCCGTCCTGCACAATGGAAGGCTCAAGCTAAACAAACTGATTGCTCAAGCACGGATCCCGGCGGCTGGATAACCATCTCCTCATCTCGCAGTATTTATTTCTCCTCCTCGTGCTGTGAGGAGAGACTTACTGGCTTTGAGGCGTATTGACATTTTCAACTATTGTGTGTTCAGTCAACATGTTGACATCCTCCACAATATTAGTATTTCAATTATGGTCACACACTGTAGAGATGTTGCGCTCAAGATGCCCCTAAACCTGAATCAACTGAAAATCAGCAGCACACTGAGGTGTTGAGCCGAGATGCAAACCTTCAACAGGCAGACGCCTCCCCGAAAACAAGTCCGAGGCGACTCAGCTCAACTGTGATGCTTCTAACTGGATCTCCTTACTCTGTTTAGAGTTATATCAACTTTTGTCATATACGTCACAACATAAGTAATGTAGGTATTTTAATCCAAACATAATGTTTTGCTCAACCTAACCAAGTAGTTTAGCTGCCTAAACGTATCCGACTGTGCAGATGAGGGTCTGGAGGCCTCTCTAGTCCCAACGGTCATGTTGCTTTGTGATATATGAGATCAACCTCTTCAGTTGTTCAGGGTATCAGGATGTGATACCAACATGGACCCAAACCCTAGATCTGCTTTCCATTTCCACGGCAGGCAGTTCTTTTAAATGAAGGTAGGTTGTTACCAGGTGGTGAGCAGTGACATCACATCTGGAAATCAGTGTTTTCACTCCACGTTCTAGTATCAGTTCAGCTCGCTTGGAACCTCAACTGACACGTAACGGATGGAGTGTTTCTATTGGTACCATCCACAGCTTCTAATGTTCTGATGTGTCACGATCTGGACCGGACCGCCCTGTGAAAACGCAGCTTATAATAAGCAACTAGTTGCTGATCTTGTGGTTCTGCTGTTTGGTTCTGTGCAGGTACAATGAGCTAAAAGATGCTAAAACATCTGCTGAGCCAAGAAGAAGTGAGGAGCTGGGTGATCAGTTGTTCATACAGAATATATTGATTACTATGTGTGGAATTATGATTATTAATGACTTATATAACGATACATTCATGTAAAAACTGATCTGTACAGTTGAGTAAATGTGATTTCTTCCACACGGTCTAATTAAAGTCTGAGCAGCTTGTTATGAGCTGCTGCAGCAGCTTCACACCACGCTGCCCTGCAGAGAGACGCCTCCGTCACTGCTGCTCATCAACCAGGTCTGAACTCTGAGGTTCAACTAACCTACAGTGCTCACCTGCACACACCTGTCTCACCTGCACATACCTGTCTCACCTGCACACACCTGTCTCACCTTCACCTCTGACTGAGGTGAGTACAGTTCAGCTGATCAGTCTGTGAATATAAGGCTTCTTGTTTTATTATATATTCAAAAGAAATAAAATATAATTAGAAAATTAAAATCATAATAATGCCACTGATATTGAAATCTAATATCCTTATAATCGTATTAGAGTCTCCAGATCACCACAGTAGCTCTGACTGTAGCTGTGCAGAGGAGCTCAACATGCAACGTCCTGCCAATCAGCCTTAATCTCATGCTACATGCTAAGTGTCCACACGGTGAATTCCACCAATCAAACGCGCTGCGATGGGACATGAATCACACAGAATACACATCCAGCATGGATATCTGCACAGACGTGTGCGGCATCATAAGATTCATTCAGCTGCCGAAATGCAAATCTAATTCGTATCTTCCGTTGGAGCCGACACCTGCTCGGATGTTGCTCCTTGATTACGAGCGTCTGCAGGGGAGAGAAATGTGCATCCTGTTGTGTTTGGAAAGCATCAGGTATTCTCCCGGGACGTCGCTGCAGGCATTCATCACTCTTTATTTGTTTTTTCTGACTAAATTCTCTATTGTGGAGCGAGTCAGTGAAGGCAGCACAGGCACTCTGAGTGTTTGCTGGGGATAAGGCAGAATGAATCCTCACCATCAGTATTTAGGAGATAAGAAGGAAATAAATGAGTTTGATTCAGAGACGTGGGGCATCGTTTACGGTGCTTTAGCAGATATATGCCGACTTTATAAACCAACATCACAAAGTGGGACACAAACAGAGACAGCAGGTTTCTCCTCGACCAGCAGGTGACGACACGACCAGCAGGTGACGACACGACCAGCAGGTGACGACACAACCAGCAGGTGACGACACAACCAGCAGGTGACGACACAACCAGCAGGTGAAGACACAACCAGTAGATGACGACACAACCAGCAGGTGACGACACGACCGTTAATGTGTGACATTCATGACGACATGCAGTAAATCTGTCAGATCTGACGGTGAGAACACCAGCTGCAGGACGAAGGGAGTAATGACGGAGGAGAGGAGGAACGGAGTCACGCTTCAGCTGGTTTCACTGTTAACTGGTGACCGGTCCCTGAACGCATCGCGGTTGTTTCATATCATTCAGCCGTCTTCGTGAAAAACATCCATCAGAAACATTCTGTCGTCTAAAACTCAAGTTAAACTGTCTCAACAGATGTCGTCATGACTTTGTGCTGATATAATCTCACACAGTCATGAAGGAGAAACATAATGTTGTACTGAGGACATATTCATGGATATCATGCATCTGATAGTCATGCGTCTGGACGTGATATCAACACAGTCGATCACAGAACTCTGATCTACTGACGTGAGACATGATCGGCTCTTTCTCAGCATGTCTCAGCTCGACTGAAATCACATCATCACTCTGGTGTTTTTGGTCAGAGGCTCATGTTACTGAACGTCCACCATCGGGTCCGGTTCTGCTCCAGGTTTCTGCCTGTTAACAGACAGTTTTTTCTTGCCACGGTCACCAGGTGCTCGCTCATGAGGGGAATGTTGGTCTAGTCTGATTCAGACTTGAGATGACTTGTTGTGAGTTGGCGCTATACGAATAAAGACTGATTGATTGATGACCTTGTGTTTTGCATCCTCTCTTGGCTGTCATTATGTTTGGATGGATAAAAAGATCATTTTAAATGGTCCGGAGCAGCAGGAGAAACACCGGGCCCGACGCTGCACCGCCTCAACAAACAGATTAAAAAAACATCACTGACTTGCTGCTGGGTGCCGAAAGTCAGGAATAAAACTTCAGCTAGTTCAAAGAAGGAAAATCAATCACTGCATTCTCAGCCCACTTCTCCAGACGCTGCGCCGGCCAGCTGTTTCTTTTCTCTGTGAGGTTTTCTTTCATTTTCTGTTCCAGGTCCTCCACAGCTTCTCTAAGTGTCCCATTAAAAGGACCAATGAGAGGCTCCGCCGGCCGGAAACAGAAAATGAAAATGGCTTTTAGTCTTTTGGAGTATTTTGGAGTTTATTTCATTTTACTGACTGTTATTTATATACTTGATGTTTTTCAGGGTTGTTGATTTTGGTCTGTTTCTATGTGAGACACGTTTGGCTGCATGTTTGTGTGAAAGATAAAGTTGAGTTGAGCAAACACTACATTTATCCAAAGTGACTTCAGTGAGTCTGGATCAAACCCAGAAACTGCAAGACTGATGCAAGAACATCAACATTCATCAGATATGCTGATCTGCTCCGACGGCTGCGTCTCCAATCAGTGTAGGTTACTGGTTCATCAGGATGTTTCTACTGTTTCTACTGTGTGACAGAGACGTAATGAGACGTAGACGTTACACCGAAACTGAAGGAGGGTTTCACTGGCTGAGGCTGAACCGTCCGTTTCACTGCACTCCTCACAGATGATGTGTGTTGTGTTTCTGTTTTTTTTTGCCGGCTGAATGATAAAAGAGAATATTTAACAGTTTCCTTTTGACTCGTCATTTCAGTGTGGACCGCCGAGCTCCGGGAGACGACTGGAGACGAGCTCCTGGTGATGCAGAGCGGAGGAAAGAAAACGCTTACCGGATACCTTTTAACCTAGAATTGAACAGTCAGCTCTTTTTTCTCTGTATAGGTGTAAAAACTATGAGCGAGGTCAGAGGACTCAGTTTAAAACACACATTATAGCAATAAAACACAAGCTTCCTTTGTTACCAGCGGAGAGCATCACCTTACATGCTTCCCTGGATGTGGTGGGAGGTTAACCAACACAAACGCATTATCCTCTTAGATTTGTGTGTACTGTAACAGACAGAAACACTCATTCAGTGCAGCGGAAAGCGAAGATGAAGGAGACACGTTCCCGCTGCCCACGTTGTGCCATCAAGACTTTGTACCTGCCCACAGAGCTCAGCGCCTGTCGGTAAACAAGCCCGCCTCCTCATCCTCATCCTCTCTTCTCCGGAGGCTCATTAAAGTTTGAGCACCGGCTCCCCTTGTCAAACAGAGTGCTCTGCTTTTGGGCCTAACAGTCCAATAAATATGATGAACCTCGGCTGGAGTGACCCGTGCAGTGTGGTAGATGACTTCATGAAAGCCGGAGCAGGGTGAGCGGGGGAATCAGGCGACGAGGCGTCTGCGGGGCCATCCTTCAACATTAAAGCCTCCTTTTTATTGAACAGAAAGTTCATCGCCCGTCACATCCTTTCACCCTTCATTAACCCAAAACTTAAAGAAGATGTCGTATAATTGAAGTCATTTAATGTCTGGCACTTTCTGGTTTTCCAGCCGTGACACGTTTCTCTCTCGTCTATGTTCTGTGATATGCCAACATGCTTATTCCATAACTGGCTTCATATGGCTGCAGCAGAGGTGCAATATACTGCTTAATCACATAAACTGGTATCTGAGAGTACATTAGTGAGAACTGGGGAGAAGCTAATGCTCACAGAATAAATGTTGGCGATGGAAACTGTCCATCTGTCTCGCTGAACATACGCGGTGGTGTCATGCCAGTAAATGTTTAAACGCCGTCTGAACAGTGGTCTCTGGTGTGGCGGCATCTCTCTAGCTATAATGCATGCAAAATGTCCCAAAAGTACCTGGTGTCAGCTGCAAGGTCTCCAGATATCTCCTCGAAAATACCTGGATCTGTCGCCACAAACACGGCTGGAAAATGTCCCGACGTGGTGTCCAGTGGTTTCACGTTTACAGATCTAAAGCCGTGGTCTCACGACCCGGCCCTCCTAACACGACAGCTCATACTCACATGTAGTCTGAAAATGATGTAATGCAGAAACGTAATACGTATGAAATGTACAAATGAAGCGTATCGGCGGGAGCAACACTCGTCTCTGGTGACTGATACAACTCCACACTCAGACTGCTGTTCTCGGAGCTGTGTGTGGTTTGTGGAGAATTATCTCTGCTTGCGTCTCTCCTGAGTCGGATGATGAATATGAAATGTGGCCTGTGGTCCGTGAAGACGCAGCACCGGAGCGACGGGCTGACCCCGTGCAGCTCGTCTCTTAGTCACAGCCTGCCCCCCATTAAAGCCGCGGCCACTGATTCAACATGTTCCAGCAAAACAAGCCTTTCACTACCGTCACTGATTACATGGGCCCAGCCGGCCCTCTGTAATCCATCTCCTGCTGTCTGCAGCCTACATGCTGCAGGTCATCGTCTCTCAAGGTTATATTACAGTGTGCGTGTGTTCATACGGTCTAGATATATATATATATATATATATATATATAGCATGTATGGAGTATGGAGGGCATTCATCCCATTAAGGATCTCCTCATACAGACATTTCAGATATGTGAGCAGCAGTTTGAAAATGATGGCGTGTGTTTGACGTACCTGTACGATGAGGGCAGCGTCGGGTCGGCAGCACATGGAGAGAGAGAAGGAGAGAGAAGAGAGAGTTAATAATGCTGTTAATAAAAAGAGGAAGTGTTGAAGCTCTCACACAGGAAACACAATCACAGCAGCTCAGGAGTGAACCATCACTCTGCTGCCTCCATCCTCCTCCTCCTCTCCACCCGGAGGCTCTCTGTGACTCACCGCTGAGAAACTCTCTCATCTCCCCTCCAAACGAGAGCGTCCCTCCTCAACCATCCATCTGAGACCAAAGCTCCAATTATCAACAGTAACTCGTGCATGAGTAATCACTTCAGCAGTTCAACCAAAACCATCGTGGTCCATCTCTCCGCTGCTCCGGCTCTCACCAGCTCTGAGGATCTGCTCAGATAAATCTTTAATCCACCGTGTTATGGGAAAATATTCTGATGCCGATCCTCTGATTCCATCCACTTTCTCACTCCTCTTCAGATATTTTCACATCTAACTCGGAGGATTAAGGAGACATTCCAACAAAAACCAGAGAAGCTGATGGCTGGAACAGCAGAAAGACGAACCAAGACGGTTCTGGTGAGTTTGATTTTATCCGTTAGCATCTTGATTATTCTGTCTCGCAGCCTGGAGAGAGCTGCTGGTGAAGACGGCCACCAAATATGAAAGTTACAGACACATTACAATTATAACTGATGTTATTAACGTGCTCATAAAACATCTGTAATTGTGTTTCTCTCATTTGCAACAGTCAAAACGTGTTTTAAATGATATAGAATTATACGTCATCACGTTATATACCGTTATATCACAGTTAACAACCAATCAGATCGCTTAATCTGCACTTTCCTTTTCATGATATAAATTGACGAGTTTAATTTAATTTCATGTTCATCCATAACATTTTATTTTGAGCTCCACTTTTCTTTGACTTGGGCAACATTGAAAGTTAAAAATCATGGTATGTAACATAATATATATAGATATTAGAGATATTTAGAGATATACGTTGTGTTTCAGATCACCACGTATACGGTCACATTTGTCCGTTTCCTGTCACGTTCACATTAAACGTATATGAGCTGGCTTTCGTGTCAGGAGGTGAACCAGGCGTCGACACGTTTCCTGCTGTGTTTGTGGAGACATAAACAGGTATTTGAAGGCAAAACACAATGTTTTTCTAACCAGGTGGTTTCCGTACCTTTCTTCTGAGCACAGCTGTGTCACAACATATCTGTGGTTTGCAGGAATGTATGTTACCCGGATATACTCCGGTGATCGGGTTTGTTACCTCATCATATTGATGAAAAGATGGTGTAAATCCCGGATACTGCTGCTCACTAATTGGCGGTGTGACACAGCCGTCCCCACACGACCCCACACGACCCCACTGGGATTAATCTGATGGGTCAGCGGATGATTACAGCGATAAACAGAAAGAAAATTGAGTTTACCACTGTGGTAAATTTATTTCCCCATATTGTGTGTTTCATTCTGCTTCTCAAATATTTTCCCATCCAACTGATTGCTTTGCTGCCATGAACTAGATTTCATCAATTATTCTATTTCAAAACTATAATAAATGCTCAGAAATAATTAACAAGTTGGTGGCACTTTTGAACCACAGCAGGAGTCTGCAGAAATAAATGAGTGCAGAGAGCGGCACATTATCGCTCGGTTCCACTGCACCGACTTGTTTTTCTGGGCCGAGACAGAAATTGACCCTGACGTATTTTGTGCATGAAAAAAAATACAGATGGGTTTAATAAAAATGTTAATTTTCTACAATGAAGCTGGCTGAAAAGCAAAGCAGCAGCACTGACCACTCATTACTGCTGCGACCAAGAATGGATCCGACCACAGGGCAGACCGGCCTTGAAATGGATGCGACGGAGACGGGATAATAACGCTGGCAACCATTTTGGAGTCTGCACAAGAGCGAGGCTTTTAAAAGTGGTCCTGCAGGTGCTCCCTGCCAAAAGGTTAATGTGGCCTGGTACTCTGTACGTGGGAGTGATTACAAAAGCAAAGACATCACATTAATGTTTGGAACGCTGAGCGGATCTGCTTCTTCAGCAGCGCAGCCAGAGCGCATCAGACGGATCCAGCACACTCGTCTGGGTGAAAACATGGATATCAACAGACTGGAAACGGCAAATAATCCATAATGTGATTGTCTAACTGTGATCTTATGAACAGAGGAGGTGTGTGTGTGTGTGTGTGTGTGTGTGAGGCTCCCCGAGGCCTGCGTCCTGCATCAGTGGTACTGTACATCCAGCCTGCAGTCAGCTGCAGGATGTGAGCGTGTGAGTCAGGCAGCCTCCTCGTGTGAGCGCTCGCATGAGAGCGGTACGAGCTGAATCCAGCACAATGAGAGGGCTGATAAAATCCCACCGAGACGCCGAGTGGAGTAAAAAAGGCACGGCGGGGGCACCGAGGCTCGTCTGAAGGACTCAGGAGTGGCCGCGCTGCTTCCAGCTGAGTGGACAGAAATGTGACAGACAGTTGTGTCCGTCTGGCTTCTGTTGACGCAGCTCATGCGTGGCTCATTCACAATGCGCCAACATGGGTAGCAATGAAAAAGGAAGTTTTCCACTGCGCTGGAGCCGGAGTCTGAACAGATGCTGACAACCCTGTCAGCTTTAAAAAGTTCAGAGTCTGTCAGATCGGACACAGACGAGTGTATCAGCCGGTGCTGCTCGACATGGACACTGTTCAGTGTTTCTGTCTTCATCTGACCTGTTCGAAGCAACTTAGAGCCATTTATTATAATATTATCAGGTGTAATTCTGTATCTGCTCACTGAGCGTGTCCAAGGTGTCCACAGCACTCAGAGAGGAAACAGAAATGACATTTTTCAGAGAAACATATGATCCATTGAACATGAACAACAAAAGTATCTTGGCTACCATCACTGCCCGTTGGCCCAGAGGAAGAAACAGAGGGTTTCTGTGACGAGTCAGTGCTGCAGAATGTGACGGTGTAATCAGGTTCACTACGGAGCCCCTGAAGGCCCAAACAAGACGTGTGTGATTCCACTGAAGAGCGTGTGGATAGATTTAGTTTTACATTTTAGAACAACAGATGTTTTCAGCCACAGACGGCTGTCGTGGTCTTTGAGGGTTAGCGTTCACATTCCTCTCCTGAAGAGTCGGCACATCGATGCACTTCCCTAAAATCTGAGATTCAAATGTTTCCAGAACAAATGCGATTTGATACGACACAAGAGTATGTTCCTGCCAATCAGGTATCTAATGTGACCATGTGACCACTGATGTCAGCCGCTGCCAGCTACAAGCTAACAAGCTAACAAACAACATAAACAAACATGGATCTCTAACTTCACGTAACGAGTCTGATCCGCCCAGCAGACTTCTGATTCAGATCCTGGTCTGACTGATGGTCCAGCTGCTTCATTTACTATGAGGAGAAGCGTGTTGGACATTATTCAGAGCACGTGGACAGGAGCTCCTCCATCATATGTTCTGCTCACTGGTGCCATCAGTGTGACAGGTGATCTGGACTCATTCATCCACCAGCAGCTCATTTCAGCAGCAGATGGTCCGTTTGGTTCTTGGCTTCAGTCCCTCAAAGAGCAAAACACCGAGAGTCACATCATAACCACCGGCTGACTCACAGCGAGGAGGAGGAGGAGGAGGGAGGCCAGCGTCCACGTCTTTAACTACTGTTTATTATTATTATAATCATTATTATTATTCAGAGGACACACAGTTTTCTCTGCAGGTTAGTGGATGTTGTCATCGTAAAGTCCCACATGAAGAAAAACTGAATAAATGAAAATGTTGCTGACTGTTTCAGTCAAATACAAATGAATATAAGAACAACATCTAGTTGCCTCCCATCCTCAGTTTTTCTCCTTTTTCAGTCTGAAGCTTCATGTTTGAATCTCAATCTGGATCTTTTATTTATCTTTCTTTATCTTATTTCCTGGATCGGTCCCACTGCTTCAGAGGAAAACTGTTCATAGTCGAAAACAAAGCAGAACAATTCAAAGTGTTTTCACAGAGACGGTCTGACCCGGTCCATCCAGACCCAGTCTGCTTTAAAACCCTCTGTCTTCCTCCACTTCTTAACAGCAGCAGTAATTTGTCTCTATATGATTTTTATATATTCAGGGAGGAGTTTTAAATATCTTGATCCAGAGTTCATCTTTATGCAGTTTTAATTAGTTTCCAAACAGATCAACAGTCCCGGGATCGTTAGTCAGAAGGTCACACACAGACTCAACATTCTTCGGAGGTGAAACAAGAAAAGGTTCTGACTTTTAATTTCTTTGGGCTCAATGCTGACAGACTCTAACAACACTGACAGAACAGAACCACCCACTGGACCTCGCTTCAGTCTCTGAGTCTAACGAGGAGCGAAGGTGAGAAACAAACGTCAGTGACACAAAAATCACTAATGGACACAAACACTGGCCGGCGCCGGTGATGGAGAGATGATGGCAGAGCATTTAAAGCGTCCTGAGAGCCTGTGAACGTTTTCCACAGTGATTGTCTTCAGGTTGAAACATTCATCGTGAAACTTTCATCAGATTCCAGCGCCTGGACCAGAGAGCCGTCTGCAGCGTCACGAGTCGCCGCCGGAGGCCCACGTGGGACCTTTAAATGTGATCTAGCACAGAATTTGCTGCAGATTAGCTCAGGGAACAAGCAGAAAATATGTATATTGAGTTTTCACGCTGGGATTGTACAAATGAGTCCCCGTGCGGACACAAACACGCCTAATGCCCTTGTAAAAGTGAGCACGCACAATCTGAAACTGAATCTCATCAGCGATTCATGGCCCGTCCTGCAGCCGCTAACACACACACACACAGCAAACTACTGTCAGATTGATCACTCCCATGATTCCCCGGCAGTGCAAAGATGGACTTGTGCCTACAGCTAAATGTGAGGGAAATGGGGAATGTGGTGATGTGATAATAAATAGACTCCCTGCACAAAGCAATTGATGGTTTCCTCAGCGGCTCCAGCAGCACCTTTGATTTGCACGATTACATTTGTAGTTTTTTAGCATCCTGATAGCAGAGAGAGGAGGAAGAGAGAAACTCTGCAGGATCTCAGTGATTTCCTCTTAAACTGACTTAAACAAAGAGGGACGGAGGCCTCAGACCTGCGGAGGTGCTGGGATGCCTCCTCCTCCTCCTCCTCATGGTGGCTTAGCATGTTCTGTCCTAAAAAAGAGGGATCCTCAGATTCTGCATGGACAGACACGTCACTGCACATGCTCAGAGACGAGCGTGATGCCCCATTAGAACATTTTCATTCAGCCCACTCCGCTGCTCCACGACGTCGTTTGACCTCAAGAATTTGTGCGCTGTTAAAACACACGAGTGAGCGAGCGAGCGAGCGAGCGCAGCTTCGTGGCAGCGTGACAGGCAATTAAAGGCGAAACATTTTTGGCCGGCGTCCATGGCTCGGGGGGGCGGTGGAGGGTGGAGGAGGGAACTTAAGAGGAGCAGTCGTGGAGGAGCTGCATCAGGGATCGCCTCCTTTGTACACTCCAGATGTTGTCCTACTTTGCCATTTAGAGAGTGCAGCCTTTTGTCACGCATGGCTGGAACATTGTTGTGCTCCAAGAGCGCTCGACACGAGCGCAAGCTGCTGCTGCAACTGTCAGCTAGTGTTTGTCACCGTGGGTCAAGTTCTGACCAAGAATCAACAAAGTATGGAAATAAAACAGGTCAGCTGTCTGCCGCTGAGCACTAATTACTCCTCTGAACCCTGATGACTGCAGAGATTAGTTAGTAATACTCGCTAATCTGTCAAATGTGTGCCCGTGTCAGGAGGTGGAGGGGATGGTGTTGGCACCACAGTTAGGTGAGTCTGCTGCCGGGCCGGAGACCACCGTCTGAGATGGTGTCTCTACATCTGTAAGCATGAAACCACTGGATGTTTTGGGCCAAACGTGGGGACAGTTTGTAGCTGAAAACCTGAGATTTATGACGAGATGTCAGAACGCTTTTTGGGCATGCTAGCTAGCGACAGCTGCCACAGTTTGAGACAGTTAGTAAGCGTGAAACCACTGGATAATTTAATGAGTTGTCAGGACATTTTCCAGCTGTGTTTGTGGAGACAGAACCAGGTATTTTGAGCCACAACATGTTTCCCTAAAACTATCCAAACTCTAACCAGAGCGGAAGCACAGGAACATTTAGAAAGCTTCAACATATCCGTGTTTGGCTGAAATATACAGTTCCAACATTTATTCTGGTGGCTGGTTTGAGTCCTGGAATCCACACCTGCATATATCAGCCCCTCAGAGACACATCATGTTCTTTCTCACTCTGTAGGTGCAGATCTGAAACACACAGCCGACCAGAAGTCAATGTGTCCATATTTATGGATCTGAAACACAGAAACACAGTCGTCCATCTTGTGCCCGTCGATGGAACAGACAACAGACGGCTGCAACACAACAGCCTGTGTTTCACTCACACACACACACACACACTCTTTTCTTTCTCTGTCTCCGAGTGTGTTTTCTTCAGTTATAACTGCTCTGATTCTGTCCGAAGGCTCCTGAGAGCTGAACAGACCTATGTGACTCAGTGTTGCTAACCTTTAGCTGCACGGCTGCTGGAGACAGATGATGATAAACAGAACCACGTCCTTCATGTGCAGCGATGAAGCTGCAGCTACAAGAGTTGAACCGAATGTCTAGTTTAACGGCAGCCATGTTTAACTGAGGCAGATCAAGTCAGGCTGATGTATATAGATTAAAACCACAAGTTTGTCTCAGTGGGCTTCACGTCACACAGCATCCTGCAGGTTACAGCCTGTTGTTCAGATCAGGGAAACACCAACAGAGGCCTCCCTCTGCACGGTGACACAGATTAGACAGATATACAACCGGCAGAATTACAACGTACAGATTTGTTGTCAGATTAGCTAATCCTGAAGCACCTAACAGGTGAATAACAGGTGAATAACAGGTTCATTCAGCTGGATGAGTGTTGGTTTGGACTGATTTGGTCCTGGATGACACCAGGTTAAGAACACGCTGAGACATGATCCGTCACAGGAACGTTCTCATGTAGCACGTACAGAAAACAGCTTTCCTCTGCTTTCTTACAGGGTTTTCATTCAGGCCTTCATTTACTTTTTCTCCTCCTGAGTTCATCGTCAGAAAACCTCCAAAAAGACCTACTTTATCTGGCACAGATCAGCTGTGCCTTTCCTCTCCTGACAGTCCTGCTGATGAAACCCCACCACCTCCTCCTCCACCTGTACTTTAATCTGAACTCACTTTAACGTCTCACCAGTCCTCACTTATCACACTCGTAGTTTTGTGGGCTGAAGGTGCGTCGCCTCGATGACCTTGGGAGTCTCTCTGCAGCTCTCTGTGTGTTTCAGCTCACAGTGTGGGAGGCTGAGCAGACAGGAGATTAAAATGATTTACTTTCCCCGAATCTGTGTCGTGGAAATACCACAATGTTTGTGAGCTCTGATGAGGTTGAACAGAACATGAGAAAGCCTCCTGCAATTCTGCAAAACCTCGGTGGGACTAAAACAATCCAATTACGGGTAACAGCATCAACGTGACAATACAAAGCCTGAGTGTCCTGCTGCAGGATGGATTGGATGTCGCTTGCTGAAAGGGTTTCCACTCAGTGCATTGTACAGTTAATAGGGAGAGTACAAGACTGTGCAGAGGAGCTAGTGAGCAGATCTGGGCCACAGCAGCCGGCCTCGACAAGAACCACAAGCTTTTCCCTTTCACTCTTTTGTAGACATTAAAATAATGGATTCGGCCATCTATCTTTTTTCCACTTGTGCCGAGCATTTGTCTTTGTCAGTGGCTCCGGTTCAGTGAACTCAAAGCTCATCCTCACCAGCGAACGTCTCATCTCCAGGTACGTAAATAAGTCGTTGGCCTTTCAGAGTAATTCATCTTGACATCTTAGCAAACACGAGATGATTAAGATTGAGTGCTAGGTTAAAGTTTAAACTCTCGACATTATATTATAATTAATTATTAACTGTGTAGGAGAGAAAATAAGACAGGTCTCTTTAAAAAAGGAAAAAATGACGACCTCATGAACAAACAAGCTGAGGCACAAATTAAATTCTGTTTTGTTAATTTTAGAAAAACTTATAAAACGTGCTGAGAGAACTTTCTACGTGTGAGTTTTAAACCTCCTTTAGTTTCCTGTTGTCTCAGTGTGGTTGATACGATCCACAGCTCTGCTTCAGACTCCTTCACTGGCCTGAAACCATGAGGAACAGTTTGGAAGGACCAGCGCTTTACATACCCGGCAGGTGGATAAACTACCTGTCTACCTGTCTACCTCGGATGTATCTGTGGTCTGCAGAAACATTAACAGCCAACGTTATATCCTGGAGACGAGGCAGAAAATATCCTCCTTCTACCTTGAACATTGAGAAAAATAAGACACTGATGACTCAGTTAATGGATGCTATAGTGTTAGCATGGAGCAACAGAGTCTGTCAGACCACTGTAGAATTCAACATGAGCATTTAGAACCTGTAAATACTGATAACACAATAAGAACGATACAAATATTGACTCTGATGAATCCATTGATTATCAGGTATTTTTATAAATATAATCGTGGTCAAAGGTTTCAAATAGAGGTGGAAATGTTCCTCGATTATAAGATGCATCACGATGCACTGAGAATCGAATGGACTGGTGATGCCGGTGAAGGTTCAGGCCTGCAGCTGCCATCATGACACACAGGCTGGTATCTGAATCCTCTGCATGCCGCTGCAGACGGTGGAGTCACGTAAAGAGACTGACAGGTGTTAATTCAAATTGTGTTTAGTGAAGCAGATGGGAGGCAGATTTTACTACGAACTCAGTGGACATGAAATGTAAACAGACGTCTTTTTTCAGCGAGTGAAAACACATCTGTTCATTATATTTAATATAGTTTGGAGGCCTGCGATTCCACCGGGAGCTGCAGATATTTGCAGTAAAGTGTGCAGATTGATGACCAGCTGTCTAACCCGCACCGAGCGCTCACTCCAGAGACAAACTCCTCACTAACATTAACACATCCTCCTGGGCCTGATTAGTGACCAGCCACACTTTCACTTCAGATGAAGCCGTCAACATGTGGCTCCGTCTCAGCGTCAGTCCTGATGACTCCTCAGCTCATATGTAAGATGGAGTGACGTCTCCCTGCCCGTCGGCTGTTAAACTCAAAGACACCACACTGCAGCCGCGTGGGAGCTCACGTCGTGGCCTGATCTGTGATCAGATGAGTGTGATCGTCGCTGCAGCCTCTGGTTGGCTCACTGGGCCGAGCTGCTGCATTCCCACGAGGCCGAGCGAGCGCCGTCCGGCCCTTTTTATAGCTCCACTTCTTTGACTTTTTTGTTCTCTCATCCATAAAGCCTATTTCTTCACATTTACATCAGTCTCTTCTCTGAAGTTGGCTGCTCACTCATCCTGCGTCTCAGACTGCTGCCCGGGGCCCCGAGGGTGGACCATTAACACAGGACCGGGGATTAAGGGACAGGCTTTCCCAGCCCAAGATCCTGGACAACCTGGGCGAGTCAGAGCACGGCCGCTGCACAGCGCAGCGCAGCGCCGGCATTAGCCTGACCTGGAAACGTGTATGACGAAAACGGACATGCAGATACGCAAGCAAGGTGCGCACGTAACCGAATTAGACGGATATAGCAGCGGGCCCAGCTTCAGACTTATTATTCACTAATGATGAGTTTGTCTGTCAACTTATTCTCAGCTGAAGAAGAGGAACGCTACAATAGAAGAAATAAGCATTAAATCTGAGGAGAAAATGACTTAACACTAATGAAATCATCTGTTCATGCAGCAAGATAATTTCACTTGACAAGAAATCTTGAACTAATGCGGCTCTGATGAGCGTTCAGAGATCTGAAGTAAGTGGAAAATTATGTTTTTAAATCAAATTAGTCAAAGTCAGACTTCCTACACTTAGAAATGAAATAAAGTGAATATTAGCAAATAATTATTTTTGCAGATGTCAAAGGAAATATTAGTAAATGAAAGTGCAGTGTGATTGTTCTGTTCATTGAAACGAGTTGTCTTTCAGGTGTGCGACTTGTTTAACCAGTAAATTATTACATTTTTCAGGATTTCCTGAGTAACTGAGGCCTAACAGTCATATTCATGATCAACTGAAGAACATACCATGATTTCAAAGATGGAAACTGGTAAATATCTTTTCCAACAAGGTAATTCATCCTTATATTTACAAATCTAACATTTAAATCTGAACACTGAACGTTTTGCAGCGTCATGGGGAGTTTGCAGACTTGTGCAGTATGTACCTTCTGCCACCAGGGGGCTCTCTACCAAAACACAAGACTTCACTGAGCTGCTCAGAGGAAGTGGGTGCAGATCCAGACCTTCTGGAGGAATAAACACCTGGAGTCTCATCAGATTCTGTTCTGATCCGGAGCCGTTCACCGACGGGAGCAGAGCTCAGAGATCAGTTTCAAGCTTCCCTCCTGTTGATCAGCCTGCAGACTGCAGCAGTGATCCGGAGGTCACCTCCACTGTCGGCTGGTTCTGTTCTGTTCTGCTGACTGCTGACTGGAGCCAGAGGGGAAATGTTCCTTACTTCATGAATGTAACGTTACAGAGAGGAGACAGAGAACCAGAACCAAAACCAGAACCAGAGTCTCTGCTGAGTGCTGACTTCACTCAGAGCTTCAGCGACTGCAGTTATACAGTCGCTTCTCAGGATTAGAAGAAGTGCTTGGATTTGTCTCTTTTTAGATTTTTGTGCTGGCGTCAACACGGGGTGTTTTATTTTGAAAATTATCTGGATGTTGTTTGGGTGTGTGACTTCCTGTCTGCTCTGTGCTGAAGTCGGCTGGACTGCTGGAAGTCGTCACACAGACCAGAGTGAAACCCATCAGCTGCCGTGATGGAGCGGAGACGGACCGGACCAGCTGGAATATAGTGTAGCTACAGTAAGTAATCTGATTACTGTAAGGATGACGAGGTAATCACACAGCTCATCAACATACAGAACAAAGTTGAGTCATTTTCAGGCAGAATTCTTCCACATTATTATCTTTAAGTGATTTAGAGTTGATTATTTTAATATTAACTGTCTTTTGTTATAGTGGAACCATAGAATAAAAATGATTATCATCTTGAGTGTGAGAGAAGTTTAAGGCAGAAGTTGTGAGAGAGTCTATTTTAGAATATTTCTGAGCACCGACGCTTCAGTCAGCTGATAAATGTGCACACTCTGCGCTCAGACGCCCTCGGATGCTTCACCTTTAGGCTAACTCACAAAGTGCAGTGTGGGAAGAGGAGAGTAGTCGGCGTCACGGCACGCCCGCGGGCCAACACACTCCCTGTCCCAATTTTTGTTTGTTTGTTTTATTCATTCCATCCAGAGTCCAGCTCTACGTAGCGTCCATCTGTCCGACAGAGTCTCGATCAAGGCGTCTGATCCGAGGAGAAATCGTGTCATTCTGAGTTCAGGAGTGCACCGAGCTGTGGCGACGAGAGGTAACCTGAACAATGCACAGTTAGTGTGCACATTCACAGCGCCTGTGGCAGTTCAGCATGATAACCTGAGTGCAATTTCCATCTGGATGGGAGACATGAGAGGCAGGAGTGTTCAGTATATGACTGAATATATTGGGTCAATGTCCCCACAGGCAGGAGGAATCCATACGCTCATTACAGACGAGGCTGTTACCGAGAAACAGACCGACTGAGAGGAAGGAAAATATTACTTTAACAAATTACTATTATTATTCATGTCACGCTGAATGAAGGTTTTCTGATGTCGTATTCAAAGAACACACAGCAACTATTTCTGCCTCCCAGTCTGTGCTGGTGCAGCATTCACTGAGCTGTGGAGACGCCAGTTTGTCATCACGCTGCCATTTGAGTCAGAATATCATTATTTACTACGCCAACTATTTTATTATTTTATTATTTTAAATTACAAATGGAATTTTTCAGTTGTATTACCGTTGATGTGAGAACCAGATCTCCATAATTTACACACCAATCTAACATCATCAGGAAATAAATCAACCTTTGTTTAAACTCCAGGTACAAACTGACACTCCCACTAAATAATATTATAATAGAATTATAATATATTATAATTATATAGCCACTAAATAAATAATGATTCATATAAATAATGAAAGTTAAAGAGAAAAGATAATCTAAAATAATTAAATGTAAAAAGATAAACTGTAGAGTACGGTAACTAAATACTTACTCAAGTATTGTACAAGTGCAATTTTGAGGTACTTGTACTTAACATGAGTATTTCCATCTAACTGCTACTTTAAGTTTCAGCAGCATCACAGCCAAAGAACTGCTTTTTAAATTAAATTATTTTATTTGCAATCAGATGGAAAAAATGCTGAATATGTGATCAGATAATCAAACACAGGTAAATAAATGTGTATTTTACTTTTTAAAATCATTAATATCAGATTTTTACATTTACATTCACTGAAGTCCATGAGTACATTTGAGGTACTTGTACTTGACTTGAGTATTTCCATTTCCTGCTACTTTATACTTCATACTCAAACCACTTCACTACATTTTAGAGGAACATTTTGTACTTTTTACTCAACTACATTTATTTAATAGCTTCAGTGACTAGTTAATTTGCAGATTGCTGTGTCAGAGAAGTAAATATCATCATCTTCCTCTTCGTAACGCAGGTTCAGATTATAGATTATAAGTACTTTCTAGTCTACAGTAAATTCATGCATGTAAATATATGTATAAATATTTTAGTTGTACTTGTGTTACCTTTAATTTATTCTTTCTTTTCCCACCACTGTTTACAAGTGTCATGGAAGTTGAAGCAGGACTCAGTCAGGCTCAGTCAGGCTCAGTAAAACCAGTCTGTTAAAGCCAATTAAAGCGAAGCAGCACAAAGGAGTTTTTATCTAATGAAAGCGTCGGCACCGGCCGTTTACTGCTGCACAGTAACTGGAGGTGAACCTTTTCTAATGTGTCTCTTTGTACGGCTTCATAATCCCTTCCTCAAAGACACAATGCAGTTAGCTGGGGGTGGGCACTAATCAAGGCATTCAACGGTGAAATTTCTTCTCGTCTGAGGACACAGTAACAATGGGCAGAACGGTGACGCGGCCGTGGATGAAACAGTGCCGCGGGCAGCGTCGTCAGGGCGACTGGGCGGCTCCAGATCTGCCACTTCTGATTCCAGGAGAACGAGTTGTTTTCTGCTGCGGAAGGAAAAAGGAAGAGCGACTGTACAGTCCTGACAAAACCTTTTCCTGTAGCGTTAATGCGGCTGCATCTGAAGAGGCTGGTGAGGTTAAAAAAAAAAGGGGGAAAAAGTCTTAATGGATTATTTAACAGGACACATCGGCTGTGCATGGCTGCTCGCCGGCTGTTCCTCAGCCTGCTTCTCTCCGGTGTTACTGCCAAGAGTCTCGGTGTGACAGCTGGCACACCTGATCTATCTGATTGGATTAGTGCAATCAGTGGGCAATGTGCTTAAAGCTAACCAGGGTGATGGTGGGACGAGCGCTGGTGATATCATCAGCCAGGTATGAAAAGAAGTGGAACAGCTCCAGGATGGCACGCCTCATCTCATGGTGTCCAGGTTAAACGCTCAAGTCTCTGCTGTAATATCCAGGAGACGCGACGTGAGACGTATGAGACGGGTTTCAGAGATCAGTGACGGAGATAAAGGTCCACAGCTTCATAGAAGAGTGCCTGAGTGACCATCAGCTCTCCACTCATGCTGTGTTAAGAGTAAATACACAATCAGCACAAACACAACTGATACTGCTATCACCAGGTCCACTCAGCCTCCTGCTAAGAGTCTGAAGTGGAGGAGTTCTGCAGGAGGTCAGCGCTGAAGATAACATCTCAGGAGAGTTTTTAATGTTAACAGGTTGGTCCGGGCAGCACCAGGCCACTTAGACCTTTATATCCAAATAGCACTTCAACTATTACAGGGAGTTTTAAACTGGTTATGAACCAGTCAGATCAGTACTGATCCCTCTATATGACACACATGAGCAAATCAGACCATCAGGAGTCCAACTCATCCTGGTTGTATGAATCAACATGAAAAATAATTTTAATTTTACTGAGTACTGAGGATGAATTGAGGAAATATGCTGCTTTTCATCATCATATCACAGTTATTAACCTCACATGTAGATGAAGTACCTCATCGCCATCCAACCAACCATCCAACAAACCAACAAACCAAACAATAAACAAACCATCCAACAAAACAACAAACCAACCAACAAACCATCCAACTACCAACAAACCAACCATCCAACAAACATCCAACCAACCAACCATCCAACAAACATCCAACAAACCAACCATCCAACCAACAAACCATCCAATCAACAAATCAAACAATAAACAAACCATCCAACAAAACAACAAACCAACAAACCAACCAACAAACCATCCAACTACCAACAAACCAACCATCCAACCAACCATCCAACAAACATCCAACAAACCAACCAATAAACATCCAACAAACCAACCAACCAACCAACAAACATCCAACCAACCAACCAACCAACAAACATCCAACCACCCAACCAACCATCCAACAAACATCCAACAAACCAACCATCCAACAAACCAACCAACAAACCAAACAACAAACCAACCAACCAACCAGGCCGCTGCACACGACCATCACGTAAACGTAAACAACCAGCAGCATACAGAGATTGATATTAACGAAACAGTCGAGATGCATTTTCTGTTATTCCACAGTCATGATGTTAATTAACTACAGCTGACAGTGATTATTTCAGGTGCGACTGACATTCACTGGTTTATTTTTTTACTAACTTTTTAATTATGTGAGTTATAATTGAATTTAGTTTGATAATTATAAAACTCAAATTTGCAAATAATTCATCTACAATGCTACCCCGCTATCAAAATTCATTTTCACGACACTAAACGGCATAATTACCAACATTATTAATAATTATCCTCAAAACCAATTCAACTGTTCTTGGCGTCTTTTGTTAATAATGACGAACCAGCAGCAGTCGAGTCTCTTCTGACACCGCCGAATCCTGGAGGAGCCACTTTAGAGCTTTTAAGATGAAAAGCTTAAGATATTAATGCGATATTAAAACAAGGACTGTCTGACTACTGCTCGCTTCCTGCAAGCATTACCTGTCTATCAATGTGTGTGAATGCTTCGTGCTACAGTTAGATTTTCACTTGCAGGACCAGATGATCTCTGTTCTTGTTGTGACTAGACAAACACTATAACATACAGGGCATATAAGCATCGATAGACAGGTAAATACACAACACAGACAATAACACAGACACAATACACATCCTCTCGTAGTTCTGCAGCTGAATGTTTCCTACATCGCCTCTCTGCTCTCTTGATATTTATTTTATTTATTTCTCACATCACATATCAGGACTGCAGACTAAACATGCAGTAAACCACTGCCAGCTGTTCTCATTCACTCTAAATTAATCTTACTTGTATAATAATTATCCCAAATCTCCAATTTCTCGCTCCGCAAGATTTGCCCAGCACCGACCAAGTGTAACGGGGTGGAATGACCTACTTTAACCAACACCTACAGCCTGGGTGGCCTCTCGGAGTGAGACACTGTACGCTGGAGAGCGACAGCAGCCATGAAGCCAGGTGTGACCGCTTCAGCTCATCATCGCCCTGACGAATCTGACATTTCACTGGTAATTAACTCAGTCATCTGAACGTGTGAGGCTGACCTCTGACCCTGGGGAATGACTGTTTCAAATGATTCAATCTGCACGGACTCGGCCCAGTAAATATCCTCCGGTCCACAGTTTTAACATGCAGAGTGAGTATGGTTAGTAAACAGTATTTTTTAAGCTGCAGTCTTTCTGTTTGAATCCTGGTCGTTCCACAACGGTTGCTTTAATCATGAGCCAGCGGTTTGGTATGCAGGCGGTGCTCCTGCGCTGCCTCCTGCTTTGTTTTCCTCCATTCATACAATCTTACTTTCAAGCTGCTAAGGCACATAGCTTATGTGCATTCAGTTGTGATTCAATAAAATGTCAGAGTGTGATTTAGGACGGCTGCTCAGAGGTAATATTACTCTTTACAGAGAACCCGCCATAAGGTGCTTTGCTAAATGACGTGGCGATGCACGCTTTTACAATCTAACCCAGCGAGTACGTTAGGCAGCACATGCCTGAGGAGGATCCTGCTGATGGCGCTTTAACAGGCGTCGTGATTTGTGAAACATTATATGCATGAGCACACGTCCCTGGCTGGAGAGGAAACAAAGGGACTCCCAGAGACAACAAACAGCAGAGATCTGCGTGTTTGTGCCAGAAAAACAACAAAGAAAAACACTGATCTGTGAGTCCCGCAAGGCACCTGATGCCCATTCAGACCTGCATGAAAAACAAGACACGCAGCGAGCGATGCAAAACAAGCCCATTCCTTTTCTCACCCGCAACAAAAAATGAGCGTTATTTACCCACAGGGGGTGATCGGGCTCGCTGATCGATTGGTTTGCCAGGTAGTGAAACGTACGGCCTCCAGCGCTCCATAATGGACTGTATGATTATTTTTAGAAGAATAATAACTCTCACTGAATCCAAATAAAAACTCAGCCAAGGCAGCAGATTGAATGTCGGAAATATTCAATTTGTTCGTGTCAGACTTGATATTTGGTATTAACATTTGCACAACACCTGCTGTCACATCACGCTCACACTACATGAAGATAAGCCGACTCTCCGGTCAGGAGGGCGTGGCAGCCAGACACCACTGTTCAAGACTGTTTCAACGTATTTAATGAGTCGTCGGGACATTTTCCAGCCGTGTTGGTGACAACAAAATGGAATATTTTTGATGAGATGTCAGGACAATTTGATAACTGAGTCATTTTTTAAAGACATGTCAGGTCATTTTCCGGGCGTGACAGCGAGTGAGACCACTGAATACTTCTGAGATATTTTCCAGCTGTGACAAAATCAAATATTTTTATCTAAAACATTTATATTTTTCTCACCCTAAATACCTTTTGGGTCTAAACCAACATGGCAGGGAGGCTGCTGGATCAAAGACCACTGTATGAGACTGGGTTAGAAACAACTGGATGTTTTAATGAGACATCAGGACATTTTCCAGGTGAAGAACCAGGTATTTTAAGCCACAACATGACCTTTTCCTGACCCTTACCAAGTGGTTTCTGTGCCTGAACCTAAGCAGATCATAAGCACAGTGTTGTCACTACAGGCAATTAAAAAGTGAACCCAAAATAAAATGTCATGTTCCATCATATCCACGTTTTCACAATCACACATTGCCAACATTTATTCCTGAATTCAAGCCAGAAACTGAACTGCCAAAGCAGAACTATTATTATATGGCTGTGTGTGCTAACGTGCTATCTGTGAGCAGACACTCCTGTTAGATATCTGCACCGGGTGCTCGGCTCACTCTCTGATTTAATTAGTCGTGTCAATCACAAGCTGCTGTAAGGCAGCCAGGGACTTGTTGATTTCAGGCTTCCAGGCTGATAAATTCAAAAATAATTGGTTCTCATTTAAGCTCAGTTCTAATTGCCTCGCTGACAAAACAGTCACACATCTAAAACATATGGCCACGCCCTCGATTGTCCCCCTCCTGGTCTCCAGATGCAGCAGCAGCTTTTGGGGCTTTAAATAATACAGGAGGGTTGAAATTTGTGCTGAAATTTTAATTGTGGTCTGGTCTGGGGATGTGCATTAGGGAGCAGGGCTGGAGCAGTGGGTGGGGATGGACGTAAGTGCTTTCCACCCGCTGTAGGCTTCATTATGAGGGGAGGAGGGGGTGTGAGGTGAAAGTAAAGAGGCAGAACAAAGAAGTGGTGTCCCAGGAGCTCCTCCTGCCCGAGCCATCACCGTGCACCGCAGCATTGATCTGAGGATACCACGCCACCCACTAACAAAAAGTTCTGCAATTATGACCACGTTTATGACCACGGCTGCTCATATCCTGTCATAATTCATAAGTAATGAGACATAAATGCGTCTGACCGAGAGGCTGTGATCTTTGCTCCTGAACGCTTCGACCGCTGAAGCAGAGTTGATGCTGAAACGCTGGTAGGATTTTATGGAAATTAATTAAATGCAGGTTCATGAAGTGACACAGTGGTCCGAGATAATTCACGGCCCCTGAGAGGCCTTCTGCCGAACTGGCACGAGTGGAAGAAAATTAATTATAAAGAATTTCATATGTGACATCTGCTATCTGCATTCTCTGCACAATACTGTACGATAATTGCTTCTGCAAATCTCACGTCTGAGAGCAGATTGTGTGTTTCTGACAATGAGGGCCTAATGCTTCATTAACACAGCACACATCTTTACAGCGCCGCTGTTTATCCACGTGCAGGCCCGTTATGTTATTACTGTAAAGCACTTAACCCCCATATGGACCCCGTCCACCTATAAACCACAATCATCTCAGCAAACTCAACAGTTAATGCTACTGTACATACAGAGCATATCAAAAGTGACCTACATGTTCATTATACTGTGTCCTTGGAGGCCCTCTCATCTGCAATGCAAACAAAACCCATTGTTGTTCTGTAAGCAGCTTATGGAGAAGGAGGGAGGAGGAGGAGGAGGAGAGGGGAGGAGGAGGAAGGAGGGAGGAGAAGGGAGGGAGGGGAGGAGGAGGAGGGAGGAGGAAGTGAACACACACAACATTGTTGTTATGAGTATGCACTTCTGTTTCTATATCCACCCATAGAAAGAAACTCTTCTGACCTCATCACTGCTCAGTGTCGGAACAGTTGGACCGAATTACACATGTGATAACGGTTAAACATGCTGATGCTGCACATTTGTTAAATATAGAAAATATATAGAAAATAGATGATTTATATTTAACAAAGGTCCTCAAGGTCACATTACGATCAACACTGAGGTTTCCTTCACACAGAAAGATTGTAGGGCTGCACGATGCGCTCCAGCAAAAAGATCATATTACATGTTATTATTATTTTGACAGATGCATCAATATGATTCACAGTTAGTGGGGATGATCATATTTGTGACACAACTTTAATTTTCACAGAAAAAACTATTCAAAATCCTGAGACGTGACATTTGAAGCAAACAGACATCTGGAGGACAACATCTGTGTGTCGGGACATTTCTGGCCATATTTAGATTTTTTGATTGCTTTTACATCCTAATTCAGTTTGTGTAAAGAGTTAATCATTTTCATTATGACTGGAGGGATTTCACAGTAAAAGCTGTGAGTTAAAACACAGTGGACATCCTGCTGAACACCAGCTCACACACTCCAGACTACCTGGCTTCAGTGCAGTTGTAGTGAACACCTGGTTTAAGATTCTGAGATGCTTCGTGATGCAGATGTGGAAGATTTTGCATCGATACAGTGACAAAGATCAGTGGGAGTGCAGCTAACACAAAAACACAGCCTTTTAATATTAGTTGGACAATAACACCATTGTTCTTGAACAACTTGAACTTGAACTAGGGCTGTTCGATTTTGCCCAAAAATAAAATCCCAATTTTCTTCTCTCAAAACCCAATTTCCGATTACAATTTTTTTGTGAAATGACAAAAGGCAAAGAAATTATTTCAAATATGCAATTTTTCATTGAACATTTTGCAAATAATTTCCCCACTGGGATAAGAGTAGGCTATAAGAGTAACTGCAACCGTGTTCTCCTGTGCGGTCCGCTCTGCAACACACTGCTGCCATTCCGGTAACGTTACGTGGTTTATCTGGAGGTGTTGAAATAAGTTAGTCGTGCTGCGGTTTTTAACTGCCACGGACTTAAGACAGACTTTACAACGCCGAGTGTTTTGCTCTTCATCCGAAGTGTCGAAGCCGAACCACTTCCACACAACGGACTTGCTCTTCTTTTTGGCATAAAATCCAACGCCGACATGTTTGTTTTCAAGGTGTGGGGAGCATGGGAGAGCGCCATGGGAGGACGGAGGCGGAAGTCACTACGGCAACACAGCGCAGCCCAGATACATGAACGGGGCTGTACCGTAATTACTCCAGTAGTTAAAGTGAAAAATCGTTTTCACGATTTTCACATTTTCACATTTTCAACATCGTCCTAACTAAATAATTGCGATTACGATTTAAAACCAATTAATTGAACAGGCCTACTATGAACTGGACAAGAAGCACACAGCAGATGGATTCATGTTCTGTGGTTGTGATGCTGATGTACAGACGCTGGTCACACACATACTGATGTTGAAGAGATGCAGGTTTTTAGACTCTAGACTGTTGTGTGATTTTAAAAAATAATTTCTGAAGAAAGTGGTTTCAGGGGCATTAAGAACCATTGACAGATGAATCATAATCAAATCAAACTGACAAAGAACAAACCTGTACAAACTGAACTGCTCTAAAGGCTTCAAATAATATCTGTTTAATCCACATTTGAACACAGCGGTGCTGCTGTGTAGTCGCACAACCTCGGGGTAGAAAAGCCAGTGAAAAAGGTTTTATGATTAAATGGGCAAAGAGAACTGCTGCTTTTTATTATTTAAAAAATCATTAATGCATCGACCTCTTTGAGTTTAAAGCCTCAAGGCTGCTGTAATTGTGACAACACAGAGTGTGGTCAGAGGTGCTGAGTCTACAAACCCTGATTCTGCTGCCGCTGGTTTGAATGTGCTCAGTTTGAATCGAGCCTATAAGGACTGCATTCAGAGATCCAGGGGACGATCAATAGAACTGAAGGTGACTTTAAAGTGTAGTCGGCCGCACATTAGAGTCAGTTCTGCTCCAGCCACAAGCTGCATTCATAAGATTCATCATCTTTAATATTCAGAGGACCTGATGTTTGACCTGTGACCTATAACACATTGTTCCTCTTTCCTCGTGAACCATCAGTCGACTATCTAATAAACCAAACACACACTGAGAGCTGAATGAAGCAGGATTACTCATCAACACATGGTGTTGAGACTCAGGGCTGTAGGAAGTTTTGGGCCCTCAATGTTTCAGCACACAAAGAGGAAACACAGGAGAGTAAAAATGTAATTTTCTTTAACATGAATTTCCATCAGCTGTTGCTCTTGAGACAACATCAAATGACAAAGAAGCTCCCTGAACACAAAGGCATGAGATCAAAGAGCTGATACTGTTGGGATCATGGCTGGAAGACGCCGTGTTGTCAGAGAGACGAGACACACCGTCCTCCTCTAAATGTCCTCAGGTGCTGCAGGAGACGCTTAGTGACCACCAGTGTCAGCTTCTGCTTCTACTGGACATCAGATAAACTCTGAATATGAAGCAGAATACATAAACTTTCACATGTTTTAGATGGAAGTATTTATAGATGTTAAATAGGGCAGCAAAGAGGCCCGGTCGCTGTTAGCGGTGGCACGGAGCCAGCTTCAGATGCATCCATGTTTAACTGCAGAGCGTCCATCACCTCATACATGATTGATACTGGTATTTAGGGCTCATAATGTGGAGGATCCCATTCCCAAATGCTGGGAGCAATCAATGGCCGAGAAGATGAGAGGCAATAATGAGCGGCCTGCGTGATGAGGTTAACCCTGCCGCCCCGTCTCAGGCCATAAAATAAAAATAAGGATCCCGAGCGCAGACCTCCCAGAGCCATTAGGTCCGATCATTCAGTGCACATCCTGATAACTCATCAAACGACCGGGGCGCAATTACACCAGAGCCCCGAGCCACTTCAATGAGGCTCTGCACGTGAGCAGCGTTTCCTCAGGAGGGAGCGTCAAGAAGCGTGTCACTGCAGAGAGTCTTTGTGTTTTAAAGGTTTTTATCAGCTTCTGACAGCTGCAGGTTTGATCTGCGCTCACAAACAAGATTATAAAGACTGATTCACAGTACGAATGAAGCCTGGTCCCTACTGTATCTACTGTTCTCGTTGAAGACAAGGTGATGCAGCATTGTGACCTGGATGCAATCAATCAGGAACGTCAGTAAACAGACTTTATGAATAGAGCAAATGTTCAAACACGTACGGTGAAGGTCCTTCAGAGTGTGTAGAGGATCTCACACCGAGGACAAGATGATAACGACAGAATGGATCATTAATATAATACATTAATATTTCAATAACAGTACTCATACTTGTCAACAAAGGCAGGTGAAAAGAGTATTGAAGAAGTAGAGATGTGAAAAAATAAAGATCAGAAGGTGATGATGAGCTGGTTTCTTTGCAGGTGGAAAAGGAAGGATTCAACCAGTTTAAGAGGGCCACAAAGCTCAGTTTGTCCAGGATTTATCTGAACTCTCTTCAGTTAAATCCTGGACAAACTGAGCTTCTGTTTTTCCAGGATTGTGTAGAGGCTGCTGAAGTGGTCTGGTTTGACTTAAACATATAGCTGAGAGTCATCTGCGTAACAATGATCGACTATACAACCAAATGACTGATTAGCTGGCCGAAGAAGGACTACAACGAGACGAGATGAGGACCGAGGAGTGACTACTGAGGCACTCCACATACGTAGCAGAGCGACGAGGACACAGTGTTTACTGTCTGATTCAATAAGTGCTTTTATTAACGTGACAGCCCGACATACACAGTCTCTCCATGTATGTGGGCATGTCTGTTGTAGATGGATAGAATAGAGGCAGGAGTAATTACTGTAAAAGTATTTTACATCCCTTTAAAAATCAAGTGTTAATAAAATGATGAGTGAACACATTAGTTCTTCACCATGAACACTAATGCTCAATTTGCAGAGTGGAGAACTCGACCTGGGAGTAATTCAAGCCAGATGAAGAATATTACTGGACATAAAATAAAGATTTGGTGTGATCAAAGCTGGAAACCAAGAGCACAAAATGAAAGAAAAAGTTTGTGGATGGAGCAGGAAGAAACATCGCAGTGTTGAAAAGGTAATTTCACACAATTTGAATATGAGTTTCCTCCCACACCATTCATTTACATCTCTGTGAAGCTTTTTTTCCTCTGCAGCTGATGACAACCTTACAACAGAGGAGCGAGCCCTGAGCCTGAATAAACAGAAATATCCGTTGCATAATTTCTTGGCCTGGTCTTCAAAATGAAAATTAATAAGCAGCATTTAAAAGGCCGCCTTCAGGGCAGCCAAAATGAGAACCAGTGAAGCAAAGTGAAACATGGCTTTGAACACAGATCTGGACCGTGAAGAAAGAGAAAGAGCCTCGTTTGTACAGAAATTTAAATAATTTTAAGAATCGCCTCATTATCGGTAATCAATACACAGTCCAGCCCTCGCAGGCTGCTGGTGTTCGGCTCCTCGCTGCAGCTAATAAGATGCTCGATGGACCAGAACCAGCACGGTGCAGAAGAACCGGGGCAGAGGACGACAGAGAGCACGTCTGCTGCTGTGAATCAGCAGAATCTCCTGTCGTCTCTTCAGGCCTCACATTAACTGATGAACACACTCGAGCTGTTTCCACTAATCACAATATCCATAATGCAAAATTAACGGCAGGAGACCGACCGCTAACACAGGACGTTCAAACCAGACCGGCACATTCAGCCGCTGACACCACACCGCTGAATTAGCATCGAGCCAAGTCATGACTCAGCAGTTTATCTGTTTTCCTGATGCACACGGTGAACGTACACAACAGGACTCTGGATTCACCGCGAGTTAGTGCTGCACTTTAATAAGGCTGCAGGAGAGTCGTCCGTATGGGTCGCACTCCAAACACACAGGATGGAGGTCCGGCCCGAGACCCGTCTGAGACTGTAATGAGTCGGAACCAGCATGAAACCACTGGATATTCTTAAGAAGATTTTCCAGCTGTGTTCCTGGAGACAGAGCCTAGACAAAACTAACGTGGTTACATCAGACCGTCAAGAGAAGACTTCATACAGCAGGTTCTACAGGCCGATGTTCCTGCCCAGAGTCAGAACACCTTATTGATCCCTGAGGGGAAATTACTATGTTACAGTCCGATAAGATAATCCTGTATCACTCCCACCGCGGGGAGACATTTACAGTACAGTATAATTAGGATAATTACTGCCCAGGACTAGTTATTGGACTTTAACCTGTAAAGCTGATGGACGGCTCCTTCAGTCAGCTTCACATGTAGAACGAGTCTGGAAGCTTGTTGTTGTTGGGTCAGAACTTATTGTTCTTGTTGTAAAATCAATGGACATTTTGTTAAAGAATTAAATCAATTAATCTGTCGTTTACTGAAGTGGCTTTACACTAAACATATCTTATATATAAAATAAGATTCAATATATTTTACCCTTACAACTGTCAGGCTGCAGCTCAGGATTATTTTCATTGACAATTAATCATGATTAATTGATTAGTTTAGAAAAATGTCGATCAGTATTTCGTCCTCAAATCTCTTCAGTTTACTGTCACAGAGGAAAAAGTGACTCAGTCAGTTGATTAGCACTAACAGGTCTAATTTAAGCCGTTCATTCTGCTGAAAAGAACACAATTAATTAACCCTGTTTCTGACTGAACTTTAACATAATCAGTTTATCAAGTGTTCAGTCACATGTTCGTTTAATTCTTAATTATGAGTCAGGCGTAAACTCAAGAAGACGACAACCTCAAAGTGTGTGTGTCACACGGTGATTATTAAAGATGAGTTGATGAGAATAGAATAATGAAACGTCACCTACCGAGTGAGAAAACATCAGTTCTGATGGTTGATGTGCAGCACAGTGAGCCGCTGTATGCTAACGTGTGTTTGTTCAGCAGCTGGTTACACAACAACACAAACTGCAGCTCTTTCATTACAGTAGATCCTCACACATACAGTCGGTCCAGTGACCCGGATCACGACCCGGCTGCTGAGCTGGTGGACTTCTCGCTCTCTCTCCAGCAGCAGTGTGTGTACATCAGCCTGAAGACGTATCAGTTTACTCAACTCTCTACTCCACCAGAGAAAGCAATCCTGTTAGGGGTCCCTGAAGCTCGGAGCACTCACACAGCGCGGATTTCACAGCTCTTTGATTACTCTGGAAAATATCTCTGAAAAATCGATAGCGTGAATGCCCGGCTGGTGGCTGGACCCCCGTATCCATTACCATAACATCAGTCTCCAGGTAGAATCTGATGCCTGCTGTGGGCGCTGATCAAGTCTGCCAGCAGGCTTCAGTTTCCTGTCTTTTCATCAAAGTCTGCTGGTCCATATTTACTGCAGCATCCCTCAAGCCTAACGACCAGCACACGCACAAACAAGCCTGACAACACCATCCACAAACATATTAATTGTGTTTACCTTGTGCACAGGGCTGGATGGATGGAGAGAGATGCTGCAGAGGTCTGTGCAGAGAGGCCCAAATGATTCAGAGAAAAGATTCCAGCATCAGGACTGGATACTTCTCTGGTTGTCAGGAAGATGGATGAGAAAAAGCTTGTGTAATAGACTAGCCCCGTGCCTCGAGGGGAGGACGGTAAACCTTAGCTGCCTCACACCACAGAAACTGGAGAGGAGCTGCTGGTCTCTGAGCCAATGACTCCAACAAGGCTTCCAGCAGCCAGCCGTCATTAAGATATCACATTCAAAGGCTGCAGCGGCGCTCGCTGAGGTTTGAGGACTGGAGGCGAAATATTAGAATTCATACTGAGTGTTTGACAAGGTAAGGTCAAGTGATCTCCTTAAAACCAAAAACAAGTGCAGCATTTCTATGTTTATAAAGTATCTCAATCATTCTGATGGTGTTAGATTCTGATTGGAGAAAAATAAGACGGTTACAGAGGAAATGTGTTTTCATTCCTAACATCTCAGCCTCCTCAGCAGGATCTGTGGGAGGACGAGAGTAACGGCATGAACTGCCTCCTGCCACAGAGTCATTATTAATATCAACACTGCACTTCATTAACAACTAATTATCGTCACTGTCAATCAATCTGTCACCTGTTTTCTTAATCAGTTAGTTGTTTGAAACTGTTGAAAAATGTCGATCAGTGTGAAAGAAACCACAAATATTCATATTTAACGAGCTGACTTCACAGACAGGAGACAGTTTTCATTTAAGAACACTCAAACTATGATTCAATTATCACAATAGTTTGTGATTAATGTGATAGATGACAACTAATCTATGAATCACCGCCGCTGTGGTGGCTGTAAAACATGTTCTGGACTCACGGGACGAGACGACAATTGAATCACAACAACGAGAAACCTGTTGGTCTAAACAAAACAATGTCGAGGAGGTAATCCTCATCTGGAGTTATATCTGGAACGAGTCAGTGTCTCTCGAGTCTGTGTACTTTTATTAGAAAGCCTGTCCTGATTCTATCTGAGCTGCCAGCTTGTTTTAGTGGTTTTAATTTCTTGTTAGTTTATTTTAGATTAAAAATGTTCCTCCTTGTAAACACTGTCACAACCGTGTTATCGATTTCATCTTATTTATGTGAAGCACTTTGGACTTTGGTTTGATAAATAAAGTTATATAAATCAGATTACATTCAGATACACTGCAGTTTGTACGTATACCAACACTTCTGCAATGTGCATCATATCATGTTCACATTGCACGTATACAGACTGTTCTAGACCAGGTTAGGGTGACCACTGGATGTTATTATAGGACCAGGTTTTGTCACCACAGAACAAGAGACATGGGGACGTGTTTGTGTGGAGACAGAACCAAGTGTTTTCACGGGACATCAGAACATTTTCTGGACGTGTTTTTTGTGTCTAAACCTGACCAGAGCGTGAGCACGGCGTGGGCCCAACACAACGTTTTAAACTGAACCTTCCTGGGTTATCTTGCCTCCTGTGGCTGGTGTTGTGATGGTGGAGGCTGTGTGCAGTCTGCGCTGATACAGGAAGTCCTCGTGGATGCTGTCAGCTTACGACACAGATAATGAAGGGGCTGTGCACTCGAACCTCAAGGTGACACTCATTAGACTGACTCTAATGAACAATATACAGTACAGCACGTATCGTAGCAGTGTCGTGTTATTCTGCGCCCACTTCCTGCCTCCTGATGTGTCTAATTACATGCAACACTCGACACACCCCGCACATAAACGCTTCCCGTTCACTAACTAGCTGCTCCATCCACCTTTCAGCCACTCTGATTGGCACTTACGGAGCAAACTCAGACTCGACAATGACAACCAGGTCATCCTCTGGTGGCCGGCCGTCTCAGACTCTTAACAAACAGCTACAGACTCGTCTCTGCTCTGAGCCCGACCGCATCTCATTCCTCCCGTCTCTCAGCGTGTTTCCTGTCACTTTCTACTGTCAGGCCGGCTAATACGGGCACTCAATCACCGGATGAATGAATGCTGTAATGAGTGAAGACCAGAGGAGACAGCTCAATGGACCATGAAGTCTGAAACACCACGAACAGAAACAACCCTCCTCACGCTGTCCCTGCGGCAGAGAGCACCAATGTGACTTCTTTATGTCGGTACGGGAGGCTGACCTGAATGTGTTTCCACAGCAGCTCATGTAGTCATCACCGCCACGTTCAGGTCACACAGTCACACAGCTCCTCCTCACCTCCTATCGACTGACGCTCACTGTGCCCAGTCTGTCTTTAAAACTGTGTGATGGTGACACATCACAGTCACAAGTCCACTAAACAGCTTCCAGAACCAACAAACGGCTGTGAACAGAAACATCTGTCGAGCTCAGGCAACTAAACTCTGAAGAAGATTTTAGTCTGAGCTTAAAAACACAAACACTTTGTATTAACATCCATCCATCATTCAAAACCGATAACTGAGTACCTGTTTTATTACAAATACGTATATGGTTTTATTAATATTAATAAGAATCTTATAAATGGACCTTCATATAAATTGTTACTAAAAAACAAACCAAACCCTGTCGGCTGTTGGTAGGACAGAAAGTCGTACACTTTGACCTCCTCCAACACGTTCCTCCACCGTCTGACACAGTTTTACCTCCATATCTATCTTTTCTCTGAACACTTATACAGTTTGTCGATGCAGACGAAACATTACTCCGACGCTGAAAACAGGATCTGCTGCCAGATGTAGCAATAGAAACCATTTGCTCTCTCCTTGACCCGCCGCTGAGTGCTGTGATCATCTTGAATACCAACATCAGCGACAGTAACTGCAGGTGCTTCACACCCAGATAAGAGCTGAGGGCTGCACCACGTTCACGCTGAAAATACAGAACCACACGCTTTTTTTAAAGCCATTATGCTGCGCTGTCAGAGTCAAACTGAATATGTAAATATATCTCAGACATGAGGGCAGCCGGCTCCAGATGCCTGACATTATCTGAGTGTTGACACAAATTACAAATGTCTTCCCCCTCGACACTGAGACCTCCATCATGTCCTCATCCTGTGTGCACGCGTGAAGCCACTGAAGTCATGTTTCTGCACATGTGTGCATGCTGCTACCTGCTAACGTTACTTTGCCGTATTCATATGCAAAGGAGAACTTTTCTTATCTCAACTTTCCACTGATGGAGAGATAATTCATTGCAGAGGATATGTTCTGTTGCATAGCAACCTGCAATTATGCATGCTGTCTGGAGAGCAGATACTCACTCACTGTGTCCTTCTCCATCTCCCTCCTTCAAACCACACTGGAGAAGTTCCTTCTGCACGAGGAGTGGACGCGATAAACACATCAATTAGCCGTGTCAAACGCAGATTTACAGCGGGCTAATTCTGCTGCTGGACTCATAAAAACTGAGCAGATTTGTAACTCGCTCAAACATCTGACACTTCAGCAGAGCTGACAGGGAGTCATCAGAAGCAGCAGGGGGTGGAGTGGGAGAAAATGGCTGCAGCGGCACTCACAGGGGAAGCAGATGAAGAATCCTGTGGGGAGCTGATGGAGGAGCTGATGGAGGAGCTGATGGAGGAGCGTCTCGGGTCTGGCAGGAAAGTATCAAACTGAGCCGGACAGCAGAGCAGAGCGCTTCAGGGTCACAGAGTCTGTGGTTCTGGGATAGTTTATTACAGCTGCTGCTAATAAATCCTCAACAACAGGGAGCACACGGGGAACCTTGGTGCTGATTTAGCCGACTGTATATCAAGAGGATCCTCACCTCGGCTGCAAACAGGCGAGAAGCAGAAAGCAGCAGAGAGGAGCTCAGGTGTGTCTGGTCCAGAGTCACTCAGAGCAGAGTCACCTGAGGAGGCTGAATATGAGCCTGGTATCCAGGAAACCACAGGCTCAGTCAAACACAGCAAACTTTTCATTTACAGCACATTATGTTCCCCAGACAGCAGCTCAGCCTCCTCCTGCTGGCTCCAGGAAGCCTGTCAGTGAGGTTTGATCAGGACTGATGCATAAAGGGAGCACACACTGAACATATTGACCCTCAGAGCTCCGCCCCCTGAACACTGGACATGAATCAGTCCCTCCAGGAAGTTGTGATTGAAGCAATTAACGAAATTCAAACACTCCCCTGACATTTGAATCTCCGATTGATCAGCGATCAGACATGCACGTCACCAAACTCCAGTGAAGACTGTGCAAGATGATTCTGTCCTGGTCTGCATGAAAGTGGGGAAAACTGTTTATCCAGCTGTGCAACATTGAGCACGTTTAACATGACGACAATAATCTGATGACTGAGAATAATCAGCTTCTGATAATAATCTGATCTGACGTGTTAACATGCACTTCAGTAAAAAATGGGTTTACATGATTCAGTCAGTTAGTTGTATTTCTGTCCAACTTCATGATGTAAAACTGTTTTTATTTTTCACAACATCCTGTCAGGATGATGTCACTAATCACGGCATGTCCGGTGGTCAGGCTGTCCTCATGTGGGAGCTGATGGGTTTGCAAATCATGCAGATCCGCACATCCGCTTGTGTTTTAACAACATCTTTTTACGTTTTAAACATTCGCAGATGTAACAGAACTAAAGAAACCTTTCTTATAATCCACTAACGGCTTTTATCTGCATTATGCTGTTTACACGACCGCTTCAATAATCTGGTGACTCCATGAATCAGATTATGATCAGTTTGTCAGTGTGCATGTAAACGTACAGAAACCAAAGTCATTGATTGACAAACACTTTTCCACCACAGAACAAACGAGAGAACAGCTGGAAGAGTCGACAGCAGAACAAACAGACGAGACAGAAGTTATTACAGATCTACTGTGTGTATCTAAGTGTTAGAGTTAGATTAAATCTGTAGAATAACGTTTGTGTCTCAAGTTAAATGTTTAAACAAGATTTAGTCAAAATATCAAGTTTTCACCTCACTCCCTCAGTTTCATCAGCATCAAACAGTGATGACTAAAATAACTTGCATGTACGTGA
This sequence comes from Lagodon rhomboides, assembly GCA_039737535.1. Taxonomy (NCBI): domain Eukaryota; kingdom Metazoa; phylum Chordata; class Actinopteri; order Spariformes; family Sparidae; genus Lagodon; species Lagodon rhomboides. Next base: position 20,585,875 of record CM077795.1, read on the forward strand.
TGAAACTAATCCACGTTAAAAGAACTCACTGTTCTCCCGAGATGACTTTTTACACTTTACACCCGACTTCCTCCTTCACTTCTTTGCTGCTGTAATTATTACTAAAGCCACTAGAGGTCGCAGCTCAACAGCAAATGTAAATATGGGACATAAAACAGTGGATTTATAGTCTGTGGTTGTGTTTCTGATGAGGACGAGCTGCTTCACATCCCAAAAAGACGATTAATGTCTGTTGAAGCTAACGGTCAGTTGGATCAGCAGATACAAAAAGTTTGAGGGTTAAACAAAATCCAAAAGTGGAGCGGCGGGATCTGTTCCTCCCCTCGAGTCATTTCAAAGAAGTTTTTACACCAGCGAGGAAGTGGAATAATCAGAAAACATGAGTCAGATCCAGTGAGACAAATGGTAATACCTCTGATGTCAGAGCACGCAGAGAAACCACTCCATCCAACATGGAGCTATTTACTGGAGGAGTCTCTCTGCCTCCCTCAAAAACATGAAATTCATGAATAATTTTGAATAATTTGTGAAAATATGAAACAAAAATACAGAACTCATGCGACTTGTGATTCTGTAGTTGTGGTATTGTTGCCGGAGGGCCTGTAGTTCTCTGCCTGATGTCTTCAGAGAACGTAGGTGACAAACACAGAACAGAACGACCCACTGGGTTCTGATGGGCCACAGATGGAGGGGATGAGTCTTAAAACATCAGATATCTCTGCAGTGGACCTGATGATCGACTCGGATTAACAGGAATAAACCAACAGCAGCACTCAGAAAGGTGACGTCCACCTGCTCAGCGTCACTGAATCCGATCCGAACTCATCGTGTTTTTTGGACTCGTCAGTAATTAAAGTTTCCGGGAGCTGTTTATTTTGCGCCGTGCTGTTCTGCTGTTCTGCAGTTGCTTTCGTGGCAGCGCTGCATGTTGAGAAACCATTTGAGTGTTTTAACGGAGTGTAATGAGGCTGATTTGATGGCTGACACACACAAAGCAAACAAACACAGGATCAGTCATGGATCAGATGAGAAGTGATGAAGAAGTCTGGATCACCCTGATGGAGCTGCGTCTACATGGACCCTAATATACCTCTAATGATCAGAACCACCTGATGATCCTCTAATCATCTCGTGTGTCCTCCTCCAGGTCACCACGATGGAGAGGAGGTCATGTGACTCGTCTGCTCAGTCCTGGATCCACTCACTGGATCCGACTGTGATTCTGTTGTTCGGTTCTGTACATGTGACATCTGCTGCCCGTCTGTCCGTCCGTGAGAGGATCCTCCTCTGTGGCTCCTCCTCAGCTTTCTAACATCTTTTTCTTTCCTGTTAAAAGTTTTTCTGTATGTGAGGTTGGATGTTGGACAGAAGCTGTTGTTCGGACTGTAAAGCCCACTGAGGCGACGTGACTGTGATTCTGGGCTGTATGAATAAAACTGATATGATTCTGAACCACGTCCACCTGAAGAAACCGAGTTCTGATCCATCTCAGTCTGAATTTATCAGATGTAGATTGGTGGTGTGAACATTCGATGATTTGAAAGATATTAACACCTAATAACCATGTAAATGATTAATCTGACTGTTTATCTCCGATCATGGCCAATGATGATTTTATCAGTCAAATCTAGCTGAACTTTGTTCACTATAACCAGAACTGTACAGAAGCAAACGATATATCACCTGATGAACAGGGAAAGTCGACCAGATCAACTGAACTGAAATAAAACAATGAATTAACTGAATTTTCTTGATAAAGCTGGAAAAATAACATATTGTCATCTTTCTTCTGTTATAGTTCAGATTTCTGCTGGTTATCTTCAAAGTGGGCAGAACCACTGTTCACATGTCCAAAAGGTTCTGTTCTGATTAAATTCTTTGTATCATTTTTGTATTATCTTTGTATTTGTGAGAAAACTGATCCATTTAAGTTTTGTGATTCCTCCTTTAAACTAGCACTTAGCCTGTTAGCTCGAGGCTAACAGATAATAGGAATTGCCATTGACTCGCTAACGGAAATTGATTATTAAATGTTACCTGAGCAAAGAATCAATTTCACTTCACATGACTAAAATATAAACATGTACGCTGATTCATAGTTCATAAAGTGATAACTGCTGACTCATCACCACACTACAACACCACACCACTAGGTGGAGACATTGAGTACGAGTCAATGTTTTCTCATTGTCTACTGTTGAAAAAGCAAATGAAACTCGCAAAACATTCTGACTGCAGGTCTCAGGAACATCGTGGCTGGAAACTGTCCAGGATTTACTTGGTTATTAGAAGTAAAGACTTACTTCAAAGTTACTTTGTGATGAATCAAATATTTGATTGGCTGAACTTTATGCAGGAATACTGAAGCTGCATGAATCAACTACAGTCAGACGTCAGACCGGCACATTACAGTCAGATTGGTGCAAAGACTGTGAGCAAAATGCAGAATTCCATATTATATAGCATTAATAATAAATAGGTACTGGTTGGTTCCTAATGAAGAACCATTAGAGCTGAGCCGCTGAAACTCATAAAACATATTAAAGTTTCTCCACAGGCGTTAATTTGGTCGTGCATCAGTCGAGCCATGAATAATTCCATACATCTGATCTGACCACCTCACGCTGGATTATTCCATGAACGTACAGACAGAATTACTCCCTCAGACTGGTGTCACCTCCAACATGTGGTTCCCCAAAGCCGGCTGCTTGGATCCAGCACCACCCGGAGAGATTCCAGGGAATCCCCAGAAAATAAAGTGTAATAGTTTACTCCCCAGGACTTAATGTAAAGAGAGGTTTTATGATGATTTTTGCTCATTAGCCTCTGTTTGCACATGGACTAATGGCACTCTGGATTCCTTCTCGGTCTCCTGCTGCAGATCTCCTCCACTTCGTCTTAATGAGCTTCACATGGGAGTCGTTTCTGCTCCGAGGTCAGAGGTCGTCACTCTCACTTACTGAGCGTCTGAGACAACGTGTGAGAAACCATGCTGTACAAACTGACGAGAGAGCTGCGTTTGTCATGCAGAGATTCACCTCACCTGCAGCACCGGTGCTTAGATAGAAGTTCTGTTAGAACTACAGTCACATACACGCTCTGATCTGAGCCTGAGACAGGACAACATGTAGAGACCTTCACACCGGACCCAGTCTCAGAATAACGTGAGTCTGATTCACTGTGCTGATGATGATGATGGGCTGGATAGGCTGGCACAAACACCACTTGGTTCGGGTAAGAAAACATCATGATTTGGCTTAAAATACCTGGTTCTGTCTCCACAACCACAGCTGGGAATTGTCCTGACTTCTCATATAATATCTGAATATCTGAATTTGCTGTCATAAAAACAGCTGGAAATATCACAGAAACATCCCGTCTTGTTTCTACAGGAATAGATGGAACTGGTCCTGACTTCATGCAAAATTATCTAATTTTGTTGCTGCAAACTTGACTCGAAAATGTCCACGTCTCATCTCATTATGCTCTTTTGTTGCCATAAAAATGTCTGGAAAATGTCCCAATGTTTCTTTGAAAACATCCCATGTTGTTGTTACAGAACCGGCTGAAAAATGTCTTGACGTATCGTTGAAAATATGAAGTAGTGTTATCATAGACTCAAATGGAAATTTACCAACGTTTCATCAAATATATCTTATTTTACTTTTATCACAAACTGATGGAAATGTCCTGACGTGTCGTTAAAAACACTGATGTTGTTGTCATAAAAACAGCTAGCCACGTCCTGACTTCAGAAGTCTCCTGCTTACAAACCAACACTAACAAACTGCAGCTTTATTAAACAGGTGATGAAAGCAGCTCAGACTTCCACACAGAGACACTCAGAGCTGCAGATGATGAAGGAACATGAACGTTTTCCCGTATTAATCACCGTCTCCTCCATAAATCAGAGTCTGGCAGCTGACGGCATGTTGCTCTGTGTTTATAGATGTCATGTACTGATCCCTTAAATAATGATATCAATAGAAAAATGTTTCCAGCCTCTCCACTCGGCTCAAACTGCACTCGACGCCCACCAGACGCTTTATAGCTGCGATGATGCAACTAACGACCACTCGAACAAAAGAGGAGCGAAATGATCCACCGCATTTAACTTCCTGCTCACTGGAGCTCTCGCTCTGTTGTTTCACATGGAAACTGTCTGTGAGACAATATATTATATTATATTATATTATATTATATTATATTATATTATATTATATTATATTATGTGAAGCCATTAACATTTGAACAGGAGTCGTTTCGCTGTGATGGAGGTTTCTCCCTGGAGACTCTCAGCCTGTAAACAATGAGGCTTTTTATTTCATTGCTTCTTATTCGTGTCATTTTTCATTCATATTTTATGCAAATTAATTCATCATGTAACCTCGTGTATCCTGGAGTTTCCTCCACCGCTGAACAGATGGTGCGGGTCGACCCATCGTTCAGAGCCGCTCACCCTGGAGGACTCCATCAGTCTGAGGTTTCATCGAGTGGCTCGGTGTCCCAGAGCCTGATGTACACCAGGTTTACTCCACTGAAGGCTGCAGCAGCTCATTCTGCTGGTTACTTCTTCTTCCTCTCTGGTTGGTTCACATACTCAGGTGTGTGGAGGTTCTGTGTGTGGTTCATGGGCAGGTCGGGTCACAGGACAGTGTGATGGTCAGAAATATCATAATAACAAGAGGCTCAGAAATCTGAAGCAAGACGGTGAGCTGTTAATCTTTAGTGGATACAGACAGACCAGTGATATAGAAATATCAGTGAGGAAACACACTTTATCGTTTAATAGTCGCTTAAATACCCATATTTATATTTTCTAATTATTTTCCTCAGCCACCTCTGTTTTGCATTAATTACACCACATCATTCTGCACTGAAGGTCAAACACTGTTGTAGTTTCAAAGCCTAGACTGGTTATCATTATTTCTCTGACTCATAACTCCGGTTTGATCTGCTGTGGTCAACAACATGTACAGGTGGGCCGTGTTTGGAAGGAGTTGCGTTCTGAGTCCACTCTGTGTCGGACTGAAGGCTGCTGAGGCTCAGACAGTGGGGACAGAACAAAACATGATCCAAGTGGTTTTTGTTCTTCCATAAAGAAATCCAGTTAAACTCGAGGCGTTAGAGGCTGAAACGTCCTGACTTTCAGTCACTAGTGCAGGAAAAGTTCTAAAATTGTTGCATCATTTTCCCACAACAGAACTCATTTCACCTTTTCATCACAGCCTGAAAGCAGATGAAACTTCATATCTTCAGTTTTTCTTTAATAACTTTTTTAGCCTCCAAACTCAGCTGAGATGAACTCAACGACTCCTTCGGGGATGAGTTTCACTGTTTCTCATGACAAATAAAATCGGAGTCTGAAATCCTGGCGACTGAACCCTAATGGAGATGTTTTCTGGTTCAGGTGAAAATCAAATTCATGATACGTTCCCTCGCCGACATTAACACAACCAGAGTGTGTCTGTGTAATGAGCGATGGAGGAGGATCTATTCAGGCGGAGCCGTTTCTCTTTAACGAACAGAATCATGCTGCGTCCTTGTAGACATCAGCCGAGAGGTCATTTTGTTTCCATCAATGCACTCGACAAAACAATGCAGCTGAGTGCTGGAGGGGGACGAGACAGCACAGCTCTGACAAAGCCAACAAAATCCTCAAACAGAGCAGATCGCGCCGTGTTTCTGAAGGGGAAAGGCTCTGTGGCCTCTCTGCTGGAGGAACCCTGTTGACTGGAGACACATCTGCATGCATTAGCTTCTGCTGCTCAGCATCAATAGTGGAGAAGCTTCAAAGAGGACGCGAGGTGCCAGAGGGCTCGCCGGAGAAGACGTGCTCCGCTGAAAAGCATCGGGGTCCGTGGATCCCCACTTCTATTGTGCTGCTGTGTGTTTTACATCTGCCCCCTCGCAGGGAGGAGGCAAACACTTTCATCAACACCTCGGCTTCGGACAGAAACGGAGCTCTTCAGGAGAGAGAAAGAGCTCCGGCACCGAGACAAGACGGCTCTCTGAGTACGGAACAACAGAGAATGGCACCGAAGATAAAATTATGCTCAAAGTCAGAATGTATAAAGGCCCGTTCTGTGTTTGTTTACAGCGAGGAGGACACTGGGAGGACGAACACAGCAGACAGCAGAATCAGCCTCCGCTCCTCTGGTTCCAGGCTTTCCACCAGAGTTTGGACCCCGGCTGCAGAGATCCCAGAGCGGATGTTGGGCTCACAGGCACTCGTTCAGCCCGGCCCAAACCTGCTGGATGGGTCAAGGTCAAAAAACCAAACATTTCTCTCTGAAGCTGTCAAGTTGTTACGTTAAGACAGCAAAGAGCCAAATACACACTGCTGCCATGACGTCTGAAGGAAACCAGAGCGTCATCATCGTCAGCATGAGCAGGCTGATCCATGAGTCCATTGGCCATATCTCCTGAACACAGAGTACATACGGACTCCAGGCCTACTGACTGCACCAACAGCAGAAGCTGATCAGTATAAGAAGAAGCTGGCCATTAGTTGACGTTGGCCGACTACATTTAGAAGCTATCATTAGTAACTTCTGCTAAATATGAATCATTTCGAAACAAAAACATGCAAATATAAACTTAAAGTTGTACAACTTGCCAGAATAAATGTTAGCAGAGTACATTTCTGCAAAACCACCTGAATAGAAGAAATAAACGTTTCTTTACGTTTGTTCAGGTTGAATTGTCTCTGGTCACGACGCTGTGCCGACGCTCTGGTTGGTTCAGAACACATCATGGTTTGGATTCAAACACCTGCCAGGTACAGCAACAGATCGGTGCTTATTATCAACAGCTAACAATCATTTAGCGCTGGAGATGAGGCATCTGGCTTCTTTATTAGCTGCAGCACTGACTCATTTTTTGACATAATTTCAGGGAGGCCGGAGCTCTGGATGTAGAAAAATCTCTGATGAGATCCAGAGAGATGACAAAGATAACTGTGCATTAAAAAGAGAAGACAGAAATATCTGTTGGAGCGTGCTGGTCTCCTGTGGAGGTCCAATTAAATGTGCAGGCTCGTGTTTCATATTGGATGATACGAATACAGTATTAGTCATTAATGGCAGAGGATGGCGATGACTGTTAAAGGATGGGGAAGAAAATGGAAAGAGGAAACGCGACGCACGAGGCGAATGAGTTTCTCACCTGAGCCGGGCCGGAGATCTGAAGGCGTGTGCACACTTCAGAATTAATTGCGGTTTTGTCTTTGGGTGGGCTGATTACAGCTATCGAGGAGAATGAGAAGTCAGACAGAACGCTCTGCTTTGTCTAGTTATTTTTATTAACAGTCAACACCTGAGAGAGGAAACAAGCCCTGCAATTAGTATTCAGTCCCTGAAGTAATTGATGCTCTGAGGGTTTGGGAGTGGATCATACTGTTGATGGAATAATATGGTTAATATGCCCCGAGCGAGCGTGAGAGCTAATAATGCTCGTTTTCAGCCTCCAATAAGCGAGAGGATCTAGTTTTCATCATTCCTCCCACAACATTGCAAAACACTTGTCTTCAGGGTTTTGTGTGTTCGTGTGTGTTTCTACTCCAACACAATACCCTTGAGAAAATAATAAATACTATAATATGCTGATGAATTGAGGAAACGCTGGAAGTGAGCTACGAGGTGATTTCGGTGGCAACCATTCTTCCACTGGAGAGTTTCTCTGCTCCTGCAGTAATGAGGCCGGTGTGAGATTGACCTTGCTTAAATGGCATTGCTAATAATGCTACGAGGAGCACAATCAGGGCATTTAATCATCACCCGGCCCGTTCCTCCTCTTCATGAAGCTGCATTATGAGCAGCTTTGGTGCCTTAAAACAAAAACCTGAACGCGTTCTCGTGACTTCAATAGCTTTAAACTTTATGAATTTCGGGACTAAATTTGCTCCCTGCACTTTGTTATGCACTCTGCTGAGAGCTAAGCTCTGCAACAGCTTAATCAGTAACGCATAATGCTCCTAATCCTGCCGAATCCTTAACAAGTCGCCCTGCCAGACAACACGATTTGTGACAGATTCCTGCCACATATCCAACTGTTTACATGACCCTGCACCAGGCTGACATTCACTGCACCGTCACACTTTCAGACGCTCACTAATAACCCCTCTCTCCGGTGTATTCTCTGACGTTTATGTGATCAAAGGCAAAGATGTTTTGTCACTTGTACACTAAGAGCCCGTGGAACAGTCCTAATTCCTGCTCCTCTCAGGCAGGAATTACACTCTGAAGGGCCTTTCTTCCTTGAGACAAAGCAGCCAAGTGGGGAGAGAGCTGTGAAGCCTGAGTGGGTGATGGAGACTGTAATTGGCACCACGCCTCACTAAGCACATACCGAAGGTGTAGCGATGGGTGATGGAGTGACGTATGGAGGCGATGAGAAGTAAAGGCAGGGGCAATTTCTGACATGTGAGCCGCTCTGAGGAAAAACCACAAACGACAGTTTGATTCAGTATGTTTGAGCATTTTAAGAGACTCAAGATGATGTTTGTTTCATTTAAACTACATGAATAGAGCATTTATTTACTAGTCAGGAGTTACAGCACCTCATGGCAGCCATCAGTGCATGAATGTGTGTGTGAATGAGGGAACGTGTAAAGTGCTGTAAAGAGCTCTGAGCAGTCAGCGAGTGGAAAACACTAAAGAAATGCAGCTCCATCTACCATTAAGGTCTGTATAGTAATGAGTTATTGAATTCTGAGTTATTGTCATCATGTTTATCATGATGTTTATCATGTTTATCATCATGTCTATCATGTCTACATCATGTTTATCATGTTTATCATCACGTCTATCATCATGTTTATCATCATGTCTATCATCATGTTTATCATCATGTCTATCATCATGTTTATCATGTCTACATCATGTTTATCATGTTTATCATCATGTTTATTATGTTTATCATCATGTTTTATCATGTTTATCATCATGTTTATTGTCATGTTTATCATCATGTCTATCTTCATGTTTATCATCATGTGTATCATGTTTATCATCATGTCTATCATCATGTTTATCATCATGTTTATCATCATGTTTATCATGACTATCATGATGTTTATCATGATGTTTATCATGTTTACCATCATGTCTATCATCATGTTTACCATGTCTACATCATGTTTATCATGTTTATCATCACGTCTATCATCATGTTTATCATCATGTCTATCATCATGTTTATCATGTCTACATCATGTTTATCATCATGTTTATTATGTTTATCATCATGTTTTATCATGTTTATCATCATGTTTATTGTCATGTTTATCATCATGTTTATCATCATGTCTATCATCATGTTTATCGTCATGTTTATCATGTTTATTATGTATATCATCATGTTTATCAGGTTTTCATCATGTCTTTCATCATGTTTATCATGTTTTTCATCATGTTTATCATCATGTCTATCATCATGTTTATCTTCATGTTTATCATCATGTGTATCTTCATGTTTATCATCATGTCTATCATCATGTTTATCTTCATGTTTATCATGTTTATCATCATGTTTATCATGTCTATCATCATGTTTATCATGTCTATCATCATGTTCATCACCATGTTTATCATCATGTTTATTATGTTTATCACCATGTTTATCATGTTTATCATCATGTTTATCATGTTTATCATCATGTCTATCATCATGTTTATCTTCATGTTTATCATGTTTATCATCATGTTTATCATGTCTATCATCATGTTTATCATGTCTATCATCATGTTCATCACCATGTTTATCATGTTTATCATCATGTTTATCATGTTTATCATCATGTCTATCATCATGTTTATCATCACATCTATCATCATGTTTATCATGTTTATCATCATGTTTATTATGTTCATCATCATGTCTATCATCATGTTTATCATCATGTTTATCATCATGTTTATCATGTCTATCATCATGTTTATCATCATGTCTATCATGTCCATCCTCATGTTTGTCATTGGTCAGAACATTACTCTGAAACATGGCAACACAACTAAACCAAAAGCAGCCATTAGATGAGCACACATGAAGTAAACAAGATGAAACAAACCACTCAGCTGGAAGACAAACTGAATGTGAGCACACACACATTATCATAAAGTGTTAATTGTGTTCATTTCGCCAGAAAACTCTCTGTGTGCGACTACAGTAAGTACAGTGGGTCAACGCTGAACTTCTGTCCAACTGTTCAGAGGTCCAGCAGCTGACCTGTGAACAGTTGGACGGCCGTCAGAGTCCAAATCTTTTCGACACAAACTGGAACACTAAATCTGTCTCTGTCACACACACACACACACACACACACACGCACGCTGGCCAGAGTATAAAGATGGCTCCTGACAGCCGGTCATGTTCACAGCCCCACCTGGCCTTTGTCAGAGGTGAGCTCACCACATCAGATCTGTGAGAACAAAGTGTCAGAATCAGCCATGCAGCAGCTCTGTGATGCTGCCAGCAAGTGAGGAGACACTGAAGCTTCATCACATCAGTGTCCCATTTAAGTCTCGTCACAAACGTTAAGCCGTTACAGTCGAGTCGGGAGACTTTCTGAAAAGATTTAAAGTTTTTTCATCAACCTGAAAACTGCTTCCAATTTGTCACATCGTGACTACATTAACTTCCTGTTAGCAGCCGTGAGATATTTACAGATTACACTCCAAAATTACAGGCTGACAGAAACACAGAGGAAAGAGGATATTACACACATTTAGCTTCAGCGCTGTCTCAACGCAGCAGTGAGCGTCTTATAGAGACGTTGTTCTGACAGTCACTCTTTTTAACCTTCACTTCCACTGCTACGACTATTCACACACCTGTTATTATCTACTTGGTATAAAAGCAGTGAAAAAAACATGTAAAATACGTATTAAACAACTTCCATTTGTACTTTTGACCCTTAAAGGTGCAATATGTAAGATGTTTGATTGAAAACATTTCAAAGAATAACTAAAAATATCAACAAAAATCAGTGTACCTTGCTACTGTAGTTTGTTATGATTAAATTCCCAGTAGTTTTGCTGTTTCAGTGCATTGGTCCTTTCCAAACACTGAAAAACGAGGAATCTTGAAGAACCTGCTGCTGATACATATCTTCGAGTGCTTACATTTGAGGGATCACTGCAGAAAAATGTGTTGTCCAGCTATATTATTGATATCAGATTACGTCCTATTATCTGTTATCGGCCCCAATGATCTGAAATCAGTCGGCTCAACTCTGAGACACATTTACGTCCCTGAAAAAAGAGAGAGCTGTACCGTGAGGAGTGAAACAGTAATTGTATCTCTTACTGTGGTATTTCACGAGATTCCCGGTAATAAAGAGGGAAAAACAAAGAGCAGTGTGTCAGCTCACACACAGAGGCCTTCAGGCAGGCGTCCTGACGAGGGTCTAATGAAATGCATCACAGAGCAGCGGGGCATGCATATGCTAGCAGCCAGGCTGTATGCATATGTGTCAGTCCACAGTGATGCGTGGGCAGCCGACTCGTCTTCTCTCACAGCTGTCCAGGTCAAAGGAGTCAGCGTTTTAAGATCAATCTGGGATAAGCCTCTCCTCATCCTCTCCTCAGCCTCGGCACAACAAGCCTCCTCCTGCACCTGATCACAGGGGCTTCGGCAGGCTCAAGGCTTCCCGAGCTCGCTGAGATACAGCGAGGCATTTGTGTTGCAACAGGAGCCTTGGCCCTGTAACCTTCTGCACAGCGCTGGCCATTTTGTATTCATGAAAAGCTGCGAGAGGAGATGGAGAATTTGCTGTAAATGGGCTTGATTAATCTGGCAGCAGAGGCATGCTGGGGCGACAACTTTAAGATGCAAACTGCTCTTTCATCAGCGTGCAGCCATTATCACAATTATCTATTTTCAGCAGTCTAATCTTTGCTTCATCTGCGAGGACACTGCTGCACACATCTCCAACGAGAGCAAACTCTGACCTTGATAAGTGCATAAAACTGCCAAAGGCCGCTTCCACTCAGAGCAGTAAATATATGGCAGTGGGAACACAACAGCTACGAGCTAGTCTCTCTCACAGGTACTCAAATGTTTGGCAGAGAGCCACTTTGGACAGAACAAATCATCGCAGCAGCTGCACTTATCTGTGGATATTCTGTCTGTCCTCTCACAAAACGAGAGGAGGAAAAAGCGACTGTGTCCTGCACTGTTCCTCCGTCTGTCCGTCTTCATCAGGCAGCTGCTGAGCCCCACCGAGGAGGAGGCCTTCTGTCGGCCACCTCGCCTCCACTTCAACCAATAGACGGAGCGTTTTAGACATAATTAAAAGTTTAGCTTCTTCGTCCTTGTACTTGTGTTGTTGCAGCAGGACCGTCGCAGCGTCAGGCGGACCGAATCATCACGCCGGCAGTGATGAGAACTGAAATTTTACATGAATTGTTCAAGATAATTAATGAGATCATCTAGTAAAAGAGTTGGAATGACCTACATAGAGAGGGGATCTATACGTCAGGGGTTGATAGCAGCAGCAGTGTGTTCCACTGTGACACAGATGCAGCGGTCAGATCTGCTGTTTCTTCTCTGGGTAACGTCAGTCGCTTTCTTTGTTCAGGCGTCTTATGAAATGTCAGTGCAACAACACGAGCTCCACCCTGCAGCAGCTTCAGCTGGAGACCTTCATCAGCTCCTGTGCTTTATATTTCATCCCACGTCTCACTTAAGACGAGCTTTAGAACGAGGCTGATCACTGGTGTTAAATTGTCCCATGTTTTTTTCAGCCAATTCTTTGCTCCGAGGTCCAGACCTGAAGATCTATCAGTGCATCTCAAAGGTAACACATCTTGAATCCATGATCAGTCTGCAGCACGTCAGAGATCTCTCAACAATGAGGCATCACAACAGAGCTGCGAGACAATCACAAGCACTCTTTGTGTCAGAGAACTGTTACTGCTGCCTGGCTGAATACAGAACAGGAAGAAAGGCAGAGCAGAAGAAAACCTGCAAGAATCAACAAAAAACACAACCGAGGCAGTCAGAGCCTGTCCCGCTGAGGTGAGACAGCTTCAGCTGTTAGCTTCTACACAAACCAGTCAGAGCCGGGCGGATCACCACCAAGCTCCAGCGAACAGTCCTCGATTTGTTATCACAGAAGAGTCGCAGTGCGCACTGAGAATCCACGACGAGCATCACGACAAGAGTCATCCGACCACCAGCAGAGCGTGAAGCTGCGTGTTGCTTTCCGACCGGTCGCGTCAGCGTGGTTCATATCGTCCTCGTGCATACAGAGCAGAGGAGGATGTGGGCGACTCGTCTTTGTGTTAATGAGATCTCTCTGCGTCCTTCACTGTGGCTGATTCTACACTGCGCTCCAACACTTTGTATACAGGCTGAATTTAACTCGTTATAACGCAGCTGTTTAAGTGGAGGCTGGCCTCACAGCCTGCTCGCTGATCTGAAGTCCTGCTACATGTTTTGCATTCGTGCAGACCCCCCGCTCCGGTTTAATCCATGTCAGCAGGGCACAACAGCAGTGAAGGATCACGTCTTGAGAAATTTCTACTTAAATGCCCAGAAATTACATCATCCCTCATCAGTACACTGCTCACAGCGTGCTGCTGTTTACAGCCCGGCATCGACAGAGAGCACAGAGACAAGAGGCAGATCTGATGCTCAGGATGTGACCGGGCCGAGTGCTGCTTATAGCCACTGTCACAGGACTCCAGATCAATAATCATCAGATCAATGATTTGATCCGAAAGTCACGATTCAAGTCTATTCTATTCCTTCAGCACTGATGGATGTACAACTGTTGGACAATCTCACTTTATTACTACTAAAGATCAGCAGATCGTCGGTTTCATGTCCTGACCAAAGATATTTTACCACAGCAGCTCAACTTTGTCCAGGAGCTCAAATCATATTCACCAAAAATAATCAACAAACAGCCTTCAGTGATTCAGCACTCAGCAACAAGAGAGAGAAACTCAGTTCCTCTAATCTGTCCAGAGTGAACCCTCTTCATGAACAAGTCAATAAAGGATCTCTGAAGAGGAAACTAAACCAACATGTCCGACACTGTCAGAGTTTCCTCTGGTACCAGTCAGCTGATCGTCTTCATCACACAGGAGAAGAGACTGGAAGTGATGCTGCAGGCTAATGCTAAGCTAGCTGCAGGCTAACGCTGAGCTAGCTGTGTCACTTTAAAGTATTGTGTTTTTCGTCTGGACACTTTAGATTTCATTATTCCAAATTAAAAGCTAATATGGATGAAAAATGGTGACGCCCTTCTGCTCACTGTAGGTCTCTCACATCTACGAAACAAATGAGTGAACTCCTTGTGAGCCACTTCATTAACAAGCCTTTTCAGTTTGTAATGTTGAATCTTTAACATCCTGATCACTGTTTGGATTGTCAGGCTCTCCACAGACTTGCTCTGCCTTTCATCAAGCACCCGGCTGCTGCAGGATTTCCAGCTCAGACTCACCAGAGGCCCAAAATGATACCGCATTCGTTTGTAAATAAATTTATGATGTCTCATAAATTTCAATTGGAATATGTACCCGTGAAAATGTGTTTGTGTTGCTGTGAGCTATGAACCCCCGTGCTCCCGTCTCTGCTCCGGCATTTTCTGATGCTCACACATCCTGCTGAAATTGCTTGCTGCTTTGTAGTTACCCTCACACACAAATTTGCATCAAATTTCTGCTATCTTGAATGTTTGGGATCATTTGCATGATGTTGTTTGCTATCTGACAGGGTGTGCACTTGACTGTGTCAGAACTTGAACAGGCTGGAACATGGAATCAGGGGTGGGGATCACTGAGACGGACGATTCGGGAACAATCGCTTCATTCCCCAAATCTTTCCGTTCCCCTGCATAATAAAGTCTAATGTATCTATTAAAGGGGCAAAAAGCAATATTTCCTCCCTGGTGCACAAACTGACCGTATGTATGTGTGGAGGGCTGATGGGGAGTGCCGCCAGGATGTGAGCTGTGCACAATATGTTCAGTGTTGGAATTCCTCCTCGCCAAGAGAGGCTGATCAAGGACATGTATTTATATCTATATATGCATTCATAAAAACACACATACATGAAGTGTGGTCGTCCACAGAACAGTTCTGGAGCTTCACAGTAAAACAGAGCTGCAGCAGCTGGAGACTTGATTTAAAACAGAGAAACAGCAAAAAATTAATCAAAGGCTCCACATCTGCTGTAATCCAAGTCTCCAGAAGCCCCGAGATCACAAACTGATGACAAAACACGTCATTTACACCCTTTTTTAAGATGAAATCTTGGCTGTAGCTGCTTGGATATAAACTTGTGGGTGCACGAGCTCGATCAAACGTTGAGGGCGTAAATAATGTGTTTTCTGGGATTTTCGGATTCTGAAGCTGTGAAGCATCAGAAATGTTTTGTGGATGATGAAACTAAAGGATCTGAAGCTTCTTCCACCACCGGATACATGTTCATAAATATTAAGCTTATCACTTGAGCCCTGTAAACACCCGGGGAAACCCTGTAGACTGTGTTCACTGCACACTATAAATCTACAGTTTCCATCAACGCTGGAAGGTGACGCGACAGGCAGCTCTTTTACTTCCAATCACACAGATTTGGAGCCTCCAACGTTCCTCCATCCAGAACAATCTGCTCTCACAGATGGAGGCGAGGCTGCAGAAGAGCATCAATACATGTGATCAAGCACCGGTGTCCCGTTGTAAAGAATTTGGAAAATGATTTACCCCCAGCTGCTCCGCTCAGCGCCATAAACCTGAAAACAACAACTGGAAACACAGCGAGGGATCTCATTCATTTCCACACGACAGCAGGCCGACTTCCATCTGCAGACAGAAGGTGGCAGCCATTAATCTGCTCGCACCTTTCAGCTCTGCGTCTCATTGGCTGCTGCTAATTAGATGGAGGGAAGAAAAGCTTTCCGTTAAGGTTGAATTTTTACTGTCGATTCACACTGATATGTCATGAGAAGAGTTAAAAACTGGCAAGATGATGCTAAAGAAGCACTTTGCCTGCATCGAGTACAAGCAGAGACACGATTCAGTAAAATGAGCTGAACGTTACTGGAAGAACGTTCCCTCTGCTTTCAGCTGATCACAGGTCAGCGTGGATGGGACAGGAAGGATTAAGATGGACGTGTTTCAGCAGCCTGGTGCCTCCCAGAGCTGACTCGTCTCTTTATGAAGTCTGTCTTCTTTACAGTAGATCAAGCCTTCCACAGAAAACCCATCTGCAGCCGGGAAATACTCGAAGTTAACAAGTGAAATAGCTGGTTGACTGCTGCATAGACAAACGAGGCCAGTGTTTCATCAGTGAGAGTTAAGGGGATGTCATTTATTTGGATGGAAATCTTTTCTGCTTATCTGCACAAAAGGAATGAAAATAACAGAACAGCTGCAGACTGACAATATTTTTGCACGTTGTCGGTTGAATGGCAGAAGGTCGGAGCGACACGTTGTGCAAATACCTCTTCTCAAGTGCACGTCATGATTGAAACCTGTTAGTCTAGAAAATAGAACATCTTTCCAGTTATAAAGGAAGTCATGAGGCTTACAACCACTGAGCCAGTCCTCGACTGATCCTCGACCCGGCCACAGGATAAATGCTGGAAATATACTTCTGTGCAAACCCACGGATATGTTCTGCTCTGTGCTCAGGGTCTGGTTGGGTTTAGGCACGCAACACTGGGTCAGGATGAGTTTGTCGTCACAAACGCAGCTGAAAACTGTTGTGACGTCTCGTCAAAAATATTTGTTTCTGTTGCCACAGACACGTCTGAAAATGTCCCGTACAGATCTGAATGTCTCCTCACAGTTTACAGACACAGACTGCCGACAGGAAACTGTGCCGGCTGGAGGTAGATGTTGTTAACGAGGTCCTTCTCGGGCCTCCTGTACATACGAGTGACACTAAAAAAGGAAACCATGAATGTGGTTTGGATCAGTTAAATCGTCCTGTAGAGGTTCGACAGGACGCACAAACCAGAAACCACATTCCAGCTAAACGCAGCCTGTTTTGTCTCTGAGCTGATTTATCGGCCTGAGCTTAACTAAGCCTAATATCCATCTCATCACATGATCTGTGCTGAACCGCCGCTGACATTTGCCAGATTGTGTTGATGGGCTGATATCCACGCAGGCTCCTCTGAACGATTGCCACGAGGCACTGCTGCACTCACGCCTCATCTGAGAAATCCCCAGTGAACACTCCATCATCCTCCGCCGTCTCCATCACGCTCAGGCTCAGCTCGCTGGATGATTTCTGCTTCAGCTGTACAACATCTCACTGCTCCAGCTTCAGTCGTCCACTCAGGATCACACGTTCTCTAAAGAGCTCAGCTCTGAAACAAAAAGCCTTCATGATGTGAAGCTTTGCCAGGCGGCTGTAAGTAAACGCTGCTTCAATTAAACTCCATTAATGATCTGTTCTGTTCGAGCTAACGCAGGGATCAAGATGTCGGACTGAGTGAGAACCGCAGTGTCATAGTAAATGAGAATGGAGGTATAAAAAGAGACACGTGTAAAATATAAATGACGCCTCCAGCTGAGAGGTCGTCCTTGGCGAGGCGGGAACAGTTAGCAGGGTCAAGCTGGGAGTGAAGGATCATAATGTCTTCGTTCTCGGCATTAATACCTTCTTCATCTCACACATACAGATAGGTGGGACTAAAAATATCTCCATGTACGTCCTCACAACAACATACAGCTGCAGCATTCACAGCGCATTACATGTGAGGAACTCCAACCACACAGGAAACAATCCATCTGAATCCTGCTGATTATTTTGAGTCCTGAACAAAATAAAACCAAGCTAAAGATGATAAAACCCTAGTTCTGTCTCTTTTACCATCGTTTTGTTCAAAGTGAATCTGCTGTCAGTGAAACGAGACTTCCTGCAGACGTTTCGCGATCATCAGTCGATCTCATCAATGTCTCACTGCTTTCTGAAGCTTTTGGTGTAAGAACTGTAAACAATTCTGGAAGGGTTTTGATTTGTGTGCATGAATTCTCAAAGTCAAAATATGGCAATAAAAATTCAAACTACAAACTAAAGACGAGGGAAAGAACCTTTTTAGTCTGTACAGGAAAGAGACACGGAGACTCATGCCTTCATGTTATAAATGGATCCTTGTCTTTAAGGTTTGTGAGCATGAATTATAAAAGTCCAGAACACAATAAGGTGATAACTGTCTATTTCTGATGGATCGTCTGTCTGAGAAAACAGAATAACGAGATGGGCGGAGAAGTTAATGTCAACTCTGTGCTCTTTATGTGGAGGCTCTGGCTGACAGATGAAGAAAAAAAGTTCATTTTGATCAATAAGAAACTGTGAAATATATTAAAAAGATGTTTTAAGATTAGTCTTGACAATTGTTCACTGCTTTTTCTCCCTTCGCTTTTACATGTTTTGTGTAAGTTTCTCTCCAATCAAAGCATCCAAACGAGTCTTCTTCTGCTGTGTTTACTCTGCAGAGCGCTTCAGGACAGAGTCCCAGCAGTAATCGCACTCTGAAACACAGTTGGATCCATTCGTAACAATAAGAAGTCGACGGTGACAACATCAACTGCACAACAGAGGCTGCAGAACCTTCAGCCAAACTCTACGAGTCCACTAAAGGAAGCTGACAGCTCAGGAGGCCCGAACAGCCCGATAAATAGATAAAAGGTCCTAGCGACAGGAAGCCTGAGAGCTACAGGACTTTTGTCTGGGATTTGTGTGAGCAAAATAAAGTGACTGCAATGAAGAGGTGGTGGTGGAGGAGGAGGAGGAGGAGGAGGAGGAGGAGGAGGAGGAGGAGGAGGAGGAGGAGGAGGAGGAGGAGGAGGAGGAGGAGGAGGAGGAGGAGGGTGAAGCCATTATTTTGTCCACAGGAGATGATGTCTGAAATATGCAGAGAAAACATTTAATACAAATTAATCCTCCAGAAGAAAACTTTGAGGCGGACCTGCCACAGACCAAATTAATGTTCGCGGATAATTGGCAACCTGTGTCTTCCAATCTAATGAAGATTAATGTCGACACAAACAAGAGGAGAGCAAAGAGGGCTGTCAGTCCTGAATGTGAGAAAACATCCGGAAACAAGGATCCATCACCTCGTTCAGGCTTCATCTGCAGCGTGATGGCAGCTGAATAAAAACTCATTTTGGTCCAAACATGGAGCAGCAATCACGATAAATATCTAAAACTGAGCCCTGTTTCATCACATCCACAGCAGGGAGACGTCTGATTGGAATCCAGTGGGATGGAAACGACCAGTGCAGGATGAAGACGCTTTGATGGAGCAAATACAGGAAGTCTATGAGCACGTGATGCGTGATGTCATCATCTCTAATGTTTTCATCCAACTCTGTCTGTCTCTTTATCTGAAGTCAACACTGAACAACATCAGCAGACAGAAGGAGTGAAGGGCCGCTGACTGTAACTCATACAGTAAAGTCTTGTTTTAGAAGATGAAGTAATTTAAACCTGCAGTAACACATTATGGCCACTAGATGGCAGCAGAAACAAGCTGTGAACAAACACTGACATATTGTTGTTGTTCAAACCTGAAAACTAAGAGCATCTTTAGTCGCCTCCAGACAGCTGAGTGACCCTCGTCACTGGATACAGTCAGACCAGAACATTAACAACAGAATGGGAAGAAACAACAGTGTTGATGTCAAAGACGTCTATGTTCTCTGTTGCTACTGAAGTTAGCATGCTAACCAGCTAGCCTCCTGACAGCCCTCTGTAGCTCAGAGGTGACAGTATGACAGCCTGGAGATGTAAAAGCAACCTGTTCACTACTGATCTCCTCGTTAACTCATCGTCAAACACACTTCATTCAAACTGGACACAAACTGAATCACCAGAACAGTGCTGGTTTGTCTCACAGTCACCTCTGGTTCGGTCCAATGAATCCTCAGTCCTCAGAGTAAGATGGAAACAAATATCCGGCTCTCTACGCTGATGATTACCGACTCTCTCTCTCTGTCCTCTGCTGTCCCTGCCTGCCGTGTCTTCTCGTCCCCGGAGTCATAGTCCTGGTCAGAGCCGCTGTAAATCGCCTCTGTACTGTGTCCCCTGTCTTCAGACTGACCTCCGTCTCTCTCAGAGGTTCGGTCCCAGTCTGCGGTCCAGCTGAGCCCAGTTGCCTACCGATGACTCCCACAGCCAATTAGCTCCACTGCTAACTGAGCTAGCTAACTAGTAGCAGCTAGTTGCTACAGCCAAGGAAAGCAAAGAGAAGGATATAATATCTAAAGATATTTTAGAAGTTAAACCTTTTAATTATTGATCGAAGCAGCTTTGAATTAGAGAATTATTTTTGATTTTGAGGGATATTGTTGAACTTTAAAATATCTCCACTCAGACATGTTTTCACCACACATATCTGTGCTTTGTGTATGAATATATGCTGACATGTTGTTATCAAAGGTTTTTTATTTCTTCCTGTGTCAGTCGGGCTGTAATCTTTCAGACTGTCTGATATCAGATGTATTTAGTAAAAAGCCTCAGTGCTGACTCGATCTATCCGCTCACACTCTTCAGTCTATCGGCTTTATACTGTAACTGAAATGGAATTTAACCGCAGGAGACTGTTTCATGATGTGTGATAAGACAGATATCATCAGAAACCTTTTGAAAGAACGACTCCCTCTTCTCTTCTCTCACGTCTTATCAAATATATTAAACGTCCACCTGCACATCCTGCTCTCACTCTTCTTCTTTTATCTCATTTCAGGAACACTCTCCCTCTTCCTGCTCTGTCGAGTCTCATTCTGATGAACGCTGTCACTCTTCTTAATCAAGCGTGCACGTGCATCCTGTCAGATTCATCCTGCTGTTGTTCGGCGCTCTCACTGCTGTTTGTCTTTAAGGATTTGGAGGCTGCCAGCTCTCCTCACAAAGCCGTTCCATAAAGCCCTGATAGTGTGAGCCGGCTGGGCTCCTGCTCTCACACTGCAAGTGATTTTCCTGTTCGTAAGCATTTTTCACACACTTCAGCTTCTCTACATGTTGTCTCAAGACACAATCCATTACATTTAGGTTCCTAAACCAAAAAAATGTCATTGCAGTTTATCCAGAGTTGAATAATGTGCACATGGACAGAATATTTAAAGATGAAATGATGCAAAGCTCCAATAAACGTGGTTCAGAAGTGACTCAGCTATAAGTTGCCTTCCTGTCAGTGTAAGTGTGAATATGGTTGAAGTCGATGTCACTGCCGGTTTAACAACGCTCGGCTGAGTTCGGAGGAGGAAAACAACCGAATTGGGGCAGGAGCAGCAATAGTCGTAGTATTTCGTGTGTGGAGAATTCGCCCGGAGCAAAAGGAAGAGCCAGCAGGCCAAATCGGAGGCGGCAGAGGTCTCGTCCCTGCACTCGGAGGTGCTGTTTCAGAAGCAACACGATGAGATGGGCAAAAAATCTCCAACAACCAAACGGCCAACCAACGAACTCAGCTTCCAAACACGCCATTTAAATACTGGAAGCACGCCGTCGTCTCGTCGTGGCTGTGCTCTTTATTTACAGCGACAGACCTCGACAGTGTTGAGCTTTTATACATATTTATATACGCAGGATATTTTGTCATATTTAAGCAATTAGTCTTCCTGTTTTTCACTCCTAGTCTTCCTGTTTTTCACTCCTGATCCAAACTCATCCATGTTCGCCTGTTGTCTTAATAAATTCAAAATAATGTACATTTCCACAGCATTAATTCCATCATACTGTCATGTTGTCAACATCAGCACTCTGACCTTCTTCAGCCTCATCGTGATCAGATTATTGTTTTATCAGTTTGTCTGTAACAACCTTCTATCAGCGTCCTCATGCATCAATCAGACTGTGCTGAAGATGACAGAGCTGAAATAACCTCTGACAACCATGCTAATCAAGCATTAGCACTGGAGACTCGATGCTTTAACATCCTGCAGACAATACAAACACATATGGCACAAACACAAAGTCCTTGTTGCTCCATTTCTGACATGTCAAGCAAATAAAACCACAGTAGATACAGAAAACTGTCCGTCTGCAGCTTCAGCTGAAAGTAAAACCTGCTGCTGAAGTTCAGATATTCTGTTCTGAACATCTTCCAGCTGTCTTCAGAATAATTTAGACTTTAGATTTGTCTTTATTTGGTTTTAACCGTCGCCTCTGACTGATAAATAAAGAAACTCTCCTCTCTGCTTTGAATACAGACACAACTCTGAGATGATATTTAGTTTCTCTCTGACATTTTCAGTTTCCTCAACATTCACATCTCCGTTACTCAAACTGCAGCCTGTGTCCATAATTAGCTGTCTGGGGAGAGTGCTTCATCTCAGGCTCATTTAACCCCTCGCTGGCAGACAGAAGAGACGTGGACAGCGAGCTTTAATGGACCACTTCTGATGGAGATGTTGTTGCAGAAGCAGATTATTGTTATGAGCCAAGTTTATGTTGTAGTGGGACGTGTTTCTGTTGGGATCTGGTCTCTTCTGGAGGTCGGGGAGGACGCCTGTGGTGATAAGTGGTCACTGCTCACA
This sequence comes from Lagodon rhomboides, assembly GCA_039737535.1. Classification (NCBI taxonomy): domain Eukaryota; kingdom Metazoa; phylum Chordata; class Actinopteri; order Spariformes; family Sparidae; genus Lagodon; species Lagodon rhomboides. Next base: position 20,608,374 of record CM077795.1, read on the forward strand.
TCTGGCTGCTTCCAATCAATTAACTTCCACATACATTGTGTGGCAGAAGAATTAGAACGACGGGAGTGTGGAGGAGTGTGACGTTCTGCTGATGATTACTTAATTTTCCTGGTGGGAATAATTGAGCACTTAGAGGATAATAGCTTCGTGTCATGCGTGACATGTTGAATAGGTCCGTGCTGGAGCTGGAAGTGTATCTCTGAAAAATAATAGTTATATTATTGTATATGGCTGCATTAAAACATCGAGCTGTTGTGGTGACGGAGAGAGTCGATGTAACGACGTCAGGGATCAGCTCGGGTCGGTGTCGAGACGTTTTATTGGGTACGAACATATTAAGTTCATTTTTTTATTATAAAGCTACAAAGATTCATCAATTAATCCTCAACTTTTAAATGAATCACAAACTATTCTGATGAAAGATTAATTGGCCCATTTTAGAGAAAAGAAAGTCTGAATCGTCTGACGTCAGCTCGTCTGCTCCTCTGTGGTCAACACGTGTCACATCTTCAGACATTTCAACTGATCAATCAACTGATTAATGGACGAGTATTGTACAGAACAGTTGTGGTGTCATAAAGTATCCACAGATTAAATAAGCTGAGATGAAATACTACCTGATCCTGCAGCTGCTTTTATTTAAGATCTCAGTATTTCCTCCACCTGCCTGCATGTATTCTGTCTTTACATGTTGATGTGCTGTAACTGAAATCAACATCCTAAACTGAAAAACTGAACTGAAAAATAAACTGAAAGTTTATTTCATTTTCATTTTCTAAAATTACAATCCCAACCATCAGAAATCTGTCAGGAACAATAAAGTATATTCTGCACTGCTTGTTCAACAGAATAACTCTTTAGACATCTGAAAGAAAGAAGGGATTTTAAACTGTGTGACGTCTCTGGTGTTTAACTGACAGAGGCGACTAACTGTCTATGAAACATCTAAGAGAGGACGATGTTAAATTGACAGTGAACAGAAACTGATGAAGGACGTAATGTGTCAACTGACCTCATCATCACCAGACTCCCTAAACAAATGTAGTGATTTTAAGAGTTGTTGAGTGAGGAGAAACTTCACGATGCTTCTTGTAAATTCAGCAGATGTTCTACATGAACTTCTTTCTGTCTTTGAGTAGAAACATGGAGTCTGTTTGTCCCAGTGATGGACGGGTTGTTTCATATGAAGCGATTAGTCATTGCTCTGCTAAAATCCAAACTTTCTAAGAAGAATATTTTATATTTTGCATCCACACATTTCCAGAAACCTGCTGCTGTCAGTTTAATGTGGACAGAGCAGCTGCAGACGAGAGATCAACCCAGTAAAGCGGCTGGTTGACGTGACTTTTATCTGCTTAAACAGATAATAAAAAGGTTTGAACAACCTCTCAGATGAAACCTGAGCTGTAAAGGGCGTGTGTTTGCCTACACCAGACATTGTTATTCTGCTCAGGCTATTATGCTGGTTATTAATGGCGTGTTAGTCTGCGTGAAGACCCACCTAATGTCTCATAACTGTCTGACACTCCCAGCAGCCACCCGCCTGGCAGCCACACACCAGTTTGTGTGATTGCTTCTGCCGTCGCTGGTTCATAAGTGAAATGAGCCAATAGCAAACACGAGCCATTTGTTAGACTGTTGGGTAATCAGCCAAAGTAATGAAAAGGTACCAAGCTTCTGTGGCTTTGCAAATTTGAGGAAGCAAATCACAGCGGTGAGCTTGGTACACTCCATTTTTACAAACAGTGAGCTGAGAGCTGAGAAAACTTGTCTTTACAAGGAGAAGAAATAATGAAGAAAGTTAAATTAACAGCCTTATTATCTGATTATATTCAGTTAATCTGATTAAATGATCCATTCAGGCAGTTTAATGTGTACTGGTTATGTCTGAGGCTTATTTGTACGAGTCAACAGTTAAATATTCAGGTTTTCTCTCAACCTGCTGGACGATCTGTGAATCAGAGCTGGTCTCAGAGCAGTAAATTACACCTGTGCCAGGGGTTTCATAATAACTGTGGCACCTTCAAAGTAAAAGAGAATTCAAAATGAGGCTGATAAAGCAACGCTGCGCATGATACAACAAGCTGAAACAAAGACGGATCACCGCTCAGACCATCACAGTGAATTATTCCCAAACAAGTTTAAAAAATGAGAAAATAAAAACGAGAACGTTTTGACGGTTTCAGCTTCTGAATTATGAGATTTCCCTCCGTTTCATACCGGCGTTAAATCTCTGTTGGTTGGACAGCGGGAGCTATTGAAGATGTGACCTTGGAGCTCTGATGTGCATTTCTCACCAGGTTCTGACATTTCATGGACTCCGTGTTTCACCGGCTCAGAAAAAGAATAATGGTTCCTCTGAAAGCTGCTTCAACACGGCTCCTGAGCCTAAAACATCACGCTCAGAACATCCAAATAAGCAGAACACATCCAACAAGACGTAAACTCCCAGACACACAACATAACAAATTAATTCTGAGAAAAACAACATGAAAAATACATAACATAGATAAAAACCCCAGGTGTTGGTCCAGGTGCTCGCAGACAGGAAGCAGTCGGTCCTCGACCTTTGTTTCACACTAATCCTGCTGACTGATATGTCGGTGGACAGGTGGTCCGACACGGACATGACTCACATTCTGATGAAATAATCCGGTTTAGCAACAAGTTACTGAAAATGATGAAATCACTGAAATTCACTTCTGTGTATTTTATTATTTTTCCCCGTCAACATCTGTCCTCCGAGTGCTCGCCCTTCTCTTCCCACACACACCAGCTGTTGCCGGGTAATCTGCAGGAAGTTATAAATATTTACAGTCAGCAAGTTAAAAGCCTTTAATTACATAAAACCTCTGTGACGGCACCGGGGAACAGTTCTGTTCAAATGGAATCCTGATCACATACATGCATGAAAAAGAAGATTTTAACTTCTCTAACAGAAATGTGACTCCTCTGGAAACGAAATGACAGTTTTGAGGAGGCACATTTGTGATGAACTGCTGCCGGCAGCTTCAGGTTTATTTCTCCACAGGTTAAATGAAGCTGAACTCTGACGAGTGTCTGAGGACGACACCGTCACAGATCCAGCTGGAACTGATTCCTGCAACTGTCTCTTTGCTTTCATCGAGGTGACACACAAAAAAAATGCAAAAAAAAAAATAAAAAACACTGCAAACATCAGAAATATGACTTATCTTTTTCAAAAAGCACAATCCTGGCACCACAGTCACCAGCGACTGCCAGCCTCTGTGATCCGACGCCCTCTGATGAACACAGTCATGTTCAGAAACGCTGCCTGTGTCGTTCTAGTTGCACCAATGTTCAGAAACATTACCCTTATCAGCTGTATTTCTGTAAAGACTGCATTAATCACACACACACACACACACACACACACACACACACACACACACACACACACACACACACACACACACACACACACACACACACACACACACACACACACACACACACACACACACACACACACACACACAGAGGCAGCAGTGTCATGTAGCCCTAAATAAAGAGGGCGAGTCAGTCAGCAGTATTTTCTGTACTCTCAGCCTGGCAGGGTTTAAACCAATTAACATGCAAACAGGCGCGGCCGGCTGTCTGAGAGCACCACAGGCTGAACTCTGCGTCGGCCTCCTGCTCACCGCTGCAGACACATTTACTGGGTTTGTCTCTGTGCTCATGCAGAGAGACGGACGCTCCGATAAGAAATTAATCTACACAACAGTCCTGCACCGACCGGTCGTGATGATAATAAGGAACTTTTCTTCTAACGCTGCTTCACCTTCCAGCCAGGTGATAACCACTGAGGGCCTCACGGCGACCAGCTGTGCAGACGCTCACAGCTAAAACACAAGAACCGATGTTTCAGCCCGTCCTCACCAGGACGATGACCAGCGAGGTCGACTGTGACAGCAGTTTATTACAATACATACATTCAGCTGTCAGGAAGTCGTTAAACATATGTGTTAGTCGGCGACCTCTAGTGGCTGTTGTAGTCATTACAGCAGCAGAGGAGGAAGTCAGAAGGAGTCGTATGAAGAGTGAAAAGTCTGCAGGAGGAGGTTGACGATGGACGGTCGGATTAATCAAGCGCAGGACTTTAATCCACGAGACCACAGTTCACGTCCAGTTCACCTACATGTTTGAGCATTTTACTGGGATTAACGTTAAGAAGCTCTGCGCTGCAGGCAATCTGCACAATCATGAAAAGTACTGCAAACACAAAGGACGAGGGTTAAAACCTGCATGAGAGAGTGCACCACTGCTTTCCTCTTTATGTCGACGACTCTCGAGATATATTTTCTTAAAGACGAGTATAAGTGAGCATTTACAACAAAAAACTCCATCCAGCAAAGAGGAGCTTTTATATATCAAATCACTCAAGGCCCATTATGTTATCAGGCTGAGCAGCTTCCTGGTCTTTAGAGGCGACTGTGGGTGAGAAACCTGCATCTCTGCTCCTGTTTAACGACTTCCTGACAGCTGAATTCATATTACACAGATATATGACTGATTTTAGGGAGATAATGTAAAGTTTATCATTGTTGCGTGACTGTAATCTACATGTTCTTACCATCTACAGTAAAAAGAATAACGTGACACCGACCAGCACCATGAACATCAGAACACAAAGGGTTCTAAAAGAAACACAACTCGACTCACAATGACCCAAAACCTGGTGTTCTGAGGGTCGACACCAACTGGTGATCAGTGATGAAAAGACTGCTATCATTGATGCCTGAGCTCAGGTCCGATCACATATATCACATATAGAATCACATATAAATAAATGACCTCATGACGATCCATCCATCTCTTTTACTGGCTTCAAAACAAATGCACACGCTGGCAAAGATCTTTACAACAGCAGTTGTTGGAGCACTTTTGTCAACAGGGGGCGCTAGAATCAATAAATACAAATACAAAATGTAATTGAAGTCTGGTCGGTAAACTGTTCACACCACACTAACCCTCTGCTCTCTGGCGGAGTTCATGCAGCTGGAATACTTTTCTTTTTCTTCAAGTTTGAAAAATGACTTTCATGTTGTGTCTTTAAAAAGTTAGCTTATCTCCTCGGGCAACTTGTTCCAAAGTTTATAGACCCTCGATGCAGGAAAAATACCTGATCATGTGGGCTTTGCTCTGGAAACATAAACTCTCCCAGGCTAGCACCAGTTTATTTCAGTCGCTCCTTCATGACATGAATGTGGCGACAGTCAGTGGCCGACCTGACTGACAGGAAGTGGAAACAATGAACACGTCTCCTGGTGCAACACGTTCTCACTCACAGCAGCTTCTTCAAACCAAAACGCCCCGCCGGCTCCTCTAGTGTCAGCCTTCAGAATAAAGCTCGCTGACAAACATCTCACATATCAGCAGTCAAACAGTTGAGTTAGTTCAGTTTATGGACCGAAATGACTTCATCAGGTTTTAGAAAACATTTTGATTTCTTGTCCTGTCGATACATTTTTTCAGGGCTGGAGCCGATAGAGCGATAACATGTGACGTGTAACCAATCAGATAGTGCTGTGGGTGGGACGTTGAGAGATGATGTCACAGAGCAGGATGCTGCATCAGAGCTAAAGCACCCGATTTTAAAACTGATTTACTTTATCGACAATCGGACACAAAAAACACAGACAGTGATTATCAGCCTGAATTTGGGCCCTGACAGTTTAATCAACCGGCCGATGATCTGTTAATCTGTGGCTCAAACACATGTTCCTGTAGCTCGAGCACAGGTGAGTTAGCTAACTGTCAGTCATCTTTTAACAGTTTGCTAACATTAGCCACAATCAGCTGCAGGTCAGACTGGACCAAAGTCAGGCTGTAGAAGTGAAAGTGATCAGTGTGTTGGACTGAGCAGGAGTGTGTGTGTTACTGTGTTCAGTTTAAAGTTTGATTTTACATAATTATGTCTTTGAAAGGATTCAGTGAGTCTGCCTTCCACAGACTGTCAGGTTCAGTGTAAGAACACAACAAATAGAAACCGTGTCAACATGTAGGAAATTAAATTCTGGATCCAGTCACAATGAATCGTGCAGATTCATTTGATTTGCTCTGAGAGAGCAGTGACCTGCAGAGATGTCAGGAGATCACGCTCAGCTCATCTGACTGAGCTGAGCGTGATCTCCTGACATCTCTGCTGTTGTGATAATCTCAACCCGTTTCTTCTTTTAATGGAAGAATATTTCATCACGCAGTCGTTAAAACACACCGTCTCAGATCCATCTGTTGAGTCGCGTCATCAGAAACATGTTCAGCTTTCTGCTCCGAGAGTTAATTATAGAAAACACATGAATAATGTCAGATCCAGCGAGCGGTGGATGTATGCATGGCTAATGATGTTTGGAAGTGATCTGCTCTGCAAACAGTTTCATGTTTTAATAAGCAGGACGCTGTGGAGGAGAGCAGAGACACCACGCAGCACGACGCTGCTCGCTCTGCACTTACATCAACTTTAAATGATGTGAGGTGAAACACAGCGTCTCAGGTGATGATGACAGGTGTGACATCACTCTGCAGGTTTTCTTCCTGTTCTCAGCAAATGTTTGTCCTTATTGTTCCCACAGCAACATCAAACCCTTCCTTGAATCTTTAATTATAACTGCACTGGACTGTTAAATGTTGTCGTGGATTCAAAGCGAACGCCAGTAAAACCAGATTTTAACTGTTCTCATAAATCCAGATGACAGAGACACACTCGGCTACATTATGTCAGACTATAATAAGTGCTGAGGTGCTTTAACCTGCTGAATAACTCCAACAGGCCAAAAGTGAAGGTCGAGGAGAAAATCACTCAAAATTCAAATCAATTACCCATAATGCAAAGAGCCTGTGATGAATTGAACAAATGAAGTGAACATATTCTCTCGTCAGGGTCACCGCAGTCGAAAACACACTGACGTCAAACAGACTGGATCCAAAACAATTAGAATTCTTTTAAATAAAGAGGTTTTTGTGGTTTGAAAGGACTTTTATCTCAACCAGTTTCATCAAAAACTACTTTAATATTATCTTCTTCATATTTTAAAAACACGGTTGGTTGACCTCTGAGAACATCCGTGACCTCGCTCCATTCGCTGTGTCGAACACTTTTAAGGCTCAATACCTTTTTGTGAGACATACTTACAAAAAAGACTTTAGAGTTTTAATTCTCACTGATAAAAACATCAGTTATGATCCTGATTTTTTACTATTAACACTGAAACATTTCATTTTACTCTTTCTGTCCTATGGAGGACTGAAACCGCCAAAATAAATGTCTCAATGAACCAATTAATAATTAATATGCCGTTAAATGCACTAAAATATTACTAACACATGCAAAAAAGAAAATGTATTTCTTCACCTATAATGTTTCCATGTTATTTATTAATTCAGTTTTTTATTCATAAACTCATTTATTTACTTATTTATTTGTGTATTCTTTTCACTTTGCATTTAATAAATAGAATAAATGAATAAATAAATAAATAAAATGGAGAATAAAATTGTAAATAGATGATTTACTACAAAAGCTAATAAAAAATAATTATAATTCCATGTCACCTTTCATAAATTCAATAATGCCACATTTATTTCTAATATTTTAGTGCCTTTAATGGCTTATTAATTAATATATTGAGCAATTTATTTATTTATGATTTGGTAGTTTCAGCTGGAATAAAGGGCTTTATATGGTGAGATTTCCCTCTAAGGCTGCAAAAAACTATAATTTGATTAATCAAATAAACATTTAGTTTGAAATTGAAGGAAAATAAATTTAAAATCCTGTCTCTCAGCTCTTCTTACAAAATGACTGAATGTGTGAAATTTATGTCACAGCTGCTGACTGATTGTTGTCTTTATTATTCAGGGTGAAAAACATGGTAGGACAATAATTCCTGTGGAGTTAATGTGTCTTCCAATAAAATAAAATAAAATTAAAGAAAGAAAATTATTTCCTGATCTAAGAAACAACTTTTTGTGTCCAAAACTCAAAGATGTGCAATTTAGAGAAACATGAAACAGAAGACAGAGACGCTGGTTTCAGTTAATGAACTCATTAATGACTCAGTTAATCATTTCAGCTCTCCAGCCAACATCTGACCGGCCTCAGACGGAGACATGTCTGCATCTGTGGACAGGAGAGGAGAGGACAGCAGTGTTTGTCGTCAGTAACGGAGACGTGACGTCAGTGAACGCCTCACAGACGTCACCTGAGAGACGTTGCAGGTTTTATTTTGGTGAGCGGGCCGAGCGAGGCTAAAGACACACTGCTGTGTGTGTGTGTGTGTCTGCTCCGGGTTAAAAGGCGTCTGCACACCGACTGCAGACTCTGTTTCATTTGTCACACAGTCTGACCCGACTCCCACAGTTCAGCCGGCCAAACCTGCAGCTCTTTAATTAATGAGCGAGCTGCTCCTCTCTGCTTCTACAGGCTGATCTCAGATCTGTAAGGCTCGTCTGCTGAAGCTGCATGAAACACAAAAGAAGTGAGGAGGCAGAGAGATCACGCATGACCTTCTAAACAACATGAATCTCTGTGAGTCGTGTCCTGTATCATCAGTGTGCTGAGCCTGGTGGCAACACGAACACCTCACAGTGACTCATCAGGTCCAGACTCCAACACGCTGACTCTGCACAAAGTCTCCACAAACACTGCTCAGAGGAGTCACTCCTTTCTGCAGCAGCTCTGTGCTCATACAGCAAGTCATTCATGATATTATACAAACAACGGAACAAACAAATATTTTCATCATCAATTAATCTGCTGATTATTTTCACAATTCATCATTTAGTCTAAAAAATGTCAAAATGTGTCCAAAGTGACGTCTTCACAGCTGACAGTCCAAAACTCAAAGACTCTCCAGTCACTGTCAGAAATGACAAACAAAAGCAGTAAATCCTCACATTCATGAAGCCGGAACCAGACGGACCAAAAGTTCTGTTGACTGAAGAATCGATCAGATTCATCTGTCTGCAGGATGAGATAGGAAACTATATGACCTACATGAGACCATCAGACTGGATGTTTCTGAATAACTGACATATTTATTCTTAATGTCACCGGGTCAGATCCATACTGATGGAAAAGTCATAAAATGAGACTAGTCTTTAAAGTGGAGTGTTGAGGATGAGTTGAGGAGAGAAGCTGCTCTGTAGTCGGGTGTCACGGCACAGAAATGAAACCTATTCTTTAAAGGCTGATTAAACATGAGTGAGTTTGTTCCTGCTGCCCCCAGGTGGCCAGAAAACAATGAACACATTCAGCGGTTCTGATGATGAGAAGGAAACACACAGCTGGTTCTACAGGCACCTGCTGTTATTGTGTTATCAAACTCTGCCAGGTAAAGCTTCCACGTCACAAATCAACCAGTCATTTGAGAGCGAAGCACAGATCAACAATCAGTGGCTAGCTTTGTCACCAGGAGATGTGAACCTCAGTGACGGACCTGTCTCAGTCGCAACGTGGTCGCCGGAGCAGATCGTTGGTGGAGTTTCGACAGAAGCGTATGGCAAAGAGGCCCAGCACAGACTCCAACACTTAGAGCAGACTCATATAATAAATGATTTCATGACGTGGTAGGGCTCGCAAAATAATTAGAACTGCAATTGTTTGATGAAGGTAAAATGTGTCACTGAACATGTTTCAATGACGTGTTGCAGAGCTGCAGAGATTCTCTGGCCCGAATCAAACCAGGAGAAACGTCACAACATCATGATTTAACTGGTTTCTTTCAATCCTACGTAGCCACAGCAGAAGAAACACAAATAATCAAGGAGAAATGATGAAATAAACAGAATGGAGCAGGCGTGGCGATCTGCTTCTGAACGCTCCCGGCGTGATATGAAGCCTCGTGGAGGACGGAACAGAACAGACGTGGAGGTAGTTTGATGGAGCAAACAGCGGCCCTCGTCTCAGAGACGACACCTACAGATCCTCTAATAATGCTCCCAGTGAATCCTGATAGTGTTTCTGGTTTTGTGAAGCTCATCCCCGACTGAACACCGTCTGTGTCTGAGTCCCACGCCACATGTTGTGTTGCCTGTTTTCAGTTTGACGCAGCGGTAAGTGGATTCCTGGTGATGTATGGCTGTGTTTGTGAAGCATCACCCGCGCGGCTCAGATTTATAAGTGGTCTCATCACCGACTCAGGTGTCCTGCTGTGATATCTGTGTGTCTGCCTGATGAATTGAACAACACGGCGCTCATCTAATTTGTATGAAGACAATCAGATTGGAGTTTGGCTGGATGAAGTTATGTCACATCTCACGTGCCCGGCGGCTCTCTCTCCCTCTCTGTGCACACTGCAGATGACTCATTGCTCTAATTGGTGCGAGTGTCTGAGCGGCGTGGGGCGGCAGCGCCTCCGTCTCCGGGGAGGCCAGATGTTTCTCACAGCGAGATCAGCAGACTTGTGGCATGTGAAGCGAACGTGCAGGGAGGAAAACGTGGAGAGCTTCTCAACACAAGTTGGTCAGATTCAGCCGTACAAATGTTTTGTTTCCCTCAGCACACACAGAAGGTCGGATAATTGCTTCCATCCTTTAATTGTCAGCGTTCACATTAAAGCAACATCCGTGTTTGTTTTCAGTCCTCACAGAGCTTCATAATGACGCCGTGCACAACAGCCCTCGGCTCTGCTGCTTCATTAAAACTGAACGCTGAAGTAACTTTCAGTGTTTCACTTTAATGTCTTTCAGTTCCAGTGGACAGAAATCTGAGCAGACTGCAGGACAGGTGAGAGAACATCAGCGCTGAGCTGAGCCTCACAGGGAAACCTCGCTCTGAGTCTTATTCATGGCATTTACACAATATACTTCATTCTTTCTATACATCAGCTGTGATTGAGTCAACTGTTAACACACACACACACACACACACACACACACACTACTGTCATTTGATCTCTCTCATTAGCTGAAGTGGGCTGATTGCTCTCGGTATCAGCGCTGCAGTAAAGAGGACCTCTCGTGCTCACTATATTATTCTGGGACTCCGTGTTAATCTCACCCAGGCAGCGGCTCCGTCTGCATGCAGCGAGCAGCTCTGGACAAAATGTTTACCGACTGCAGGGAGATGGAGACGGAGAGCTGCGGTGGAGAAGGTGAGCAGCAGATTCAAACCACAGCGTGCACCAGGAGACATCACCTGATCATCATTAACGAAGCTCCCAGCTGACAGTTTATCTGTCTGTTCTTCTGTTACACAACGTTACTTTAAACTCTTATCTTAAATTCATTCAACCTGTTAGTTTCTTCCAGAGTCGATACTCTCTTTGCATTTCACTCGTGATGAGAAACTAATAAGTGAGGTTCAGCTTTACTGACTCCTGAGCAGCATTATGTAGCGTACTGCGTGAACGACTGCAAATAAATGAGAAAATTATACATCTATTATACGCATCCCAATCAGTACAGTCTGATCTCACCGTGGAACACAGCTCTCCCTCTGGGTTATAACTGTGGAAACAGTGTGCCCTTTCAGCAGGCCCTCCGGCGCTCTGCTCCACCGCTGCATACAGAGTCACACCGGGCCAGACGCAGTTTTATTAAATGATTCAAACTGCAGAAAAAGAATTCTGGCGGGCATCTTTACACTCAGTATTTTCCTGATTTGGCCTGCATGAGTCTGACCTGCGACTATTTACCATTTCCAGAGACGCCGGCTGGTATTTGCACATGAAAGCCAGCTGACATCTGTGTGGAGGCCAGCTCCATCACTTCCAGCGGGCCGGGCCTCCACTCTGGTTGCATTAATGGAGGCCTGAGACGCATCGCACAGGGAAACTCATGTAAATCTGCCTGACACCTGCTCCCCATGGGACACCCGCCGGCAGAGTTTAATTAATATCCTGTAATTCAAGTGTTTTTCATCTGGTTAAAGAGGCGGAGCCGTGTGGGCGTGTCCCCGCCCGTCTCCACCCGCCCGGCTCGGTATTCCTCCTCCAGTGGCAGCGCAGATGACAAGCAGCTAAAGTGAAAGATTGCAGGACTGGCCAGCTGTAAGTGAGAGCCATTAATGTGATTTTGGGATAATGCCCATTGATTAATACGGCCCCGGGGACTCTGACATTGAATGAGTGTGCTTGTCATCTCAGCTAAAAGCCGGGGAGCCTCAGATATCTGCCATCAGTACACAATGGCAGCAAAAAACATCCACTGCCAACATTTTAATTTATTTTCCCCCCAAAGGTGAGGCGATATGAGATCTGAGCTGAGGCTGGAAATAAGATAGGCGGTACTGCTCGCTGTGGGCCTGATTAAAGCCACCACACCCAGAGTCAGAGTCAGAGTCAGAGACAGAGACAGAGACAGAGACAGAGTCAGAGTCAGAGAGTCAGAGTCAGAGACAGAGACAGAGACAGAGTCAGAGACAGAGTCAGACAGTCAGAGTCAGAGTCAGAGTCAGAGTCAGAGTCAGACAGTCAGAGTCAGAGTCAGAGTCAGAGTCAGACAGTCAGAGTCAGAGTCAGAGTCAGAGTCAGACAGTCAGAGTCAGAGTCAGAGACAGAGTCAGAGATCAGAGTCAGAGAGTCAGAGTCAGAGTCAGAGACAGAGACAGAGTCAGAGTCAGAGACAGAGTCAGAGTCAGAGTCAGAGTCAGAGACAGAGTCAGACAGTCAGAGAGTCAGAGTCAGAGTCAGAGTCAGAGTCAGAGACAGAGTCAGAGTCAGAGACAGAGTCAGAGACAGAGATCAGAGACAGAGACAGAGTCAGAGAGTCAGAGTCAGAGTCAGAGACAGAGTCAGAGTCAGAGTCAGAGAGTCAGAGTCAGAGTCAGAGTCAGAGACAGAGTCAGAGTCAGAGTCAGAGTCAGAGACAGAGTCAGAGTCAGAGAGTCAGAGTCAGAGTCAGAGTCAGAGTCAGAGACAGAGTCAGAGAGTCAGAGTCAGAGTCAGAGACAGAGATCAGAGACAGAGTCAGAGTCAGAGTCAGAGACAGAGTCAGAGTCAGAGACAGAGTCAGAGTCAGAGACAGAGTCAGAGTCAGAGAGTCAGAGTCAGAGACAGAGTCAGAGTCAGAGACAGAGTCAGAGTCAGAGTCAGAGATCAGAGTCAGAGAGTCAGAGTCAGAGTCAGAGACAGAGTCAGAGATCAGAGTCAGAGATCAGAGACAGAGACAGAGACAGAGTCAGAGACAGAGACAGAGTCAGAGTCAGAGTCAGAGACAGAGACAGAGTCAGAGTCAGAGTCAGACAGTCAGAGTCAGAGTCAGAGTCAGAGTCAGACAGTCAGAGTCAGAGTCAGAGACAGAGTCAGAGTCAGAGTCAGAGAGTCAGAGTCAGAGACAGAGTCAGACAGTCAGAGTCAGAGTCAGACAGTCAGAGAGTCAGAGTCAGAGTCAGAGTCAGAGTCAGAGTCAGAGTCAGAGTCAGAGACAGAGTCAGAGTCAGAGTCAGAGACAGAGTCAGAGATCAGAGACAGAGATCAGAGTCAGAGACAGAGATCAGAGTCAGAGTCAGAGAGTCAGAGTCAGAGATCAGAGTCAGAGAGTCAGAGTCAGAGACAGAGTCAGAGAGTCAGAGTCAGAGACAGAGACAGAGTCAGAGTCAGAGTCAGACAGTCAGAGTCAGAGTCAGACAGTCAGAGTCAGAGTCAGAGTCAGAGTCAGAGTCAGACAGTCAGAGTCAGAGTCAGAGTCAGAGACAGAGTCAGAGTCAGAGACAGAGTCAGAGTCAGAGTCAGACAGTCAGAGTCAGAGTCAGAGTCAGAGTCAGACAGTCAGAGTCAGAGTCAGAGTCAGAGACAGAGACAGAGTCAGAGAGTCAGAGTCAGAGACAGAGTCAGAGACAGAGACAGAGTCAGAGACAGAGACAGAGACAGAGACAGAGTCAGAGACAGAGTCAGAGTCAGAGTCAGAGTCAGAGACAGAGACAGAGACAGAGTCAGAGTCAGAGTCAGAGACAGAGACAGAGACAGAGTCAGAGTCAGAGACAGAGTCAGAGACAGAGTCAGAGACAGAGACAGAGTCAGAGACAGAGTCAGAGACAGAGTCAGAGTCAGAGTCAGACAGTCAGAGCCAGAGTCAGAGTCAGAGACAGAGCCAGAGCCAGAGTCAGAGTCAGAGTCAGAGCCAGAGACAGAGACAGAGTCAGAGTCAGAGACAGAGTCAGAGTCAGAGTCAGAGACAGAGACAGAGACAGAGTCAGAGACAGAGTCAGAGTCAGAGTCAGAGACAGAGTCAGAGACAGAGACAGAGTCAGAGACAGAGACAGAGACAGAGTCAGAGACAGAGTCTGAGACAGAGTATCAGCTCATGGAAAAGGCTGTTTTCTAACTGCTGCTGCTAACTACTGCTGCTGCACATATACACACATATATAAAAGATATATATATTCAATATGGATTTGAGCTGCTGCTAACTGCTGCTAACTGCTGCTGCTGGAGACGGCAGCCATCGTTCTGCCCATCGCTGCACTCGGTGTATTAACAGCGTCTCTCTCTCTGCCTGGAAATATGTGGCTGGCCAATTAAAGTGGAGAAGTGTGGGAGCAGCATCAGATAGTCACTTTCTGTGTTTTGTTTCTGTGCAGTGTGTTTCTTTTGTGTACTCGCAGTGTGTTTGTTTAGTGTACTTGCAGTGTGTGTGTTTTGTGTACTGGCAGTGTGTGCACGCTGCAGCTCCACGCTGAGGCCGAGTGTGAAGCTGAGGGCCTTTCATTTCAAACCTCTGTGTAAGAGGACCAGAGAAACAAGAGCTCTATTGTTGGTGGAGACATCCATCTCTGGTTGTGTGGGAGGTTCATCTGCTTTCACACTTTAAATCTCTTAATTGTGCTGCTGTCGGAGGGACGGTGACCGAACCAACACCTGAACTGTACAACATGTTTCTGGAAAAACAAAACAAAAGGAAGGATTGTGATTTGTTCTAATCTGCATTCAGAGACTTTGTGCAAGAGAGAAAAGCGAGAAAAGAGAAAATGAAGGATGTTTTCATCATCAGTGTGTATACAGGCTGCAGTACAGCAGGTCATTAGGTATTAATATCGGGGGGGCGCTGTGTGTCACAACATGTTCAGGCTGTGTGACGATACATTTCCAGATATTTTGAAATCTTGGACTAAGCGATTTTTGACTGAATACCTTGATATTAATATAAATAATATAACTACCTTCAGAAAACATCCACACCATGAGCGTTATGATACATAATCAGTAATGTGGATATAAACAGCACAGTTATGAATCAGTGTGCTCCGTCAGCACCGCGGACAGCTCCGTGGATTCATCAATATATAAATCCTCTAAACAAATCACCTCCTGCCTCGAGGTGTGTGTTCCAGCCGTGTTTGCTCGGTGAACCTCCGTTACACGTGTTCTGCTTATTACCCGACTCAGGAAGCTGTGGTATCGTTGTGATGTGAATAATTTGCCGTGAGCGTATCAGAGAAACAAGTATGGTAGAAGTTTGTGTTTTAATGAGGCTGAATGAGCACAGAGAACACGGAGAATCTGGACATTTTGCTAACAAGTGGGATGGCATCCCCCGTCCTACCGCCTAATGATTAAACCTACATCATTAGGCACAATGTTCAGTGTTTGACTACATAATTGTGCCCTCACAACAAGCCTGCCTTCAGACTTCCCTCCATCAACACAGCTGTAATCCAGTGCTCATCCTCATTTTAACCCCCAGGCCAGCTGCTCCCAAACTTTTACCCCTGAACTGACACAAATTAGAAAATTATTACAAAACTGACACAAATTAGACCTCAGACCCCCACTTTGTGAGATTTTGTAACAAAAGGCAAGACTCTTATGTTTCCAACATCTGTAAGTGTGAAACCTGGATATTGTTAATGAGAAGTTGGGACATGTCCAGCTGTGTGAACCTGAACCTAACTGGACCATAAGCATAGCACTGTCACAACATTACACCTGACACAGCTGAAGATACAGAAATGTGAAATGTGAAATATACACGATCAACATTTATTCTGATAACTGAGCTCCACTATGAAAACCACTGAACTGGAGAAACCACTATTGTGCCAGAAGTCAGTCATAAAACTGAGAGGAGAGGAGAGGAGGGAGGGAGGGGAGGGAGGGGAGGGAGAGGAGAGGAGAGGAGAGGAGAGGAGAGGAGAGGAGAGAGAGGAGAGGAGAGGAGAGGAAGGAAAGGAAAGGAAAGGAAAGGAAAGGAAAGGAAAGGAAAGGAAGAGGAGAGGAGAGGAGAGGAGAGGAGAGGAGAGGAGAGAGGAGAGGAGAGGAGAGAGAGAGGAAGGAAAGGAAAGGAAAGGAAAGGAAAGGAAGGAAAGGAGAGGAGAGGAGAGGAGAGGAGAGGAGAGGAGAGGAGAGGAGAGGAAAGAAGGAAAGGAAAGGAGAGGAAGGAGAGGAGGAGAGAGGAGAGGAGGAGAGGAGAGAGGGAATTTGTCAGCTGTCCTGATAATTCCTTTGAAGGCGGTCTGAACTGATGCCTTCTGGGTGATTCTGAAAAAAGAGCACAGACTCATTTTCCCTCTCAGTCGGGATTCTTAATTTGCACAGAAAATTACAGCCTCTGATGTTGATGTACAACAATGTATTTTGCGCTGCTGCTGTATCATTTGGATGAGTCATCTGGTCGGCACCATGTTTAAAGGATGTGTGGTTAACTTGTTGTGTTGTTAAAAGCTCCATCTGAGACCCAAATTCTCCTCCAGGAAGATAAAGATGTGGTTAAACACAGTTTCTCAGAGTTTCAGACACGGCATCGCAGAATTCAAACCGCACCACCCATCTCCAACGTTCATCTCTCTTCTGTAAACTGTCGTCAACAAATGTATGTTGATTGGACCCCGACCTTCACAGGTCCACGGTACCAGACAGTCGGTGCAGGAACATTCAGACATACGGAGCAGCAGCAGCAGCGCCAGAACTTAAATGTCAACAGTACTTTTCAGCGGAGAACATCCTTCATGCAGTCGTACAGGGCTGCTCCATCCAGAGAGCAGCCGGAGAGCGTTCCAGGTTTCATGAACATCTTTTGATAACAAATATTCCTTTAACAATAATCACAGTTGCCCTTATTGGCAATTTAATGTAAAAATTGCAGTTATAAATAGAGCTTATCATTAATACTAACAGTAATGTAGTACTGAGGTCACATTAGTCGCTCTGATGCAACTTCCAACATCGGAAGACGTCTCGCTGCATTTCAAGTGCACTCTCAATGCCAGTCAGTGCTTCCTCTGCTCCTTCACAATAAGAGCATTCCAGCTGCACTCTCGTTGTTTCATTTCTTTCTCGATCTAACCACTTTAGCTCCACACACTAAAACACTAAGAGTTAACTAGTCTCACTGTCTTTCTTAAAGGTATGATGGCTACTTTTACTCCATTACTGCTGAATTTTCTAGAGTGTTTGTTTTTTTGCAGATTGCCTTTTACTCCCTGTAAACTCACTTTTTCTTTGTTCCCTTTGGTTTTTATGTGCAACATCGTCCATGTACCTTGTTCACGAGCATCATGGTCGACAGAAAAGACAAAAAAAACATCTGAAAGCAAATAAAAAACCTCTGTAGTTTATTCTGACTTTATCAGCTGTAACACTAAAATATGTGCACGTAAGAAAAACACAATCGCCTCCAATCGACAGTTCATTTAGAAATGCTGACGATGGAGCTGCAACATCCTGAGCTAAACCTGGTTTAGGTTGAGCTCAACGAACGTTTCAGTCAGGAGTCAATCCTGTTTCTTTCTGTTTCGGTGTAAGTTGCTCTCGATTCTGAACAATTCTGCAGAAAATAAAGATGATCAAAACAAAGAAACAGCTGGAAAATATTAGATTATTAATGATGACATCTCATCTTCCTGTGCGTCATGAAATCTCACACTGAACCTGATCGAATGTGATTGATCGTAGCTTCTCTGCTCGACACATTTGCTTTACTGGCCCAACAAGTCAAACGCATCCTGGAGCCGACTCCTCCAAATCCTTCTGTTTGTTTGCTTTTCAAAGTCATTTCCAGCTCCTGAATCTGGTGATAGAGAACAATCCCCATCAGTCCTGACTGTCTGAGTCCCAACAGTGAGGCCCATCGGATTACATGATCTCTTCATCTTTGTTATTCTCTCCCCGGCTCCCCTCCGCTGCTGCGACCTGCAGCTTTAAAGCAACAGCTCCCCCGTGCACCGTCTGCAGCCTGAAGCAACAGGACGGGGTGAGGTGAGGAGGTGAGGAGGTGAGGAGGGTGAGGAGGTGAAGAGGTTGAGGAGGTGAGGAGGTGAAGAGGGTGAGGAGGGTGAGGATTAGGGACACAGAGGTGAGAAAGTGAATCCAGGAGTAAGTTTCTGTTGTGAAAAGCTTTTCTAAATGTGACACGAGGGAGTGGCTGTATTGATCGCCCCGGAGGCAGCTTTACTCGTAGCAGGTAAATAAACAGGAGGAACAAACTGAACAGACTGTCGAGTCACAGCCACACTGGAGGAGAACGAGGGAGAGCTGGAGGAGCGTCCACATTTAAGTTTACATGTTTTCATTAATGAAACTGTGACTACATTTGTTCGTCAGTAACCATTTTTCTCCCTGACTGAGGGACGTCCTGTCGCCTCCGTTCAGTGGACGGATGGACAATCTTTAAGGTAAATGCCAGTTAATTAGCATCGCATTGATTTCTCCTCCTGTTTTCTTACAGTCAGGGTTCCTTTCTTTGCTTCGGCTGCTGTTTACCTCTCACCAGGCGACGGAGTTCCCTCCTACACCTTCTTTCAATAAGTAGCACATCACTGCTCGCTCGTGTGAACGCCGGTAGAGTACGTGCCACAAACAGCACATGGCTGACGATCATCAAAACACCGCGTTGTGACCTCGAGGCAGACGGAGTCTTAGTCATCGCCAATTAATTCTATAAGCTCTTCATGTTCTTGGGACATGAGAATTAATCTTTGTTTCCCAGGACAGCGTTCTTCATTAGTAATTAGGCCTACAATTAACCTACTTTTTTGATTAAGTATGACTCATACAGCTTTAAATTATAACACGTTATCAAAAGCGGAGGAAATGTAGGTCCTTCTACTTAGACTCGACCAACACTGAGCATGCTCAGAGCTTCTGGCAGCAGAGTTACTGAGAGAGCTGGAGCGAGCTGAGGCTGCGTGAGAGAATAAATTAGGACGTGTTATTCTGCGAACACTGATTGAATCCTGTGTGGCTTCCAACATTTTAAAAAGGTAGAGAAGACAAATCCAGATCAAATCACAGAGGAAAATGAAAAACATCTGAGCGCTGTGAATCAAATCCAGGTCAGATTTCCATCAATGTAAATATCTGAATGCATCCAGCAGAGACACAGTGCAGACCTACAGCACGACGTAGGCCTCTGTGGTCACAACACCTGAAGGCATCTGTTCTGCTCCTGCTTTCATTATCTGATGTTAAAGTTACAGTTTGAAGGAACGCCGGCCCTCACAGGAACCATCACACAGGCCCTGATCCAACCTGGACCAACACCTGCTCACTGAGTACAGGTGTGACGGACTGAGGACACATTTGGATCTGATCATTGGGAGGTCGTCTGGGGCACATTGAAGGACCGCCTACTCTAACTGACATCCTCTTTGAAACAAGAA
This sequence comes from Lagodon rhomboides, assembly GCA_039737535.1. Classification (NCBI taxonomy): domain Eukaryota; kingdom Metazoa; phylum Chordata; class Actinopteri; order Spariformes; family Sparidae; genus Lagodon; species Lagodon rhomboides. The sequence continues at coordinate 20,627,932 of CM077795.1, forward strand.
GAAGATGAAGAAGAAGAAGTAGAAGAAGACACAATAGGAATATGTTTGTGAACAACCGTTGAACTAGTAACCTCATCATCACCAGACTCCCTTAACAAATGTGGTGATTTTAAGAGTTGAGTTAAAACAAACTTTATAATGTAGTGAAACTGTGTCTCTGACAGATTCTAACTCGTTGTGTCCTTGTTGTAAATTCAGCATTAAATCAGAAGCTGAAGTTGTTTGTCTCCTTGTACAAAGTGTCAGTTTGTGGCAGCATGTCTGTACCAGCCTGTCTGCTTCTGTGTCTAAAGTGCTAAAGTCTTACCTGCCAACATTGATCAGCTGTTTGAACACACTGTTTACACTGATGTCACCATTTACACTCCATTTATGAAAGAAGAAACATGTTATTGATCTAAACATGTCACATTTTACAAAGACACTAAACAGTAACAATATAGGCTCCTTCTTTGTCCCCGTGGAGAAAGTCCCCAGACTCCCTTAACAAATGTGTCAGTTTAGTGAGTTGTTGAGTTGGAGACACTTTATAAACTCTGTGAAACTCTGTCTCTGACTCATTCTGCATTATTTGGACCTTCTTGTGAATTCAGCAAATGTTCTACATGAACTTCTTTCTGTCTTTGTGTAGAAACATGGAGTCTGTTTGTCCCAGTGAAGGATGGGTTTGTTTCATACAGAGCAGGAAGTGACATCAGATCACACGCTCTCGCTCTGCCAGGAGCTTTATTTATTTGAGAAATATTCAACAAAGTGAGAACATCTGTTTCTGGTTAATCGTCATTTAGTTTAGAGAGACAAATTTCCTGCATGAAATAATTCTCGTCTCCACCTTCTCGGATTTTCCTGAGGATTATGATCAATTTGTGAGCGCTCAGCAAGAAATATGAAGGTACAGCGGCATTAATTCACATCAGCCTGGCGGGCGGTAAGCTTACTATGTGGAGTGATGTGACAAATTAGTAAAAGTCTTTGGATTTTATTTACGTGTTAGAAACTTTCCAAAAGGAGTTAGCAATCCTATCACAGTGTGAGGTTTTACTCTGCCACACACACACACACACACACACACACACACACCACCTTATGTCAGCTGACAAACCCACACTGATGCCTCATTCAATATAGTAAATGGGGCAGAGAAAAGCTACAGCTAAACACACAGTGACTCTTAAATTAATGTACTCAACCTTGAAGCCTCGAGTCTCTGGACCAGAAACGAGCCAATGAGATTGTCACATTGTGTTTGGAATCAGATCCAAAATACTGGAATACACCGTCCCGCCTCCATCATGGGTTTATGGACAGTTCAGAGCAGTTTGTCATGACGCCTGCTTGTTGTTCCTGTTTTTATATATATTATCATTATGTTTCATCTGACCACATGACTCCGCCTGACCTGTTCTGTGGAGACCTTTTGGAAAATGCTAATGAGATTACGATGCTCCAGATGGGCCTGTCTGCATTATGTGGATTGATGGCACATTTTAATAACTTGGCTCTGCAGAGGATGCATTACATTTTAAAGAGTGATGCTTCTGTTGGTTTTGGCTGTCGTCTTTCCTCTTTGTCTTTCTGGCTGAAGCTGCAGCAGTTTGGATAGGATTCACCGTCCTCCTCCAACTTTTAACTTGACTTTCAATTTCAAGGTCACAATTTGATTCGATATGATTCTGGATCAGTAAAGACCAACAGATTATTGGTTTTATGTCCTGACAACTTTCATTTACATTCTCAAACTCCTCTTTAAAAACAAGACGTTTAAGTTCAGATATTATACAGCAAACAAATAACAGCCTTCAGTGATTCAACAATAACTAATGAAACAGAGAAAGTCCATATATTACAAAGTTCAGTTCCTCTAATCTGTCCAGAGTGAACCCTCTTCATGAACAAGTCAATAAAGGATCTCTGAGTAAGAAAATAAACCAACATGTCCGACGCTGTCAGAGTTTCCTCTGGTACCAGTCAGCTGATCGACTTCATCACACAGGAGAAGAGACTGGAAGTGATGCTGCAGGCTAACGCTGAGCTAGCTGCAGGCTAACGCTAAGCTAGCTGCAGGCCAATGCTGAGCTGACTGAATAGTTTTGATGTGTTTTATCTTTGTCTTGGGTTAAGCTATGGACACTCTATAGGAAGTGTGGGAGGAGAGAGGATAACATACCGGGAGAATCCTCAAAGGCTTTTCGATTCGAAAACCAGAATCAGGACGCTCCTGCTTGTGAAGCTGTCCTAAGAGTCGACCACAAGGCTATCACTCTCCTTTTTATTCACCAGCTCATGTTTTATGTGGCTGCTGAATGACTGGATTAAGGCCGAATGTGAGAGAAAATGACATGAAAAGACAGAAACAGACGAGGGAGAAGCGATGAAGGACAAAGAGAGAGAGACTGTAGAGGACTACATGCAAAATAGATCCGTCCCTTTGTCAGAGACACTATTGAATGTTGAGTTATGTATTATACATTCTGTGACGTCCCTCAACATCTAATCTCGATGAGCTGGAGCTGAAACATCAGTAGATTTTGTCTTTCTACACGTATCTGACTCCTCCACCTCGGCCGTCCACTTAACCTGCGCTGGCCTGCAGCTGACTCAAACACTTCAGTTAGATCTGACTGTGGAGAGGAAATGTAAGCAATTAGGATTAAAATCCAGAGTGAGTTATGGATTGTATCGCATGCCTGAGAGTGTTTTAATAGTGAGAGGAAGTGGGAGCGTGGGTGGAGGCTGTTGGCAGTGTGGAGGGTGTGGGTGTTTTTTAAGACGACATTCAAACAACTGGCCAAGTAATTACTGAATAATTCATCAGTGACTTCATCAGCCTCAACAAACATGTTATGGTAGCGTCTTTATGGTTTCTGCACATTAATGTATACATCTGTCCCACGCTGAGAGGAAGTCGACTCGACGTGTTTGAGCTCATGGATCACATGAAGTGTCCACTTTCATCCCGGCAGCTACAGTGAAGTAAATAAAGTCTGTACAGATCAGTTTGGGATGATCTGTGGAGACTTGGATTATTGCAGATGAGCTGTATGGAGACAACTCTGTTCTACTGGAAGGTTTTGTGGACTACAAGGCTTCACCTGACTTTCATCAGCATTTACATTATTGGGTGAACTGTTCCTTTACTACCAGAGACAGAAAATACATCAGGAGTATTTAAAGAATGAGGGTATCGTTGTCTCTTGTTGCTTTGAGGACCCAAAATAGTGTTGATGTTGTGTACAAACAAGATCTGTTTCATCAGATGAGTTAGAAAGAGAATTTCCTGAATGTTTCCACATGAGGAAAACATGTTGGGTAGAAAACATTGCTCTCTTATTTGTTTTCAAACCATTTCAACTGAGGCAAAACATTTTCGCAGCAAGAACCCAAAAGCAAAGGATGTTTTCTGATCTGTTAATATCTCGTGCAGCGGTCCACAGCTCACTGTATCTGAGTCCTGACCTTCCTCTGAACCTCTTCTTTACCAGGCTTTTGAATTTTTATGATAAAACATGTAAGGTTGGCTGGACACTTGAGACTAACTGTGAGGAAGAGCTGCACAGACGAGCCCCACTCCAGAAAAAAAGAAATGGAGCGAGACGAAAATATTCGAAAGCTCAGGCCAGTGCTGTAACGTAGAGGGAAGATTTCCTCATTGCAGACACGGAGCCTGACACTGACACTGAAGCCAACGTGACCTCCACTTCACTGGAAATGATCTGACCTCTGCCCACGCTCATCCCTTATCATCCCTAAATCTGTAAAGTCAACGACGGTCCGGAGTAATTTAATAAAACACTGAGTTGGAGCCGCAGTGATGATCCGTGTGTCGGTATTCACAGACCAATGTTCCAGTCATGTTCTCAGCTGATCCGCCTCCATGACAGAGATGATTCCTGGCAGGAAACAAAGGTTGAACAACATAAAGGATTCGTGCCTTCTGAACAGCTCACAGTCACGCCTCATTCTGCTTTTATTCTGCGTCTGGTAGGTCTCCACAGAAACATTAAATATAAGAGCAATTATAAACCTGTAATTTCTGGTTGTGTTTTGTAGATTTAGACCTTTTCCTTACACTAAGTGCAGCAGAGAGTCTGTATCTGCTGCAGCTGTCTGCAATCCGGAACGCCTCCATAACTAACGAGCGACGAGAGGGAGCTGAATAAACAACAACTTTCCAACTTTATGAACTGCTCTGCACGAGTTAATCAGTGTTCCACCGTTGGTTTGACATTTTGGGAGTACATGGGGTTATGTACCAGAATATATGGGATTCCCCTGGTTGCCTGGCAACTGGTCCTCGCCAAAAAAATAGTTCCGACTCATAACCTTCAGTAAAACGGCAAAATGTAATTTTTACGCTTCAGTTTTCGTGCATTTCAAATGAATGCTGTGCTGTGGTGGAGACTGTTGGAGGTGCCGGTCGGTGGACTTTGGTTCCTTCAGGTTAACTTCCAGTCCAAACTAAGCTCACCGTCTGCTGCTGGCGTGCAGACATGCCAGGCGTATTAATCTCCTCATTTAACTGTAGGGCTGCAACTAATGATTGTCTTTATTAGAGATTCAATAACGTCGATTATTTTAGTGATCAATCTATTAGTTGTGTCAATCAGTGTTTCCCAAAGCCCAAAATGTCGTCCTCAGATGTCTGATTTGTCCAAAGATCTTCAGTTTACGGTCATAGTGGAGGAAAAAAAGAAAATATTCACATTTAACAAGAAAGTAAACCCACTCACACTGGTGAATAAAATAGTTAATAATAATAATTACGTCAATAGTTGACACCTAATCGATTAATTGTTGCAGCTCTATTTAACTCTGACAGAAAACAAATGTTGAACATTTCAGGATGGATGTTCACCACCGTCTAATAGTGATTTTATCGTTTACTTTGGACCAACACATCTTTAAAACTAATCCCTCTCAGTAATCAGCTGTGAATATTCACGGTGCTGCTAACAGGAGCTGGATTCATTCAGACCGTCTGACATTTGTTCTAGTGGTTTGACATGAATGTGACTGAACTGGGTTCGTTCCTGCTCCCCAGAGGATGAACCGTTGTCTTGTTGGACACTTGAAGAGCCAGATTACCATTTCATTTCCTGAGAACATTCATGCATCACACCGGGTCTCTCCTCCTGACTTCAGTGTGACCATCCTGAAAAACGTTGTGTGTTGAACGTTTAAAAGTCATCATGTCTGACTTCATTCTTGTGGATTCAGCAGAATGTCCCTCTGATTTAACACCTCATTATGTATAAAAGTCAGCTTATCTTGTTGCATATTCAAATATCTACCTTATACAAAGTCAAGCCCTTTAAAAACTCTCCAAAGTACATAAAGAATGATAAGTTATCAGCTCCAGCTACATTAATTTCCCCTGTGGGCCTTTTATAACCTTCTAAACTTCCATCTGAACTCCCAGGTTTCTGCCACTGCACATAAAGTTTGACTAATAATTACATACATCCTCCTAATTACACCCAGGCCTCCACCCCAGGCCCACTTAGATTTGTTAAAGATAGGGTGTAATTGACTGGAAGCAACGTCTTCATCATACAGTCATATACTGTGGGGTCTTTACAGCTTTCCAGTGGGCTGTTTCAAACTGAATAAATACATCTTCTCTCAGACTAGTGTTAAAAAATATATCCAAAGTACATGTAGATGTTTATTTTAGGTTGGATTTCTGTTCTGCACATTCATGCAAGTAATGCATATAAGTAAGGCAGAAAGAAATAATTGTCTTCATGTCAGAAATGCACAGGGAAGGTTCATGGTGGTGTCTGTGAGGTTTGTTGTCTGCAGTTCAGTCGACATTGGAAAAGGTTTGATCTGCATGGTCGGTCTGAGAAGTCGTCAGGCTCCATGACAACTATCTCATAAAGCGATGGCCATCTCAGATCCCAGCGGGGGATCCGTGTCTGACCATTTGGTATTTCTCCTTTCTCTCCATAAGTCTGCGGCGTCCTATAAATAGCTGTGTTTTCTTCTCGGAGAAGCTCCTTCCTTCCAGACGTCTCAGCACCTGGATCTGAGGCTGTTTCATCATGTTTTAAAGCCGCCTGTTGACAGCACTGCCAGATAGGAAACTGTGATAGATGATGCGTGTCAGGTTATATGTTTCAAACTCCAAAGTCCACTCCAGAAAAGAGCAGAATCGTGTACTTTTATCTGTCCAGTACTGTCTTCACACGCCAGGCGCTGGTTTTTAAATTGATGGGGATAGAAAGGGAAGGAGTCAACATAAAGACATACAGGCGAGTTTGTGATCATGACAGAGATGTTGAAGCCTTTACTTAAAAGTCCCGTCGACAAAAATAGGTGCAACCATGCATCAAACCTTAAAGGAAATCAAATGACAGTGGACAGATCAGCAATAGAAATGTATTGTGCTTCAGAACACACAGCATAATATTTTCCATCTATTATCCACATTTTAAGTTCCTTTAAAATAGCACCGCAGCTCATCTATATTCTCCTTATTTTCCGCATTTCCCCCCCGATGCCATTGTGTCCCATCTCATCTGTGGTGGTGGACAGTGCAGAAGGAATGGATGAGACAGGTCTTTTGAAGATGAGAGGAGGGCGAGAGAAATTTAAGTTAGAGGAGGCATTAATGGGGCCCAGTGGCCATGTGCCGCCGCCCCGAGTGGCTTTGATCCCTCCTCTCCAAATCCACAAGACTCCAGTCAGAGTGCTGACACGCTTCATTTCCTGGTTGGGATGGAGGAAGAGGAGGTGATAGTGCTGACAGGCCAAGAAGCCCAGAGAGAGCGCAGCTTTAAGAGGCCACGCTCCATCACCGATCACACAAGGTGATTATTGGAGCTACAACTCAACGAGCTTCACTGAAACAGAACCGTCAGAGCGATCGCTTTCATTATCGATTAACCTGCCAGTTATTTGTGATTCATTCATTCTTTCGTCAATGAAATGTTGAAAAAATGGGGCCAAAAACGTACGATGAGACAATTTGTGTCGTATAAAACGAATGTTCAGCATTCTTGCTAAAAGGAACTTTTTGCTTCTGGTCTGAGCACCTCCACCTCCAGCCTTAAAGATCATGATCTGCTGGGGCGCAAATTTGGTTTGGCATCAAGTGAAAGAAAAACAGAAATAAACATTTTTTTAATACTCATTTTCAGTTTTTAAACACGGCTGTTTGCAGGCTGCATGGTAACGAAACAGTACAACTATTCATGATGTCTTAGATTAATAACTAATAACTAACTTATATGGCAAGGGTAAACTTTAGTGCCCTACCATCAGACCACAGAGCAGTAGACCTCAGTTCATCCTCAGCACTCGTCCGTAATGAACAGTCTTCATCTTATGACTTCTATCACTGAATAAATTAAACTCTAACACTGCCAGCATTAACAGGAACTATAAAACTATTCAGACTTCCAGACGCAGAGTTTGAAGCCCGACTGACTCACAGAGCACAACAGGTCTAAAAAGGGAACGCAGCTCCGCCTCCTTTGAAGCGTGACTGACACTCATCATTAGTCTAATTAGTGTTCACAGGAGGTGTTGGACAGTGCGGGGTTATTACATGTCGGCCCTGTGAAACTTCCACAGAGCTCATTACAGGACGGAGCCATGCCCAGCTGACTCCGGGTGAAACTCAGGGCCGACGTATAGAGACAAACAACCATTCACACCCAGAGTGATCAGTTAACCTCACCTGTGTGTCTCTGGACTGTGGGAGGAGCCAGAGAACCGACCCAGGTGCAGGGACAACATGCAAACTCTGCACTGAAAGGCCCTGCCCCAGCCGGGTCCAGAACCCAGGACCTTCCTGCTGGGAGCAGTCCTAACCAACGTGCCGCCGTGCTGTCTGTGATGAGAATTTATTTTATCTTCATCTAAAGTAAATGCCCATATCACCTTTGGCATTTGGACTTATGAGAAACAATCACAGTTATTGTTGACGTTAACGTACGTTTTCTGTTCGCTGAACATCACATCACATTCCTCCATAAACACCATCTAAAGTATCTGTAATTCATCTTATGTCTAAATGTTTGTTCTGACGATGTCACCGACTAATTCTTTACGATTCAAAACTCTGATGAGAGTCGAGTGCAACAAGGTCAATCACCAGTTCTTCTACTTCCAGCATCTATTTCCAGCAAAACCTGTGAAGCCGCCTTAATTAAAAAGTCTGTAGATGAAAGGAAGAAAAAAGAAGAAAACTATTTCTAATGTGACCTGAGGTGTTTTTCACCTCTTAGCCAAGGAAAGAACACAATCTGTTAATGTTATGGTGACAGTAAAATGTTCAGATTTTACTATGAGAGTGTTCTGGAGGCGGTGGAAACACTAATGTGAGCTTGATCTCACAGCTATTAAAAACACAACGTTGCTCTGATTTGACTGCAGGCACATGCTGCCGTCAGGACTGAAATGATCAGCCCTACTTGTTTACCAGAAATGTAAATATTAACTTCTTGTGGATAACAGTAAGATGATGTTTGAGGATGACGTTAGCGTGATTCTTTCTGTGATGCTGCACCATGAAAGCACACTTGTCACCAGAGTACGCAGCGCCATGTGCCCCCTCTGATTGTATTCCAGGTGGATCTCACTGTACTGAATACCAAAGACACACAGCCCAGCATGTGTCCTTTGATAGACGTGTATGTTGTTAAAAGGAAATCTAAAGCGCTGCACTTTACTGTTCCTTCCAGCTGCCTCCTGTGAACATCCTGACAGGATGCATGACTCCAGGAAAGCTGTAAGAAAATCTCTCCCTTGGCATTTCTGATTTATTAAAGATGAACTGCTCTACAGGCTGCTGATGAGGAGACACAGCTTCAAACATAATGAGACTCCGATCCAAAGAACTGCAGAGAAACGCGTCTACACAATGTTTAAAAAGTTTGTTCCAAACACATCCGCTCGATATCAAGGCCAACTGTTAGTCTGGAGACTCCGTGAACGAGTTTTTAAAATGTCTTTTCATGTGTTTTGAGGATCCGCTGAACACTGTCTTATACCTTTAATCACAAACGTGGCAGCAAAAACAAGACAAATCCCCAACCTCACATTAATATTTGATGGCTTAAATCAACACTCAAAAGTGACGAATTGAATCCTGAAAAGACAGAAGCATTTCAGACGGATAAATAATTCACCACAGCCTACCAGCGCTGTCAATCATTTCATTCTGAATTTAAGAATATTCAGCAAAACAAATAAACATCGTCCAGTCCTCAGTGTGCTGGAGAAGTCTATTATTTCTCCTTCACATAAAGTAATTATGATGTCAAGTATTGTTGCTGTTAGCAGAACAATATAATTGTCTGCCTTCTGAACTATGTGAAAAAATACACACCCATCAGCCACAACGTTAAAACCACTGACAGGTGACGTGAACAACATCGAAACCTTGGGTGCTGGCCTTCATGTGAACCACCACCCATCCAGACACTGTTGTGGACCAAGTACACCCCCTCATCACAACAACACTACCCGATGGCAGTGGCCCCCCAGCAGGACAATGTGCCCTGACACACCACAAACACTGCTCAGGAACAGCTCGAGGAACAATAAAGTGCCCAACGTGTCGACCGGCCCTCCAAATTCCCCAGATCCCAATCCGATGGAGCATCTGTAAGACGTGCTGAGCAGGTCTGATCCATGGAGGCCCCACCCCCCAACATACAGGACCCAGAGGATCCACTATAAATCGCCCCGGTGCCAAACACCACAGGACACCCTCAGAGGTCTGAAGTCCGGGTCCTGACGGGTCAGAGCTGTTCTGGCTGCACAAAAAGAACCTTCACAACATCAGGCAGGTGATCATAATGTTCTGCCTGTCTTTTATGATCTGACAACACGGTGTTAAAGTTTGACTTAGAGAAAGATCAACTGTTCCTCGTCCATGTCGCGCTGTCAACGCGAGCGATAGGGATGAAAATAGAAGCAGGGCGTTGGGCTCAGAATGAGGCCATCGCTCACAGCCAGGATACTCCGAGAAAACAATGAAATCTGGAGGATTACATCACTGACACTCGCTGTGTCACATGCATTTAGGACACAGTGTTATAAAGCATTGGGTTAAAATTGGTGATGCGTGATTTTTATCAGCCTGATAGATTTTTGGCCGCGATCTTGGGAAATTTACATGATCGGCCATTCGTCGGAATCAGAAATTTCTAACCGATAAGTAGACCAGATAATAATTAACAAGCACAGCCTTTACACACTGATTCAGTAGGTGGCAGTATAAATTTGCTTTGCAGTAAAAAAGAAAAAGGAAAAGAAGAAGATGTTCTGCAAGGGTTCGGAGAAGATGGAGAAATACCCACTACATCTGAGCCTTCTAAGTAAAACGAAAAGTGAAATTATCAGTTTTTTTAATCAGTAATATTGATACTGTTATTGGTGCTGGCTGAAAATAATCCATATCGAGCATCTCTAGTCTAAAGTGAGGGGACCTTTGTCGCCATGGTTACACTAACATGTTCCTGTTCGGAGGTCAGTCTCAGGTTGTGTGAAATGATATGGATGGATGGATGGTGAGATTGTGAGCTGAACATGCGAAGGCAAAAATAAATCTGTCGCCTTTAATCACAGTTCTGCTGCTTCACGGCGTTCAGCTCCACCAGGGGCTGTGACATCGACTTCTTCTGTCTTCAGCTGGAATTCAGCATTTCCTTCCATGTACATGCTCTGCACGTGACACAGGGTAAAGTACTGAATGTTGGTGGATATCTGAGCTACCACAGCCAGCTCCTCAGAATTACAGCCCCCATAACACCATTAATTCATTCAAGTCAAGTTTTATTTGCAAACTAAGCCTCATGAAGGTCCTTTACACTCGGAGTAAAGGTGGTGCCCTGTTTAGTGCCATTAATGAATCGTATATTAATCAATCTATAGGCAAATTAACTGTGGAAATAAAGACTGATGAGCATCCAAATGACTTCATTACTTCACCGGCCTCCACATTTAATCTCCATGAGAGCTAATGGAGTTCATTCATAAGGACGTACAGAACAATGCACAAGCAAAGCTGTGCTCTGCTCCAGTTAACACTGCTGTAAAATCCATTTCTCTTATGTTTTCTAACAGTCATTTGCACGTAAATGAGGCAAATAGCAGCAGAGCATTCACAGACGTTTTTGAATTAGGTGCTGCACCCACACTGAGCACCACCCCAACAGAACGGATGTAAAACCAGTGTGGAGAGCACCCAGATCACATGAGTGTGGATGGGGTTGGTGGCTTGGTAAGTTGGTTGGGTTGGGTTGGGTTGGTTGGTTGGTTGGTTGGTTGGTTGGTGGGTTGGTGGGTGGTGGGTGGGTGGGTGGGTTGGTTGGTTGGTTAGTGGATGGGTTGGTTGGTTGGTTGGTTGGTTGGTTGGTTGGTTGGCTTGGTTGGTTGATCAGCAGGATTAAACAAAAACTAGTGATTTCTGATTTCGTCTCGGTCCAGAATAGACCCCATTAACTCTTGGTGAGTTCTACTTCAGCAGGTTTTTTCATTAAGCTTTTTGGTCGTTGTTGGTGTATTATCTGACTCGCACCACAGTCTTCCATAACTGAGTATTCTTCAACAATGATTTCCTGCATTACATCCTGCACTGGTATCTGATCTGATTAGAGTTCCATAAAGGTCATCGACTGCTGAATGCTGCTTTAAATTCTTTCATCCTGCATCTCTTGGATTAGATCAGTAATACAACAAAAAGTGCTTTTATAGGGTCAGACAGCCCAAGTGATGTACGAGTGCGATACACGTCACTGTTCCAGCTGGGTCAAAGCTTTTTTTGATGCCTCTGCAGTGAGGAACAGCACTTTATATAAACCCACATGTGAGTGTCCTTGTACAAAGAGATTGTCAGAACACTGGATATTAGCAGACGTGTCGACGACACAAAAAGATGTAAGCTTTATTTTGTGTGCGGAAAAAGGGCAACTCTGGTTGATGGATTAGGGCTTTAGATTGACAAGGATTACAGTCAGCAGGATATTTAATGGAAGTTTCAAGTACTTCTTATGAGCAGCTGAAGGTCGCACTACTTGAATTGCATGAGGCTGCCTGCAGTCCTCGCTGAATGACAGTCTGTGGGGGCTTACAAAGGATGTTGCATAAATGTGCATAAATGAGTGAAGTCACATATTCAGAGTTAAAAGTTCATTTATTTATATAATCTTATCTAAATTCTCAAAGGAGTTCATGTATATATATAGTCTTATTTAAAGTCTCAAAGGACGTGTTGTTGTAATATTCATGAGGACACTTGAATATTCGGCATATGAAGATGAACTGTACTGGGACGTAATGGATATATAGTTTTATCTGTGGTTCAATATAAGAATAACAGCAGTTTGATGGTGTGTATGATGACTGTGCTGCTGCAGCAGATAAGATCTCAGTGTGCAAGATAATGTACTTTCTTTCTCTCTTTTCCTCTTTGTTTCCACAGATCACTAGACAACAGTTTGTAAAATTGATAAATTAAACAAAAATGACAACGTAACCCTGCTTTTCAGATGTGAGCATTTGTTTCTTTTCTCTGTTTTATCTTTTGAGTAGTGGTCAGAGAAAAAAATCTATTCAAAAGATTCACCTTGAGCTCAAGGAAGCCGTGATGGCATTTTTCTCTGTTCTCTGGCATTTTAGAGATATGGAGAAAATGTACACCTTGTATTGAAAAGCTTTCTGTATCTGTCAGCCAGTCCTCAACAGAAAAACAGCTCAGTAGGTTGACTGTGGAAGCACATTCGTACGAGATTTACACTTATTGTTCGGCGTGACCTTGAGCAGCTGTAGGAACAATGGCGGGAGCAAAGGAGGAAATCAGGACGTAGTATAAGAGCCAAACACGAGGAGGATGGTGTTGGTGTGTTGGACAACAAAAGACTCAAGTACATAATGCGTTTTCTACATTAATACTGTAGCTTACCTTTTCACACAAATCATGATCCTTTTCTAAACCTGACCAGACTACAACCGTGTCTCATTAACCACGTCACGTCAATGGTCTGGTTTGCTCGTCGCTATTCTCCAACGGTCATGTATCGTAGTTTTCACGTCGCTGTAGAACTGTCTCGTGTCATTTTGGGAGTCACTGACAATCAACACTATTCAGCTGTTAGGGATGACAACATGCTTACATCAAGTTATTTATCTACAACCTGATCGCTGGAATACATGTGAGCTAAGTACGTTTCTGCAAAACCACAGGCAAGTTAAAATCTGTCCTTTACGAGAGGTGAAAGATCATGTCCAATCGTGTCGGTGACATAGCACTGAGAAGTTTCTTTATGTTGCAATCTTACGTTTGTTTCGGCTGAATTTTGGGTTGGGTTTAGGAACATAAACCACTTGGTTAGGGCCAGGAAAACATCATGCTTTGGCTTCAGATAGCCTACCTGTTTTGGTAGCCACAAAAATGGCTGGAAATGTCCCCAAAGAGTCAAACTGCAGCCAACCGATCGGCAGCCTTGTGGCTTGCAGTATTCTCAACATTTAGGCCATGTCGTTCAGAAAAACATCCACCCAACAAGTTGACAGGTCACCTAACTGCACCTCTTCTTGCCATTTTAAGGTCCCAGTCAAAAGGCTCAAGACAAACCAGCCCTCCAGAGCACCAGCACATCCCTGATCATACACCGAGTCCACCACCAACAGTTTGTACAAAGATATCCGATCACAATGAGCACAGAACTGAGAAACAAGAATGCTTATTCATATTAGCTCTAAATGTAAAGGCCCATGATCAGGTCATTTATCTAGATAATGTATCCTGATACAGTCCAATCAGAAATCCAAAAAATAATCAAGACTGTTAAAAAAACACTAAAACACTATTCAGTTTCAGCTGTGTCATCAGTATTTTAGGGTAAAACATATTTAACATTTTCATTGCTTATACTTGTGTTTTTGAATCATGTAGAAAGACACATATGTTAGAAAGTTAATGATTAATCAGATGATGAGAGATGAAAGGGGTCGGCGCTGAGCTTTGGTTTTCTTCAGCAAACATGTATAAAACGACGCGTCGCTACAGTCTTTCCTCTGTTATTTTGTTTAAAATGAGAATAAATCAGCAGAAAGAAGGCGACAGAATCTGAGCCTGCAGTGCTGTGATTTGGACTGTGTGTGAAGAAGCAAAGCCCTGTTAAGACTGCACAGTTAAAAAGATGTTCAAAGCACAAGCCAACCCGGCCGGATGGTGGAGGACCTCCTGCTGTCTGTGGGACTATAGAGACCTTCGCTGGTCTCCTTCAAACACAACTGTTCTCACTGAGATGCAGCAACAACCACTGAAGAGGTCCAAACTCTGCTTCAGTAGCAATCACAGTCCAAACATTCCTTTAAAAAGTGTGGAAAATACAGTCTTTATGTTTTATGTGGTCCAGAGCTGCTGCCTCCATTCTGAACACCATCCTCTCTCAGGGAGGAAAAAACTAACTTTGCACTCATGCAAACATTTTGTACCCTGATGAAGAGCTTCAGGTCCAAACTGGTCTTCATTTTATCATTCTGTAAAGGCTTTTCAACACAATTCAACTAAATTTGTTCCCGCTCCACCCTGACTTTCCCTATAAGAGCAGTTTGATAGTATAAAGACAGTCCTCGAGCACACCACTACCTTTTTTTTCATAATTTTGGATTGTCATCTCTCTATTCTTAGTGTTTATGTAGCATGTAACATGATTTATATAAATCTAAATCAGCCAGTGGTTGGTTTTATTACCTGTACTTTAAAACAGAGCTGTGTCAAAGTCGGCCCGTCATGAGGTTTCATTTGATCCACCAGATGTTTCTAGTAATATAAATATAAATATCTGTTTGTGTTGTTTTATTTCTGTGAAAATGGCCTTTAAATATGTCAGACCCCGAAATAACTTGTTATAATCTGTGCATGGTGAGCATAACGACACTTTGCACAGGACATCAGTAAACTGAGGAAACACTTTGGATCTTAACAATCTTAACAATACACAAGAGGCCCAATATTCTGTTAAATGTTTGACCCTCAAAGGGAAAAACTTTGGGAACACCTGCTTTAAGACGAAGCTCCACCTCCAACAGAAAGGTGTGTTACCAGCAGTATTGTCATTCTGTCCACAGCAGCTGTTTGGCATCGGGTTGCTGCAGGTATAAGTGCACAGGTTCACCTCTCTACATCGCATTAAAGTGATAAATGGTTGTGTGGCTCTTTGGATGGAGTCAATCTCGTCTGCTCTCATTGTATTTCAGGTGAATCACGTTTGAGCACATCACCTGAATTCTAACAGACCGAACAATGACCTCAGCAATCCAATCAAACGACGAGGATCAGGCGTCCACGATGGACATTAGGTTTCATTTCAGGGACCAAATACCACTGAGTGAATCCTGATGTCTTTGAACTAACAACTGAAGTTTAAAGATCTTGTTCCTTTGACAGAAATGCCAGAAGTGTGACACTCAGGGACGATGTTGTTGGTCATTTGTCCCCGAGGCTTTTGAAAATATTCTGGGAACCTTTCTGTAGTCAAACGAACCAGGATGACTTTCTTCTACATTTGATAACCACCTTTTTGTCTTTCTGAGACACCTCCAGGATATTATGCCTCATCTGAAGTCATTTAGCCCCTCTCAACCACCAAGAGGGATCGCTACAGGGTGAAAATCCAAGAGCTACACACCACTTTTCAAACATGTCTGGTGCAAAGACTGGATTTGGATCTGGCTTCACATGCAGGATGAGGCCCAGCGAAGGCTCCCATCACTGGGGATGAGTCACCACGCTGCACAGATACAGTCAACTTCAGCAGCTTATCATGTCGAGAGAGAACATTACAATCCTTTTCTTCTCAACGACCGAGGGGCGAAAACTTCCTCCAAGTACTATCCTGTTTCTACCAGACCAGAGGGTCGTACCGACGTAAAAGTCCGGGAAGGGATGCTTGACATCTAAATTCTAAATTATCTTGACAGGCCTTGAAAGAAGAATTATAAGAGCCATTATATTGATGAACAAAAGAGGGTAGAGGTTAAAAACCTTCATTATGTTCAGTTCTTTCTTTCAGTTATCAGTCGGCTTGTACATCAGTCACTGAATGGTGGAAAACATTTAATTTCAAACCAATTTTCAGACAGAAATACTCTCAGTCGTCCTTGAAGGATTTTCTCTCGCAGGCCATTGGACTGGGATTAAAGTAAACAAGGTCAGAAGCAAAGGGACTGTTCATGTTTCAGGATGAAGAGTTAGAGAAAAGGTTGGAAATGGAAGACAGCCTGGTTCCTTTTTCTAAAGGTCAGAACCCTTTTTGATGTTCTGCAGGTTGATGGCCTGGATTCTTTTTTATTTTATGCCTTTTTCTATAAATTTGCCTTTTCAGAGCTATAAGGGTCGTCTCATCCGTCGGCCCTCTGGGTTATAACACAGCAGCAGTTATTATAGCTCTGCAAGGACGGTCCAGTCAACTGAATGTCACCGTGAGTCTCAACAGCAAATAGTGGCGTCGCAATGCTCATTGTTAGATTATTACATCTGGACATGTGAAGATCAACAGATCAACAGATCATTGGTTTAATTTCCTCACAACTGTCACTGATATTTTCAAAACTGTAGGTATTTTACACTGACAGCTTGACTTCATCCTGGTGTCTCTTTGCAGGTTAGAACACAAGTTCAAATAATATTCACCAAAACAGAAAAATAAGCACATGAGAGAAGTTATCCAACAAACCTACCCAAACTCAGAAAGAAACCCAAAACAAGTTCAAAACTCAACACATTCAGCCACGACGGCTGGAGATGTGGACCCTGATGCTTCCTCAGAAGCTCAGATGGTCCTGGAGCAACATTAATTATGAAGTTATGAAGGTACAGCACCAACATGCCAACATCAGATCCTCCATCAGACGTAGCCGTGTTGTGTTTAAAGTGTTTTCCAACCCAATCACCAGAATAAATAATAATAAATGTCATCATCATGCCATGTGAATGTGATTTGACAGGTTTCATAAACATGTATAAATAGTACTTAGCCTATGACAGATAAGACTGGGATGATAGGTGGCGCTGGAGAGAGGAAAATACTAAATGGTGACATCACTACCAGCACAGAATAACCAGCTTGCTTCGCTCAGATGCAGAAAGTCATCTGAAACACCAGCTAAGCAGATGGAATGAGGTTATCGTGTACCCTCTGTTAATCATTTTAAAGACTGAAGTGGATTGAGGGAGTCGGGGAATTCGAGTCGCAGCGTCCCTCAGACTCTCTGCAGCTGCTCCTGTTAGCATGTATAATGCAGCCCGGCGCTCACCTCGCTGCCAGAACACAGGAATTCTCTCAGATTTCCACTTAAATTCGTTTGGAATTTGGCGGCGGCTCGGCTGCTGAAGCTCAGAGGAGAAGAAGTGCCAAACCAGGAGCTCTGCTGTTATGTGGCCAATTTCCTCTCCCTGGAGAAAAAATGAGTCGGAGAATGTGCTGAAGGTCAAAGAAGTATGAGCTACAGAAGACTAAAATAAAGATTGCATTAACATGCAGCTGGGAGCTGTGTGCTCTTTAAGAGCTCCAGGAGGAGGGAACACAATGGTGGGCTCCTTCTTCATTATATTATCTCTATTATAAGACACACAGAGAAATATGAAACACATTCAGTCTCTGAGGCCACAAACAAGAAACATGGACGACATGGGACGGAGCGTCACTTTGAGTTCTGATGTCATCTGTTTTCACATTTTTAATGACTTTTTTCTACTTGGCTGCACTTCCATTTTTCCACTCTTTCAATTTGTTTTTTTTATTATTTGCTCGGTGACATTTTCATCTAAATAAATCAGTTATGCTGTTTTCCATCACAGACTGTCACAACACAACCTGAGAAGAGTTCATGAAAGCTCATTATGTATTTCTCTTAACACCTGCTCTCCTGTGGAAACACTCAATGCTCGGACACTTTTCTGACAAAAGCTTTGGTTCGAGGAGGAGGAATGTTTGAGATCTGTCCGTCATCAGTGCGTCATACACAGATACATCCTGAAATAAGTCAAGGGAAAAGTAACTACGGACATCTAAGTCCAATATATCTACAAATACAGACAGTGACAGATCTGGGAGTTAATGTGGACTAAATGTTAACTGTTGACTTGACGGGTTATTAAAGGAGAAGTCGATGGATTGTAATTTAACTGATATCCATCCAGTTTCCTCCACCTATCATCGTGTCAGCAGGCTCGTCCAGTCGTTGCTCTGCCCAGCAACATTTTCCATCTCCTCCTGGGAGATCCTGAGGTGTCCGCATGAGATATCTTATCTCTCCAGTGTTTTCTAGGTTGACTCCAGTTGGATTTTCCTGGAAAACCTCTAAAGGGAGTCACCCAGGAGTCATCCGGATCAGATGTCTGGACCAAATCAGCTGACTGCTGTCAGTGACTCTGAGCTCCTCAGCGTCTCTAAGTCCAGACACCCTGCGAAGGAAAACTTCATTGTCCACAATCTCATTCTTTTCTGTCACTACTAGAAGACGATATGTGATCATTGACCATAGAAGAGCAACATAAATCATAGCTTTGCCCACAATCCATACAATGCTGCAGTCCTGCTGATGTCACTCCTGCTGTCTGCAGGACCACAAGACATTTGATCTGCTTTAGTTTCATTCAACAAACAATTTGAATGTTTCACTAAGAGAAAATAAAAGTCAGTATGATTCGTCCTTGCAGGACCACAACTGTCTGCACAAATGTTCCTGTCAGTCCAGGTAGTGATTGTGATATTTCAATCCAGACCGAAGTGATGGACGGACTGACTGACGCTTACAACCACAACACGAATGAAACTAAAAATAAAGTGTTAGAAAGAAATGACGCACTTTATATTTCCTCAGAAACAAAGAAATCCAATGTGTCTGAACAGCTGACGAGCTTCATCAACTCAAAGTGTCCACAGATAATGAAGAGCTGACCACCTGAAGGTAAAAGACTACTCAGCGCCAGCCTCTGGAATCTCACACCAAATGTTATTCTGCTAAATTTTAGAATTTTTACTTGTTATTATTTCAGTCGCCTTCTTCACCATCAAAGACCATCTGACAGACTCACAGCCGCCACCATATTAATGTTTAATCAAGCTGTTCTGGATAAAATGTGAGCAAACAGACTCGCAGCAACATTAGCATTCATCTGGAGTCAGGTTTGTGTTCACACGCTGAATGTTAAGTCCAGCAGTCGCTCTCCTTTCAGCTTTGTTTCTTCTGCACACACACATATCTGTAATTCATCTTCTCGTTCAGACTCTGACCATCAGGTGACATCATCAGCACCTTCATCATCAAAAACATACATGTGGGATTTCCTGTTAGCTCCATGCTACATGCCACAGCTAGCCTGCCTGTCACCATAGCAACATCATTCTGTTTGAAGATGATGTGTCACTGGTCATACATGAAGCGCAGGTGGAAGAACAAATACATAATCATGGCAAAGCTCACAGTTCCAGCAGAGAATCTGATATGTAAAGAGGCTGTCTCAGATTATATGCATGTACACTCAACATCAGACACGCTGCAGGAGAACGGGTTGAATTCAAAAATAAAATGAGTGTGTAACTTTAGTTCAGGAGCAGATTGTGACACACTAGTTGTTAATCGAGGTTTTTAGAGTTTCCTCCTGCCCACACGTTGTCAGAAAGTGATTCAGAAACACTGCGTGTTATTTTTACACATCAGAGACGGAGAGTGTGTGTGTGTGTGTGTGTGTGTGTGTGTGTGTGTGTGTGTGTGTGTGTGTGTGTGTGTGTGTGGATTCTGGTTTTCAGCTGAGGCAGAAATAGCCTGCAGTTGGTGAGATGTAAGAGTGGAGCTGCAGCGGAGGTACGACTGGAGGTCGTGTTTGTCACAAATGTCACTGCAGATCACGGCTGCACAGAGAAAACTCATCTGGGTTCACATTCTGCACCTCAGGTCGGTTCAGACAAAGCCGAGCCCACGAGCTGATTCACTTCTTTAAGAACAGAAAGCAGCTTGTGTAACACATCTAATGTCTCTGAACTGCAGCAGAACGGCGAACTCGTTCAGTCTAATCGGCTGAATGAAGCTAAAGCAGGTGAACACAAACACTTCCCTGCTCTGAGACTGGATGCATTAGCATGAAGCTGTGTGGTTTGACTGGATGAGGCTGGATGGTGAAAGAGAAGCACCCTGAACTCCAACAGCAGCTTCTCTCTGGACGCAGCACTCAGTGCCGTCTGTGGACAATGATGCTTCGAGGAAAGAAAACATCTCTTCAGTTATGGAGAACCTGCTTCTGTCGGGTCTGAATCTTCACATAATAGATGACTCAAATAAGCAGCGACCTGCTGATCCGCTCTCACAGCTCAAACAACTGATGCAAAATGTTTCTCTGGATCCTGTTTCCTTCTCCCTGACGACCCTGAGGAGGATGAGGCGGTTTAGGTTTGACTGATTGTTCAGGCCTCTGAGGGACAGCAGAACAAGATGGAGAGTGAGAGACGCAGTCAGAACCTCCTGAAGTGCTCATGTTTGTCATTTACAGATCCAGAAGACACAGAGACACATCAGCATCCATCTGGAGCTGTTTCTCCTCACCTGATAACTTCAGGACCAATATTCACTCTGATTTAGATTCTCATCACCTTCCTGTCAGCCTCTACAGACTCCACCAGGTGTTCTGCTGTGTGCTGCTGGACAGGTAGCGTACAGCGGGTCAATCACAGGTGTTCTGCTGCTTGATGTTTGTGGAAACAGCATGACTGAGAACAGAGAACAGAGTCTAGAGGCCATAAAACTAAAATGCTGAGCTGAAACAAGCTGGACAGAGCTGAGGGGAATGCAGACTGACCCCTTTAAATAACACAAAACTGAAAGCCCTCTTAACCATTTATAATCCTCCAATAGTATGGATCTGTTCCACAGGCCCTGCTGCTGCCGCTGTGGTCCAGATTTCAGTTTTACAAAGTCAAATGTTGCTGATGCGTCCTCTCTCCAGGTCAGATTATTGAACGTGTCTGTGCCTCGCTCTGAGACAGATTCATCCAACACACGGAGCTCTGCAGGTTGTTTGAGGCGCCGCTCTCGTCTCGTGGCGTGTTTAAACAGAATATCGTATTCACAGAGCTCCACGGCTTCGACCGGCGCGACCACAACAAGCTGCTGCACCTCTGCAGGCCAGGTGAGACAGACCTGCACCTGTCTGACTGACTGCTGCAGGTGAGACAGACCTGCACCTGTCTGACTGACTGCTGCAGGTGAGACAGACACAGCACCTGTCTGTCTGACTGCAGATGAGCAGACAATACAAAGAACTGTTTCTGTGATGCAACACAAAGACACACACACATCAGATGTGATGTTAAAAACAGAGAAAACAGATTAACATTTTAACTCATTATTAATCAGCACAACTCTCACAGAGGATCTCTGTTGGTTCTGTCACCTGTCAGTGTTCTGCTGTCAAACTGGACTCTGGGTTTTGTGATATATTCAATGAAAAGTTCAATATTAGACGTTGAGGAAGACTGTGATGATAAACTGAAAATAGGAATAATTCTACTAAACTTCTACTAAACACCTGTTAAAGGTTCTGGTACCGTCTGTCAGCGGTTCCGTTTGTTCTGCTGCTCACACGGGTCAAAACACATTTACTGCAGTTTTCATTTGGTTTCTTTTTGTCAGAATCTGAAAGAAAAGTGAAAATATATGAATTTTAAAGTAAGCAAAGTGAAACACACTGTGCGGTCCACAAACCTTCAGCACGTTCATTATGAGCGAGATGAAACACGGCGGCTCATCAGGGAGGTGAAGCTGATGCATATTTCTGACTGAACGCAGAACAAATTCCAATCATTCACTCGATGAAAGTTACATTACGGTACTCTTTTTGCCGTCTCAGAGCTTCTTTATTGGTTATTTGTGGTGGAGAGAACATTTCAGAGCCATTACCATCGCTCACACAAACAGCAGAGCCAATTATACTGCTATTCTCACATTATGACCTCCAGTGTGTGTTCTGCTGTGGATTTCTGAGGCGATTCAACAACGCAGAACAAAAACCAAACCACAAAATGACCATCAAATCTCTCATTAGGAAAACAAAGCCTCTGCTGCGGGTCGCAGAGAAGAAGGTTCAAAAGTGACACAGAGTTTCGTCTTAAGGATGATTAATACGCTCACCATTAATCACAGTGACTCACACAGTGGACGACCAGCGTCAGAGCTTATGAATATGGATCAGGCCAAAGGTTTGTGTCCAAATAAAACACTCATGATACGTTATTAAAGACTTCTGTTCAAACTACATTATGTGCTCCATTATTAGCTGTGATGGTATTTTAACCCGTCGTTAGCTCACACTGTCGAGAACCACAACACTGCTCTGCACTTTGAGCCCCTCAACACACCACTGTGCTGACGTCTTCTGCTTTCTTTCTATAATAACTATGAGTGAAGACAGATTCAGACACCAAACGTATCATTTATGTTCAAAATAGATTTGTACAGTGGCCCTGAGAGCTCACAGCACTGCAACTTAAGAAAACACATGCAAAAAGACAAAACACAAGCAAATTAAGAAAACATCTTCATCAATTTGACAACACATGCGCAGCATTTAGAAAAACGTGCTGCAAAGACCACAACACAACACGTTAGAAACACGATGCAAATAGACCGCAACACAACGGAAGTGTTTCCAGAGGACACTTAAAAGTGATGCACACGTCTGGACACGCTTGTTGTTTACGCGGATTTTGAGATCGCGGATCTGAATCATGTGATCACAATGTTAAAATAAATCAAAAACACTTACTTTTTATCTCATTTTCCAACACCACTGACTGAAGGAAGGAGAAGCTTAATAGCGCTGTGTCTCAGAATCTGCGTAAACAACAAGCGTGTCCACACGTGTGCATCACTTCTAAGTGTCCTCTGGAAACACTTCCGTTGTGTTGTGGTCTTTGCATCCGCATTTTTCTAAATGCTGCGCATGTGTTGTCAAATTGATGAAGATGTTTTCTTAATTTGCTTGTGTTTTGTCTTTTTGCATGTGTTTTCTTAAGTTGCAGTGCTGTGAGCTCTCAGGGCCACCGTAGTTTTGGTTCCAAAAGGAAACGTTCTGCAGAGCTAGCATGCATTAGCAGCGCGTCACAGTGCAAAAGATTGACTGTGGAAAACGGTGAGAAGTGCGGCTTCACTTTGTAAAAGAAAAGGACGACCAGGCAAAGTGCAATGCATGTGGGAAGTTCATGAGCTGCAAGTCAGCACGTCAAACGTTTCCAGGCAGTGTGGCATCGATATGAACGAGTGTGTCGGCCTCAGCCGGCGCCAGCTCCGTCTTTAACACACCTCGTCCTTCTGTTTCATGTATATTGACCGTGTGGCTGCAGTTCGGTGTTGTGCACTTGTCTTTTGCAATGTTGCCTGTCGAGCACGAGGCATCACTGCTGCTGAGGAACCGACCCGGTCAATGGACAGTGCTGCACAGCGCACAGCTACAACAATATGACACGCCCACTTCGCTTCCTACGTCTGGTCGTGGAGAACCTGGTATTTTAAACTTTTCAGCTTCCAAACTAATTTATTTTTGGTCCAGAAGGTCCAAACACTTTGTGCTCCTTTGTGTGTCTCTGAAAGCTGATAAAGACGGAGCGGCAGGCTCGCCGCCGTCTGCAGGAACTCTAACGTATCATCACGGTAAACAAACCTCTTCCTGAGCAGTGACTGTGGAGAATCCCTCGCTCCCACCACACTGCACTTATCCTCTTTCCATCAGAGCAAAATCACAATAATGCCCCATCGCCTTCACACACAGCCTGCTTATTGTGACCACTTCTCCAGTCCTGTGTTCCTACGAGGACGCCCAACCCCCGGCGCCCGAACCAACCAATCACAGACGAGCTCACCGCTGCAGCTACACCACCTCCACCTCCTCCTCAGCCTCCATCTGTCATCCAATCAGGCCCATGCTTCAACCCAGTTCATTAAAGTGGAACAACAGAGAAACAGATTTTCCTTGTACCTACACAGTATTTTACTCTGCGTATGTAAATCAACAGAAGGCCAGCTCCTGCATCTGCTCCTCGCTGGATCAGCCAGTGGGGGATTTTAATTGGGAAGCCCCTTAAGAACTGAGCCATTAACAACAAAACATTATTTGTACGGTGCTGCAGTATAACACGGATAATCCAGTGAACCGAGTGAAAGAAGTCTGCGAGCTCAGCAAACCTGAGAAAACATTAATAACACGCTCGAGCTTTATCAGCCGGCTGCTGCGGAGAGAAGCAGCTTCTGTGTTCATCTGCAGCAAAACACAGCTGACATTAAAAGTTCATTAGAAGCAAATCTTATATTTTTGCTCAGTCACATTATTTTTGCACCAAACTGCAACCGTTTCTGTAAATGTCGTAACCAGCAGCAGCAGTCACATGATGTCATTGTGTTTATGATGACATCATCATACATCAGGTGAAACATGGGTGCAGCGCCCGACAAGAAAGAAGAAAAATCGTTTTCTTCTGTGGTTTTTGTTCTTTATTGCTCTCGTGGCCGTGGCCAGACGTCACCGGTGACGTTTGGCCACGGCCACGAGAGCAATAAAGAACAAAAATCAAGCTTTCAGCCATCAATCATCCGACCCAGAACATTTCCAACCCGAGGATTTATTAGTCACACAATGGAGAAAGTAAAGGCAGAACCAGCACCACTAGTGGAAGACACAGCCCTGTTCCTCCTCGATCTGTCAGACATGTCGGAGTGACAAAGGTTGTTCTTAATTAAACCTGGCACATTAATACAAAAGCACCAAAACAAGATTTAAAAAATGTCTCTGTAACTGAAAAAACAACACAGATTGCCAACTTTGTGCATGCATTCATCTAAAGACACGGGGCTGGGCAGGTTTCCCAGGAACAATCTTTGGTGGAAGAAAAGGAAAAGATGCATTTTATGTTTTCTGGCAGGAAGAAGCGCGACTGCAACTGGAAAGAAAGGAGTGCTGCCGAACACAGAAACATCAGAGAGGAAGGAGGCTGACGAGGAGACGTACAGCACCTCAATGTAAGACCCGGAATTATCAGAACGAAGCTGTAATTTCATTTTCACACTTTAAATCTAACAGCTTCCAGCGACTGAAGCCGAGCGGGGAATATGAGGAGAGATGGTGAGCTTTTAATTGAGCTGAAACAACTAAATGTGTGTCCACCTGATCGTCTCATGATGCTAACGAGCTCACTGTGAGGTCTGCATCTTTGGAAGAGGCGCCAGCCGAGGGAGGAACGCCGCCCGGCGCTGCGGGAGCTCTCCTGAAACACCGGAGAGTGTTTGATGATAGAGACTGTTGGAGAAGTTAAAGACGGCCGAAGAACAGCGTGAGATGCTGAGTGAATTATTCCCCATCGCTGCTTTGTTCCAGACTCCTCACCAACCAACAGATCTCTGGGCTGTTTAGACGAGCCACTGGGGAAGTTGATTCACCAAAGCTGTGCTGATCTTCTTCCCGGACAACCGTTTCAAGTTAATTATAGAGAGAAAATGTCCCCAACAGGATTAAGAATTGTCCCAGAAGATTGTTAATCATTGATATTACAAGTGCTGCAGGTCAGACGGATTATTATCTCCAGTAAAGTCAGAGATGGCGTCTGTTTAATCAGGACCTTTGTTAGTGTCGAATCAGATGATAAGAAAGTCATTGTTTTCATTTGTCTTGAAACTCATATAAAAAGTTTCAGCTGAAGATCATTTAAAGACCAAAAGGTGATTAATATTTGCATGTAGAGTCAACAGGAACATGTGCTACGACTGTCAGAGATGAGCTCACAAGCTTTAAACTGAAAATAAACCAAATCATTACACATGTCCTGACCTCAGTGAACAACAGACTCAGTACTCACACAAAGACAGAAAACCTCATATATAACAATCAAATAAACCAGTGAATGTGACCAAATAACTTCGTAGATATCAACGTTTGAAAATAAAAAATGATTCATTGTTATTGTTATGAAAATGAGTCCACGCTGTAAACCAGCGTTGGGGTTTCTTGGATGTTCAGGGACACATTTCAACATAATCCAGAGAGAGATATGATGCTGTGAGGCTGAGAAAACACATGCAAACAATCACTAATATGATTGGAAAGGATTTAAGGATTTCAGCTGTGGGATCAAGAATCAAGAAAATCCTCGACATGAAGCGGTTCTGAATTCTGGATGAGTAATATTCTGTAACCGTTCGCCGGCTGTGATGTGACGTTCACTGGTTTGATTTCAAGGTTTTCTTGTCTTTGTGTGAAACCTCTTGAGTCTGTTTTCATCGAGCTCAGTAAACATGCAGGTCAGAGCTCGTAGTGGTCACATACATACAGGAACATCCTCTTTTTTACAATCTCACTCTTGTCTGAAGCGATGCAGTGAAAAATAAGACGTCGGTGAGGATTTGAATACACGTATATTTGGAGTAGAGCTGCACGAGGTCCTGTGACGCTTCTACATCCACGACATGGGCTGAGAAAAGTTCTGGATCCTGTCACCGACGTGAATAAACGACTTTATCTTCCCGAGAACAACGCAGTGAGAGTGAACCTGAGGAGCCGTTACCACCGGCGCCGCTCGAGTGTCGGCGATGGGGGAGTTTTGATTACCGTCCCCACCACCGACGCACAGAGCAGCTTCATCGAGCAATCTGTAAAATTACTTCTGGGCTTTGTGCTCTCATCTGCACATTTAAGCCCGGGTGCTGCTATGGCAGCTTAATCTTGATTCAGTCAATCTCTCTGACCTCTTTCTTTCAGCCCTCCTCCTGCTGAGGGGACCTGAGGCTCCACACTTCCAGGGAGACAGCTGGTATACGTTTCTCAGGGATGTTTAACTCCGCCTGTCAGACGACCTCGCGCTCTGCTCCCTGACTTCAGATGGCAGAAGTTACTGTCAGTGTCAACGACGCCCTGTGGACGATCCCGCGGCGCTCAGACGCGCTCTGACGACTGGCTCTCTGACGACCGGCTCTCTGACGACCGGCTCTCTGACGACTGGCTCTCTGACGACCGGCTCTCTGACGACCGGCTCTCTGACGACCGGCTCTCTGACGACCGGCTCTCTGACGACCGGCTCTCTGACGACCGGCTCTCTGATGGTGCTGTCGGTGTTACACTTCAGCCATAATTGAATAAAAGGAACGGATGATGCACGACAATTAACAACAACATGTGCATGTGTTGTTGTTAATTGTCGTGAACAATTGTCTTGTTCACGGACACATTTAGCTGTTGAATCGTGGACGTATATGTTAACGGACACATTAATCTAAGAGTATTAAGGAGATATTACATCGTCCGTGTTGGAGATTTACGCGGCTCGTTGTCGTGTGCAGCCAGCGAGGTTTGTTTATTCATGTGTTGTTATTGTTGTGCATATTCACAGTGAGGTCTGTGCGATATGAATAAGTGTTGATTTGTATGTCTGTATGTATTTAATCAGTTGGATGGTGGACTTGATGACACTTCTACAGGTGTGGTTCAGGTGTGACGACCAGCGTTTTAAAACAACACGGCAGCTCCTCCAGAGGTTAGCTTAGCTGCTAGCATCAGTTCTGTCAGACTTCACTTCACTGAGAGAAGAACAGAGAAGGACACTGAACGTATGGATGGATGGACAGACAGTGATGGACAGGTGGGTTGTCCAATCACCTGTCAAGACATATTTGTAACCTGGCACATCAGGTCACAGCAGTTTAATGTGGACGTGAGGTGGAAAACAAGATGTATGGTTGAGAAGAAGGTTTCAGGAAACTCTCAACTGTTTGTTGGACCTCAGAAGAAATAAAGTGATCTACATTTTCAAAAAAACAAGAATTCAGTGATCAAGGAATCTAAACGCCACCATGAGACCCACATCCTGAGACGGGTTCTCCAGGTACCTGAGCATACCTCAGTCTGGCACTCAGCCACCAGAACATCAAGAACCTCTGAGACACATACGAGTGAGCAGCGGCACCAGATCTGCTTCAGACTGTGGTTCAACCTGAAACCTCAGACATGAAGATCTCGTCTAATTGCTGTCACTTCACTGCTTACAAGATTCTGTGAGGGAGTTTTCGTTGACCCGAACAACCTGAACAACCTCCCACCATGACGGCTGCAGCTCGTCTCAGCACGCAGGCATGAAATCACCATAAACAGACAGATGATCACATGAGGAGGTGAGGACGAACACTCAGACACGTGACGGAGGTACAGAGACATGATGGAGGATTCATTGTACTCACCTGATTCACAGGTGGAGCGAGGAGGACGTCAGGAAGAGACCGGGGAGGAAGAAGAGAAACACAGAGTTAGTATTGTGCTTGTAAACAATCACTGTTTACATCAACATTAATATCAAAATGTTAATTTTCCTTCTCGTGTGTGTTTTGTGTTTTGTGATGTGCTGTATGTGAACATGTGACATTCTCTTGTGTATATAATAAATAAAAGCAATTAACTAATATGTGAGTTGTTTTGCAGTTATGTTTGAAAATATTTTCCACTGAGACTTTGGCCTCAATAATTAACTCAAACAATAAAAACAACAACTTTAAAACATCAACATTAAAGAATTCAAAGCAAACATCAGAAGACACTTTACACTAACGATGAATCCTCTCAGAGGCTCGTTTGTGACTGCAGGTGATCACCAGTTCATGTTGACGAGATTCGCATTAATTTCCCACAAATCCCTGACGCACTGAGAGGTCACCGAAACCCTGACGAACACAACAGCCTGATTAAAGTGATGATATGAACGCTCAGAGTGTCTGAATGCTAAATAAAGTCAGCGTCTTATATGAAATATTTATTTTTTTAAATATGTTCAACGGTCAGAAGGTGAAACTAAAGATGTGTGATATGATATGTGTTTAACAGAATAAAAGGTTTGAAAGTCTTTTTATTCTCTTTGTTTGATCAGTTCAAACTCATTAATTGTTAATGTCAAAGCTTTAAGTAGAAAACATCGTTAAAAACTAAACTCTTTGGCTTCTGGCTTTAAATCAAATTGTGATTTTTCCTTTTAAACTTCTCAATCGGTTTTAAGTTGAATGATCTGATATGTCACCAAAAATAGATATTATAGATAATATTAGAGAAGTCCAAACCCCAGTGATCATCTGACAACCTGTCAGATTCCTGTGCTGAACCCGCTTCACCTCCAACAGGTGCTCATGATGTCACACATGATGTCACACATGATGTCACACATGATGTCACACATGATGTCCATGATGACCAAACCAGGACTTTAACTACGTTCTGCTGGTAACTGTCATGCAGGACTTTGTTTGTAATAAAGTATTCTTATATTACTATATAATCTCCCTTCATCTGGATTCTGTAAATACTTTCCTTCCTTCTCTGAGCACATTTTCTTTAACTCAACAGAAACGGTTACATCACAAACTCTGACCTGCAGTTAACTCGATCGGTTCGACCCTGAAGCTGCGGGATTTCATTTTAGCTACGATTTAGACCCAGAATGTCAAATAAAGACAGAGAACTGAGAGTCAGGGAGGAGTGAGGACTCCATCGGACCGAGATCCACACGGAGCTTTAGAGGAGAAACATCTCGACCTGTGTGAGGAGCTGTGACACAGAACATGGGAAAGGGTCAGAGGCATCGGTCACAGCAGTCTTTAAAAGCTGTGTTCATTGTTGATTCATCTGCAGACAAACGTCTCAATGTGTCCTCGACCCAAAGATCATCAGTTTAAAGAAACCAGAACATATTCACCTTCAACAAACTGATGTCAGAGGCTTTGTTTTCTTACTCAACAGATTAATCAACTATCAGAACAGTAGGTGTTTAATTAAATAGTTGACAACTAATCGATTGATCATCCTATATTCTTCTGTGTGTGTGTTAAAACTTAAAACTAACTCAAGCTGTCAAACAGGAGTAAAAAGTTCAATATCCTCCGTTGAAACGAAGAGAGGAAGAATACAGTGGCGTTAAGTGGAAATACTCGAGTACATACTTAAAGAGTAAATGTACTTTGGTTCTGTCCATCACTGTGCTGGTTAAAGGCAGCGACACGACTTCGCTCTCTCCAAGAAACAAGATTCAAAATCATTTTGGTCGATGTCAAACAATAAATCAGAGTTAGTTCTGCCTCCACCAGAGTGAACGAGTGCGATCTGATCCATCTGTCTGTCACATAATGTAGTCGCCGAGCTTTAATGCATTCCTTTTGTGAACATATTCTGCAAACCTCCATAATCTAATCATGCTGTCACACACCAGAGGCTCTGGAAATAAAACTCGTCTGTGCAACACGGAGGAAAAACACTCTAATCAAGAGAGCGCTCAGGTTGTACGGCTGTCAGACATCTGCTGGCATACATTATCTCAATCCTGCGTCGACAACTGTTCGCTCGCCGCCTGAAAAGGTCAGCGGTGAGAGAAGGAGGTGTCAGCGTCGGAGCGGTGATGGAGTAGACTGCCGCAAAGTTCAGGTTCACTTGGAGCGGGAATCTTTATGCCCTTATTGACAAAAGGTCAAGGTAGCTAACGATCTGTGGGAAAAGGTTACACCTGTCTAACGAACACACCGCACGCCATTTACATAGTCGGCCATCATGCATAACAACCGGCTGTTAAAGAACAGCATGCGCAGCACTCACATGTAAATACTGTTAATGAAAGGGCTGATTGTTGAGCGCACACACTCCTCACACAACCAAATCACACAACACACTCTCTGCATTGAGTTCAGTAAACAGCAGCTGCAGCGTGTTCAACATCCAGCAGCAGGAAACCTGCCGTTTGTGGTGCAGAGTGCATTAATATCTGCTGGCCCGCGGTCAGAGGTAACGTTAAACATTAATGCACCGAGCAGAGCTTTGAAACCAGAGTGTGAACGAAGCGGGCCGGATCGGCTCCAGAGGCTTTGTGGCCGGGCTGAACCGCAGCGTCCGGCCGGCCGGAGCGACGCTTTCAGGTGAATGTCCTCCATCAGCGTGACTTCAGGATATTCAGCGGCTGAATGCAGCTATTCAGCAGCCGCCTCTTCTCGGGGAAAGTGCGGATCATGCCAGTGTTATACAAGCGTTTCATCTCCCACATAAATAGACCTGGAGGTATTCAGCTGGAAACATTCTCCCTCTGGATTTGTCGCTGAATGTTTCCCCCACATTTTCCCCTCCGGCTAAATGAAGAGGAGACATTTTATTTGTTTGGCTGGTGGAAGATAATAGTTTTATTTTCTATGAATATAAAACATGATTGCTTTGTTGGCATAAATCAAATTATGTATTCAGAGGCTGAACATTCAGCAGGAGCAGCCGGTGATAGAATGAGAGCAGGCGCCTAAACATGCATCTGTCTGTTAAACTTCATCTGATGGAATGATGGAAGGTTATTACCCAGATTTACCTCCTGAGTTATTTGTCTATTTTTGAAATGAACCTTAATAGTGATAATCATCTTTGCACTTCAAGCTGTTTAACAGGAGCACAGGTGAGGCAGAGCTGCACCAACATGTTTCATTTTACCAGAGAAGGACTGGAGTGAAAGATTTAAAGAGCATTTTGCTTCACATAAGATCCTTAAAAATCACTTATTCTAGTCTATAATGTGCTGAAAGCTGCACTGCTGTAAACAGGGACCATCTGTATTTGTTCCTTCACTCACTGTGATCTGCAGCCGGCTGCACGCCCACAATATAATGTTCTATGTTATAGATCTTTAAGGAGTTTTAACAGCGGCTCTGCGTCTTCTATCCCATTAAACTGTGTACGTATATATGCTTTACATATTGCAAACCATTCTCAGCCCCTGTTATGTCTCTGAAATGGTTCACAAACTGCAGCGTGCAGTCAGCTGATGTTAATGGGCCACAATGTGGTGAGGCGACGGTCCTTAATTCAACTGTGACCTAATGGTTTCAGCTCAATACAAGGGTCAATACATGATGATGGGATTTCCTGTGTGCATTTAATGCTTTGGTGACATCAGATTTCTGATCTGTGTCAGTTTCAGAGTGATTCAGACACTAAAGTGATGCACGAGATCACTGTGCCTGAGCCTGGAGACCACACATTTATAAAAAGGTGGTTTACAGGTGGTGTTTCTCAGACAGGGAGGCTCTGATGGAAAGATGCATCCAGGGAAATGTGCAGGATGCAGAGTTTAAGACTAAAACTACAGCAGCGACTGAAAGAAAAACAACTCAAGGTAAAACCGGCGCAGCAGAGGCCCAGATTTACCGACTCTGGCGCTCTCTGAATGTGTGAAGTGCAGCAGTGAACGTCTCGACAGGCCACTTTAACACACAGTGTGTCACTTCTGCTGCCAGAAGTCTCTCAATCAAAACAGCACCAGAGACAGAAGTAGCCTGAGATCATGGCACAATTACAGGACATTTTCTCAGCGACTCAAATTTAAACAGTTTGCAGACGCTGGCTGGTGAGACTCAAACACCAGCGACGCTCCGACATGGAGAGCGAGCTGTGAGCCGATGCAGAGGAAACAAGGATTATAAGAGTCTCTCATTGAACTGATTGACTGTTGAGAAACGTCTGACACATCTTTTGTTTGAACGACTTCCTGAATGTCAGCCACCAACAACAGACACACGGTCCCTGCATCATGGAGGTCGCCTTCAGATATTATTCACATTTGTGAAAGATGTGTTTACAGTCATATATGTGAAGGGGTAAGTTATATTCCTCCCTGGATGGAGGGTTTGTGTCCACGCTGAGATTCACACCTACGATCAGTAGAGTCGTAGTCTTTATTGTTGAACAGCCTCTGACATGACTCAGACACAGACGTTAAGGACAAGGACCTACAGGATCTATTGATTGAGGTAAGAGAATGACATGTTCGGGTGTCTCCGTTCAGTCAACAGTCCATTCTCAGGGAAGTTGCACCTGAGCTGAGTGAACAACAAGTAATAAGTAACTGATTACCTTTACAGATCAGATACTTGTGCACCAATACGTTAACGATAATGTTCCATGAAGATGTGAAATTGCTTCTTTTTAAATAAGGATCCCCAAACCGGTTTCCAGATGTATTTACCTGCGTCCTCCACAAACCTGGAGACGACCCTGCAGTGTGCTGTGTCCGTCCTGTCACGTGGCAGACACAAACACAGGTCACGTCCATCACTGCCGACAGGAAAACTCTCAGACGGTCACATTTGTTGCCTCGTCTGAAGAGGGTAATCACTCAGCGAGAGTGCAGTTAGGAAGTGAACAAAGGGAAACACGGACGCTCGATCAGCCTATAAAACAAGCAAAGCATCGAGGAGAGACGGAGCGGCATTCAGATGTGTTTATCTGGAAGTAGATGTGGAGTTTCTGACCATTACGGAGGAGAAAAACTTGAATGTAAAACTTTAATAAGCCATCAGCCTGATTTAATACGTTGCCGGCGATAGTGTGGGCTCTTAAGATAAACCCTGCCACTGTTATCTCAGCGCAGCGCCGCCGTGCACGGGCAGCTTACTGTATGTTCAGGAAACGGTCCAGCTTTTAATGAGGGTAAAAGGACGCAGCTCTCATCTTTTTTTCATGGCGGCGCGTCTGTCGAAGAGAAAACATCCTGGGTGATAAACAAGGCCTGTGTGGAGGAGGCCGAGCAGCAGAGACGATCCTAAATCAGGCTCTGTTGCATGGCAGATAATATGAGGAGGAGGAGGAGGAGGAAGAGGAGGAAGAATCTGCTCTGTGGGAAAGACTCAGCGCTGCCATAGATGTCCAGCGAGGTCCCTTCATTAGCCTCTGTGTCCTCTGTTTTCTCTCCACGCCTCTCTCGGTGTCCTGCTCACCCTCCACAGAGTGATGGGGAGGGCTCTCTGAATAGCAATAACCCTGCCCAGCATCAATCCATCTTCTACTTCATTAAGGGGGCTGCAGCGTTATTGCCGGGCTGTAATGATTCCACAGATCTGCCTCCCATCGGCTCACTTTCTCCGGCTTTCGGAGATATCATAAAAGAGAACACATAAGAAGTGCCAGAAATGTATGTGAATTATTAATTTCCTCAGCCCCTGGAGGAAGTTTGTCTCAGCGTGTGTGTGTGTGTGTGTGTGTGTGTGTGTGTGTGTGCGAGCGCATGCGTGTGCTGCTTTAAACTTCATACAGGTTGATTCAAAATTTATGTAGCCGGCTCCTTCGGCACTGGAGAGTTATTGCAAAAAGAGTCAAATGAAAGGCCGCAGTGTTAGTAATGCGCTGCAGATATATGGCCGCTGCTTCTCATTCGCAGCCCGGCACCGTAATGCAAAAGAGATGATGCTTTATGCAGACTAATCCTGCAGAAACACATCAACAGAGAGGGGAGAAATGAAAGAACAAGATAGGGTTCAGAGATCTGTGTATGCAGCAGGCTGCACCCTCCAAACCTTTTTATGTCGGCTGTAAAGAAGTCTAGTAAAGAGCAGAGCTGCAGATATCACTCCAGCACACATTAACACCGAGGGTTTGTCTCTCTGCACTGGGTTTTACAGACATTTAAATGTGCTGCGTGTCATTTATAACATTTAAGCTAATGATACTGTTTCAATACCACATGTTGATGTGGATGATGAAACATTTGATAGTATCCAAAGAACTAAAGCTAAAAAAGAGTTTTTTTATTTCAATTCAGTAAGGTCATTAAATGTACCACGTGTTTAAAATGATGCCATATCCACATGTGATTGTATCAACATCAATCAATGAGCTTTAAAAAAAGCAGATCTACAATCAGATTTTCAACATTATTACAACAGTGTTGGCATTTAGATATTTTCTGTACCAGCAGGTTGTTAAATAAAAAAGCTCAGGACTTTTTCTTTGTGTCCAAAGACGTGTTGAGGATCATTTTTTAATACTAGTGTTGTTATCAGGTTTGGTCTCCAGAAGCCCTGAGATCCCAGACTGATTGATAATTTGATTTGAACTGATTGATGAAGATGTTATTTACACCCTCAACATGCGGTCAAACTCATGCAACCACTTCAGACGAGGTGCATGCTAACACTGTTAGCTCAGCAGCTACAGATACAATAAATCTGGTCTCAGATCAGTTAGTGATGTGTTCTCTGCTGCAGACTGTGATCACAGCAGACGAGCTGATTGGATCCATCTGATGTTTAAATCAAGTCTCCTGCTGCTTCAGTTGTTTAGCAAAATGCTAAGTCATGGCTTCAAAAAGCACCTTTAATTCTCCATCCTGTGTGATTTGCATTATCCTGCTGTAAGTCTGCGTTTATCTTCAGAGAAAGTATCCGTATGATTCAACGGCTGCCTACAGTTGGATAACCACTGGCACCATTTGTTGACAGTCATTATATTGACCTACATCACCACATCCATCAGTAAAAGCTCCGTCCTTCAGCCGAGAAAGCAAAGTCACTGTCAATCACAACGATGTCCAGCGTGGTGTGACCATGACGAGGGGATGTCCGTTAAATCAGGGCAGGCGAGAGAAACCATCCAGAGGAGGAAGTCAGTGTTTCTGATCCAAAACAAACCTGACAGTGATATTTTATTTATATGAGTGTGAGCTGAGATGAGAGACTGTTGTTGAAATATCGTGTCGTTTTCTGTCTGTTCAATGTCTAAAATAAATTACCCTCCTGTGATCGCATCAATTATGACTTCTGTCTTCCAGGAACAAAACCAACAGAGTCTAATGTTGTTTTCATTAAACAAAACCTCGACGGCAGGAAGTCGGATGGATGGATGTCGACTGTTGCCATGGTAATTAATTTCCAAATCCGTATGTGAAGGGAGAAGATGCTGTGTCAGCTGCACCGAAACAAAAAAGAGGCAAAAGACAGAAAAAAGCAGAAACGGAACTCAAAAAAAACAACGAACAAGTCTGGAGGCAGGACAGTCCCTGATGTCTCCGTCCTTCTTTGTTTCTCATCAGACGAATAATTAAAATATTAGTGAAGTATAAACCTGATTAATGAGCTCACCACGTTTGATCCAGTCAACTGTGACCGTGTTACTGTGTTACTGAAATACAGCTGGATTTATTCTGAGCATGTCTGAGATTCTGGTCCGTATCGGTCCATCAGTAACAAACAGTGAGAGCTGGAGGCTCTGGACTCGTGGGTCCACACTGATGGACTCCTTGTTTAGAGGCCCACGTGCGTGCCTGAATGCAGCCATTAATCATAAGCATTGGCAATCCAATCAATTATCCAGCAGGAAGAGGTGAAACAAAATCCATGACTCCTGCAGTCAATGAAGTCAATGAACTCTGACCTTTCCACCGACTCAGACCGCCCACGCTAATCAGACAGCTGCACCTGCATCGACACCCGGAGGCTCAGCAGCAGCAGCCGGAGCTGCACAGTCACGTAGTCCAAGTGTCCGATGGCCTCCCAGAGTCCCTCACAGATCAGAAACAGCAAAGAAAGAGTCAGAGCGATACAGAACAGAGGGAGGGAGGCTGAGCCTACACATCACTTATCTGCTGCTGATGTCCTGTTCACCTCGGCCAAGTAAATCTGTCAGACCTGAGCTTCTCAAGGTCCGGAAGGGAAACTCAATAAAAAAGGCAACCCACGCATCTCCCAGTTTCTGAGGCCAAAGTCAACAGGCGCTGAGCGCGACATTATTGAAGGAGCATAAACCAACAGTGTCACTCAGTGCCGTCAGGACTGCGGCCACTTCCTGTCGGCGCGGTGGAAAATCTCCTCCTATCAGGGCGGAAAATGGAGCTCGCAGAGTCAACATGCAGCCGGGTGGAGGGAGATATGTGGAGGGAGAAAGTGACTGCTGACGCCTTCAAGTTCACAAGCTGTCAACCAACTGAACCAAAGTTATTCTAAAAGCCAGAGCGCTCACATCCTCCAGCTTCATATTTAACCTGATGCATTAACATGCCACAGAGAGAGCAAGGCCTTTGTCTGACTCGTCTCTGTTGTCTCATGTTTGCAAATGAAGGAGAGCTTCAAACAGAATGAAGGAGCAGGAACACAGAAGCGTCCACACGAGGAGCCAGGCAGCACTAAATGGTTCGATGTCAATCAGTCTCCAGATCTTCAGAGGTGTTTGACAGCGATCTCCTCCACCACTGTCACCTTCAGTCATTACAGCCAACACGGCTGCAGACAGCTGACTGCAGGTGGAGTCACACCACTGGAGACATCTCCAAACACGCCTACTTTCACAGGAAGTCGGCACATCTCCATCCAAGATCTTGGAGACCAAGACAGATATTGTAAGCCAAACCATGATGTGTTCCGAACCCTAACCGAGTGGTTTTTGTGACTAAAGGCAGGAACACACCGGCCCAAACGTCAGACAGCTGAAACTCGGACGAGTTCGGGAACAAATCTGTTCGGTGTGTTCAGCTGTGTTGGAAGCTTCTGGAACCACGCGGATGGCGTCTGGTCAGATTTAACTTGCAAAGTCTGAGAGTGTTGGTGGTCTGAGGATTGGATGCCATCGGATACTCTGATTGGTTGTGTGCTAGCGAATCAGTGCGGGGGGTGGAAGTGACGATTTTCAGCACTCCGTTCCTGTTTTTTCAGGGTACCCAAGGACTCTTGAAAAAGTGGAACAAACAAAACAAAGAATAAATGGAGCATCTGTCGTCGGTTTGAAAGTTAGCATTGTTAGGCTAACAGCTGATGAGCGGAGAAAGGTGAGTCAGTGTCCTCTTGCCAGCGTCCTCTCACATCCGGGTTGCCATAGAAACGTATTACTGGCATGAGACTAGCGCCACCCGATGTTAAGGAGACTTACTGCATCCGCGCAAGCACAGAATGTACACGCTGCTGTGTAGCTGGCAGTGGTCGAGGCGGTGTGTTCCAATGCAACTTTTCTGCCGAACAGGTCAGACAAGAG
The DNA here is from genome assembly GCA_039737535.1 of Lagodon rhomboides. Classification (NCBI taxonomy): domain Eukaryota; kingdom Metazoa; phylum Chordata; class Actinopteri; order Spariformes; family Sparidae; genus Lagodon; species Lagodon rhomboides. Next base: position 20,665,727 of record CM077795.1, read on the forward strand.
GCAGCGGAGTGGTCGGATAAAGGCAGCTGGCCGTTGGTTTGAGTCTGGGAGGTGTGTGGGCCCCTTAAAACCTAAACCGAAGCAGAGTAACGTACATATAAAGTCACAATACGTAGAAACGTTTCTGTGGTTTAGCAGAAATGTGCTCTGTTTCCTCCTCCTGTCAAGTTTATAACTCCTACTTTTAGATTTGCTGCGTAAACGTGTGACCAGTTTAAAGTGACTGAGAGCAGCCTCTCTGATCATTAAGTAGTGTGTCTACAGATGCACCTTTTACATAACACGAACAATCCTTCATACAGCTCTGTTGTTCAAAGGTACAGTCGCTTTCCGCTGCCTGGAGTTGACAGAGGTACGTTTGGGCTCTGGGCCTGAAAATGACAACTGCATCTGTGAGAAAGTGAGAAAGAGCTCCACATGTGGGAATATCTTTTCAAAGACTTGTGTTCATCCAACTAATAAAGTTCAAGAGACTGCGAGGATTGTTTTCTTCTTTGAAATGCTTCTTCCATATTCAGCAAGTCATCAAAGAAACCAACAAGAGAGATGTAAAAATACAGAGGCTGATGTGGAGCGAGGCAGAAGAGAAAAGAATGTGCTGATTACTTGATCATTAATAACTTTATATCCCAAATAAGTGAAGCACAAAGCAACAAAGATGTGAATGATCAGATTAGTACAGTCAACAAAGGACGTCAAGTTCAGAATCAAATTAAAGTTTAATGGCCACAATCTTCATGTGTTAGTTCTGCTTTCTGTCTGCTGAGGAAATCTCCTGTTTTCTGAACAATGTGAGAACTTAGATGCTCTTTAGATCTTCTCCTCCCTCACTCAACCTTCCTTCTTCACATCTGCACTGAAGGATCCTCACAAACTGGACCGGCGCTGCTCGCTGCTGCTTCTTCTCACCGGTCCTCTCCTCCAGTAAAACCACCTGATCACATTAAACTGAGTCTCTGTGACTGGTGCTACACTCTGGATCTCATATTAAAAGCAGCTGTTTGCCAATAAAACTTATTTTCTGGTAAACTTTTTGGAGCAGACTTCCTGTGGGTCAGCAGGGCGGCTGCGTTTAGAACCGGGTCAGCGTCGACCCTCTCTGCTGGGCTCAGCTTCCACTCCTTATCTTGGTTGGACGGTTTGATCGATGAGTGGTGAATAAATTCATCTCTCTGCAGCTCTGACCTCGTTGCTTTCGTCTACACACACAATCAGGGAATAGTGGCCCGCAAATCAATTCATTCACCGGTTTAGCAAACGGGCCGGCACAGAGCGAGGCCCGACTGCAGCCGGAGCGGTGCAGAGGTACTGTCCCCAGGTAAGAGCAGGCAACAAGCCACCTGTGATGAACACTCACAGCCTCCTGTTCACTGTTATTCACCTTGAAAAGAGCGATCCACAGGCAGAGCGGCCCCGACACTCAGGGAATCAAGAAGGATGAAGCCCAGAGAGAAGCGAACGGGAGAACTCGTGAAGTCCGTCTGTGTTCTGGAATGTGTGATCGGCTGATTTCAGTACTTTTGTTCTGCATGATTATCATTATTCATGTTTACCTTAATACAATAATAATCCATTAATCCATTAACTGCTGCAGCGCCACAATATTCAGCTTCTTTCTTATTCCCATGTTGTACTTCGTTGTACTTTTACTCTTTTAATCTGACAGCTTCAGTTATAGTTACTGTGAACATGAAGGTTTCACACAGTGGATGATACAACACGCTTTTAAAACACGACACACTGTTCAATGTCTCACTAACAGAAGCTGCAACTGATGATCATCTTCATTATTGATTCATCTGTTGATTGTTTTCTTTGTTCTATAAAATGTCGACCAGTGTTTCGTCCTCGACACAAAGATCTCCAGTTTACTGTCACAGAGGAAATATCATATTTAACCAGCTGATTACTTGATTATCAAACTGGTTTCTGATTAATTTAATAGTTGACATTTAATCAATAAATCATTGCGAACAGCAGATTCTAGTTTCTGAATTAGTTTGTGAAGTTTTCTCGTTTACATTTACATTTATCAGACTCTTCTGTCCAAACTGACTGACAGTAATGCAGACCAGCACATCAGGAGCAGTTTGGGGTTCAGTAACTTGCCCAAGGACACTTCAACATGCAGACCAGGGGAATCAAACCAGCAACCTTCTGATAACAAGACACTGCCTGCACCCCTGAGCCACAGCTGCCCGGCCACAGCAGTGTCACAAAGAGTTTGGTTGTGTTTTAAGCAGCACTAATTGCACCACACACACACACACACACACACCTACACACACACACACACACACACCTCCACACACACACACACACACACACACACACCTCCACACACACACACACACACACACACACACACACCTCCTCCTCCTCCCGTGTCTTCAGGGCAGCTCTGTGCTGATAGCGGCTCACTCTCTGTGTGTCACGTTCCTCATTAATCAGTATTCCTCATTAGGCTGAGTTCATTTCCCAGGTGAAGCAGATAGCAGGCAGACAGCAGCAAGGTTAAGTGCTGCTGCCTCACTTTTTTTTTGGCTTATTTTGGCAAAAGTCATTACATGCAGCATATTTAATTCAGCGGAACTAAGGCTGCAGTTCAAATCACAATTAGCCATTGTCTCCCACTTTCTTCTTAATGAAAATCTTATCTCCACATTGTTTTATTGAGCCGAGCCAAAATAAATCTGGAGGCTGTGTCTCCGTCATGTGTAGCATCAGTTTTGACTCTTTTTATTGATCGAGTGTGATGTTGCTGAACTCGGCGCTACCTTTGCTTTGTCACGGTGACATTTGAATCACAGTCAGTGGAAGTGTGGGAATGAAAGGACAGCGACTGAATCATTGTTATGTATGAGGGTGAAAAGAAAGAGGGAAATGTGCAGAGAGCCACACATGTGCAGATTTTATCATGCGAGCAACAGAAACACTCTTTCAGTGCTCTCTCGGCGGTGTTATTGTGTCTGTCAGCTGATGTCCGACCTCCTGCAGAGGACATGGTACTCCAGCTTCCTGCCTGAGAGCTGTCGCTTCACACAGCAGCGTCCGTCAGCTGCTGCTGGAGGAGAAGCCGTCGCTTCATGTGGAGGGAAACACTGCAGACAGTTTCTCTCCTCTAATGAACAGATGATTATAACAGAATTATAAATGAATAGCAGCGCTGCAGTTATCTGTTGCCTCAGCCGGCCTGGTGCAGGCCACAAGATAACACATAGAGAATAATCTTTTTGGGAAATTACATTCGAGTCATGAGGTTAGCCGTTTCACTCTTGAGGTCGCAAGCATCAGCGGGTTCTTTAAAGTTTAAAAAAGTTGTAGTTTAAGGTCTTTGAAAGCAGTAAAACGCCTGAAATGATCACCATGTGCTGCAGGATTCACTGTAATGAGTGCACGGGAAGAGAAACTCTGGTCTGGATGGCCAGAGGGGTCCGATTCACTCAGATCTCCTCAGGCCTCCATGAAATATTCAACCACAACTATTTGTGTCACCTGTTTGGTCAAAGCTTCTCCTGTTGGTCAGACAGAGATCTGACAAAGGGGATGAAAAGTAACTAAGTATATTTACTCAAGTACTGTACATTATGTAATGGGGTGGGAGATGAAATGCAGATGTGGACAATTCTGAATCGAATCACAAGTGTCAAAATTGGATTTTCTAAAATGTAATTGATGATGTAATGTTGACGGAAGGCAGGACTCAGTGCAGCGCCCGGACCGTGGATGGCGTGCACATAACAAAGACACGAGATGGCTGAGCGTGAATCAGACCCTCTGCATTACAGCTAGCGTGTGGAGGCGCTTTGGCTTCTGTGAAGCTGAAGGGAAAAAGCACCTGGACAAGAGCCACACGATATGCAGGTTGAGACAAACTAAACTAAAATGTTTTGGAAACACGACAAACACCATTTTACATGTTTCCACTGGGAGGAGGAAGAAAAACACCCGGCTATAGTCGCTGCCAACCAGACGACCATCGAGCAAACTACAAACTCTGCTGTAACTTTTATTGCCAAGGACGCTGAGACAGGTAAGCTGTGCAGGTAACCAGATACCATGTTAATATGAAATATGCTTCTCCGTGATACTGAATGAACTCTGGATAAGAAACAACCAGAGACTGAAAACACTTCCTGTTTCTAAAGTTATGATATTTATTTCTGTTCATATTGAAACTACTATAGATTTAATTCCTCCTGTCTGCTCACTCTCACCTGTTCACCACAGTCCTCAGATCTCAGCTCTTTTCAGAGTCGGGCGCTCAACCACCTGCTTTTGCTTTAAACTCCAGTTCTGCATGAATCGTCCGGCCCTGATACTGAAGTCGTGTCACTGTTTGTGTTCACTGTCGCAGCCTGAAGCCTGGTGCTCTGCTTTAGTTTCTTATTTCTAAAGTTACTCACTTCTCAAGTCATTTTTTCAAGTGCTCTTGACCTCTGTGTCAAGCAGCTGTTGTGATGACGACGTTTATTAGAGTGCTTGTTTTAATGCAGAGTAACAGCAGCTCTGCCACCTCCACCTTCACCGTCTCCTCACATGAAGCTGAAAGCTAACTGTGGTGCAGACTGAAGGAAGGACGGAGGACAAACCTGACTCTGTGATGTTTTCATTAGAGTCAGGTAACCTGGTCACAGCCCCGTGGACGACCCCATGCCAACACTTTTCTGACATTTTGTAGATCAGACAGAAGAATCGACAATGATAATGATTGTTAGTCGCAGCAATAATCTGAAGTTTAGAGTTTAGAGAATATTATAGATCCCAGAGGAAACTGACAGGACGACTGATAGATAATCTGTCTGTAACTTCAGCACCACAGACAGCTCCATGGATTGATCAATACACAGCACAGTGAGACTGCTGATATGTCAGAGCCATGGTCAGATGAAGGATCAATAAGTCAGTCTAGACTAACATGTTCAACTTCTCTCTCTGCTGGAGGGCAGGACAGGAAGCTGAACAGTGGGGGGAGCATGTTGGTCACTCAACCCTCCTGATAATCTCCTAAAATCAACAATTTAGACAGGAAGTAAAAACTCTGCACCAGATTCTTCCTGTCGACTCAGTCACACTGTGCAGCTCGATCTTCAGCGATGGTTAATGAGGTCAATTAAAACCATGTTGAACAGTTTCATGTCAGTGTCAGGCAAGTGTCTGTTCCCTCCTGACACCTGTCCTGTCCTCAGGTACACCTGCAGTCAGCTCAGTGTGCTGTTAGCTGCTGTTTGTCTGACCCGGCTGAATGTTGTGCTGACCCTGTCAGGACGTGGACAGCGGACCTGGTTTCTACCTGGAGGATCTCAGACATTAGAATCACGGAGGATCCAGACAATCCACATTTTTATTCCAGTCAAGGAGCGACGCTTCACTGATTAGCCGCTGCAGACGGAGGAGCTAATCAGTGAAAACACTCTAAAATCTGAACACTTTTCAGCCATGTAAAAAAAACATGCTCCAGATAAACACCATGTGGACGTCATGTCATCTTATATTTGGAGTCTCTGGATCTTGTTTTGACGTATATTTATAGTTTCCTTATTGTTTTGCTTTAATACACACATGTTCTGTTACTGTGCATGGAGCTGGATGGTTCTGAGACATGATATTGGCACCAGAACTATATTTTTCCATTAATGATTTGGTCGAGTCGGTCTTGTTGCCTCACAGTGGTTTAAATTGAAAATGAGTTTTTCAGCGGTGCAGTAAAGCTTCATAATGTACCTTTCATCAAGCACACAGCAGAATATCTCTAATAAATGGGCACATCATTATTACACTAATTATATATGAGGTATATTTTTCAAGTGTTTCAGGATTTAAGAGGTATATTTAAACCCCCGCTGTGTTATCCACTCTGTGTGAGGAACGTCTCAGCTGTGAACAAATCTCACTTTAACTCCAAACCTATTGACAGTCAGCTGAACCACAGAGCTTCAGACAGGCAGCGAGCCGGACACACACACACACACACACACACACACACAGTCAATAAAACCACATGAAACCTGCGAGGCCAGAACCATCCCCGGACCAATCACACCCATGAACCCACTGACACACTTTCACCAGCACCGTCACATCACATGACGCAGCGATCACGCCTGCACACCATCCAATCCATCAGGATCTGATCCAGCTCCTCCAATCAGGTCCAAGAACATTTAGCTGCTTTAAATCACTGTGAACGTCTCTCATTAACACATTTATTGTCTTCAGTGAGTTGTGAATTCACGTCCTGCAGTGACACCATGATGGAGATGTTAAATAACGGCAGCACATTTTTATCAGCTTGTCAAAAATAAACACATGGAAGACCAATCGACGACACTGCGGCCACTAAACGCAGCCATAAAGTGACAGACCGAAGACTGGCCCATTAAAAAATAAGCACTGATGGAGGAAAAACTGGCCCATTAACTCGGAACAGACTGGCCCATTAAGTGCTAAGATAGAGTGACAAATTAAGACTTGCCCAATACGTAATTGAGACAGTACGAGTTAAGAGCGGCTCATTAAATATTAAGTGTGACTGACGAAAATTGGTCGAAAACATTTTAATGGAGAAAAAACAAAACGTTGGCCGATTAAATACTGACAGACAGAAATCTATTTTAAACTCAGAATGGTTTTAATTAAGAGATTCCAGTTTAAATCTGGAAAAACTGAAGAACCAGAGCTGGCATGAGTGTTTACAGTGGGACCAGGAACCTCCAGGAGGTTCTGCAGGTTCACTCACTGGGAACTGGACCCAGCAGAGGAACAGGAAGTCCTGCACAAAACAAAATATATATTTTTTACAATGAAAAAATCATCTGGTTCCTTTCTGACAGTCAGTGAAGAGTCTTTGGGAAACATTTTGAGAAGCTGTGATGAACATTTTCTACAATGTGTTGACATTTTGCAGACGAAACTATTAATCAGTTAATCGTGGCGATAATCGTCACTCGCAGCCCGACATCACAATGATCACTTTCAATCAATACCGAGTGAATCATTTGACCGAAACATTCTGCAGACAGCAGCCGGGACTGTTAAATGATTGAGTGTGTAGTCGCTCAGTCTGTGTGAGACAGACCAACTAAACACTGGAGCTTTAAATATTCAAACCTATGACTAAACACTGGCCCATTTAAAGGCTACAGCGGACCGACTGACTAAACACTGGCCCATCAAACAGTGAGGCAGACAGACGGACCCGACAGCACAGCATCTGTTCAGCATTTTCATCCTCGCTGAGGGGGAGGCGCTCGCCACTTGACCCTGGGAGTGCTGTCCCCATCAGCCCAACAGCTGAAGGAGCAGCGTGAAGCAGACGGCACGCTGGGTGCAAGATTTGGGATGTGGCGCCTCAATATCAGGCTCCACCTCGGGAAAAAAGAGGGAAAGCAAAACCTGAGTCCTGCTGCAGGACGCTGTGGTGAGAGGCGGTGTGTTATTTTATCACCGCTGCTGGTAAAAACAGTGATTTACAGGTTTAGACCAACTGCTCACCAACACTGCTTCAGTCTGGTGGAAGCATCGATGCTAACGTGAACTGCTGTGGCTCATATTCATGCCAGCGAGGCGAGTTATCACCTCTGATGTAGCTGTCATGATTAGAATGACACAAGCAGAACTGCTCCAGAGAGATGAAGAGGAGAAGAAAGAGGAGGCACAGAGTCACGGAGAGGAGAGATAAAGGGAAGGAAAAACAAAGAGGACGGAGACGAGCGAGAGATGAAGGCCTGTGAGTGAAGGAGATGAAGTGAGACGGACTCGGAGAAGTTTGACGTGACATCAGCCTACTTTAGATTTGGGAACCATTTCCATAACAGAGCTGGATTCAGCCGAACCAGACAGACTGCTTGTTATTTCACGCTCAGACTCTGGCTGCAGAAAGTGTGGAGAGCCGGGATGCTGGAGAAAACCTTGTGATTCTGTCGAGTCCTCTGAGCGATGCAGGGCTTTAAGGGCAACAGCAGGATGATGACTGGCGAGGGGAGAAGGTAATTTAGGTTCAGCCTTCAGGGAAGGAAATGCAAAGAGCGGGCTGGTTTGAGCAGCTCCACAGAGATCAATGCAGGGAGCTTACTGTAGAGGAACAGCTAAATAAACTGTCAGGACGGCGCCGTGTCCCTGAGGTGAGGCTGTAATCCATAATCTGACACCTCCTCACACAATGGACCTGTAGTGGACAAACACCCAGGAGTGTGTGTGTGTGTGTGTGTGTGTGTGTGTGTGTGTGTGTGTGTGTGTGTGTGTGTGTGTGTGTGTGTGTGTGTGTGTGTGTGCGTGTGTGTGTGTGTTCAGTGCTCACAGTGATGTGTAGAATGTTTCAGTTAAAGTGTTTTTCAGATTATTCCTGAACACCGCTCTGACGGCTGCTGCTGACTCTTCTGTTAACTTCTGTTCGACTCATTTTTTCATTAAAATTCTCTGATGTCAGTTTGTTATATGTGAATGTTTCATCGATTAAATCGAGAAAGTGACTGGCAGATTAATCAGCAGTGAGAGTAATTGAAAGCTGCAGCCTTGGTCCGGCCCGTCTCTGACAGCAGGCCTTTCAGAACCGCTCTGAACACGACTGCCTTCTTTCACTCCTCAAGCAGCCCTTGACCTTCAGGTTACACTGAGTCGGCCATGATGTGCTGCAACATATGAAATGTTTTCCTCGACTTTCCAGCACCTTTGACACTGAGGTCCTTCCCAAGTAACAATATGTTCCACCACATGCAGGCGAGGCCACACAGCGTGAGCTCGCTCGCTCTGTTTGACTGTTCTGGTGCAGAACCACATAGAACCCTTTCCACCAACAGCATGCTGGTTCAGCCCAGAACTGGTGGACAGTGACGGGGTGATGGTTTCAGAATAATGTTCAACTATACCAACTCACACATTCCTGCAAAATGGGAACTATATTGTCCATTCCTCACTGTGGTGAGACTTCTGTGATGATGCACCAACACACTGTAAACTGATGTCCTGGTTGTGAACGATGCTGGATTTAAAATCAGTTTCAAGTTGTGTTGTGAAAAAAGAAATACATGAGAAACATGTTTAAGACGCCAAGGACAGACAATGCATGAGCAACACTGAAGAGCCTGTTTACAAGGAAAGCAAGGGCAGGTGTGTATTTGTGCTCTGAGTCCAGGTGTGAAGGTCAGGGGTGTATTTGGGGTCAGGTGTGTATTTGGGGTCTGGGTCCATGGGTGAAGGTCAGGTGTGTATTTGGGGTCTGGGTCCATGGGTGAAGGTCAGGTGTGTATTTGGGGTCAGGTGTGTATGTGGGGTCTGGGTCCAGGTGTGAAGGTCTGGGGTGTATTTGGGGTCTGGGTCCAGGTGTGAAGGTCTGGGGTGTATTTGGGGTCAGGTGTGTATGTGGGGTCTGGGTCCAGGTGTGAAGGTCTGGGGTGTATTTGGGGTCTGGGTCCAGGTGTGTATTTGGGGTCTGGGTCCAGGTGTGTATTTGGGGTCTGGGTCCAGGTGTGAAGGTCTGGTGTGTATTTGGGGTCAGGCGTGTATTTGGGGTCTGGGTCCAGGTGTGAAGGTCAGGTGTGTATTTGGGGTCTGGGTCCAGGTGTGAAGGTCAGGTGTGTATTTGGGGTCAGGCGTGTATTTGGGGTCTGGGTCCAGGTGTGAAGGTCAGGTGTGTATTTGGGGTCAGGTGTGTATTTGGGGTCAGGTGTGTATTTGGGGTCAGGTGTGTATTTGGGGTCAGGTGTGTATTTGGGGTCTGGGTCCAGGTGTGTATTTGGGGTCTGGGTCCAGGTGTGAAGGTCAGGTGTGTATTTGGGGTCAGGGTCCAGGGGGTCCAGTGGACGTCAGTGTGTTCTGGCGGTCCTCTCTCTGAGAGTGTGCAGGTTCTGTACCAGTTGAAACAAACAGAGTTCTGTTTACCGGAGGCGGTGCTACAGACGGATGTATTTGTCACGTTATCGGTCCTCTGTGTCATTACATCTGCTTTGATTTGTCACTCTATTATCCAGCCAGGCAGCTCAGCTTCGGCACCCCGCGCCCTGTTTCCACAGATATTTTATCACAAAGTGGAGCTGAACACACACATTTGTCTTGGTCACATTTGCAGCAACATCAACTTATTATTGATGCAGTAACACACTCCACACTGACACCAGCCGTAAAGACGGAGACGACAGAACAATTGGCTGTTTTTCATTTTAACCTTCACAAATCTGCACGAGGAGAAAAAACACTGAGGAAATATTTGACTTCCACTCGTTCAGCCCGGGATCTGAAGCTAGGACGTACCTAATGTCATCCATTACACTCACAGAGAGAAACTTAAATTGGGCTGAAGAGAAACAGGAATATAAAGTAAAACAACGTCAGCACATCGTGTTCTTCTCTACAGCAAACTGTTTTCTATAAATACAGACAGCATCGGAGCAGAAAGAGACGGCGTGAGAAATTAATAAGGCAAAGTGTGAAACTGTAAATGTGTCTCTGAATGAACTGTTAGTGTAAAGTGTCAGCTATTAAACATGTGTTACTGCTGCGCGCGTGTGTGTGTGTGTGTGTGTATAACCACTATGGCGATGATCGAGGAAGTAAAAACGAGGTTAAACGTGACCAGCTGGAGTTTCTGTACTTAAGGTTTTATAGTTTTATTAATATTTTATAAAAGTGGCAGCAACATTTAAAGATGAGGTCATCAGTGGTGCAAAGGAAAGCTGGTAAAAACTGTCTGTAGAGCTGAAATTTAGGGATGAATCAGAAGGAGGAGGAGGGTGGCTGGTTTGATTTCCCTGGTCTGCATGTCGAAGTGCCCTTGGGCAAGACACTGAACCCCAAACTGGTCATGATGTGCTGGTCGACCCCTTGCATGGCAGCCACCACCATCAGCCATGAATGTATGTATGAATTACTGTAAATCGCTTTGGACAAAAGCGTCTGATAAATGCAGGAAGAAGAAGAAGAAGAAGAAGAAGAAGAAGAAGAAGAAGAAGAAGAAGAAGAAGAAGAAGAAGAAGAAGAAGAAGAAGAAGAAGAAGAAGAAGAAGAAGAAGAAGAAGAAGAAGAAGAAGAAGAAGAAGAAGAAGAAGAAGAAGAAGAAGAAGAAGAAGAAGAAGAAGAAGAAGAAGAAGAACTGAACTTTTAGTTTTTGAGTTTCCAAACTGACTGAATCATAAACGACTAACGCCGTCGAGGACGAGCCCCACAGAATATTTCTGTTTGAGTTGTCAACATGTAGCTCGACTCGCACAACTCTGAATGTTTCACACATTCATTATTTCTTCATGAGACGAAGATGGTCAATAAAACGTACCAATGTCCAGTGTTTAGCTCAGTCAGCACTTCTTTAAATTAATTCCACTGTAGACATTAAATAGTTGAAGATTGACAGATAAATAATATATAATATTAATAATAGTCATGTTTCCAGTCAACACTCTCTGTAGTTCAGCATCTAAATGACATGATCGATCTGTTTCTTTATTATTTTGTAACAGTACGCTGAATATTTCAGGTTTTGGATCGTTGGTTGAACAGAACAAACAGTTTAACGTCAGACGTCAGCTCAGGTTTCAGGAAACTGATTTATAAAACTCACATTCCCTCCAGACTCAGCGACGAGCTGTGCCATCAGTCACTCCTGTTAAAAAGTGAGCCTCAGTTCAGACAGAGCCAAAGTTCTGTCTCCTGATCCAACTTTGCTCTAACTGGACCCGTCTGCCTGGGTGTGAGTCCTGATGGGACACGGGCCTTTAATGACCTGAGGATATAGTCTCAGGATCTACGATTCGCTCCACTCGCTCTCAACGAGGAGGCGAGAGGAGACAGACACAAAGATAGTGACAATGTCCAATCTGTCCGGTCCATTACGGAGCGGCGCCGGGGAAAGTAACAGGACTGAATGACTCCTCAAATCTTTAGTCTCTGCTCAGAAAAGAAGAGTGAAAAGACTGGAGCAGTGGCTCGCAGCGCTCAGAGCAGAGTGTTTTATGAGGAGGCAACAGGCAGATTAGTGAAGAAAGGGCATCTGATTGGTTTTCTTCTGGTGCACTTAGGAGGCAGGCGAGCGAGTCGATGTGCCCTCAGAGCACATGATGTCAGCGATGGAGAGAGGAGCCGGTTAGGAGGGGGAGTAATGGAATAAACACTCTTTGAAATCCCATTTGGGGACATCTGGTGCCATCCCAGTGCCGAGAAGTGTTTCCACAGTCTGAGGGAAATTAATTAATTATTAACACTCGTCTTTTTGTGCTTTCTTTGTGCTTATTTGCAGAAAGCTGTTGTGTAATGATCCAGCTCCGACTGTTCATTACAGTTCAGACTGTGACCCAGCAGCTTCCAGACGCAGCGTTTAAAGATGCACTTTGTAGAGAGGAACAAATGTAAATGAGTAAAGGAGTCATAAATAAAATGATCTTGAGTAAACAGCACTAAAATGTGTTGTCCAAGTGAGACACCGACGTAAACATGCTGCTCATAAATCTGCCTCAGAAGAATACACAGCGGATTCATTATGCAGCGCTGTGTTGGCCGAGGATCGCTCACAGATCGCCAGCGACGCCGAGGCAGAACCGTCTTCTTCTAATGTGGGCGCTGAGCGGCGGTGAGGAACGGCATTGTAAAAAGGATTAATCCAACCGTCGAGCGTTTATCCATTTAGTTTGGTCTGTGTGGTCAGGTGAGAACGACGAGTCTTTAAATTCCTTAATTAGAAGAAAGCAGCAGCACTCCCTGCAGCGTGCGGGTTAATTATTCAGCCAGACAACATCTGTCAGTCACGACCGACGCTTCATCCAGCTTCTTCTTCTTCATGCATATGAATTAGAACCAACATCAAAGAGGAGAAATGTCAGCAAACAGCATAAAACTGCTTTTTTTATTATTTCCAGTGAGAAAAAACTTTCAGAGGAGAAAACAGAGAAAAAGTGCTGGCTGAGGCAAAACCGGCTCAGTCTCCAGGATTTAATGTGAGCAGCTGATGTTTCTGTAAACCACAGACTCATGTTCACCTCTGTACCAGACACAGCACCTTCACATTATCTGCTAATCAGACATCAGGTGGTGGCGTCGTTACAGCCAACCGGATGTTTCTAAGAACACCTGGGGACATTTCCATCCGTGATCCTGGTGACCAGAACAAATGTTTCAAGCTGAACCCGGATGTTTTCCTGACCTGACCAAGAGTCCACTCAGAATCTGAAGGCCAACATTTCTGTTCTCTGCTCGATGGATCCATCGTTGTTGACATCATTCCCACTCTGAGGTGTCTGAAGGACCTCCAGGTCCATAAATCCAGGCTCCTGATATTGTCATAGTCTGTGTTCAGCTCTGACTCTCAGTTTAAATTAGCAGCTGAGGGCTGGATCTATCACAGGAGCTTTAAATGCCTCGGCCCTGATGTGTGTTCTTGTGTTTCACGGTGCAGCTCCAGCAGCCGTGCCCTCTCGTGTACTTTACGCCTCCTCCTGATGATACCTGGCAGCTTGTTTGCATCTCTGCTGCCGATGATTTGATGCTGTTTTCATCCTGGGCGGCAGCTCGTAGATAAACTGGTACAGAGGTGCAGCAAACTGTAGAGACGAGGCTCATTGTGCCATTTATTAGATGTACAGAGCATCAGACGGCAGCGTGCAGCGGGATGACAAAGGTTCCTCTGCTGCTGGTCTGTCGTGCCGTGTTCCACTTAACTATTTATCATTCATCTTGTGTGTGTTCAGTTAGTGACATCTCCAGCTCACAGAGCAGAGACTCGATCTTTCAGTTTATCCCCTCACAATGCCGCCGGTCTGCAGCCGCTCAGTAAATATTTGTCTCCGTCGACAGAGATGAAGCAGGACTCTGACTGCACTCAGAGCAGCTGTCTGGGTTTGATGAGGATGCAATTAACTTTGGTTTTTATTTGAGTTCAGCAGAGAAATGGAATAGATGGTGTCACCGAGTCCTCATCCTGCCATATCAATCACATGCATGTTGGGCCGAGGGCTGTTCAGAGAGCCACTAAGAGCTTGTCAGTCGAGCAAAATTAAATTATGACCCCATTTCATTGCAGCAGTTGTTCTCGGTGCGTTCCGTTTCCCTCGCTCCTCTCCCCGAGACGAGTCTGAAGGATAATAAATCTCTCCATCTCACATCGTTTATGGACAGTCTCCTTGAACGTTCTCGGAATATGAGAGCAGATGTTAAAACATGACTTGCATTCATTTTGTCTTCTTATGTAATTACATTTATTTTGGCAGCGTGCCTTCGTTGTGCAACACATTTGTTTGCCTGTATTGTCGATATGTTGAACTTGTGTAGGATATGAAGCTAACTGCTGTTCAGCCCTCTGACCTTCACGTGATCATTAATGTCACCCGATGTTTGGTTTATGTAAAGAGCTGACGCACGACGAAGCCAAACACATCAGCAGATCAGATCTGAGGTCAGATGCTACGTTTCATTCAGAAGGTCTGGGGCACTAAGGTGAGGAAAGTGTCTTTGCTGAGACCGGAATATAAAGTTCCAACAGGTTAGCAAACAGAAGCCACAATTAATAATCGATTAGTTGAAAACTATTGAATCAATTGTCAGCTAATCTGATAATCAACTATTCATTTGTCACCTTTCAAGGGGAAAAAATAAATGTGAATATTTACTGGCTTTGACAGTAAACTGAAGATCTTTGGGTTGTGGACAATCACTGATGGACAGTTTTACAGTTTTCTGACATTAAGAGTCATCGTCAATTGAGAAAATCAATTAAATGAAAATAATGGTGAGTTGCAGCCATGATCTCGTCCGTCTCTATGACAGCAGGCCTGTTCATACATCCTGCAGGTGCAGAGCAACAACAGCATTCACCTGGAGACACACCTGCTCCAACATTCACTCCCAGTTCAGCTCCATCATCTCCAGAGGAAGCGTCTCTCTTCAGCTGCTCGATGCTACGTTCACCAGCTGAACACATCTGCCTGCTCAGGCCATCTGTGGGGCTCACCAGTACAAGTGACCTCTTTTATATGCATGTAGTCATGTGATCAACTGTAAATATACAGAGATTATCTCCATGCTGTGGCATGTGGCCATGGTCATGAAACCAGAGCTCCCTGCTGGAGGTTCAGCTCACAGACAGGCTGTCTGAATGCTGAGCTATGAGCCAAACAAATGAAATGCTTTAAGAAGATATTCCTGTGTGAAGAACAATCCCGAAGAGAGACTTTTCAATCCTTAATCCTCTTCTCAACCAAACCTTCCTACCTGCGAGCCTTTCACTGCGGCTGAGCACATAATTCATCAGTCTATTCTTAACCTCGGCGCCTCAGATAAGATTAGCCTCTGTGGCTGTGAATGAGAGATAAGTGGAGGCTAATTCCTGGCGTGTGGAGGGCAGAGTTCCTGCCCGGTCCCAGCGGGCTGACCTGCAGCGGGAGCTTCCTGCGCCGCTACGAGCTGCGACCGATCAGAGACGCCAGCTGATGACTCGGATACTTGGCAGACGATTTGTGCAGAATGGAGACGATGTGTGGAGGCATCTGTCGATGAAAGTACGTACTGATTCACTTTACATGAAGAGTGAAATCTTTGCATGATCACAGACGCGATAGCCCGACACGGTGCCGTCTTAATCCTGAGGTTTCTCCCGGCTCATTCGTATGCTACACAAACTTCCTTGAAGTCGACAACATGGGCGCCTGTCTTCAAACTGGCAAAGAGTACAATCCTGCAAATACGGGACACCTGCTGTGAGACGAGCAGCTGAGAGCCAGGAGGAGGTTTTTCATCTGATGGGAACGTGTGGCCGTCAGCGAGGAACCAGACCTCCACCGCTCCAAAAAACAGACAAACAAGGAGAGAGATATCTGTTTTCAAATCAAACACTTAACAGGCTGAAAGAGGAGGAGGATTAAAAAGCTTTCCAAGCAAACGATGACGAGGTGCAGCGACGGGCCCGTTTGTATTACTCAGGGCGGGCGAACCAAGCTGCCAAGAGACGAGTCCTTCTTTTCCCCGCTTCAAGTAAACACAGTTCTGAGGCACCAAACTATTTACTTTGAAAGTCTGTACAGTCAATTATGGTGGAGGGCAAGATAAAAGACAATGCTTCATTTCAAACACGGATCGAAGAAGGTTTCTGGCTGTCGATACTTTTCAACAGAGGGTTTATTTCACCCTGACAGACGCACGTGTCACCATCTTCTCCACTGTTGCTTCTCTTTGTGTGAAACTTTGTAAAACTGAGCCACACAGTCACCAACACAGCGACACCACCGTCGTCTGAACGCCAACAGTTTGACAGCAGCGTAACATGTCGTGAACAAACGAGCTGCTCCTGTAAAACTTCTCCAACACGAAGCAGAGTGTGTTCCTCACGCTGACACGGCCTCCGTTTCCTGTAAAATGCTCTTCTATGAAACCTGGATCACATGACGCCTGTACACTTCTGTCCACCGTGTAACATCTGACACAGGAAGACAAACAGCTGTGTGATGAACAGAGCTGCAGATGATGAACCGATCTCTCTGTTAATCAAAGCAGACGCCCTGCTCCAGCTTTAATCGTATTAATCAGAGGCCTATTAACAGCTGATGTGTTAACTGAATCACTTCTTTCAATCATTTTCTGACCCGCCAGCTGTTCTGCACATCAGAGTCAGGAAACGTGTTGCATCACAGAAGAAACCAGAAGTTCTGTTGGGAAACTTTTACCTGAGAAACACTTGAGAGTGAAAAGTAAATATCATGCTCAGTTTAAAGGAAAAGTTCAAGACTTTCATCCGATGCAACGTAACTAGTACCTAAAGTTCTCAAGTAAATAAGAGGGTAAAGTACAATATTTACCTTCCATATGTAGTGGAGGGGAAGTAGAAACACTGAAATACTCACGTACAAGTACCTCAACATCGTACTTAAGTACTTTAGTAAATACACTGACAGCAGTGGCGTGTGATGGAGCGTGTCCTCAGTCGATGGAATGATCTCTAGTCTGCTCAAGTCTCACCGTCACTGATGCATGTGACATACAAACAGCTGGTTCTGACTGCTGACGATCACATCTGGACCGGTGTGTTTTCAGAACGAAAGGCTCGAGGATGATCCGAGTTTCATTTTGAATTACAAAAACTAATTCTGTAGTTGATTTGTCTTGTGAGCTGTGTCACTGTGAACTGTCCATCCAACATGTAGCTGCAGGTTAAAGAGAAACATCTGTTTCCTGATCAGATCTTCTACCATCTGAAGTCTGAAGGTCCAGTGAGACGACTGGTTCCTCCCAGACTGCATCGCTCCGTCTCTATAAGAAGCCGAGCCGACCTGAATGTTTGTTTGGGTCTGTTGTTCCCGGACATGTTGAAAGCTTGACGTTACCTCAGGTGGAGACGAAGCAACATGTCCACACGACTGAGACGCCTGTGAGCAGCGGCGACTACAGAACTACAGAGTCTCACAGTGACACAGGAGAACAGTGGTGTTCTGTGGACCTGGAGGAGGTTCTGAAGGTCTCACACTCAAACTGAACAAACATTTACTTTGTCCTGCCTCAGCTAAAGGAGAGACGGTGACGATAACAAAGATCAAGATGATTGAAGTTTAATTGATAGTGTGATTATCTCCTACTTCAAACTAAATGTGTGAATGATGTTAACTTCTGTAATCAGTCTATAACATTCAGTCTGAGATTGATCAGATCCTCCAGCAGGAATCTGGATGATGAAGGGCTCTACTTATTATTCTATGTTACACTCAAAGTCCCGTCTATGTAGGTTAATTGCATATTAGACACACAGCAGACGACATACATGCTTCAAAAATGTCTTCCATCAGCAGCAGCTTAGCTTTTACACACATCACACACATACCATCACACACACACACACACACACACACACACACATCATACACATGCATCACACAAACCATCACACATCCCATCAGCAGCGAGCAGCGCAGTGACACGTCAGGAAGGTGTGAAGCCCGATGTAAACACCTGTGATATCAGTCAATCATAAAGTCAGCTGAGATATATTAAGATATGTGGATCCAGTCATCTGCTGCATTCACATATGGACCTGAGGCCACACATTCACACATTGGAGAAGGATGGATCAGAGAAGGATCAGAGGTCAAAGGTCAGAGCGGCTGTGCCATCACGTCTTCAACTGAGGAGGGTGGAGGGTGGAGGGTGGAGAGCAGCCGTCAGCAGAGGAGCTGATAAAGTGGAGAAAATGGCTCGTTGTACAGTTGAACGGTTGGAAAGTGGAGGATTTCAGCCTCTTTCAGCTGAAGATTGGAAGAGGATCCTCATGTTTCTGCTGGAGTGAGAAGTTCATTTCATGATTGATGAGCCGAGAAGGAGAAGAGTCGATGGGAAGCGGATTGATGACCAGGGCCGCGTCGGCAGAATGAAGAACATCGCCGGCGTGTAGGAAGCGGACCATGGCCCGGAGCGATGAGCGCTGTGGATCCGTTTGAAGTCACTGAGGTTCTGAATTTGATATCATTCAAGAAAGACAGCAGCCGGGGAGAGAGCTGGAGATCTGTGATGACTGAAGATGAGCAGGAGGAGATGAAGAGTTGCAACCCAATCGCCAGGATCAATGTTCAACCTCATTTCTTTATCGTCCAACACTGTTATTATGGTCCGGTTAGGTTCAGGCACTAAAAACACTTGGTTTGGGTTCGGAAGAGATCATGCTGGGCTTTAAACATCTGTCCTGGTCACCACAGACACAGCTGGAAACTGTCCTGAGGTCCAGTTAGAACCCGACTTCACATCAAATATATCCGTGTTCGTCGCCACAGAAACTTTGGGCTCGGTGCCGTGACCGCAGCAGACAGAAAACATGTGGATGACAGCTAATCAGACGTGTCTCTGCAAAGCTCTCCTGTGGTTGCAAAAGCTGTGAATCATCCTGACCTCCTTCTTTTACGTCCGTCACAGAGCGGACCGTTTGTTGTGTCCCTGCATCCTTTTTAATGAAAGATGCTGAGAAGCATTATTCTGCTGAATAACTAAACCAATTCAATCCATTAAGAAGAAATGTGAAACCTAATTATCCAGCCTGTGAGAACGAAACAAAATGTCTGTTCCAGGTTGCAATCCATCAATTTTCTGCTTAAATTAAAGAGGGGAGATTTACATTGTGCAAAAATTTACTTAAAACTTGAGAACTTGAAATAGCTTTCAAGACGGTTTTCTCCTGGAACAGCATTTTCATTCTCTTTCATGTGGAACAACCCTCCTCTGGGGTGGAAAATTGAAATTTTAACAGTGGCAAATCACAGTCTCTAGCATCCTATTCTTCCCTCCTTCGTCTCCTCGTCGGCTGCGAGACAGTGAATTGACAAAGCAGGAAGCAGAGCATAAATAACACGGCCAAACAAGCCGATTCTATAATGAAGAGACGCTGCAGAGCAGAGCTTTAACTGACGGTGAAATATAGAACATTATACAAATCCAGATATCAATACTGAGCCGCCGCCGCCGCCGCACACTTCCCGTGGGGTCTATATTCCTCGACAACTTATTTAACTTGACAAATATGAGCGTGCTGGTATTGACCCGGTTCTTCACACGGAAAAGCTCAACGTGAGTGAAATATGAAGTTACAGAGGCAGCCAGGACTGACACCTGGGCAGGAGACGGCCAATCACTGCTGACCTCTGAGCTCACAGCAGGTGTGTGTGTGTGTGTGTGTGTGTGTGTGTGTGTGTGTGTGTGTATGTGTGTGTGTGTGTGTGTGTGTGTGTGTGTGTATGTGTGTGTGTGTGTGTGTGTGTGTGTGTGTGTGTGTGTGTGTGTGTGTATGTGTATGTGTGTGTGTGTGTGTGTGTGTGTGTGTGTGCAGTGTTGGGAGTAATGTGTTACAAAAGTAATGTAATTACTGTAATGTATTGCTTTTTGCTGTAACGCGGTAATGTAAGGCATTACAAAAAAAAACTGGGTAATATTTTACTCGGTACAAAGGTCAGTAACGTGCATTACATTGGATTACAACCCGAAATTAAATTGTGTTTTGTTTTCATACTATGCCACCGCGAGATCAGCAGAAAATAAAAAATCCGCGCCAATAGCAGCCTAGAAATTTTTTTCCTTTCTGGTTGAAGATGGCTGAAGCAGAAGCAGGCACTACGTCCACTACGTCGGACAATAGTACTTTTTCAAGATGGGCATACTCCCATTATTTTGAGTTTGTTGGAGACAAAGATATGCGGAACATAACAGTTAAGTGCACTTTATGTGCGAAACCAAAAGCTCTATCAACCTCACGAAATAGCACAAGCAATTTGACCAAACATTTAGAGCGGTGCCATGGCAACATTAAATTACTAAAAAGAAAGCAGGTTGAGGACGCAAAAGGAGACAAAACAAAGCAGCAAAAGCTATCATTCTCCCGTTCCGTTATGGCATATGAACCACAAGAAGTACGGAGACTTGTGGCAGAGTATGTGGTTGAAGACATGCAGCCGCTGTCAACAGTGGAGTCTTTGACCTTTTGTCGGTGTCAACAAAATTCTGGCTATGATTGTTCCTTGTATTATGTTATGAGCCATCACTGTGCCTATTACATTCTACTGTTGTTAGCCTTAAGCCTAGCTCAGCCCTGCACTGCATGTGTAACAAGCTGCATGGAGCATAATAAGCTACATTTACTATGTATATATTTGGTGAAAGTAACTTAAAAGTAATGCAGTAGTAGTGTAATGCTTTACAATTCAGAGACAGTAATATTGTAGTGTAACACATTACTTTGAAATGACAGTAACAAGTAATACATAATGTATTACGTTTTTGAAGTAACTTGCCCAACACTGTGTGTGTGTGTGTGTCTGCAGTCAGGCTTAAAGGACAGATGGTTTGTGTGGAGTCAGAAGGTTAATAAGTCCGTTCAGTCACGACACTTTAAATCAGATCAGCTGTGCCAAATGTGCCAACAGCAAAATAAATGTAAGTTTAAGTTCTGTACTGTAGTCAACTGGACCTGGTTCAGTTTGTTGAAGACGTTTCACCTCTCATCCATGTGAGAGTCCTTACACACACTAAAAACAGCATTATGATACAGATGTTATATTAATTAAATATTGTATTTAATTGTATTATATTATCATTATTATTTTATATAATATTATTGTTGAAGTTCAAGATTCAAGACTTCATTGTCACAAAACAAGGAAATCTCCCTGAGCTGCAATTTAACGGAATAAAATAGTTACTGAAGAGATTTAACAGATAATAATCATTTTATTGCCTTTTTCATTCTTAACAGGTTTATCACAGAGGTTGTTTTAAAGTCCAATAAATGCAGGAGGTTGATGAAGATGATTTCTACCGTAGCCCACTGACTCTAAAGGGTCGGAGCATTTTCTTTTATAAGTAACAAATTAAAATAATTATCTGAAAGGAGAGGCTGTATTTCAGACCCAGATGTGCAGCTCCAGTAAGTATTCGAGCTTCATGTACAGTAATAAGAAGCAGCGACCCGGTCCATCGGTGCTGCTCACTGATGTGTTTCTAACAGTCTTCAGGAGGCTGCAGCTCTGTGGCACATATGGAGACATGAGCGCTGGATATACGGTCCACATTTGTGAGCAGAATCAATTCATTGTTAGTTTTGCTCTGTTGACAATGAGAAAAGTTTAGAATAACAGCGGCGTGTTTCTGTTTCCTGCATAAATCCATAAATCAGAGGAACCCTACAGAACATTAGCGACGCAGCAGCTGCTGAGCCCACACGGAACAGATGTAACCGACTCGTCATGTCGGCGGAGCCTGGCGTCGGAACGAGCTCTGCTGAGACTCTGGAGGACATCACAATGAGAGGAGGCTTCTCCATCCTGAGCGAGTCCACACGAGCAGCAGAACGAGCCGTTTCATCTGAGCGATCATTCAGTTCAGGCCTGAAACATGATGCATGATGGGAAACAACACATTTCACCAAAACACTCCACCTGTCTCTGAGTGAATGTACATACAGTATCTGTCCTCGGCTTTCTACACCACAGTGCAGCCGCAGGATTGTATTTAACAATCTGAAGTGATCCTGGAGGTTTCATTGTGACGACGACTGTGTAAGAGTCCTCGTGCAATCAAGAAAATCCATCTTAACTCTTGTTCTTGATGGAGATATTTACTGTGAAGTGTGTTATTAAATGGAACTGCATCAGAGAATCAATTGAAATCACAGCAGTCTGTGATGATACAGTGTGACGCAGGTCCATTTCTCTAAATTACTGCATTAACTGTAACGTGGAGGGTTTTCACAGCAACCTGTCTGATGATATATAATGATGCTGTGCGATCTGAAATAAACGGATCTCTCTGTGAGCCATGCAACTGCTTTATGTTGTTATTAAACTGAACACAAGACGGGATGAAACGACAGCTGATCAATGACAACGTGGTTACAGCCTCTCGGTGTGGATTCACAGAGCGACATGTTCGATCAGCGACCCCGAGGCGACGACATCGTCAGAAACACACGGAGGAACCTGATTGAATCACCTCTCACAGGTGAGGACGGAGTTTCTCTTCTGTCATCCATCGTTCAGACTGTGAAGAGCCTCTCACCTCTTCAGTTTGTACTCAAGTGCTAGATTATGATTTAAACATTTGAATAAAACTTCAAAAAGAAAATTCAACAAGAATAATTCAGACCCTCGACTCTCTACATGAGAAATGTGCTCAGACAAGGTCTCCCAAAATGATATGAAATATAATAAATATCTGAAAAAACACGACTATTTCAGAAATAAAATGAGACACTGGATGTCTGGATTTGGGATATTTGGGGTTATCAATATCAGATTGAGTGAAGAACGATGTCTGTAGTACGAGACACCTCGGGCCTGTCGATGGAAATCTTTTGAATCCTGCTTTAAATTTGATTTGACATGTTTGAAAAGAAGCTTTAAGTTTTATCACTGCAGCTGTTTCAATCTGAGAGTTTTACCGCTGACGCTGTTTGTCCGTTCAACATCAGTAAACAATTGAAAAATGCTGAAAATATGAAAATGAGGTTAGATATTTTAAGCTAAAGTAAGATCTAATCCTCCAGCACGTAAAACCGAACTGCAACCTTTTTGACAGTAACAGTCAGAAAGTCTTAATATGTCAAAGATAAATGTCTCAATAAATTAATTAAATGCACTAATGTAAGATTTAAATGTACAAATGTACTTTATTAATGTATTCATTTTTAAATGTTTGCATTGCATTTACTAGACACCAAGAGGAAATAATACAGAAATACAGAAGTAAATAAGCAAATAAATAAAGGAATTTAAAAATGACTTAATAAATTAAATGAGAGGAAACATATGGGGGAATTAGTACAAAGTTAAATACATCAGCACATTAAAACACAAATATATCTAATATTAATTACATCTAGTATAATTAACTGTTAAAGTATTTTTGGTGCATTTAAAGTCATATTAATTTATTTGTTGACCTATTTATTTATTCATCTATCAGTCTATTTATTTTTGATTTGGGCAGTTTCAGTGCTGATTAGCTACGAGCTAAATTAGCTCTGTAGATCTTTATCATGTTGCAACGGTTACCGGTTCAATTCCAAACCGCTCTCTCTCCGTCTCCTGCTGTTCCTGTCTCACTGTCAAAATAAAGCCAAACTATAATAAAATAAATCAACACAGATGAAACCAACACATCTGTTCACATCTGTTGATTCCATCTCTCGGCCTTCTCGGCTGCGTCGTCCTTCTTCAAGCAGCCTGATTAACAGGACGTGTTTGACCAACAATCAGCTGCTGCAGTCGACACAACCACTTCCTCTAACGAGCTCATTGATTAAGCAAATTAAAGCATTCGTCATAAAATGTCTCAATGTCACACACAACACATGAGCAAACTTCACATGTAGCTCAGATACTGAAGCGTGATGACGCGATGTGTGAATAAATGAGGAGGTCTCATCAGTTCAGTCTGAAGGAGTCTGTGCTGCGATCGTACCGCCGCTCTCTCATGTTTTATTTTACAGCTACTGTGTTCACAAGAACGTGTCAACATGAAGACACTGTGAAGACAACGTCGTCCCCGCCGCCGCCTCTCACAGCAGAGGGACATTAAACATGGATCATGTCCTCAAAGTAGGCCACTGCAGCTCCACACACCTCCACACAGTCGCTGAGCTCAGAGCTGCTGCCTCGCCGCTGCTTTGATGGAAATCCAGCACGCTGTTCCATTTAGTCACATTTTAAACTTTAAACCGTCTAAATGAGCCCGTACTCCGGCCACGCGCTCTTATTTGTTGGATGTCAGGAGGTAGAAAGAAGAACACTTCAAATCTTTTGTAAATCCTCACATGCTCTGTATTAACGGAGCAACACAAGCAACACTCAGGTAGCTACTGACCTGACACCTGCTCAGGTTGAAATAAGAAGACAAACACTGGCGGCAGCAGCAGAACACATCAACTGTACAGGACTGACATCAACTCCTGAAGGAACTCGATAAAACAAATTATATAACCTTCATTTTTCCTGAGTGGCGACATTGAAGGATCACCTTCCCAACTGAGGTCGTCTGTGAAACGAGGAGGAAAAGTCGAAGAAGACGAAGACAAAGACGAAGACGAAGAAGAAGCAGCCACAACAACTGGCAGACTGGATCACACACTGTCTGATTTCCATGTGGTTTTCTGTAATGTGACATGTTTTGTGCTCTCTTAACCTGCAGACCTCAACATCCCCAGACTCCATTAACAAATGTGGTGATTTTAAGAGTTGTTGAGTTAAAACAAACTTTATAACGTAGTGAAACTGTGTCTCTGACAGATTCTAACTCGTTGTGTCCTTGTTGTAAATTCAGCATTAAATCAGAAGCTGAAGTTGTTTGTCTCCTTGTACAAAGTGTCAGTTTGTGGCAGCATGTCTGTACCAGCCTGTCTGCTTCTGTGTCTAAAGTGCTAAAGTCTTACCTGCCAACATTGATCAGCTGTTTGAACTCACTGTTTACACTGATGTCACCATTTACACTCCATTTATGAAAGAAGAAACATGTTATTGGTTTAAACATGTCACATTTTACAAAGACACTAAACAGTAACAATATAGGCTCCTTCTTTGTCCCCGTGGAGAAAGTCCCCAGACTCCCTTAACAAATGTGTCAGTTTAGTGAGTTGTTGAGTTGGAGACACTTTATAAACTCTGTGAAACTCTGTCTCTGACTCATTCTGCATTATTTGGACCTTCTTGTAAATTCGGCAGATGTTCTACATGAACTTCTTTCTGTCTTTGAGTAGAAACATGGAGTCTGTTTGTCCCAGAGATGGATGGGTTTAATTCATAGAAAGTAGGAAGTGACATCAGATCAAAGCCAGTCACTCAGACACTGGTTAATGTCAGCTGTGAACTGACTCTTTGACTCTTACATATTGGATGTTGATGTGTTTGACAGTTAAAGACACCCCTTCAAGCTATCAGTCCTGTTAATGTTGTAAAAGAGATGCAAATCCTGCCGCACTGTGCCGACATGCCGAGTACAACCAAGTCAATCCGAGCCAGCAAATGTCTGGAAAAGCCCGTCTGTATGAGACCTGAAACATTAATAACCAGCCCGGCTGAATATCCCAGCGTACTACAGGCTTAATGTTGGGGGCACAGAGTCAGCGGCGGCAGATTATGTCTGTATTTGAGTTAAGTGCCGCTTCATCGACCCCTGAACCTGTCTGCTCATGTTTTGTCCAAATGGCGGTCGACAGACTGCACACAGGAAGCTGTAGAAGTGAGCGACAAACACACCTCTAAAAATACACCGACTGGGACGGAGCTCAACATCACACACACACTTTAAAGGCCGCTGCAACAGTCGCATACTTTCAAACAGTCCCGCTTGTCCCAGATAATGTATTCCACCAAAGCAGAGCAGTCCGGCTCATCAGTTCAGGCGTAACTTTAATGTATAATCCCAGTTTCTTGATTTTCTCTTCCCCCCTCACAGTTCAGACGGGAGCCGGAGTCTCCGAATCCCAACCCAGCTTCAAAGCAGCGAGCAGCCTGGCCTCCAGAGATAGGTTACTGTTTCACATCGCATTGGTTACTATGTCACACTCCCCGCGGCAAGCCTGCAAACGTGCTTCCGCTGTGGCTGTTTAACCGCGTAAATCATATTCCACTCTGGGGCGTTTTGACATTTCAGTAATTAACCAATTTCCCTTTTCTATTTGCAGCCCACCGTACAATCACAATCATATTACACCGCTTTCAGTTACGGCACACTGCACCGACACCCAGTCAGACGCCCGGGAGGATTTCTTTTTTCCCGGGACTGAGGATTACTTCATACCTGTGGAGTCACGTGAGCAGAAAAGCCTCTGAGGGGGGAAACTGCAGCAAACAGTCCAACTCAAATTAAAAATGTTCCTAAACATGCAGCAACTGATGCAACTCCCTCGAATGCTCAGGATTATCTCTGAATGTCGGTTCTGAGTAGAGACCTCACCCACAGCATGTTAATGTGGGTTTAGTTTTGCCACAGATGTCTGCTGCTGTTTCATACCACTCATGACCCATAAAGGCTGCGAGCCCAGCCATCGTCTCATTGACTTCTAATGCATTATGTAGAAATGACACAATGCTAATCTCTTCATGCAGGGAACTATCCAGGAGCAGATCATCAATCAGATGCATTCCCACCAACAGAGGGCGCTCTGGGAGACGTGCACGGTGACGCAGCTCCGCGTTGTTTCAGCAAAATTACTTTATTATGATTCAGTACTTTCTCAGAGTGTCACTGCAGTATTTTTAAGTTCATAATTGAAAACGACAGAAGCTGGAAACTCTTCCAGCGACCTGCCAGTCAGCAGAGTAACTGTCTGTTTCAGATGAGCAGAGTCATCCTGAGGGAGGGAAGTCATTAAAACACAGCAGCTCTGTGGCATCACTGCTTATCAAACAAAGACATGATATTTATATTATAGCTTATATATTTATACTTTATAATAAACACCGGCAAGTCACAACATTAAACCCACTGACGGGTGGAGTGAATCACATTGATGACTTATTTACGATGCAATGTTCCTCTGGGTTTATTCACCTGGATGCCTCTTAAACCATGCTGCTCAGATACAACCCACCCAGGAACCGCCACAGACCGAGGCCGGTTCTGATCGCCTCTCAGCAAATGTTGAGTAACAGTTCAAAGTAAGCCTGCATGATTAATCGTATTTTCATCGTCATCGCGATGTGAATCAACCCATCACAAAAGCTGGTCTGAAGTGCGATAAGTTTTGTTTACATCCGCCATGCTTTCACACTCAGCGTGCTGACATTTGGCCGATCAGATGCGGCCCTGGACACATGGGCAATGCATGCACACCGTTTAGCCAATCAGATGACGCCCAGCTCTGCTCACGTTCCTGCGTGAGAATTAGTAGCCAGAGTAAACAGGATGGCGAGGCAGGAGAGCAGAGCGGTGAAACTGCCGACGAAACGCTTGTGGCAAAAAGAAATATCAGCTCCGTGATTTGGAGATACTTTGGATTCAAGCCAGAAGACAATTTACAGACCCAGGTACTGTGCAGGACCTGCAGAACAGTTGTAGCAACAACCAGAGGTAACACCACCAACCTCCATCACCACCTGCTGCACCACCATAAAGAGCTGCACGAACAATTTAAGGCCAGTCAGTCGAGAGCGCAAACGTCGAGCAGCAGTCAAGTAACGCAACCATCACTGCAGCAACAGTAACATGTGTTAATTAATGTTATCAGGGTTTTGTTCAATAAAAGCATCTTCTATTTTTTTATTTAATTGTCATCAGCTATTAAGTGTTTAAGAGTACCTCAAAGCAGGGAATCTATTAATGCAGAAAAATCTGAAAGACACAGGAACTGTATGCAAACTTAAATATTTTCTTATTTATCGCAAGTCATATCGTCATCGCAATACTGAAGGGTGTCATCGCACATTTTACTCATATCATGCAGGCCTAGTTCAATGTTTCTGGATTACAACTGGACATTTCTTTAGCTTCAGTGCTCCTCTCCTCTCTTGTGACACTGCTGTGTTTCTGGTCTGGTTCGGTGAAGGATCAAGAGAACATGTTCTGATCACCACAGTCCGTCAGCATGAATCCACCTGGTTTTAACGAGATGTTGGGACATGTTCCAGCTGTGTCTGTGGTGACGGAGCCAGGTATCATAAAACAGGATGTTTTCTGACCCTAACCAAGTGTTTTTTGTGACTAAACCTCACTGGACGGTGAGCCCAGCGCTGTCACAACACACACATCTAAAGCTTTAACATAAAGAAGCGTGAAGTTGCAGCGTGTCTGTGCTTTGCAGAAATGTTCATGGCCAACATTTATTCTGGCGGCTGAGTCGACATATCTGCCTCCTGTTTCACATTTTAATAAATGAGAAGCAAATGTATTAAAAAGTTGTCCATTTATCAATATTTGCAGTGGATTACAACCAGATTACAACTCTCCAAGGACTCATCTGCAGAGAGGACAGCGACTGACAATTATTTCCTTTATCTGCTGATTATTTCCACAATTATTTTACACACAACATTTAGTCCAGCAGGAGATATTCATTTCCTTTCTGTCCGAACAACAGTCAGAAACCCAAAGACTCTTCAACTAATGTCAGAAACACAGCAGATGCTCACTTTAAGGAGCTGGAACCAGACGATGATGACAGATCTGCTTGAAAAACCACTGAAATCAATTCATGGACTGAACTTGTTGCAGCTCTTTCTAACAATGTGCCACATACAGTCCCGTCCAGAACCATCTGAACAGCGAGGCCGGTTCCTTTATTGTGTCTGCACACTGAAACATTTGGGTTTGACATCAGAAGATGAAGAGACAACAGATCAGGATGTCTAGATCTGATACGAAACTTAGAAGATAGCATCGTCTGTAACAGATGAGCTAAAGTACAGGAACAGAGAGACTAAAAATAGATCAGAGTGAGTAATAATAATATTTAGTTGCAGATATCTGCATCCAGCCTGCGACCCGCTGACATCACCAGACCTTGGCATTCTTCTTGTGCGATGCTTCTCCAGACTTTCACCTCAGACTCTCTGCTGATGTTTGTTTTGGGGGGTTTCTCCCTTCAGTCTCATCTTCAGCAGGTGAAAAACTCAACATGTTCATCAGTCTGGAGACTCACTTCAGTCTCAAACCTTCCCCGTCTCTCCTCTGATGGTCTGATGGTTGTTCTGTGTTCTGGGTTGTCGTCTTGCTGCATGATGACGGGCCTCGTGGTCAGTTTGGTTCCATCTTTCTTTAAACTGGCAGAGAAGATGTTTCTGTAGAGTTTATTTAGCTGCTACCATCCTGTGTGACATCATGAGTGAAGATCAGTGAACCCGTCCCAGAAGAAGCTGTGACATCACCTCCACCGTGTTTCACAGATGAGCTTGATCCAGCGTACAGCCAGATTAAAGGAGTGGACCTCGCTGTTCAGATGGTTCTGGAGGGGCTGTGGTATTAAAACTCACCTCTATGATAAAGTAAATATTGATCAGTTTCTTCAGGGTCTGTTAATAGCTGTGGACCGCGAGTGAACATCAGCGCAACACTTTTTGTTCCAGGAAACAAAGCATGTGAAGAATCACACATAACTCCCCGCTGATACATCAGAACAATCTTAACAAAACAGACTCCGGTGCCAGCCGGGTCCAGATGACATTTTCATGGTTTATTCTCGTCCTCATTTTCCTCCCACATACAAAATTAAATTGCCTTTGGAAAGAACAGAGAATAAATGTTTTTAAGTAGGAGAAGCAGCTGAGCTGAAAGTACAAGTCCTTCAAAACAAAAAGCTCAAAACCCAAAAACAATTGAAGAAAAAGAATAAGCTGATTTGTCTCAAGATTATGAGTGACTTGGGAGATTTGCATTAGTTAGGATTGTCATGCTGCAAACAGCTGACCTTAATACCCAAATCACTGAGAGGGCAGGCGGCCGGCGTGATGCCGCCGACTTCATACATTTATTTTGGCATCTGGCCAACATGATCCAGATTAATGTACGTGGAGAGCAGCAGCCACATACACCAGAACCAGCCTGACATCCAGAATCTGCACATAACGCAGCGTGAGTGCAGCGGAGACAGCCGAGACACATTTTAAATGATGAGTGTCAGCACTAAACACAGCTCAAAGTAAAGTGTGAGAGCGTGTTGTCACGGGGCTTAGTCCTGCTGTCAGCGTCGAGCCCAGCGCTTCTTAAAAACGCTTCTGTTACATGATTTATGGCCCCAACCTCTCCACAAAGAGAAAGGATCAAGTATTTCCAAAGGTTTCACGCAGCCCAGACTCAGTAAGTAATCAGTCAGAGTTTGAATTGCATTGTGGGTAATGAAGGCGGCAGAAGAACACAGTGGGAAGAAAATACAGATGTTTTTGCTGCATCGATTTTAGAATTTCTTAAATCTTTCTGACGATGTTAATAACTCTTAGACACCTACACCTCACAACATTAGTGAAAAGCTGCTTCATCATAACAACAGTTTGTGTTTCTGCAGTCTGCTGGTTTCTCTTTTTGAATGACGAGCACAGACCATCACCACCTGGTGGTAGGGAGGGGAATGTCCTCTCTCACAGGTGCAAAACGTAGCAACAAGCTAGCTGGACGTCTGCTGTCGTCTCTGCGATGTGATCAAGTGCAGCCAAGACACAGTCACTGTGAGGCAACACAGGTCACATTAGTCTGTAATAACCCACACAGCACTGCTCATTACAGCAACACAAACAGCACATTCTCATGATAGCTGCTATAGTGTTACGGCTCAGATCCGTGTTCGGTCCGTCACGGCAGCAGAGCTGATCGGTTTCACTTTAGTCTGAGTGTTTACTTCCACTGGCTGCGTATCTGATTCATCGCAGCTCCAACAGTCAGATACAAGGCTTTTATTTCTGCCGGATGTCGGAGCACGACGCAGCAGTTCAGCAGAATTCAGCACAGAGCAGACAGGAAGTCACACACCAAAACAACAACATAACATCCAGTTAATTTCAGAATAAAACACTCCGTGTTGACCCAACAAAACAAATCTCTAAAAACAGACAGATACAAGCTCTTCTACTAATCCTTCGGCTGGGAACACTTATTATTATTGTGTTGATAACACATCTCTTTAACTGCAGTCGTGCATGATTATGTGATTATCTTCTCACAACTCCAGCTGTCATCCGAAAGCGCTGCGCCGTGACGGACTCATCACGCAGCAACATGCATCCAGTGGAACCTCAGAGCTATGAAACACGTGAACAAGTCAAGTGCACAGCAACGTAAAATAAACTACTGGTAGAGTTGAAATGTAAAAAGAAAGTTTGCAAAGAGTCGTCAGGCTGATACCTGCAGAGAGAATCGTGTCCTGATGCTGATGTCAGCTCGTTTCAGTGCGGCTCTACTACAGTTTTAAATGTTTCGTACACGAGGACGTGCACGTCACATGACTTCTGCCACTTCCATGCTGTCCCCGGATTGATGGCAGCATTTATGTCACGCTTTGATCCATTTACAAATGACCTCATGCTCCGGCGGCGGCGAGCGACCGTGCAAAGGTGGCGACCTGCCGCGTGGAGCAGTTTGGAGTTCAGAGTCTTTGCCGAAGGACACTTTGACATGTGGACGGGAGGAGCTGCCAACCCTGTGGTCACTGGATGTTCTGCCCAACCTGCTGAGCCACAGCTGCCCCACACACACACACACACACACACACACACACACGCACACACACACACACACACACTGGAAATATACCAAACTGCCAGGAAAGGATTTCCTTTTTAAAATAATCTAAAATGTTTTATGAAGAAGGAAATAAACCAGGGCTGCAATTTCATTATCAGTTAATGTGCCAATTATTGTCTCTGTCAATCAATCAATAATTTGGTCAATAAAATGTCCATTTAAACGGAACTTTATCTTAAAGAAAAAAGCTAAATGATTCATCATCAGTTAATCAGTTTAACCCCCTTTCTTTCTTTCTTTCTTTCTTTCTTTCTTTCTTTCTTTCTTTCTTTCTTTCTTTCTTTCTTTCTTTCTTTCTTTCTTTCTTTCTTTCTTTCTTTCTTTCTTTCTTTCTAGTTGTTCCCTGTCAGACTCTTTTGGTCTCTGTGCTCAGACTGGTTAGGACACATACCGTATTTACCAATTAATAGCCCAGGCGTTTAAAAGAACCAGGCGGCTATTCGCTGCAGGCCTTTATTTATTTCTACACAGACCTGCACCAGGCCATTATTGTGATGACAGTTGTATTTCACAACTCCAAGCTTAAACGTAGCGTCATACTTTTTATTTTTCTTCCTTCTTACGTTATCATTTATGTCCATTTGCATGTCTATCTCTCCGTGTTGACCTGTCCTCCAGTGTGTGATGGTGGGGCGTTAAACTCGCGCGCTGCGAGTCGTTCTCTCTGACACTTCCGTTTTTTGTCAAAATAAGAGTTAGTCGGTCATCTAAGATTACGGTACACCCTTTTCTAACGTTAGCTACTTCTCTTATTTTGACAGAAAACGGAAGTGCCAACTGTTTACTTCTGCAAAAATAATGCAGATAATCGCCCCGGCGGTTATTCTGGTGGGCGTTTAATACGCAAAAAGGGTGCTGACCCCAGGCGTTTAAAAGAACCAGGCGGCTATTTGCGGCCCGGCGATTAATTGGTGAAATACGGTAGTTAGTTTGAGGAAAACCTCCTGTTTTGTCTTAAACACCTGGTTCTGTCTCCACAATCACAGCTGGAACATGTTCCGACATCATTAAAGATATCCAGTGGTGTCACGCTTACAATTGTTGAAACAGCCGTCTCACCTTTGTCAACACGTTACTCTGGCGACTTGGTTTTCATCAACAGTTTAATAAAGACACTGAACCCGACCTGCCGGCACCAAACAGCAGCCACACAGTTAATATCCAGCACATCAGGAGATAAATGTTTCTCTGAGGAGTCGTGTCGACGTGTGAAAAGCAGTTCAGCAGCAGATTCACCACAACGACACAACCAGGTGATAATATATCAGACAAGGTGTTTCCAGCTTGTTCTGCTGCCCCCTCGTGACCAAAATCTAATCTGTCATCATTATAACAGCCCCAAATGATCCTTTCTCTTGTCTTTGAGTCAGAGAAGAGAAGCAATAATTTCTGAGCAGATTTAAACGACAAACGGAGATGGATTGACTTCCTGTTCGGGCGTTTTGGCAGCAGACTTCAGGCCCCACAGAGCAGATGAGTTTTAGAGTCGTTCTGTTGCCAGGAGTATTCACAGAGGCGGCTGGGAAACGGATTCCTCTCAGTTTTAAATGGAAAACACTCCTCCTGGAGTTATTTTACAGTTTCTGCTATTAAAAAAGAAGCTTTGTGCTTTTGAGGAAAGGAGCGCGTCGTGGCCAGGCTTTGTGCCAAAGTTAATGATGTTTCTGAGGAGGGTTAACTGGAGCAGCACGGAGGAGAGAAACACTATCATCCCACCTCGGCGCTGCATCGTCAGGAGAGAGAGGGAGCTCTTGTTTGGCTAATTGTGGCGGGATTAACTGCAGACACAGCTCCAGCAAATCATATGTGAACAGTGTGGGAGAAAATGAGAAGTAGCTTAAGTGGGTGAGTGACTGAGCGAGCGAGAGAGAGAGAGAGAGAGAGAGAGGGAGGCGGAGAGGGGGGAGGTAATAAATCTAGGACAGGCACTGACTGCAGGGTGAGGGGTGGGAGGGAAAGTGAGGTGGAGAGGATTTCAGAGACAGCCGAGCTGAGGAGGGAGGAGGTGAAAGAAAGAAAGACTCTTATTGTGAAGGGGAGGTTGATTTATACTAATCATGCAGAGGGGGGGGGCAGGAGGAGCTCGTGTGCTGCAAACTGTGAGAGGATTACAACAGATATCGGTTCACCTCAGATCCCATCCCAGATCCTGGAGCCGCCCAACACTACTCCTTTATGTTTCTATTATTATTTCAGCTGTTTGACGAGTAGAATCACTTCATTACAGAACATAAAGAAGAAGAACAGTCTGTTGGTGAGCGCAGTTCTTTAGTACTTTAGTCTGTTCACTCGTCTTGGGTTTGATGTAGAGCTGCACAATACTGGAAAAAACCCGACGCTGCAAATCACACAGAACAATAAAGCAAAAAGAAACAGTAGCGATAAAAATACACGTCTCCAAAATCCAGCAGCGCGACAACAGACTGACCACAGCTCATTCAGTATTCATGGTGTGAAACCTGGTAAACGCTTCGATTCACCGCAGATCCCCACAGAAACAGTTCTGCTGAGAGATAAACTCTGAGTTTGTGTTACGATATCAGAGTTCTGAGTTTGTACGTTGTGAACATGTCTTTTGTTTGTTTGGTTTTCTTGCATCTTTATTAGACGGGACAGCTGAGGGATCGGACCGGACCCGGGGCGGCTGCAGCGAGGACGCAGCCTCTGGATATGAGGCACCTGCTCCACCAGCTGAGCCGCCGGCGACCCGGGATATGGTTATTGCTGAACATTAAATTTAGAGAGACACAAACAGACAGTGATGGAAAACAGACAACAACAGCTGCTGTCAAAGGATTCAAGAAGGTTCTGAGAGCAGTTTCTGTTCCTGAACAACCGACCTGAGCAAACAATCTGACAAAGACCGAACAAACCCAGCGGTTCTGATCAGATATCGATCACGGTTCTGTTACTGCACTGCCCACTTCTCCCCTCAGATGTCATCAGTAACATATCTTAGCTGAGCAGTGATAGTTTGGGACTGGGCCGCCATGTTTCCTGCCTCTCAGTACATCACGCTGCAGCTGGACGGCTGATTGGTCCGGGTCAGCGCAGTGCATTCTGGTCGTTGACGGCTGTAACGCAGCACTTTCTCTTCTTCTGTTTCCTCTGGTCATGTAGCACCAGTTTTAACATGTGCATGGTTCTGCTGCAGACACAGTCCAGTCGGAAACACATGAGACTCCACGGTCAGAACCAGCGAGCGGTTCTGTTGCTGTGATGAACAGAAGAAAACTCTTTCCTTCGAGGTGTCCGGTGGTTGGCAGCAGCAGCCAGAACAGAGTTTATTTCCCCGTCTTGATGTCGGTCCAGTTAATTTAAGTGCAGCAGCTGAGGCTGTGGGAGCGGCTCGCTAATTAATGGTTCAAGCTTTGCTGGAGAGACTGTCCGCAGGGACAGAAGCCAGAGCGTCCACACAGCAGCTCTGGACGGTACTGACGGTATGGACAGCAGGTTCTGTTCACTGTGCTCCTGAACGGCTCCGGGTTTGGACCTCTCTTTACTGTTCTGTTTTTTAATGAAGTTTAAAGACTTCTCGCTCTCAGATGATCAGATGTGCCACCACATGTTTGTACTTCTCTGTGTTTTGTATGAAGAGAAACCAAGTGACGTATTCTTGGGTCAATTAATTAATTCATCATGTGGAGAGAAAGATGCAAATACTTAATCAAGCTGATGTTGTTTGCTGCAACAATCTCACAACCAATTAGCGCTCTGAGCCTCGGGCCTGACGCCTCATTCACCTTTTCATCAGAAGCAAGCTGACAATTAAAAGCAGCTGATATTAATGTTTGTTCGTATTAATTTCTGAAGGTATAATACAGAGAAATCTGAGGTTTGTGGTGCCACATAAATCTGTTGCTTTTTATAAACCTTCATATCTAATAACAGAGCGAACGTCACCGTCCTGGGAAATCTTCTAAACACAACCGCAGCCCTCTTTGAGCTCATTCGCTGGCTTTTGTTTATAATGAATTTAGTTTAAGACCCATAAAAATCTCTTCATCCTTCAGTTTATCTGTGAATTCAAACTGGCAGAAATTGATTGAAAGTGCGACAAAGCTCTCCTGTACGTTCAGTAGCCGCTCTGATTTTTAAATCCGAACAGGCGGTATTAAAGGGTTATTGCAGCTGTTTTGATGAAGCAGCACGATGCCGGCTCCTTTATTAAAGATGTTCCCTGATAATCATCATGAACAGCGAGGCCTGAACCGTCCGACAGGTGCGTCAGGGACCTCCGCGGACACTTTTCTAATTAAAGCACCTGATTGAGCGGAGGCCACCCAGGTGATTTTAATGTGATTTAAATTTTAATTGAAATGGTGTCTGGAGGGCTCGTATAATTTAATTTACACGCTATTATTCATATTTTCAGCGTAGGTCCCAATTATTGCGACTAATCAGTTGATTTTTTTTGCCGTATAGCAATTATGAAGACTGTATACCCAAAAGGCAGAAGATGACTGTGCCTATTGATTTCACTGATTCATCTGCTCAGCAGGAACAAAGCCTCTGCAGGTAAAGATCAAGACGTTTGAATCCACCCCGACATGTGACAGGAGGATCCATGGATTCAGAAAAACACTGCTCTCACAGTCGCTGCCAGATTTTCAGGCCTCGAAGCTGAACTCGGTTATGAAACACCAAATATGACGGCAAACACAGCTGTGTCAAATCATTAAACAGTCGCTCAGTGAAGAGGCTACAGCAGGACGACTGTTTAGGCACTTTGCTGTTTGAACCGGTGCCATGTAGAGCGCAGATTATCCAACTGTTAACTCTGTTAATTACCAGACGCTCCGCTGGTTACAGGACAGATCAGTCCAGCACATACATGAGCGGACCGGACACAGAAACACAGTCTGAAGGTTTATTTCTGGATGCTGGACATCAGCCAGCGCTATAGGAGGACGGTGACGGGGGAACATCCTGAGTCTGAGCCAGTCCTTCTTTCCAAATGGCCGACTAACAGGATAAACAGTGAATTAACTGCAGGGGACAAATTTGATTACAAGCTCATTAAAAGTAATTTCAGCCGAGTATGTGTGTAATCATTTTGTTTGACCAAGATTGAGCTAAAACCGAACCACTGTGTAGTCTGTCGTCTTCTCCTTCAGAAGAGAATAGACTCATATATTATATATTTAAACAAGTAGAGGCAAAACAATCAGGAAAAAGCTGTTAATTTACTAAAATCCACTGCAGAACAAGCACGACAAAGACAGAAAACCTCCAGAGCTTTATAAAACAGCTTCAATGACCCAACAAACAAATAGACACAAAACACTCACAGAGATGAGCTTATCGCCCAAAAGAGATTTGGCTAAAAGGAAGAGACTGATTACAAAGAGATCCAAACGAGGAGACACAAAACTGCAATAAAGACACACAAATGGACACAAAAAAGGCACGAAGAGCAAATCATCTGAAAGAGATGTAACATGAATAAAAGACACAAAACAGCCATGATTACCTGGAAAACAGCCACAGACACTCATAAACAACCTCAAGTAGAACCCGAAAATGACTAAAAAGATGCAATAAGACCACAAATATCCAGAAAACAGCCACACAAAGACAGAAATGATGACATGGAGACACAACACAGCAACAAAGAGCCGCAAAGTGACGACAAATAGACACAAAACACTCAAAAAGAAGAGCGAATCATCTGCATAGAGACGCAAAATGTATGAAAAGAGACACAAAGATCACATGAAAGACATCCACACATCATCCACCGTGGTGTGAGTCTGTCTGTGTGTAGATGGGGGGGAGGAGCCTATAACACCTCTGTTGTCTCATGATGCGTACCGGATGCTGACCGCATCACTGTCGTGCTCAAATGACATTAAAGCACGCCCTCGAGGGTAATATTGTGATTATACAACTAATACCAACACAAATAAAATGTATAATCAGAATATATCCATGTTGACGGACAATTTGCTCTCAAATTCTAACATTTTTTGTGAGTGTGTGTCGCGTTTCTATGGAAACACATGGGGTCTGACTAATAACTGAAACAAAACCAGCCCCGTCAGTTACTCTTATGTGTAATGGAACGTAGTTTACCACTACAGCAAGTAGTCCAACCCATAGTAACGACCTAGCAACGGAAAGGACTTTCTAGCCCAGGTGAGTGAACTCTGAGCTGACGTTAATGTTTTAACTAAATCAATACTGCACAGATAAACTGAAGATGCTTATTTTTATTGTCCAAGTTATAACAAAGGTGTTGATTTTATTCTTTTATATTTTTTATAAAACAGTAGTGTCTCTCACACCGAAGGGACCAGGCTCGGCCCGCTCGGTAAAACGGGACACTTTATTCTATAAATGTGACTTTGGCAGCTGTCAGGTGGTTTGTGATTTATTTTCATGAGTAATAAATAACGTTTCTAAAAAATAATACTAATAATAATAAAATACTCAGCTTGGACTTGTTTCATTTTTATCTTATTATTATCTAATCATAAAGAACAGAGAAGTTACAGATTTATCACTTTATTTACCACAAATCTTTCCTTTTTGTCTTTTGGTTCTTCTCATCTTCCTCCATCCATCATCCAAACTGAGACGCCAAATAAATCAGAATTAAAATAAATTTTGTAGCCTAGTTTTCCTCCGTTTCCTGCTCCAGCTCTGACAGTTACTATGTTGCCATGGAGACACGATCACAGACACAGACTTGGCGGAGTAATACTCTGAGTGATGAGTCAGGCTGCTGTAATGCTGATTTGAGCACGGTCTAAATGTGTTGTTGACCAATCAGATCGCTCAGTCGGAACTACTTGTTGTATAATGAAGCGTCGTCAACGCCTCCGTGCTCATAAAAAAGTTAAAATCAGTGACTTCAAGACAGATCTGAGCTCTCACATCTCAACCTGCTGCTGATCTGCTGAGCTCCGGTTTAATCAGCGCTGAGATGTGAGCAGGTCGTTTGAAGCGCTGATCAGAAACAGTGTTAAAGTCCTGCAGAGGCTCGTAACGCTGAGAGAGAAACTCGCCTGTGTTCTCCAACAGTCGCATTAAGTGATAAAGCAGAACATGTGCAGCTGAAAAGATCCTTTGTGGTTTCTTGTGTTTCAAGAAGAGAGTCGATGATGTAAAACTAAAATCATAGTTTAGGAACATAAAGCAGCGCTGACTCGTCTCTGAGGAGCCGTGTGACGGCGGCCATGTGCTGAGAACAGCCGCAGCCTTGAGGAAAATATCGGCTTCTGGAGGAATCAAATATTAATGATTACATAAACTAACAGAAAGTGATCTGCTCAGCAGTCGAGCTCGGGCCTGTGGATCTGTGTTCGGGCGTATTGACTCAAACACTGACAGCAGACGCTGACACAAGCATGATCCTGTCAGAGTTCCTCATGAACTTCACCGTCTGTTTCATGTACATGAGCCTTTTGCAAACTGAAGCTCTGCATGATTTATTAGAAAGTTGCAGAAAGTTGATTTCCCTCCCTCAGCTGCTTTCTACGTGTCAACACGCTGCAAATTAACGGAGCCAGAATCTCCATTTTGCACCTCTGTTACCGTCAGGACCGGTTCATCCGACCGACTGACTGATGCTGCTGTCTTCATGAAAGATTTAAAAGTAGTTTCAAATCCAGAAGTGGGCTTAAAAGACTCTCCAACACCATCAACAACTTGTAGCAGTTGTGTGCACACTGAGCACTGTAATACCTATTTATAATGGATTACCAGCCAGATGGAGCTGCAGTGGATCAGCAGCCAGTCTGACAGTGTGTGGATCACATGTCACCGCCCGCCCCCGCCTCAGTAATCAGGCCGGAAATGTGGTCACGACGTTTGACCTGAGCTGATGTTCGACACATGATAAACTGTCAGACAGGTTTCTGGAGGTCGGTGTCGTCTGAGGAGACACCAGATATGGAGAGAAAAGTACAGGGTTCGTGAAAAGTTGACCGGAAAGCTGGTGCAGCCGGCGGGATTGACAGCCGAGGTGAACCAAAGGTTAGCGAAATGCGTCCAGATTGCCGAGACTGTAACCATCTGGACAAGAAAGAGTTGGAGGCAAAGATGAGGCTGGTGCACAAATCCCTGTCAGAGAATCAGATCCAGAGGGTCGAGTCAGACGCAAACACAGTGTGAATCCTGACCAAATGTCCAAATCAGGAAGAAATGAAATGAAACCACGGCAGAGGACACGATCAAAGCAGCTCCACTTAATGTCCATGTGGGAAATACGATGGCATCGTGTTTTATTAGGTCCGGTTCTGTCACACTTCGGTGCTGTTGGTCCAACTTCTCCACTTCAGCCAAGCATAAAAACTTTTTCCAAAACACAATTGGATGGATTGTTTTCTGTTCTGAACAGTTTCAGTGAGCATGCAGCCTGTTGACGCCTGCTGACACATTTCCCATCGGGGCCCAGTAAAGTATTTCTGGTTCTGGTTCTGTGTTTGTGCTGTAGTCTCGTCTCATACAAACTATGTTTACAGAAGTGATCTGTGTTGGTGTTACTGTCAGGGAAAAAAAATGTTTTGTATTAATAAGAAATGTCCAAAACTGAAAGTACTTTTGAAGAAGGTTGTATTTATGAGAGAACATCTGCACAGATCTTTAGATGTTGGACTTTGAATGATATGGATGATAAACACTTTCAGAAAAATACTGTCTGTCAGTTTGATGAGTAGAAAATGGAAGATTATTAACAACATAAAGGACAAACGATGGTTTCAAACCTTTAACACATTAAGTTTATAATAAAATACAAACCATTCTTTGCCTGTTTGCGTCTAACAGACGTAGTAACTTTTTATTATCTTATTAATATGTTTGTCTTATTTTCTTCCAGGTCTTTTCTCTGTACTGATCTAAGCAGAACCTTCCTCTGAGCATGAAATCAACAGAACCCAGTGTGATCATCTGTTAATCCTTTCTCTCATGTTCTCAGCTGAACGGTGCAAACGTTCAGAGTTTCAGTTTTAGACATTCAAACAAACGAGCGAGAAGAAACAACAGAGGTGATGTTCTGTCAGAGACGTCTCGGCTCTGTGCTGCAGAGATGTTTACTGAAGTTAGCATGCTAACCAGCTAGCTCCTTTGTTACAGCAGCCAGTTCACGACTGAGTCAACAAGATAAACTCATAAACGTGAAGAAAGGAAATATTTTGACTCCTTTTTTCCTTCTAAACAGAAAAATACAACCGTCTGCTAGCAGCAGGTTAGCAGCAGGCTAGCAGCAGTTAGCGGTGGATCTAGTGATATTTGCCGCCTCCTATTCATTTAAATGAATGAATAAATCAGTAAGTGACTGACAGTCCTCCACCGGGGCGCTTTATTTAGAGCTGCAGGATTAAAGTCGAGGATGTTAATGAGCCGTTATCTGAAAAGATTTCCACTTCAGCCCGTCTCCTCTCTGCAGGCAGACACACACTTGAGCTGAGAAACAAGTTTTTTTTAAAAGAAAATCAATGTGTTGCACAGAATCTCCCGGGACGAACAACCTCCAGCCTCTCAGATCCTCCGAGCCTCTCGGCGCTGATCTCATGACTCAGACTTACTGCTGATTATCTGCTGCTGTGTCTCAGTCTCAGCTACCTTCACCTCCTCCAGCTCCTTTATCTCCCGTCAGAGGGCGGAAACTTATTCAAAGAAGGAATTAACAAAGCTTCGACAACTCAACGTTCAGGAGACGATTTCATCAGCGCTCACAGATCTTTACGTTCAAACTCCTGATCAACAGACGGAGGATTAAAACATGTGTTCAGAGTCTTTCTGTTCTTTTTTAAGTGTGCTGAATCTTTGTTTTTGTGATTTTCTGTCAAAATGAAAAACTAAAAATAATTGTTATTAATAATAAATAATCACATTTTGAAGCTGCTCTTTAAGGCCGGAGAGCCGACGGATAAACACGCTGACATGAAAGAGTCTTCTGTGAGATTTAATAATAAATGGTTTTGTTCTTTGAAAAGTTTTATCTCAGTGAAGTTTAGATTTAATACGTCCGCTCGCTCGCTCGCATTAGAAACATTTCATCTTTGTTAAAAAGTTTGGGTTATTTCCATTTAACCGACACAGAAACGACCTGAGAGAAGATTCAACACGCTGGATTTTATCGAACGACGTCAGAAACAAGATGGCTGCTGTCTGACACTCGCACCTCAGGATTCATCCATCGACTCGCCGCGAACAATAGACTGAAGACACATTTTCTACCAACGAGATGAAAGAAACCCAAAATAAATCCCAGAACATCATCTGAACCAGTAGCTGACGTCATGAAGGAATCATGGGAGTTGTAGTCGTGACTCCTAATGAAAACGTACCTGATGTGACTGTTTTAACGTTTTCTTCACGTTACGCTTCGTCTCGTTCTCCGACTTCCTCCTTCACTCTGACTCTCTCCTGAAGTTACAGCGTCAGGAGACCAGATGAAACTCAACGTCACCTCCAAACATTTAGAATAACGAAAGTACACAACTCAACAACCTGTAGAACAAAGGTCGAGTCATCTTCACATATTTTAACCTTCAACGACTAGAACAATATTTGTGCTGCCTGACTCTCCTGTATTTATTCCAACAGTCAGCATCAGGTGTCGAAAAAATGGCAGACAGAAAGTAAATGTTATCCAGAGATCGCTGAAGCCAAAGTGAGCTGTTGTCTGATTCTTTGGTGAAACTGAGAAACTCCACTCTGCATGAGATTTGGATTGACTGGTCAAAAGTTATGAAATATTTTAGAGCAACAGACATTTTCAGCCTCCCGTCTTCCATCCACAATCTGCACGTCGCTGTTTTTAAAATCCCTGTTGCTACGGTAACAACAACAACAACAACAACAACAGCAGCCTCCGAGCTCGCAACCTACATTTCCTCAAGTGACTGTAACAGTAACCTGGTCGCTAAGGAACCTGAACAAGCCAACTGATGATTTAAGGATCACGTGCTGCGTCTAACTTCCTGGTTTTAGTTGCACCAAAGACGACTGTGGTTGGTTTGAAGAGAAGGTAACTGGTGCAGCCAGACCTTCATCCAGCGGCGACACAGAGCGGTGGAGAAACATCTGGCTGAGCTGAGCTGCTCTTCTGTCTCACAGCTACATACGTGTGATAATGGAAGTGAAAGTAGAAATCAGAGGATCCCTGACAGGCTGCAGCTCAGCTTGTGTCTCTGCAGGAAGGTCTGAGTTTGAATATTATATCATCATGAGGAGTCCTTAAAGCTGGCACTTGATGAATCCCATCATGCATTTCACAGAGAATCATGAGACCAGTGGGAGGTAATTAAAGCTGGCAGACACAAATCCAGGTGCACCAATTAGCAGTGAATAAACATGATAACATCATTTATTTAGGTGTGTGTGTGTGTGTGTGTGTGTGTGTGTGTGTGTGTGTGTGTGTGTGTGTGTGTGTGTGTGTGTGTGAGGGAGGAAGCTCACATTCTATGTTGCTGTTTTCTTTGTTTCCTGTTTAAAACAATAAATAAGTATTTAATTCAAATTAGCGCTCAGAAACAGATTCAGAGAGCGTCTCTGACGGCTGTAAAGAGCAGCTCGTGTCTTCAGAAGACGCAGTTTCACCCAGCAGTCACAGGAAACACAGTGTTTGTCCTGGACGCTGAAACACGCTGATGATTCGTGACAACGAGCCGTCGATCATCCTGCAGGAGCTGTGTGGGTGTCTGCTGGTGACCCACCATCCGCCCCGAGGGCTGAGGTTAACGGCAAAGTCACATCGCCATGCTTAGCCGCAGGCACGTGGCCCCATCTGGAAACATCAGCCCACCCACACACACACACACACACACACACACCCTGACACACACACACACACACACACACACGCTCCTGCAGAAACATTGCCATTGGAGCTGGTTCTGGGTCAGGAGACGAGTTTCCTCCTGAGCTTTATTATTCCTGCGCCGGCCAATCACAGGCGGTTATTATCCTGACAGGACTTCCAGATAAACAGGTTGTTTCCCGACAGACTCAGGCTGAAGACGACTCAGGAGATGATGATGAACGTGTTCATTAAAATAATCTGTATAGCTGTGACATGAGACAAATTTGAAGAACTTCCCTGCAAGTGTTCGTGAGATCACGTCCAACAGACTGGGACAGACGGACGAAAACATAATGCCTCCATCACGTCCACCACCAGCACAGAGGCGTAAAAACTGGCTGAAGATAAAGGAAGTCAATGTTTGTTTCCAGCGACGAGCGTTAAGAGCTGATTCGTCGAGGCTAACAGTAGGCGGTGCCAGTCCTCCAGTCAGAACACCATCATGCCACTGCAGAAGAAGAAGAAGAAGAGGGTGCAGCCAGATGATGTAATGGAAAGAGCGCCAGTCCAGCATTGGATGGTGAAAAAAACAGGATGAAAATACGACATTTGTGTTCGTGTGAGGAAGATTACATCAGATCTGTGTGGTGGACGAGGAGCAGCTTTAATCTGGAGGGTTTTTTTTCAGTGGGAGCGGAAACAGCTGATCAGTCATGTGAGGGCATGTTCGCTTCATCAGAACTTAATCCAGGAAAGGTGGCTCCATCTTCCATTATTAGTGGAACATCTGTGTCAGCGGGTCGGGTCGGTTCAGAGTCGTCTCATGTGACTGTCGGCAAAAGACTCGTGTAAAACACGACGATGATGGAAACACGGCTGCTGACAGGAGCAGAGGAGCAAAGTGACTTCTCAGGTTTCCACAAAGACAACTGGTGAGAAGAGACAAACTTCTAGACAGAACAGTTTGTTCAGACCTGTGCACCTTTAGATTATCTGAGTTTCTGAGACATCAGAAAGTTTTCTTTGTTCACAAGTTTACTCCGTTCCATCCTGAAGAAATCACAGTGTGACCATCAATCATCATCGCTGTGGATCCTCAAACTGGACTTTCTGGGCTTAAGTTCTGTTCTGGTCCCTGAAGTTTGATGTTACAGTTCATAAAAGTGTCAGCGTTTCCTCCTGAGAACATGTGGGAGGTGTTCATGTCAGTCTAGGCAGCAAACCTTCAGTCCAGTGATGAGATCAGCAGACATGTTCTCTCTGAAGGTCTTCTGAACACTCAGGTGAGCGTCCAAAGACAACGTTACGTCTCTGATTGAAAAAACATTTCATTTCTGAGAGC
Organism: Lagodon rhomboides; assembly: GCA_039737535.1. Taxonomy (NCBI): domain Eukaryota; kingdom Metazoa; phylum Chordata; class Actinopteri; order Spariformes; family Sparidae; genus Lagodon; species Lagodon rhomboides. The sequence continues at coordinate 20,710,486 of CM077795.1, forward strand.
AGGTAATCAATAAGCACACAGTCCACAGATGATGACAACTGTCAGATGTGGGGAAGGTGTTCAGACAGTTTTGATCCTCTCAACACTGATTTCATCTGACTTTGAGGTTGTGCACAAAAAGGCTCGTGTAACTCACAGGCGTGTAAAGATTCACCGACATGAATCAGAAACAGTTTGTTAAGATGTGAGGACATCGATGTGCATCCAGATAAATGTTCTATCAAGCGGACAATGGCCTGATTTTAAAGTTAATATGGGTTGACTGAGGGTTAGCTTAGCTGCTAATTCACACAACATCTCCAAATGTCATTTAAGGTTCAAGTTCAGAGTGAGGCTCGTTATTGCGGCGCCTCCACCGCTCTGGACCCGCGCTAACGAGGGAGCAACGGAAACATGGCCGACAGCGGTGACACGGTTCAGAGGGCACCACGAAGTCTAACGTCTGGAAGATATTTGGATTGTAAAAGAAAGAAGGAAAACTGGACAAACTAGAGAAGATTACAAATAATATAAATCAATAATTAATCATCTGACAGTCTCTAATATGAAACCATGAGAAGCCTGTCACACAGTGTGGTCGGACCAGACAGTGTGAGAGACGAGGAGAGGAAGTGTAGGACTGAAATCTGAACGTGTGACACAGTCAACAGTTAAAATCTGCTTCCTCTGCAGGGAATAAGTCGGGACAGATGGTTAACCAAACACTGAGACGTCCCAAAGAGACGAGCTCACATTATTTATCTAATCGTGTTTGTCAGACGGAGCTGACGGAGCTGACGGAGTGACGACAGCGCCGCTTCTCTGTGACTCTGCTGCCATCAGACATGTGAGCGGCATCTGGGAATTCATAAATGGAGCAGCACTCTGCATTTAATCCTCATTAACAGCGTGTCGGCCCTGATGAGTTCACTGGGTCATCTCACCCAGAACTCACAGTCAGTGAGGATAACAGGCTCACCTCCGCCGTGTCGGAGCGAGCGGCCCGAGAGCGCCGTGAAAAATGACTCGTTCTACGGCGGGGAGTGGAAGGGATGAACCTCGATCCAAGTCTGCTCCTCTTTGATTTCCCAGGAGGGTCCTGGTGCTTGTTTCAGGGAGTTGGACCTCCCATCATTCATTCAGGATCAGGCCCGTCTCCTCCTGCAGCTCGGTTCTGTCACAGCTTAACACAACAACGAGGCAGACTCATAATTTCACCTGCTGCAGCTCAGCTGGATTCTGGAGAGGAAGTCTTTATTACAACCTGCTCCGATAAATCCAGAGTGCACGAGTAGGAGGAGGAGGAGGAGGAGGAGGAGGAGGAGGAGGAGGAGGAGGGAGGAGGAGGAGGAGGAGGAAGGAGGAGGAAGAGGGAGGAGGAAGGAGGAGGAAGAGGGAGGAGGAGGTGGGGGGAGGAGGAAGAGGAGGAGGAGGAAGAGGGAGGAGGAGGTGGAGGAGGAAGGAGGAAGGAGGAAGGAGGGGGAGGAAGGAGGGGGAGGAGGGAGGAGGAAGAGGAGGGAGGAAGGAGGAGAGAGGAGGGAGGAAGAGGAGGAGGGAGGAGGGAGGAGGAGGAGGAGGAGGAGGAGGAGGAGGGGGGAGGGGGAGGAAGGGAAGGAGAAGAGGAGGGAGGAGGAGGAAGAGGAGGGAGGGAGGAGAGAGGAAGAGGAGGAGGAGGAAGAGGGAGGAGGAGGAGGAAGAGGAGGAGGGAGGGGGAGGAAGAGGAGGGAGGAGGAGCAGGGATGAGGTAGAAGGAAGAGAAGGAAGGAGGAGGAGGAGGAAGAGGAGGGAGGAGGAAGAGGAGGGAGGAGGAAGGAGGAGGAAGAGGGAGGAGGAAGGAGGAGGAGGAGGGAGGAGGAAGAGGAGGGAGGAGGAGGAGGAAGAGGAGGGAGGAAGAGGAGGAGGGAGGAGGAAGAAGAGGAGGAGGGAGGGAGAGGAAGAGGAGGAGGAGGAAGAGGGAGGAGGAGGAGGAAGAGGAGGAGGGAGGGGGAGGAAGAGGAGGGAGGAGGAGCAGGGATGAGGTAGAAGGAAGAGAAGGAAGGAGGAGGAGGAGGAGGAGGAGGAGGAGGAGGTTGAATAAGTAACAGATCCACTGTGTGGATGATAACACAGATTTGTTTCTGACACTTGAATAAAATAATGTTTCATTAAGTTTTGATCTCCATGGCAACAGTTTGCTCAACACAGCTGGCTGCCTGTGGGCAGCTGGAACAGCTGGAGTCATCGTTCTGCCCGGTCACCATCCACAGCTAACAGAGGAACAATGTGACCGACTGTGGAGAGAAGCTGCTGATGGAGGAGGTGGAGAGGGATTCAACGTTTTTCCAGCAGCAGGTGTGGTTCAGATTAAACAGCTCGTCTCTGCCAAGTCAGCTGAAGCTTCGAATGAACTCGGTGTCCATGTCAGCCAAAGCCTTGTGTGCAGGTCAGTGCCGGACAGAGTGTGGAAAAGCTGGATTAGTCTAATCAATGATCACTAATGATCCTGATCAACGGCCCACAGACGACTGCAGCCGCTCCGACTACAGCTGATCAGAGCAAAATCACTTTCTGACTATTTTCAGAAGTGATCAAACTTTAATACTTCTGTGTGATCAGACCCTAATCCTCTTCATCATCATACTTTGGGTCACTGCTAGAACCGGTCCACCTGCTCTAATTCTCACAGAACTCATCAGTCCGGTCCGGTGCTGCAGCTGTCTGTCTCAATCACTCTGTTTTAGCTCAGAAATAATGGGGTCAGAGGTCGGATGAGATTAGGAAAGCTCCTAAAATCCCAGGCTAGAGGAACGCACCGGTAGAAACACATCTCAGCAGGAGAGTTTTTAAAAGAACCGGTGGAGACTCCTCGGGATGTCCAGGAGTGTCAAACCAGCGGAGAGGAGGAGGAGGAGGAGGAGGAGGAGGAGGAGGAGGAGGAGGAGGAGGAGGAAGAGGAGGAGAAGGGAGAGGGAGGAGGAGGAGGTTGAATAAGTAAACAGATCTACTGTGTGGACGATAACAGAGATTTGTTTCTGACAGTTGAATAAAATAATGTTTCATTAAGTTTTGATCTCCATGGCAACAGTTTGCTCAACAAAGCTGGCTGCCTGTGGGCAGCTGGAACAGCTGGAGTCATCGTTCTGCCCGGTCACCATCCACAGCTAACAGAGGAACAACGTGACCGACTGTGGAGAGAAGCTGCTGATGGAGGAGGTGGAGGAGGTGGAGAGGGAGATGATAGAAAACAGCAGTGAGCAGACGGACGTTCACTGATGGATCAGGAGCTCTGGTGTCGGGTCAGAACCTGCCGACTTGTTAACACAAGCAGCTGTTTCACTCTGACTCTCCACAGCTCTGAGGTCAGGGTTCGGATCACACCGGGACTCTTATGGTCGGTTTTGCTTCGGACAGTAGCCAGGCGGCTAGCTGTAGCCAGGCTGCTAGCTGTAGCCAGGCTGCCAGCTGTAGCCATGATGCTAGCTGTAGCCAGGCTGCTAGCTGTAGCCATGATGCTAGCTGTAGCCAGGCGGCTAGCTGTAGCCAGGCTGCCAGCTGTAGCCAGGCTGCCAGCTGTAGCCATGATGCTAGCTGTAGCCAGGTTGCTAGCTGTAGCCAGGCTGCCAGCTGTTGCCAGGCTGCTAGTGGTTGCCAGGCTGCTAGCTGTAGCCAGGCTGCTAGCTGTAGCCATGATGCTAATGCCAGCAGTAACACCTAGGGGAAACACTGGAGGGGAAAGTTGAAAAGTTTAATGGTGTAAATGTTCTTGACTTTTTCTCCACCATCGTCCTGTAGAAACGTTGTGTGTATATATCTTTTATCTTCCTTGTTTTAATTCTTGATGTATTTCTGTTTTTATTGGAGGATCATCGATTGATTGGTCAGATATATATATTTTTTTGTTATAATAGTGTTATATTAATGTTGATAGTTTTCTTTCTGTCAGGTCCTTCCTATGAGCCTGATGGCTTCTTGACCTCGCCTGACACTTATCTTTTAATTATCAGTTTTCTTGTTATCTTAAAGATAAAATGAGTTTTACCAGGACAGACTTCAGGATGTTCCTACAGTTGAGTTTTCCACACACAGCTTCACAGAGTTGGATTAGCAGGAGATCATCTGTGGTTTTCTGCGATGTTGAATTAAATCAAAATTTGTCTCGATAGTTTAAACATCTCCTCTAAAGTTCTTCAAAATGCTCAAACTAGACAACAATATCACAATATTCTTGACAAAATACCTTGAGATCGATATGGAGACAGTAATGTAGGGACTATTTTCTTCTATTGTCATCAGTAATGTGGATATAATGACTAACAGGGTAAAGACAACAGTCTGCTAACACTTTACTGTAACGAGCCTTTAAACCAGGAGAAGACGACGACTACAACCCGACTCTGCTCTTCATTCACACTTCTGAACGGTTCTGTTCTGTAAGAATGACGCGGCGCTGACAGCCTCCGACAGAGAGGTCGGCAGGAAACAGACAGCTGACTTTGACACTTTGGCAGTAATTAATCATCACGGCGGGACTTTATTCTTTATACGTGAAGACAACGTTAAACCAGTCAACATTTTTCCAGCAGCAGGTGTGGTTCAGATTAAACAGCTCGTCTCTGCCAAGTCAGCTGAAGCCTCGAATGAACTCGGTGTCCATGTCAGCCAAAGCCTTGTGTGCAGGTCAGTGCCGGACAGAGTGTGGAAAAGCTGGATTAGTCTAATCAATGATCACTAATGATCCTGATCAACGGCCCACAGACGACTGCAGCCGCTCCGACTACAGCTGATCAGAGCAAAATCACTTTCTGACTTTAATACTTCTGTATGATCAGATGACATATTCTTCATCATCATACTTTGGGTCACTGCTAGAACCGGTTCACCTGCTTTAATGCTCACAGAACTCATCAGTCCGGTCCGGTGCTGCAGCTGTCTGTCTCAATCGCTCTGTTTTAGCTGCTGCCTCTCAGAGAGTCTCAGAAATAATGGGGTCAGAGGTCGGATGAGATTAGGAAAGCTCCTAAAATCCCAGGCTAGAGGAACGCACCGGTAGAAACACAGCTCAGCAGGAGAGTTTTTAAAAGAACCGGTGGAGACTCCTCAGGATGTCAAACCAGCGGCGCTGAGAGCTCCGGCTCAGTCTGGGCCGGGGATCAACTCCACTTTACTGAAGTTGCTGTCGGAGAAAACACAAGAAACTCAGCTCAGAGCATCTCCTCTGACTCTGATCGACTCTGAAGAAGCAATTTTTGGTCCCTTTTTCTTGACTCCTGTGATCCAACAGTGTCGACTGTGTTCACCTCGTCACACCGGCAGGAGGACAGAGAGATAAAACAACACGAGCACCACACGTATCATTAGAAACACACAAAGCAGGACTCTGAGGACGACACATACATGTGTTTAGTAGAGAGTGAATAGAAAATGTCCTCGTAAACGGAGGAAAATGAATGAAAACAGTGCAAATGGAGCCTCAGATTGATGACATGCAGACATATGCTGTGGCTCCTCCCTCAGGCCGCTCAGAGCCGCTTGGAAACGCCACCGCGGATAACAGACGGACAGCCAGATGAATGAGTGGACGGGGGACAGTTGGACAGAACGAGGTCAGTTCAGACAACAGCTCCAGCATGCAAACCAAAGTTCAGCCATCGTATCAGCCATCTAATCTGCTCCAGGTGCATCGCCAACACAAAATGTGCTGAACTTTGAATCACCTCAGAGCCTCGTGTGAGATTATCGTCATTACTCTGACGCAGATCCCCACCGACACTCCGACGATCACCGAAATCAGCTCAGGAAACATTCTCATTTCTGAGAAAATGATTTAAAAGCCCGAGTGGACTGTGAAGCGCACCTGAGCCGGAGAGCAGCCACTTAAAACACAAAAATAGACCCAGCAGGTCGCTGCTCTCCACAGCAGCTTTATCACCTCATCAAGGTTTCTGAGGATCCCTGCACCGCCCGCTCTCATTTATTGCATTCAGCGTGATGTTATAAAGCTCCAGCTTCTGATAAAAATCTAAATTGGAGCGAGTTTATTTGAAATGAAGTGACATAAACAGGACAGTTAACTCAGACAGAGTCGTCTCTACCTGAAGCTCCACTGTTTCATTTCTCCTCCAGTGTTTCTCCTATAAAACAGAACCTCATCAGAACCAGCAGGTTGTCGGGTCAGAATCCTCCATCAACGGAGTAAAGTTAGTTTTCTTGTTTTCACCATCCATCAGCAGGTTCCTGCAGCTGTCAGCGATCTGGACCAGGCAGAGTGGATAACTTTTCAGACATCTGGCGCTCGGGCCTAATTACAGAACCGATCCTGATGACGGGTCGGACTGAAACCACAGTGTTTGGCCGTCATCACGCTGATTCTGGAGCTGGATGGATTTGACATCTGGACACAGCTGCATGAACAGATGAAGCTGATTGGCTCCTGAGCAGGTTAGAGAGGAGGAGCGGTTGGCGTGAACCGAGAGGGAGCCAGATTTATCTCATCGACAGGTTTGTCAGCTCGTTAGGAGAGAAGAGGTCCGATTAATGTTCTGAGTGAAGCTCAGGGTTCACTCAAACACACCGACAGCTTCAAGAATAAAACAGGATTTAAACGGATGAATGTTTAAAACTCTGTGGCCGTCCTGTGCTCCATAACTGACAAATATCTAAATACTTCCAATATATCGAGGACAAAATAAAGATGGTGGACAAATTTAGTCTCAGAGTAACTGGATGAAACCAGATGATGATGGAAAAACTGTCAGAACGTGTTAAATGTGTGTAATGTGTCTGGTTTCCCTTAAAAAACAGCATATTTAGAGAAATATCACATTTTTCCATGTAAAGAATCAAAATTGTAAATGTAAGTAGAATATTTTCAGATGTGAACGGAAATTTTAACACGTAAAACAAAAATCGTTGAAGATTTTCCCACATGCTGAAACAAAACAAGGCATGAAAACACATTTTATAATAATTATTATAGTAATTTTATCACATGAATGAACTTTCCCACAGAGTATTTACATTTCCACTTGTGAATTTCATACATTCATATGTACTGTGCTGTATTTATATGTATATGTATTTACACGTGTGAAAACAATGATGAGCATGTGGTCACAGACAAGACGACTAGTTCAGCGTTCAGTCATTGAACTTCCAACACTTCTGATCTGATAATGCAGAAGAAAGCTCCACTAATGAGGACGTGATTAAATGAATAATGGCGGATGAGTTAGTCGTCTGCAGAGCGATGACACGCTGCACAGGGACAGACTCTCTGTTCAAAAAGCTGAGTGACTTTCAGGAGGCCGTCAACAGGAAGTGGAAAATGAGGCTGCGTTTCAACAGAGACTCTCTGCGGAGAGCGAGACCCAAAAAACAAGCCAGCGTTTTCTGACAAAGCGTGAAAGTGAAGCGCGTCGCAAACTTCTGAGTTTAGGAACAAAACACTTACACTGTGTGTTAAAACAGCTGAACAAGTGGAATGTGGTTATTTTCTTCTTCTTGACTCGTGAGATGTGAGATGATTCCCTCTCTGCTGCACCTGTCTGAGCTCCCACAGCGTTTACCGTAGACGCAGACGCACTGATGGTCCGATCCACAGGAGAAGTATGAATAAGTGGCTCTGTTAACAGTCAGCGCAGAAAACTTTTAATTAAAGGACTCTTCAGTTCTCTGCAGTCGTTTATATGTTGGGCCAATGTCTTCTCCGTCCATCGGCAGGAGGCCAGCGTTGGCCTCACATGATAATCTCGATTGGCCATAAGAAATCTCATCGCGCCAACACCGGCCCGACTCGGGCTCTGCTGGGCTCTGCTGGGCTAATGTGGTCAGGCTTTGTTCCGCCTGCCCAGAGACACCGCACACCAACTTCCTTACTAATTAGGAGGCAGTTACTAATTTTCCTTATTAAATGAGTAAACTAGAGACGAACACACAGACTGTAGAGACCAACAGCGCCCCACATATCTACGATACCACGTCTCTTCTACACTCCAAACCTCGACGTGACAACCAGGAGAACAGATTTCAAGTAATCCAGAATTAGTAATGAAGTCAAAACTTTTAATTGTATGAAGTGTTATCTGCTGCTGCATTTGGGCCAAACTCTCCTCCTCAGAGATCTCCATGACTAATTCATTATCCTAAGCCTCTTTAAGGTTGGCACTCAGAAGCTGCGTGATCACTCAGAGCACAACTTTATTATTCTTAGTCCAATTTAGTCTGGATTTACCGATCTGTTTCCCTCCACTGTGTGCAAATTACATATGCATCAGTCGGTGAGAAACAAACGCTGGCACTGTTAAATACGTGGAGCGAACGTCCTCCTGGTCCTCCCAGCCTCCATCTCATCTCCATCCAAGGCGGATGGTTTGGACGGAGCAGCCAAAACACTCAGAGTCGACCTCCTCACAATATATTCCACCTCCGTCTGAAGACATCTACCTTTTCACATCAGAAGGTGTGTGTGTCACCTGTGTGTGAACCATCACTTCAACTCAAATCAAACAGAGTCCGTGTGCTGATATTCAAAGGGGAAATAAGAGTCCTCTGCCCGGCAGCACAAAACAACTATTAATCTCTCTGTGGGAGGCTGATGGGGTTTTAATCAATACCAATAGCTCAATGATTACTGCCATCCAAAACAAATGTCCCCGTCTGCAGCCTCTGATGGAACAAACCGTCCTCGCCCGCCACGGTTCACCTGCTGGACTCTTAACGGCTCCATGTCGTCGGCCGATCGGACCAACACGATCGCTCCACAGGCTCGATTCTGAGGCGGCAACTGATGATTATCTTCAAATCAATCAATTAGCTGTTAGAATGTGATCAAATGGTGAAGAATGTCGATCAAAGATCTTCAGTTTACTGTCAAAGAGGAGAGAAACCAGAAGATATCCACATCTAACAATCTGACATCAAGACGTTTTGTTGCTCGAAGCGATCAATCGATTATCAAAATAGTTCAGCTCTACAAAAATAATACAATCAGCAAGAGTCCTTCAAACGCACCACTCTTACAGATAAACAGTAAGTACTCTAAATTAAATTTAAATCTAAATTAAACTATAATTATTCAGATAGTTCAGATTTTGTCTAATGAGTGAAGGAGGAAGCTCTGCACTCGACCTGGATAACTGGACTCAAGAGAAGAAGCTGATGTTGTATTGGACATAATGAAAATATAAATAACTGTCAAAATGAACATTAATAATAAACAGAATGGCGCCAGTAGTAGCGTTAGGGTTGCGAAATTCTGGGAATTTTCAAAGATGGCAACTTCCCATGGGAATTAACGGGATTTTAAGGGAATAAACTGGGAATTTTCAAAATTGAAGGTTGGCTCTTCATAGGGAACGTAAATATAGTTGGGGAAAGTATATTATAGCATAATCTTGACTAAAACAAACAGATCCCATCCAAGTACACTTGAATATCCATGCCATTCCTCAATCACATGCACACAGCACACTGCTTACAGCAGGGCTATTGAGACCACGCCCCCTACAGGCACTGTGCACGCCTCCATCACCTGTACAGATGTTTTCTAGAAGACTGGACCACACTTTTGAGCCCAACGCACAAGACTATTGAAGGCACACATTTGAGCCTGTGGACTACACAAAATTAAGTAAGTTTTGATTCTATTAGGGGGAAATATATTTATTAAATGTTTAACCCTCTGGCTGTGGTTGACGGACGCGTCGGCGCGTCCAAATCACGTGACCGCTTTAAGACGACGGAGCAGCGAGATGCAGCCTCACTGATTCTCCGTTTCAACTTGTGGCGAAAGTGCGGACTTCAAACTATGTACCAGTTTTTAAATTGTGTTGATAGGCCGAGTAAAACCGGACTTGTGATAAATAATGTGCGCAACGCTTTTTCACGAATATTGCCGTCACGTTTGGTGTTTGGTGCAGGAAGAAACGGTAAAAACTGACTTTTCTCAGTAACGTGTCCGCAAACAGGAAGTGCTTGCAAGCAAAAAAACATGTGATACCCCCTTTCCTATTGGTGGAAAAAGCCACCACATCAACCAATCACAAAATTATATGGCAAATCATGTGATTTGGTTGCTGGGGAACAGGGGGAAGTTGTGGGGAATATTTCCAAAATTCCCCAGCTTAACTTCCCATGGAAATTTACTGGTAACTTACCGGAAATTTACCGGAAATTTTCCACCCATTTGCAACCCTAAGTAGCGTCTAGTCTGCCTGATCCGAGGAAGAAGAAGAAGAAGAAGGAGGAGGAATGTGGGTGACGTTTGTGATTCTGTGAAAAAGCATCAGAGTGAGACCTCCTACTCTCTCTGAGCTGTGTGCAGGACCTCTCCACCATGTGTTCCCCTCGTCCAGTTGGAGAAAATCAGCTCTCAATTCCCAAAAAAAGGAAGAGAGGAGGCGACCTTGGCATCCTCAGCGACCCCGGCTGTATTCGAGCCTAATGGACATTTTTGTGGCTGATTTAATTCACCAAAATAAGAGCGTCCGTAGGTCTGCCGAGTCAGAATTCAAGGCTCCAAACCAGCTGCTAATAATTAACCTCTGAAAGCACAATTTGCATCATCGCTGGTTTTAGTGGAGGCAGAAGTCTGCAGCGTTGCTCACTAACAGCCTGCACGTCGGCTCACACAGAATTAAATCCTGAGCCATGAGGAGCCTGAAAATAAGCTTTTTAAATGGAATAAAGTGAAATTATGTTCAACAGGAAGCAGCATTTACTCCATGTTCACACACTGACTACATAATAAATCACTGTGCTGCTGCTGCTGTTGTCCTCCTGCCAGGGAAAATATTTTAATTTTCTCTAATTGACATCTTTTCTAGTGAATTAAATGACAGCGACATTAATTAAGTTCTCATTGTGACGCGCCCTCAGGAACCTCCAACACTCCACTTCAAGGACCAAACTGATCAGGCTGTTCATGCACATACTGGTGTCGCGGAGGACCGAGTCACGAGGACCGCGCTCCACATTCACACATGTATTTTTCATGCGCAGTGTCAACTGCTCGGCCGTCAGGTTAACAGCTGAGTGGACGCACCGGATTTAAATTCAGCGAAGTGATTCCTCAAGCAGAATTTGTAAGCGTGGCAGATGTAAGAATCGAGAGGCAGGAGGGAAAAGTGATATCACTAATTTAACATAACTGCTTACGGACAGGTTTAAGTGCTACAAGTCATTTTTTATTCATCAAAGACAGCAAGCGAGAAATGTTTACCGAGTCGGACGGCTAACGCTTCGACACTGTGGAGGATTTTAATCAAACAGACGCTGGGCCCGGAGCTGAACGAGCAGCGGCTCCAGGCTCTCCGCCGCTTTGTGTCCCTTAAATCCTGTTTCATAGGCTTATGGTAAAATTGTTATAATGTCTTTTGGAGCTAATATAGCATAGCAGAGGCTATTATAACAGGCAGGGATTCCTCTTCTCTCAAAGCCTATGTAACCTAATAAAGGAATCGATTAGGCTGGGCATTGCTCAAACTGGCAGTTTGCTCCGGGGCAGGAAAAAAGGATGTTTTCACAGAGCACAGAGCGCACAGTAAAACAATATGGATCCAAGTCAAGTCAGGCCGGAGACTTTAATTCTATTACAGCAGAATAAGTGCAGCAATATGTTTAGTGAAGCTGCTCGCAGGCACTTTGTGGTTCTGAGAGCTGCATGTGAACCTGAACACATCCTGATTGATCCCAACGAGCTCAGACGAGTTTCAGTCTCAGCATCGTCCCCAAAACACACCAGCAGCGTCTGAGCGACGGTTTCCTTCCTGCCCGTCCTGAGATGATTGACGCTGCGAGCGGTCCGACTCCCTCCTCTACGCGCTCTGCCGTTTTTAGATTGAGCTGAATGTGATTTCATGGGGTTCACGGCTGAAAATAGACGTCTTATTTCTCTCCAGGGGAGAAAAATATACGCGGTGACTTAAAGTGTGCTGATGTATACCGAGTCCGTTAACTCGATTTCCCTCCCTGCCACCAGGGACCCCTCTGGATTTAATCTGCGCACGCCAAAGCAGAGGTTAAAGGAAGGATATCAGCTGGATTGGATGTGGAGGATGAAGATGTGATGAGAGGCAGCCTTTTTATTTCGTATGTTTGAGTCTCGTCACGTGAAAAAAAACAGCAAGAACAAAACAAGAAAGAAAAGAGGGACACGTTTCTTTTCTTTCTTGTTTTGTTCTTGCTGGTTTTTTTCACGTGAACTTGATTTATTTGGCGGTTTTTCCACACAAAACACACAGAATTAGTTAAAGGGATATTCCGGTGTAAGTTTAATCCATGGTCTAACACATCTTAACACCGAGTAAGACTCCCCTCGAGAGGTCAAGTTAGCTGACAGCTAGCTTAGCTAGTTTTAGCAACCTCAGAAAAGACTGCACGATAACAATACACTGCAGCTTATGTCTCCAACTAGAAACCGCCATCAAAAAGCCACAATTAATGGTGAGAACAGCAGCAAACTTCAGCAACAGTACATGTCCAGTCCCAGCACACAGTACGAAGCATCAAACATCTGCTAGCTTTGCTGTATTAAAAACACAGCACAACTCACCCTCTCCTCCAGCAGCCTGCCTGTGTGGGGAAGCCCTGACGAGTCGATTACCGAGTGCAGTAGATTTCTGCAGCTCAAGGATGAAAATATATGATTATTACTCCATGGGATACTCAGTTCTTATTATCGAGAGCTGACAGGGAAAATAACGGAAGTAATGGAGTAATAATCAGTCATTTTCATCCCTCACCATTAATTGTGGATATGAGTGGCTTTTTGATGGCGGTTTCTAGTTGGAGACATAAGCTGCAGTGTATTGTTATTGCGCAGTCTTTTCTGAGGTTGCTAAAACTAGCTAAGCTAGCGGTCAGCTAACTTGACCTCTCGAGGGGGAGTCTTACTCGGTGTCAAGGTGTGTTAGACCATGGATTAAACTTACACCGGAATATCCCTTTAAGATGAGGAAAAGGAGCTAATATTCGATTATCGGAGCATTGTTAGTCACCAGAATGTTCTTGATATGATCCACGACGGGACCGTGGAGGTGCGTCGGAGTGAACGAGCTTTGGTTTATCTGCTCTCTGTTCAGCATGTTTGGGTCACTTATTTTAAAAAGTGGGTTACCGTTCCAGCGTTTAATTGAAATGTAATTAGTAATGATTTCTGGAGTCGTGGATGAAGTTCCGTTTGACACAGTTTGGATCACATCCTGAATCGATGGCGTGACGGTGGGAGGTGGAAGTCATAAAAAACCCAGAATGCATTTCAGTTTGTTTACTATCAAATTCTGATTGGTGGTTTCCTCGCTGAGCTCCCCACGGGCTCTAACGATGAGTGTGTTTGAATCAAATCTGACAGAACCACAGAGGTCCGATTCTGTCCGCAGCACCATCAGTGATCCGGCGCAGTCGATGCCGTGGTGGCCTCGTTTGTAAAGCGTTTGTTTCCCTGTGTTAAAATCAATGTGAGGAAGATTCAGACTGTATGTTCAGCAGATATTCACACTCAGCCGGTCCAGACGACAGTATTGATTGATTTCCGGGTTATTTGGGAGAAACGGGACAAAGTAAATTGATAAACTGTTCAGTTTGAGAGGCTTTTTACCTTCTGGCAAAGCTTCACACTCAAATTCAACTCAACATTTGCAGCAATTTATTTTTCTCAGGGACGATAACCACGTTTCATTTAAATTGTCAGAGTTCTGCTCTTACAGACGACAGAACAGAACCTTTGAAACGCTCAGAACTAAAAAAACGAAGAGTTTCTGAGGAATAACGAGGCGAACTCCTGGTTCACATGAAGCCCACAACACTTCCTGTGAACGTGCAGTAAAACAGATTGTGTAACCCAAAGCTACAACAGTGAGGCCGTCAGGACTGGCAGAGCTCCAGTACAATCAGAACCAGGGCCAGATTCTGGACACACGGAGACGGTTATTTACAGCGAGTTGAAAAGCTGCTGCCGTGTTCTGTGCACACAGACAAAGTGGAAGTACAAAGAGGAGAGCTGTCAGTCAGACGGAGGAGACGTCTCGTCATGTCGAGGGATTAACAAAGGAGCTGACAGCTACATCTGACGAGCGCCGGCAGGTTTACAGGTACCGACGTCAGAACTCACAACACCAGTGTCAGGACTTCATAATCACTCTGACTCAGACACAGGAAAGTAAACGGCTGCACTTTGCTGCTATTTTCATCATCAGTCTATCTGCAGATAATGTTCTGATCCATCCATCGCTCGGTGGAGGAAATAAAGCTCATCACCGTCTCCAAAACCCAAAAGTGTTCTGTCCAGCAGATTAGTTCTTAAACTATTTTCATAATCAATTAATTGGTGTGAGTCGTTGTTTTATCTGTTCTCTGCCGTCAGCTTGTTAAATGTGAATATGTTCTGGTCTCTTTCCTCCTCTATGACAGTAAACTGGAGATCTTTGGGCTGTGGACAAAACAAGACATCACCATTTCTGGCATTTCATACACCAAACAACTGATCAATTAATCAACATAATGTAATAATGTTTATTTGCAGCCCTAGAACAGTTCAAAAGTGTTTACGACGATATGAGACAAATATGAAGCAGGAACTGGGAAATATTTAGTATTCTATTTTCCTGAAACATTTGCAGAAACAGTTAATTGATGATCAATACTGATCTGTAATCATCACTTGACTTATAATGGACAGTTTCTTGTTTCTTAAATGATCAAAATGGATCCAGCAGAAACAGAAATGATGTCTGTTTCAACATCTTCTTCTTCTTATTTGTCAAAACATGCTGCCTACATTACCCACAATCCAACTCAACTGCTAATAGTAGTAGCTATTAATCAGGGGTGTAACAATCCATCGATCTGGATCAATACATCGACTGAGTGATCAAGGATCCAAAGTGAAAACATCGATACATATTATCATCTTAAGATAATGCCTTTGTTTTGAAATTATCCTCTGTGTCACTTCCTTCCTGAACATTTGAACAGTGCAATCAGCAGGAGAGAAGAAGAAGAAGAAGAAGAAGAAGAAGAAGAAGAAGAAGAAGAAAAAAGAAGAAGAAGAAGAAGAAGAAGAAGAAAAGAAGAAGAAGAAGAAGAAGAAGAAGAAGAAGAAGAAGAAGAAGAAAAAGAAGAAGAAAAAGAAGAAGAAGAAGAAGAAGAAGAAGAAGAAGAAGAAGAAGAAGAAGAAGAAGAAGAAGAAGAAGAGTGATGTTGGTCAACAGATCAGCAGACAAACAGGATGTTTTCACTCAGCTGTCCACATCCACGCTGCCGTCGCTATGGCAACACTCTTGCACGGCGTCATGTGACGTATCTCCGCTTTACGAACGCGTCTTCTGATTCTGGTGTTTCTTCTACGAGCAACACAGCCGCTAAGCTAATTAATTCAATGTAAAGTACCACAGGCTGAGCTGGTTCTGTGTTTAAACCGGACCTGAAACAGTAATCTGAACCAGAAGACCGTCCGACCCAGAACACACAACATATCAGTCACAACCGTCCACATCTGCTGCTGCATCTCAAGAGACAAGAAGAAGAACATGTGACCGAACATCCAGTCGATGTCACGTTCTGTCTTTTATAACAAAGTGTTGACAGCTTCTCCTGTTCCTGATGTTTTAACAGGCAGATGATCTCGATGTTATCATTCGACCACAGAACTGATCATGGGATCATTGATGAGCTGGTGATTCACACTCAGCCGGCTCACTTCTGACTCCACACCAACAGATTTTATTCATTTCAGAGTTTTAATCTTCAGCCTTGAACAACTTTCAGATCAGATTTCACTTCATACAACTTTGATCACTCCGCAGCGGTTCCCCCGTCACATCCAGCACACTTTGATGTGTGTGTTTCTGCTAATTGAAGTCGGAGTTCCCACATTTAAACTTATTTTTACTCCAGAATTTCAAATAAACCGAACGTGAACCGCGGCACGACTCAGACTCATGTTCTCTGAGTGTACGTGACACAGTCGGTGGATTCATGGCTGTGTGACTCCTCTACATGTCCTCCTTGTGATCACCAGCAGGAGACGGAGGGGAGACTCTTCTCTTAGTGTATTTACAGTAAATCTTACATGACGCCACCTGACACCACATGAGGAAACGTCACCGACTGCCTCCATAGAAATGCTTGTCAAACACCAGGACTAATCTACGAGAACACGTCGCTCCCTCCACAGCTCCTCCACCAGGCCGGGCCGGGCTGACAATGAGAAACAGACTCAGTGAACTCTGAGACACCAGCAGGAAAAGCAATCCCA
The DNA here is from genome assembly GCA_039737535.1 of Lagodon rhomboides. Lineage (NCBI taxonomy): Eukaryota > Metazoa > Chordata > Actinopteri > Spariformes > Sparidae > Lagodon > Lagodon rhomboides. Next base: position 20,726,696 of record CM077795.1, read on the forward strand.
GCGCCGGGAACGACACCGTGCTGAGAAAGAATTAAGTGTTGGCCGATTGGAGGGGAGGGAGGAAGCCGAGGCCGGCTGGCAGACTGGAGCACGCCTGAGTCCTTCAGCAGATCTGTAGCACTGGGAGTTCAGTGTGTGTGTGTGTGTGTGTGTGTGTGTGTGTGTGTGGAGGAGATGCTGAACGACATGCTGAAAGCTAAAAAAAATCTGCTCACATGTCTTCAGTTTCTTCACGGACAAATCCTTCACACGGAGGCCGACGGTCCTCCGAGACGCTCTGCTGACAGGCTGAACACCTCTGGACCTGATGGGTCAGCTGGTTCTGATCTCTGCAGCTTGTACAGGCTGACAAACCACACACACTGGATGTACAACACAATTAAACAGCCCCAGATTACCAGCTCTAGGTCGAGCGCTGTTAAAGCAGCCTACTTATATTCAGACTTCTGCACCATGAAACCTCAGAGCTGTTTGTCTCACAAGTCTCACGATACCATCGTCTGCAGCTCTGCATAATAAACTTCAGATGGAGTTACGAAGTAAGTTATGTAGGATTCAGTCGTTAAATCAGCTGTATAACACACAGAAGTGTGTCACTGATCATCACGGCTGCATGAATCTGACAGGAAATGTCCTTCACCTGTGACGCTAACGTCACTGCTTCTGCAGACAGAACAGCAAGTCCAACAAATAACACACAACACATAACACACAACACATGACACACAACACATGACACACAACACAGCACGAGACCCACATCTCTGTCACAAACAAGAGAGAGACGCCGTGATAACCGAGGCCAGAGTTTGTAGAAACCAACAGCAGAAGTAGGACTAATGAATGATTTCATAGTATTTCATGTTCTCGTTCCTCTGTGGCAGTAAACTGAGCTGGAGATGAAACAGAGAGACAAAGAGCGGATCACTGAGTCATGAAGGGCCCGTCTGAGGAGGTTCTGGAGGGAAACGGCCCAGAGAGCAGAGTATGAAGACATTACAGCAACCTAAAGGTTTCTGATGGCTGTCACAGTCCAGCTCTCCTCGATGAAGAGGTTCTTATTACAGAGTGTTTCATGGTGGAACTGAGCTGAGTGGCTTTAAAACAGCTGATTTACTCGTTTATAAAGATGATTTATTTGTTTCATTGGCAAAAGGGAGAATAAATAAAAACTAAAAGACAAATTTAAAATTGTCAGCATCAGTTATTTTATCATAATAAATTAAATCAGGAGGAAATAATTCAGCAGATGAATCACCTGTGACAACAACACAGCTCAGACCTGCAGGACTGGTAGCTGTGACTCAGCAGCTGTGATCTCTCCTCCTCTACCTGTTTGTGACTGTCGCTACAGGAAACAACCTCCACACTGAACATAAGCAGTAAGCGTCACTTACTGTATGAACTTAATCAGCTGTTACCTTTTATTCTGCAGGAGTTATTCATTTTAATATCAGGGCGAACCCCCCGACAGGTTCACCCCGACACTTTCCTGCAGGATCACTCGCTGCATCCTTTAGTCCCGCCCAGGACCACTGTGATTGGTTTAAAGAGATGTGAGACCCGCCTTAATTCCAATATATTAAACATTACAGGAACCTTCCTAATAGAAATTAATTACGAGGAATGATGACCTAACTTATCCTCCCTCTTGCAGACGGCCTGGTGTCCGTCGGTAACAGCTGGCTGACCGTTGACTCAGATTAACACCGAGTCTTCCAACAGGTGGAAGCAGCTGGCCGAACCAAACAGCTCCTCTAAATCTCATTATTTAACATGTTATATCTCGTTTGTTTAATCCGAACAGAAACCAGTTCACCCTGCAGGACTAGCTGTTAATCACACTCTCCTGTTTTTGTGCTACGCTAAGCTAACTGGCTGGCTAACACCTCCTGGCAGAGGACGGTGACACAGCTTCATCAGCGCTGGTATCACTTCTCCAGACCTTCAGAGAGGTTTCACGACCCTGGCTGCTCGACGCCGGAGGTCTCGCCCTCCTCGTGGACGCGTGGCGGCCGACATATGTGGACAAAATGTCACACAGCGTTTCCTCTGTTCAGATTTGTATTCCACGTCGTCCTCTTAGAGGAATTAAAGAGGCCACCTTCAGCGTAACCTTTATCTCATTCAGAAATCTCATTCTCCATCAGCGCGTCGGGGGAGACGACTTATTAAGCCGTGGAGATGTATTCCTGCTTCTGGACCAGACCAGCAGAATTAGAGGAAAAGACTTATAACTACGTCACAGCACAGGCAGAAGGAGGTGATCATCAGATCCAGGTGATGAAATCAGATTAAAAGTGACCAACGACTGAGACAACATCCTCAAGATCCACTGTTGAGCATCTGAGTCCAATCTCAGGTGTTTTTCCCACAATGCAAATGTGGGATCTGGCTGGTAAAAATGCTCCCCAGTCTGACTCACAGCACCAGCGGCAGAGGAGAAACCTATTTCAAATCAAAGGCGCTGTGGAAGCTGCGAGCGAGCAGGCGGCGGAGCACAAGAAGTGATTTCATACCAAACACATGTGATCCTGTAATGCAGAGACAGATTGCCTCCCTGCTGAGAGTAGTTACAGAGCGCCGAGACGCCGAGCAATCACCACGAGTGCAGGGAATGTTCTGTGTGGATGTGATGGGAACGTTCCTCTGAGGGATGTTTCTCACTCAGAACGGAGCAGAGACATAAATATAACTCCAAAACACAAAGATAAACGTATACGTGCTCTCACAGTTATTCTGTGCGCTACACTCCAGAACCAGAAGCCAAGCCCGGCTGGTGTCGGACTCATTCAAAAAATAAATTATTAAAAACAGACTAAACTCAGAACAGGAACTGAACTAAATGTTTAAATACAACTTTATTGATTTTAAAGCAGCAACAGTGATATTTACAACAGCAAAATAAACTCATGAATATCTGAGTGGAAACAGACTAAACAGACCATAAAGTGATGTTTCTCTACGTGACAAACTCCACAGTTTCTACAGACAGCTTCAGTGTTAACGCACCGCTCTGTTTCCATCAGTCACACGTCATCAGCAGTTCATCAGAGCACACCCTGCCTCTGCTCACCTGCGCTCCATCACCTGGCCTGTCTCAGCCCAGAGACGCTGCAGCTTCACCTGCAGCTCACAACCCGACCGAACCAGCCGACAAACCCACAGCAAGAGAAACACAAGCCCAGCTACACCAGAGAGAGATCCTCTGACAGAGAGGACTCTGGGAATTAAAAAGGAGCAGCTCAACTCACCTGTATCACAGTATTCTTATTTATTTATGTGTTTTTCATAGTTGTGTTAACAAAATAAAGAATTTACCTGGTCCGTAAAAATGATGAATTATTGATATATTGATATATATGAAACTTTTCAGCCTTTTCGCCCAGTTTGAAACCTTTCAGTATCAGCAGTGCTGTGCTGGAGTAAAACAGCAGCTGTATCTGAGAGCAGATTCAAATATCTCTCTGACATGTTTATGCTTGTTGAACAGGTGTATTGTTAAAGTATTGTTACAGTAATTACAGTAACAAGCGCTCAGCTGTCACCAGCAGTTATCATCACCTGGTTCACTTCACAGTGTGTGTGTGTGTGTGTGTGTGTGTGTGTGTGTGTGTGTGTGTGTGTGTGTGTGTGTGTGTGTGTGTGTGTGTGTGTGTGTGTCTCAGCAGACGAGAGGCCACGACGACGTCATAATAAATTACACCGAGATGTGAAAAAGTGCCAATAAAAGAACCGTTAACATCGCAGCTGATCAATGACTCAGCCCAGGGGCCCGTTTAATACCAGGTGTCATAACCCGTCCTCAACAATGACATCATCGGCCCGCGTTTCACCACGGACGCCGTCTGCCGAGAGATACAGAAGTATCTGCTGTCGTAGCAGCAGACTACAGAGCAGCTTCTAACGCTCCACCATGAAATATCTAAATACATAAACTGAGCACAACATCAGCCGGTTGTTGTAGAAGAATCAAATCTGTTATTGTTCCATCCATAATTCAGACACTGTTTAAATATGTAACTCAAGTCTGAGCGTCGTCTGCATGTACCAAGTTTAACTGAAGCCTCGATGACGTGTTCTGAGGGAACGATGGAAGCAGCCTTGAAAAGGATCTTCACAGACAAACGATGAAATGTCTCTCCAGCCCGTCCATGAACCAAAGAACCTTTAATGCACGTTTTATTTACTGCACTTAATCCTCCGTTCTTCAGAGATGAAGGCTTTTAGCAGATTGAAAACCACGTAAGGCTTCATTCAACATGCTAAATTGATTCAGCGACCACAAAACACGGAGCCTTTCAAGGTTCAGACATCCAAAGCTCCTGACAGAGAGGTGGAACAAGAGGACGGGATGCATTGTAAACACGTCCTTTCAGGGAGAGCGAGCAGCGGGCCCTGGAGCCATCGGCAGAGGTCCGGCTCATCACGCCACATCTGAGGGAACCAGAGCGTCACAAAAGCGTCTTTTCACAGCTGATGAAGGATGAGATCCTTAGAATTCACTCCACAACGACCCGGAGAGCTCGGAGCCAAGACCCACTCTGACCTTTACTGCCAGCATCGAGGAGGTTCAGAGAGCACGAGACGGGCCCACCTGAGACTGTGACCGCAGAACCGGGCCCACCTGAGACTGTGACCGCAGAACCGGGCCCACCTGAGACTGTGACCGCAGAACCGGGCCCACCTGAGACTGTGACCGCAGAACCGGGCCCACCTGAGACTGTGACCACAGAACCGGGCCCACCTGAGACTGTGACCGCAGAACCGGGCCCACCTGAGACTGTGACCACACAGAACCGGGCCCACCTGAGACTGTGATCGCAGAACCAGGCCCACCTGAGACTGCGAGCCTTTCCAGTAACAGCTCCTTGTCCTCCTTGCTTCCAGGAGGCCCGGCCCGGCTGCTCACGGAGCACAGATTGGTTTTAGCCTTGAGCCCATCTGTCACTGGAAATAAAAAAATAAAAAACTCCTTGCAGGAGCTCGGGCAGGTTAACGGTGAGCTGCAGCCGACAGCAAAAAGCTCTTCCCTTCGGCGCCGACCGAGGGCGGCTCGCTCAATAAAAAAACCATATGCCTCATGGACGCCAACACAAACTAAAGTGGCGGGTGCACCAACAACAGTGTGACACCTCGCCATCAGCAGAGCGCAGAACAAACCCAGAGTGACTGAATCACAACACTGACTCATTCACAGTACAGGACGTGCTGCAGGTACAGCACAGAAACAGCAGCAGCCTCCTCTCAGCACATGTAAATCAATCAGAAGATGAGAGCCGCTGAGTCTCGCCGCTCTCTGATAGGCTGCTGCTGCTGGGAGCGCTGCCAGCCACGTACAGACCGTGACTGGGCAAACACCAGGACACGATCTGCAGCCGACTGCAGCTCCCAGCAGCCAGAGACTTCACTGCCGGGCCGGACCGGCTCATCTGAATGTGTTCTGACTGTTAATCTGACAGCAGACATCTGAAGGTGTTACTGTGAGCTCCTGGGAGGTGAGATGATTTCCACTGTTTTCTGATGTGTTAAGGAAAATTTATCAGCATATTAAACAATAACAATCATGAGATATTCATTAGCTGCAGTCCGAGAAATGGTGCAGCTCGTCTGTTCAGTTACTGTTGTGTTTCATAAGAAATGAGGCGAGCTCAAATAATATTCACCAAAAATACAGATTCCAGAGTTCAACTACAAGCAGCCTCCAGTGATTCAACATAGAGAGAGAAACTCAGCTCCTCTAATCTGTCCAGAGTGAACCCTCTTCACAAACAAATCAATAAAGGATCTCTGAGTGAGAAAATAAACCAACACCTCCAACGCTGTCAGAGTTTCCTCTGGTACCAGTCAGCTGATCGACTTCATCACACAGGAGAAGAGACTGGAAGTGATGCTGCAGGCTAACGCTGAGCTAGCAGCAGGCTAACGCTGAGCTAGCTGCAGGCTAACGCTAAGCTAACTGCTGGCTAATGCTAAGTTAGCCGTTTCATCTTTAATACGATGCTTCCTCTTCAGATGCACAGAAGCAGGAGGGTGGACAGACGGGCGAATTGTCGATCCTGGTTTGATTCCTGATTTAAACACATTTTTTAAATTAAGTTCTTGTCCGGTTGCTTGTGTTGGTCTTCTACAAGACACTGAGCTTGGGTCGATATTAGATATCATCCAACATGCAATATGTTTCATGATATTGAATGCCGAACAGCTTTAACAGCATCTTCAGGCTTTTATTTTGAAAAGAAAATGCACGCTGAGCTATCATGGCAGCTGGACGATGACCAGTGACCGAAGAGCTCGACCTAAATTTGAACTTAAACCTCTTATTTAATATTATTTTATTCTTTGACCCAGAGAGCCGAAGCGCTGGATGTATATTTCCCTATAGAACTCATTCTTTTAAATAATTCCCAGTGTATTAGAATATAGAAAATAAAATCCTAAGCTTTGAAAAGTAGGACACAATCTGCAGCCGACCGCATCGTATAGCGATGACAAATTAAAAATGAAGATATCACTAAAGCCTACAAGGAACTTTGATGTTGTGTTGGTTCTGATGGTCCCTGTGGTCCGAAACATGCTGATGGTGACTTTGTTTCAGTGCCGTCCGACCAGACTACAGAGGAGCTGCTGTTCTCATTTCAGCCTCAGAACTCATAGTTTTAATTTTAGGATTGATCCACCAGGATGAGTCTGAACCGACCCGGTGACGGACGTTAACAACAGCGCTGACGACGACACAGAACCAGAACAGTTTGCTGATGCAGGTCATTTAGAGACGTCAGAACAAAAGAGACTGTTTCCTCCCCAGCTTCAGTCTGATGGGAGTACAACACGGGCGCATCGAGCACAATGAGAACCAGAGAACTCTTCTTCTGCTGCTCTCATCAGATCAGACACTCCTCGCTGAAGTGTCCTTGAAAACGTTAATCCCTATCAGCTCCAGGAATGCTGCTCTGCTGCTGACCTCTGACCTCTGACCTCTGACCTCCACGTGGAGCAGCAGAAGGAAAGGAGGATCTCCCTCCAGGCTTCACGTTCACACCGACGCTCATACGGAGAGTGACCGAGCGCAGCGGCATCAAATCCTGTGAGGCTTTAATTTAATCAGCTCTGCAGGAAAATGATTCATTAGCTTGTTTACGACTCGAGCCGAGAATATATGAAGATTATCATTTGAGGTGAGAAGAACGTGGAGTAATGGATTCATTACAGCTCTGTGTTTTACCCCGAGAGGCCTTAAAGTCCATGATATTGCTTTTTCACACCTGGGGATTTGTCTTCTCGCTGTACAAACTGTTTACTTAGCATACAAGTGTGACAAGGAGGGAGTGTGTGTGCGTGTGTGTGTGTGTGTGTGTGTGTGTGTGTGTGAGTGTGCGTGGGGAACTCGAGGTCTCTGAGGCCACGAGCCTCTGAAACCTCCCTCGCAGGCAGCCGGCCATGCGCCAAATCTGTTACTGCAATTACTTTTGACAGCAGCGCCTTCATGGTCCAGGAAGGTGGGCTTCCCTGCGCTGACCACGGGCGCTGGCGGGCTGTGTGTAGGCAGGACGCCGCAGCAGCAACACTTGCTCCGCGGGCCTCGGTGAAGCCATCAAGGAGAGTATATTCTTTAGTGCACACGTAGGCGTTTCTTTTGTGTGGTAATGAAATTGAGGCAAGACTTAGTGAGAATGAGTAGGAGAGGGGAGATACTGTGCAGTAAATATGGAGAGCGTGGCTGCTCTCTGCTCTCTCGCGGTGCAGCCAGAATCATTCCTGCAGAATTTGAGCACCTTTAAATAGAATAAACAGAGAGTGCACTGTGACTGTGAGCTGCTGGGTTTGCCTCTCACAGAGTGCAGTGCCACAGTCCTGCCGCTGCTGCTGCTGCTGCTGCTGCATCCATACCAAGTGTTTGATATTTAAGGAGGATTAGTGTTTGCGAGTCCAACTAGATCACTGGGACATGTCAGGGAATCATCTTCGCGATGTCTGATTTGGGATTTTTCACTCGCGGTTTATGTAGGACAAACTGTAGATTCATCTGTTGTGTAAGAGGCCCGCGACGGCACGGACCCGGAGACCAGATTCCTCACAGTACCGTCACTGCTGCTTCTCTCCTGTGGAGCTCCACAGCGTGATGGGGAGCTCGCTCACCTGATCGCACTATTTATATCTCACGTACAGTCGAGTCTCGAGTCATTTCTCATGAAAAAGACGACTTCACACACAGGAAGTCATCAAAAGGAGACAGTGGACGCTTGTTTTTCACATTAAATCTGCAACATTACCATATTGTTTGTGCCACGGCTGCTCTCCTGGTGTGTACGGTCACCTGGTGGTACCATCTATATCTATATCCATCCATATTGATCTATAACCATCTATATCTATATGTCATGTGGAGGCAATACTGTGTCATTTCCATGAAAGAGCAGAGATGATAGACGGTTGCTGGTTTTCAGCTCCGATCTGCAAGATTCCCAAATGATTTGGGTTACGAGTGATCGTAAATATGATGGTACGATCTATATCCATCTATATCTATATCATATGTTGTGTAGCTTCTTGTATCATTTCTATGAAAGAGGCAAACACTCATCAAAAGGAGACGGAAGACGGCTGCATTCAGCTCCGATCTGCAAAATTCTCATATCATCCGTATCACTGCTTCTTCCCTGTGATGCTCCACAGTTCGCCTGTGAGCATGATGGTACAATCTACATCCATCTACATCTATGTCTCATGTGTCCCATCTAGTGTAGAATCCTACAGTGACTGACAGTCTGATGTGACTCTCAGTGCTGAACCTTGAAGGAAAAACAGCCAAAAGTACCAAAACACTCCTGCAGGGTCCGTGCACCCTCTCACAGATATCTGTAGAGTGTGTGTGTGTGTGTGTGTGTGTGTGTGTGTGTGTGTGTGTGTGTGTGTGTGTGTGAGTGTGTGTGTATGAGAGGAAGAGCGAGCCAAAAAAAATGACCAATCAGAGCAGACAGCAGCCACCTCTGCAGTTACATGTTGCAGAAATTTGGCACCACCACCACTTTTCTGTGCAACACAATTATGATCCTGAGAGCTGCTGGAGGGGGGAGGAGGGGGAGGGAGGGGGAGGGGGGTCTCACTCACCACATGAAAGCGCCGCCACACAGATGAGGAGAGTCCATCTGCAGTCCCGTACACCTGACATGGTAGAAATCCCAGCAGGAGGATGTTAATCCCAGTTGTTCCAGCAGCCGGAGGTGGAGAAACGAAGCGGAGCGCAGCCTCCGCGCGACGCTGCTGCGGCTCGTCCTCCTCGAACTTCAGTAATGCGCAGCAGATATGAACATATATGTATATATGTATATGTATCAATGTGTATTTATATATAAATATATGTATCTGAGCGCGTGTGGGTGGGTGGGGGGGTCTCCAAAATGTTCTGGTCCAGTCCTCTCAGCGCGAGCAGCAGACCTAAGGCACGGCCGCGCCGCGTCTTCTCCAGGCGACACACCGCGTTCTGTTCCACATGGGAGAAGAAAGTTCAACAATCCGTCTCCGGATCTCACAGCCGGGGACGCGGAGAGACCCTGAGCTCCTGAAGCGGATCCAAGTCTGTGCGCGGAACCCGAGAAATGCCCCCAAAATCATAAATCAGTGGACACGAGTGGAGAGATGACGCGCGCCCTGGCTGGAAACACAGGAATCCTGCGTGCCGTCCCCAAACAGCAGGGCCAGACGAGAAGGACTGAGATCCGGATCAGCGGAGGGGGTCCGTGTCATCACTCTCCGCGCAGCAAATCACTCTTTTTATTCCTTGCGCAAAATCCTGGAGAGAAAAAGGGCGAGAAGCGATCCGGCGGGTCCGCAGGCTCCGGTCCGGCTCTCACGCACTCTTCTCGGGTTTCATTTAAAATCCGGAGCCGAGAGAAGAAGCTGCCAAGACATGGTGAGCTGAAAACACGCAGAAAGGTCCGCAAAAAAGCGCCGCTGCTCCTCCCGCAGGTCTCCCGCACTTCACCTACCGCAGCGCGTTGCGACAGTCGCTCCGCGGAGTCACGGAGCGGCAGAGCGGCGGAGCCTCCTCACAACTCCTCCTCACTCCGCTGGACTTCACCCGGAGCCGGAGCCGGAGCGGCGCGGAGCATCGTCAGTGCGGCGAACCGAAGTCTGAAACACGGCCAAGTCCGTCCAACTCTCCGTCCCTCTGGTTTAGTCCCAGGATACCGAGCCGAGCCGAGCCGAGCCGAGCCGCACCTGTCTCAGGTGTGTTGAGCTCACAGCGCGCTGATCCTCCACAGCTGTCGGGTTTAACTCCGCTCCAAACTAAACGTGCTCACCTTCACACGCACAGACCCGCAGATCAGCGCGTCAACCCGCAACACTGTCAAACACGCACATCCGGTCGGAAGTTTCAAAATAAAATGACATGAAACGGCAGCATTCTGTCAAATAATGTAGAACACATTTTATTTTGAGGACATGACAATGCAAAACATACAGGCTGTAAATAATGCAGATGATTAATTAATCCTTATTATTATTATCATTATTATTATTATTATTAGTAGTAGTAGTAGTAGTAGTAAGTATTAGTATTAGCCTATTGATTCACTGCTCTGTTTTGGTCCCTTATCTCTGCTGTAGAGGTGGAATATAAATGTTAACCCGTAAAAAAAGGTGACGTTTCATCAGAACAGGTGAGTAAACTCAGTTTATGTGCGGTAACTTCAGCTAATGTTAATAATGCAAATCAACTAATAAATGCCAAATTAAGTTTATTCGTAGTTTTCCTTTAATGTCGAGCGATAATCTTGATATATGGAGGATTACAAGCAAGGTAATTAAATACAAATGTAAAATCATTCATTGAAATGCTTCATTGAAGAGCTTAAGCAGAAATTTAAGTGACTTTAAATTCAACATGGATCCTAACAATCTCTATAGGCTAATGATCCCAGAATGCATCATGGTCTTGGACAGATTCACTCATAAAAACATGCGCGAGTCTTTCAACTCATTAAAAGGAATATTTATTGGTTTTAGTCCTCGGTTGAAATTAATTTTCTGACTCGTCATTTTGGGCTGGAGGGATAGAGTTTGTGTGCTTTTATTTTAGAGGAATGACGCCTGACTTCCGGTCCGGTCCACATTAGGTCTCGTGAACTTGACGCAGCTCAAACTGGACACCACAGACAAAAATTAATCACGTGAGTGTCTTTCCCTCCTCCTCCTCCTCCTCCTCCTCCTCCTCACAGAGGCTTCACCTCTGCCTGGTCACGGCTGCACCGGAGCCCCGGCTGGCTTTTATTTTGGTAGGGAGGAAATAAGAGTGTGTCTGTGAGTGTGTTAGTTAGAGTTTAAACAAGATTAATGTCTGATATTAAACACTGTGACACTTAAATCTTTGAGGCATTAGAGCTGTCACACATGTGGACCTGGCCGCGTCCCGTTCAGCTGCGTCAGTCCTCTCGCTCGGTGCATGCAGCCACTCTGGTGCAGCTGAATGGAACACAGCCATCGTCAATGCTATCGGCTGCACCTGGGATTGTTCTGCTGGTGTAATGTGAGTCTTCAGGAGGATCCATTAGGAGGTGAAACGAGAGGCTCACAGGTTAATGAGGCACCATGAAACCTTTCAGACATAATGTTCTGGTTCTGGTGTCCACGATGCAAATGGGCCGTAATGTCAGTCATACATCACCTGAGTGACACAATCTGAAGAAGGAAGAGGCCACTTCTCAGTCCTCCTGATCTTGTAACCACTAGGAAGCACACATCGACAGAGGAACAGACTCTGACCCAACACCGTCTCTCTTCATCAGTGAACGTCCGTCTGTTCTCTCTGGTTTCACCTCAGGTTCTGTCATCTCCCTCTCCACCTTCTTCACCTCCTCCATCAGCAGCTTCTTTTTCTTTTACAGCTCAGAGTTTCTATGGTTATTCATGTTGTTTCACTGTTAGCTGAGGATGGTGACCGGGCAGAACGGAGCCTCTTCCTGTTTCGGTTGATCAATGTTAGACTCACTTCCTTTGTTCCAACCTGTATTTTATATTTAACAGCAGAGCCGACCCAAATGCAGTTTTTGGGGCTGATGTCAGGGAGTAAAAAGTTCTGACATCGATATGTCAGCCGATACACACACATTTTTCACAATGATCCCTCAGATGTGATTATCAAACATTCGAACTGACATCAGTGAACTGAGAGAGTGAATTTCACTCAAGATTTAATCATTATAAATCACCCTGAGCATCGTTTTTCAAAGTTTTAAATGTACACTGATAATAACCCAAATATCAAAAAAGTAGTGTAACTGAGTCACAATTTAAACATGAACACAGGTGAACCTCCTGCAGTGACTGTGGTTCTGCTTCTGAACGCCGGCTGTGTGCAGAGATCACACCTGAAAGATCTGCAGCAGGTTGGAAGAAGGAGAAGCAGCATGTTACATCGTTAAGATGTCCACAGCGAACAGCAGAGAGCCGTAACGAGACACAACGTCCACGTCTGAGTCCATCTGAGGACCTGTGTTGCACCACTCTGTCTTCATTTACAGCCTGGAGTCGAACAGCTGCAGAACATACCCAGGAAACTCTGCTGCTCTCTGCGTGTCCGTCGTCTTTGTCGTCTGACTGTCACTGTGGTTTGAAAGAAGGTGCAGAGGCAGTGATTGGTTCAGGGGGGTTCCACGCACCAACGAGCCAATCATCACCGAGCAGTTTTCACAGCAGACATTTTGACGAGTCAAAGCAGGAAGTGCAGAGGCATAATTAAAACCATTAACGACGGCTGTGAGTGCAGCAGCGAGCCGTGACAGGGAGGCAGCAGACACAGCAGAGGGTCCTGAACTGAACTCAGATCAGCTCACTGCTGTCATTAACTGTGTCTCCTGCAATGTAAAAATAAAAGAAGCAAAGCGCTCATTTTAAACCTTCGTTCGTTAGTTAACAGTCTAACACAGCAGAGACCATCAGAGCTCAGTGGACGGCGTGTTTTAAACCCTGGATCTGTTTGTGATGCAGAAAAACGCAGAGCTCATTGTCTTTTCTCTAACAACCTCCTTCAGGAAGACGCTCGCCGAGTCCCAGCGCACCTGGAAACTTAACAAGAGCAGCTCGCTGCGCTTTAGCAGCTAATTTATCAAGACCACTTATGCAAATTGAGTCAGTTGCAATTTTCCAGTTAGAACACCTGAGCCGGCGCCGCGCCGAGCAGCAGACAGGTGAGAGAGCAGGCGGGCTGCTGCAGGTGTGACACGACTGCTAATGGCCTGCTCATAAATGTGACTCTCTAATCCGTCTCTTTATCCTCTGGCATTTCAAATAAAGACTTATTGTCAGATGGAGAACTTATTTATTCAAACTCTTGTTCTTGTGAAGAAGAAAAGGTCTCCTGTGGTGATGAGTTCAGGAGCCTCCTCCGGGAGTTTAATGTGAAAATTGACCAGTTTTCTCCTGAAACAATGACAGCTGCTTAATTCAAACCGTCACTTCTCAAACTGAATATGTTAATTTTGTGCAACGTGTGAACAAATTCAGCACATTTCCATGTGAGAAATGTTTCTCCTCTCAGGTTTCAACATCAGATTTGTGCTTTTTAAACGCAGTCTGATGGATCAGAACCACAGCTGGGTGAATATTAATCACCTGTACGTTCTCATGTTGTCGTCATTCTCTGTGCTCCTGCAGCTGTTTGACTCATATTTGTGTTTCTGATGTCGACAACATAACGTGTCCTCCTCGTTATCCAGAGTCGTTACGTGGAAACTGTTCTGATTGGATCTCGAAATTTTAAAATTTTTGATCGTAACCATATGATGTAGAATTAAAAATGTGTTGGAGTTGCAATAAAACATACTTTGCGAGCTCAGGTGGGACAGGATCCAGAAAAAATCTGAAATATATATCAAATATAAACCTTTATTTCAATGTGTTTATTAATTTATGCTTTCTTTAAACACACGTCAGCTTTAAAGCTCCTGTAAATGTAAGGTTTACATTTAAATATCTAAATTTGAAAAAGGCTTGTCACATTTAGCGGCTGTGACGGTGGAAACACTCAAAGTGTTTTCTCTACCTGCACGATGTCATGTATTTTTGGAAGCCATGGCTGTGTGGACCGAGGACCTTGAGGAGCAGCTGGTTGCCCTGGTGGAAGAGAGACCACCGCACTTTGTTTTTGATAAGCTATGGTCCGCACTCCGTTCCGTCATTTCCCCTTAAAGGGGCCCACACACCGCCCAGACTCAAACCAACAGCCAGCTGCCTTTATCCGACCGCTCCGTTGCCTCTCGTCTGAACCGTTCAGCAGATAAGTTGCATTGAAACACACCGCCTCGACTACTGGCAGCTACACAGCAGCGTGTACATTCTGCGCGAGATGCAATAAGTCTCCTAAACATCGGGTGGCGCTAGTCTTGTGCCAGTCACCCAAAACATAAAAACAGGAAATGACGGAACGCTTCAGACGTCCAACGTTTGGGCCAGTGTGTGCCTGCCTTAAGAGACTGAGGTGATCATCACAATGACGGCTGGTAAATACTGTCAACAGTCTAAATACTGAAGGTATCCTTACTGTTGAGTCGACACAGGAAGCAATCAGACGTGCAGCTCACACTTTATTTTGTACGATGAATCTGTCTGTGGTCAAAGCTAACGCCTCAGTTAGCAAGCAGCTACATCAAATAACTGTTTGCTCCTTGTTTTCTGTGAGATGAGGTTGTATGTTCACTGTTCCAAAACAAAACAATAACTCAACACTTTGAATTCGTCTTCTTCTTACTCTTAAATGATGTCATTTCCTCTCAGTGATGTCACTCAGAGGAGCAGATTACCCGACCGTCACAAACACAACATGGGGTCGTATGCAGAGGTGGAGTTAAACATCAGTCCTGAAGGCTTTGATTGTTGAATATTTAATGTCTTTTGTAATATTTTGGCTGCTGGGACAAACACATTTCCCTGTTTGCGGGACGTTTAAGGAATTCTGATTCTGATTCTGAGAAGTAATTAAGATTTGAAAAATGGTGAAACAGTTTTTTGGGACCAAAACAAACTCAGGGACAGAAACAGATGAATACAGGCACATGTGGCTCGTCCTCAGTACCTGAGCTGATCAGCTGATCGAGCTGTGTTGGTTTCTGTGGAAGAGACTCTATTTAATTGATTTGCAGTCGACGTGCTTTAGGGCAACAAAGGCAGCAGAGTTGAGTTTTAAATTCTGCAGCAGCTCCGGCAACATAATCGTCTTCAGCCACGCTTTGACTGTATAATCAAAAAGCTAATGATGTGAGAACTAAATACTTTTCTGAATTTATGACTTCTCAGTAGGATAACTCTGCTTGTGTTCGTCGGATACATCATGTGATTTCTGCCTGTAGACTGCAACTTACAGCACATGTTTCCCTTTAAACTGTTCTGGAGCCCAATCTGCACCGTTTCTCACATCTGACGGTTTCCACACTCGCGGCCCGACGGACCCAACGTCTGAGCAATTAAACCGATGTGGTCAGCAGGTCCATTAACTTCCTGCAGAGCAGCGGGACACGGTCAGCCTGTGGACTCTCATTAGGCCCAGCGTCAGGACAGAGACAGACTTTCTCTTCTTTTAACTGATTCCTTCCCTGTCGATGTGTTTTAGTTTTGTCGATAGACGTTCGGCCTGCTGAGTGTGAAATGGGTGAGAAGTCAAACACTGTCAGTCAAACTGACTCAGACCTCCGAAACTTCAATCTGAGGGATTTTAGACGATGATGGTGAGCGACGGTACGTCACATCCAGACATCCTGCAGCAGATAGTCAAGATATGATCTACTACCTGCTTTCAGGTTAAAATCGCATGAAGCACCTTAATAGTTTAATAACTTCCTAATTGCCAGAATACATTTTTGCATGTTTGTTTCTGCAGATCATGGATGTGCTGAAACTTTTCTTTACGTTGCAGTTTTACGTTTCTTCAGTTTCATGTTGTGGCAGCGCTGTGCTTGAGGTCTGGTTAGGTTTAGACTCAAGAGCCACACAAAACATCATGTTTTAGTTTAAAGCACCTGGTTCAAGAGTGTCATCACGTTCACATCATATAATTATTAGTTATGACTTTGACATCAGGAGGTGGAGAAGATGGTGGTGGTGACTGCAGTTCAGTCTGTGGGGACATTTTCCAGCTGTTTTAGTAGCGACCAGAACAGGTTTCCTAATCCAAACCATGATGTTCTCTGACCTTAACCAAGTGGTTTTTGTACATAAACTTAACCAGAGCATAAACACAGTGTTATAGATGGTTGGTGTTGAAACACAGTCTTGAACAGTGGTCTCTGGCTTGGCAGCCGTATAAGTCAGCTCATATACATGTCATTTAAATGTGATGTGAAACATATTCTAGATTGAAGTACGTTGTCTCGAAACGTTGCAGATTAGTTGTGTGTACGGAGGCCCTGAAGGTCAAAACACATTACAGATCGTGGAGAGGGTGGGACACTGTTCTTGTTTGTGATTGGACAGAACCAAAGGCCCTGGCCACAGTTGGACGTCACTTCCTGTTTGCATTATTCAGATTCAGACTCAGAATACTTTATTAATCCCCGGGGGGAAATAGTTTTTGTTCCAGATGCTCCGTGCAAAGTACAAATAGAAATGTAGCATGAATGGAAACAAGAGATAAAGATATGAATAAAAAATAAAATATAGAATAATAAAATAAAATATAAAAATAAAATAGTAAAGTAGACAATCTGAAGTGTTCACTCCAAGTATTATGTGGCCGCTGGCTGCTAATGTTGGTTTGTTTCCTGTAGAGTTGTGTTTTCACCTTCAGGGACACCGTATTAACATATTTCTAGGAGACAAGATCAACAGATAAACCCAGAAACTGCAGAATGATGAAGTGAACGTTGTGTCTTTGGAGAATCTGAGTTCATTCACTGACAGCAGGGATGTCGAACACGTCCCAGTGACTCTGACTTAAAGAGCACGTCAGGATTCGTCTCACAAAGCTTCTAATTGGCTGAAAACCATCCCTGCAGACTTCAGTTAACCTGAGAAGAAGAAGAAAGTTTGAGATGCAGCTGAACAAAGTTCCAGTCTGACCCGGAGGTCTCCATCTCTGCCTCCTCCTGTCACCGTGAGCCGGCTCTGCTGCCGTCGCCTCGCTGGAACAAAGGCTCTGATGTCATCTCCACATTAAACATGACTCAGAGACGTTTGAGAGGCTGTGCAGACCGGACTGATGCTCCTTCATCTGACTTGCAAAGTGATTGTTGTGTTGTTTGGGTCTCAGGTGATTGTGCTTCATCTTCATATGTACATCTACGTTTTATTATAGCGTTGTTGTTTTTAAAGAGCACTCAGCCGACAGGAACGACAGCAGGGGGGAAGGTGAAGTGATGTAAAGAACAAAGCAGACACGAAGTTCATGTTCTTTAAACGTTCTATAAGGAGCTTTAACTGGTTCTCGACCTGCTTCATCACCAGCATCATCTTTTGTCCACAGGGACCAACAGAACAAACGAGAGATGAAGGTTCACTGTAGAAGCTTTAAATACAGAAACCAGTTTTTGATGGTTTCTCTAATATTCATGCTCAATGAGAATTAAGTCCATTTTGAGTCTGTTTATCGGTTCTGTTTTGAAAGGAGCTGAAAAGCTCTGACGTGGTCGGTGATGTAGGCTGTTTGTAGTCACGTGATTCTAACGACGTGTAAAATTCAGATAGAGGTCAGAAGATCCTGCTGAGTTTCTCAGATGTTCCTGTGATGTAGGGAATGACGATGCTGTTACGTTTTCTCGTCTCCTCCTCTCTGTCTGCTCTGGATCTGTTAGAGGTTCTGACAAAGGTCCGGTTTGGGTAGCCACAGGTTTGAAGTGCTTCCCTGATGTGCTTCTGTTCCCTCTCCGTCCCCTCTGTGGACCGGTCTCAGCCCGATGGTTTAGGGTTCTGGTGACCCAGCTTGTGCTCCAGTGGGTGATGAGAGTCGAACAGCAAGTACTGATCTGTGTGGAGGTGTTCTGTTCACCTCAGTGTTGAGGCTTCTGTCTTCTTCAGTGTGTGCTGCTCAGTCCAAGAAGGGCAGACCGGCTCCTCTGACTTCTTCCCACACAAACCTGATGGATATCAAGTTCAACGTCACACAAGGACAGAGTTTAAGAGCCTGCAGCTGCTCCAGTTAGTTAGAACTGAAGAAGCCTTCAAACTTACCTTTGAGGCAGAGTCGCTGCACAAACAATCATTTTTTATTAATCGTTATTATTCACCTCGAAGGAGGTGAAGGTTTGGACAACCGTAAACATTTTGAGATGGTGATAAATCACTTCCTGCCCTGCATCTGCAGTTATCACCATGGCAATACTGTCTCCAGGAGAAGTTCAGATACTTGTGTAAAAACAGACTCTGGTAAAAGTAGAAGTACTGATTCAGCTTCTTTACTCCAGTAAAGTAATCGAGTACAGGCTCTGACATGTCCTCAGAGTATCAGAGTAGAAAGTCTCCCTCTGAAGGACATCTGTGGTCAAAGCTAACTGAAGCTCATGTCATATTAATATAATCCAAAGACTATTAAAGTTAAAGGTAGAATCAGTGGGATTTGTCCCAGCTGTTCCTGAACGCACCACAAAGACAGCTGATTGTAGAGTCTCATTCCCAGGACGTCACATAGACACATGTTGGGTTGTAAAGCGTCCCGAGCAGCAACAAAGAGAGAAAATCAGAAACTCTCTGCAGATACGAGACACTAACACGCCTTTTCTCCACATTCCAGTCTCCCTCTCTGTCTGTTCACGGCTTCTTACGTCTTTTACGTCTTTGTCTCGTCTCGCTGCGTCTGCCGTGCGTGATGTGCTCTGATAGGTCGACATCAGTCTGCTGATGTTGGGAAATAACAATAATCCATAATTCAGCTCAGATGCATCAAACTAAAGTAACGAGGCTGTTCTGAAGCTGTGAGGAGGAGAAAGTTCAGATGTTTGTGTTCAGATGTAGAGAGGAGGAGACACAGAGACACTCAGGTACAGGACAGAGACATGAGACATGGACTGAAGGACAGTAACTGAGTATTTGTACTTTGTTACTCATCTCTGTTTCAAACAGATTTATGTTTTATGCTGTTTCTTCTGACTTTGGTGCAACTTCAGTGGTGAAGCAGGTAAATCTGTCTGAATGCAATCAGGAAAAAAACTCCTGGTCAGTCTGAGAGCACATCAGCTGTGAGCTGCATCCTTCAGATCAATCTGATGGAAACAAGCAGGCTTGTGGGTTGTGATCTGTCTCCGGTGTGAATGGCGGACCTGTCCAGGTCCACGTGGCTGAAAGCTTCAATCTGTGGACGTCTCTGTTCCATCGCTCTGGTCTCGTTGCTCTGTAATAGATATAAAACGTGTTTCCGCTGGCTGTCCTCCTGCAGCAGCATGAGAGCAGCTCCGCAGCAGAACCAATGTGCTGAAACCTCAGTTTGAACACTCACCCAGCCGGATCTCTTGGGAGCTCCAGCGCTGTTTTAATTGTGTGGAAAGATTCCTGCTGTGCACTTACACATGTCGACTTGTTCTTGTTCGCCAGAAGGTCCCTCCAGAGGTTAGAGACGTCTGTAAAATATGTACAGTGAGGAGGAGCCTGAATACACATGAGGCCAGTCAGCGCTGCCTGCACGTCCTCAAATAACCTGCTCCTAAATTAATTAAAGGACATCCTGCAGTTCCTGACCTCTGCTGGATGTGTAAAGTTTTAATGGGCCGGCCCTGATGTCGTTTGTATCCCCTGTTCCAGAAGCACGAGTATAAAACTCAGACACAGGGGGCGCTGTTCAATATTTACTCGCCCTTTAGCTTTATTTTTCCCTCCAGACGGATGTATCTGTCTCTCTAAAGGCTAAATGCTCCACCGTGTTCACCACCTATTGTTCCAACATGAAGCAGATGAATTCAGCATTCGTTCCTCTGCACATTTTTCCCACCGGTCACACTCACACTCTGGGGCGGTGGCATAGTTAGAGCTCCACACGGCTCCTCTATAGGAGGCCTCATGAAAGGGGAGATTTGTATTTCGGAGAGTTAAAAGGCAAAGCTGCTGGAGACTTTACACAAAGGGCACGAGGGTGTTTCAAAGCGGAGAGCATCGAGCGCAGTGTGAAGTCTGCAGCACATCGACAGACTTGTAACACAGTGTGAAATCTGTGTGAAACATGGAGCAACAATGACCCCGAGATCCCAGCAGGCATGGGGGCTGGAATATGTCGGAGCTCGTGGGCGGTTTAATTTGCTCGTAATTACAAAGGAAAGTCTTCCACACATCCACATTTCATCACTTACGTGGGATACAGATACCTGCAGCTCCTCATGTCTCACCTTCTGTCTGTCCTTTTGACCACCTGTGCTGTAATGTCACTTCCTGCTCTGTATGAAACAAACCCGTCCATCACTGGGACACACAGACTCCATGTTTCTACTCAAAGACAGAAAGAAGTTCATGTAGAACATCTGCTGAATTAACAAGAAGGTCCAAATAATGCAGAATGAGTCAGAGACAGAGTTTCACAGAGTTTATAAAGTGTCTCCAACTCAACAACTCACTAAACTGACACATTTGTTAAGGGAGTCTGGTGATACTGTGGCTGTGTCCCAATTCAGGGTCTGCATCCTTCGGAGGCTGCATTTGAAGGCCAATTACGTCACAACGCTGCGCGAAGGCTGTCCCAATTTGAAGGCTCCTTCAAATGCATGCCACAAATTCGGCCGTCTTTTCCCTCCTTGTGGAGGATGCACCACTACTTTCCTTCGCGGCCTCCCATATCCCAAGATTCTTTAATCGTCTCTACGAAGGACTCGCCTTCGAAGACCGCAAAGGCCCGGTCCTTCAAAGGATGCAGACTGAATTGGGACACAGCCTGTGGCTTCTTCTTCTTCTTCTTCCTCTTCTTCTTCCTCCTCCTCTTCCTTCCTTCCTGTGACTGTGGTCACATGGGACCAAACCACCTCTGAAAATGATTGTGATTGGATCCCAAATGCAGCTCACCATTTACACTCCATTTATGAAAGAAGAAACATGTTATTGATCTAAACATGTCACATGTTACAAAGACACTAAACAGTAACAATATAGAGCTCAACAGTCACCGCCCACTTTTTTCCGGTTCCGGACGTGAATTTCCCGTTCATTCCCTCCATTGACGTTTCATAAGAAAGTTTTAAGCCTGAAACCAAACCAATAAACTACGAGATGAACCGTGACCACAAAACATTTAATTCGGATCCAAAAAAACTTCGGAAAATGGAAAAAAAAAAGCAAAGATACAAGACTGTGCACATAATTATCTTAAGAGTAAAGGAACTACTCTTCCCATAAACCATTGCGAATGCAACAGCGACGTCTCGACGTTTACCGAACCCGCAAATTTCATGTTCGGGTGAACCGATTCAACACTCTTCTCCTCATCTCTAAAAACACGCAGCAGGTCAAAAAGTGAAATCGAGCGTAGAGTTCAGTGGTAGCAGTAACTAGAGAACATTAAATCTACAGGCTCAGTAAACATTTCCATGATAACAGCAAGCTCCACCAATCAGAGACGTCGCTGTTACACTATAGGATTGTGGGTAGTGTAGTACTTTTCCATAAAAAAAAAAAAAAAAAAACATGTTTTTCTTAAAACAAGGTTGATTGATTGATCATACGGACTCGTGGCTTCTACGGGATCATATACCATCGTTTCACAATCTCATAACTCATGATGAGTCTACTTTGGATGGTTACAACATTATTGCCAATAATCAAAATCCTCTATTCAGAAAATGAATTGCATTTTCACTTCTGGAACCTCACTGTTGAGCTCTATCAGGTACTTCTTTGTCCCCGTGGAGAAAGTCCCCAGACTCCCTTAACAAATGTGTCAGTTTAGTGAGTTGTTGAGTTGGAGACACTTTATAAACTCTGTGAAACTCTGTCTCTGACTCATTCTGCATTATTTGTTCCTTCTTCTAAATTCAGCAAATGTTCTACATGAACTTCTTTCTGTCTTTGTGTAGAAACATGGAGTCTGTTTGTCTCAGTGATGGACGGGTTCGTTGTGAACTGACAGCTGTCCCCTTGTTATCAGATTTCTCAGGATGGATGTTGACAGCAGGTCTGATCAGGGACAGAGACTTTGTGATGAGGAGCCCTGCGAGCTGGTCGTGTGATAAACTTCTCAGACTTGTAATTGACTGTATTTTAATGTCTTCAGTTTTCTCGGCTGATATCACGGCTCTTTAATCCGGCTGAAAACATCAACAGCTGCCTGCGGTTCAACGAGCAGAGTTGTGCCATTAAAGGAGATGTAAGTCGTACACGGCGCAACATAAACGTAGGAGTTGTGTTTTTATCCGTGCGTGAAGGAATTACTGACAATTTAATGTTTCACTTCAGGCTGCCGGAGAAAATATGTTTGTAATCTTATAGCTGAGAGGAGCAATAACTGCAGGACGTTATTAAAGGCCACTTATCAAGCGGTGAGAACAATGTTTGGTCACTCTGGAGGACAAAATGAAAAGTTCTTGATTGTCTCCACAGAGAAAAGGCCACGTCGCCAACAGTGAGGGAAGGAGCTCAAGATGTTCCTCTGAATATCTCTTAATAATCTTCTCTCAGACGTCCGTTAACCAAAAATCACTCGGACCGGGCTGCACCAGGCGTCTGTCTCCACAGAATCAGACATCTGGATATTAAGGTAATAAAGTGAAGTGAAGTGTACTTGAGGAGCGTTCGTGGAGGGAGAAGAGCACCATTAGAGGCCCGGTTTGATAAAAAGCCTCACTTAAGTCCACTGAGTGCCGTAAACACTTTTAATCACGGTAAGAGCTTCTCTGCCACAAATGCATCGGTCATGTAACGCAAAGTATTCTCCCATACATCTGACATTTGAAGTGTTCCTTTATATGGCACATAAGAAGAAGAAGAAGAAGAACGTCTACGTGGACCTTCAGCTCGTCTGTGAGCTCAGCACTCAGCACGTTCCCTCGTGTTTCAGCAGAACCTGCAGGGAAACCGTCCCACGGTACCTCTTACATGCTATCCGACAGCGCGATGCATCTTCAAAGATATTTTCATGATCACACACAGATGTCTTCCATCTGCCTGGAATGATAAAATGTTTGCCTCGAGCCAAACCAGGATTTTAATTCAGTGTTTCCACAGTCTGAGCTGCTCCACTCTGCCGCCGCTCTGCTCCGCTGGGGGCGGGCGGAGGTTTGTTGGCCGTTTAAAGAGGAACTGGATTCAAGGTTTTCAGAAAGATCCACATTCATTTCAGTGAAAGCTGCTCAATATGCAGGAACGCTGACGGAGGGTTTGTGTTGGCTTCTTCTTGTTCATGCAGGAGAGTCGAGCACATGAACCGGTGCGTTCATGAAGACCTTAAATCCTAATTAATCAAAAATGTCAGAAAATGACTGTTCAGTGTCATCGTCAGACACTTTGACTTGAATATTGCAGCAGGCTGTGCAAACAGGGACACTGACCCTGAGCCTTGTTCTTGATCCTGACCTCGAGATGCTTCTGCTTACAGTCGTCCATGAAACTGGTCCTTGGACCTTCTTCAGGTGAAGCATTAGCTTTAGCAGCGAGGAGCCACCGTCCTCCATCACAGCTCCTGTCTCAGTGCTTTATGTTGTTGCTGCACTTTCTGTGTGATTATTAGAGTTTTCTGGATCCATCTATTATTAACGCTTAGAGCATCTCGCAGCCCGTTAACATCCTCATTCAGGCCCTTTGACTATTTGTTAGCAGGCTAATTAGCCCATTAATTAGTTACGTCTGTTGTTGAGCCCAAATTATTTAATGAAAAGTTTTAATCGGGGCTCTTTAAAATGTATGAGAATCAAACTGACAACCTACTTTAGAGATGATTTATTTTCATTTTTCTGTTAGATAATAAAAAGTGTGGTAACAATTTTAGATTTCAAGCATTTACAGCTCAGATATAGTGAAAGTAAAGGTCTGGTCCCGTGGCATTTAATAATGGATAAGTACGTTTAAATTACCGATCGTGAACAAGTCAGAGTAAATTTATTTAGCATTTATACCCACCGTCATGGCAAATGATTTGATTTCATATTTTTAAGTAGTTTGACGGACAAATAAAGGTGCAATGTGTAAGTAACTAACTGTAGCCACCTTAAGCTAGTTAGCTTAATTAGCTGTGCAGCTAGCGGTCCGGACTGGGAGCTCAGGCACCAGGGGAGTGTTGGTGTTTGGAGCTTTGGACCGGACTCGTCGGGGCTAGCTGGTTAGCATGCTAACTTCAGCAGCTCTGCAGCACAAAGATCATCATAACTGTTATTTCTGCAGATTATGTTGATAATTTTAGCTCAGTCTGAATTCAGATTCACCTGTAAAGCTGCTACGCTACGTAAAGTTAAAGTCTGTTGCTCTGTGCTTAGTAATGACAGGAAGCAGTCAGACTCGCTCTGATCCATCATGTCAAATCTGAAACACATTAAAGTTTACATGCTGAAAGATTCTGCAGATTCTCTGTGAGCAGTTTGTTGATGACATGACAACAGATGAAGCTGGAAGAAGAGCTGGATCAGGAAGAGTTGATTGTCAGCAGGGCTTGATATCAATCAAGAAAACTGATGTTCCAGTCTGAGTCACATACAGTTCATATACAGAACTCAACATGTGGTTTTAATTCACAGCTCTGGTTCTGTTCGCTCGTCCCTCCTGGTGCTGAATATATGAATCCTGATTAATCTGAATCTACAGACTTAAATCCCCGTCGTCGTGTCTCATTCTCAGACTCTAACAGCTCACCTTGTTGTACAATAAAAAGGTGTCGTTCAGGACTTATTCAGTTTGTAATTGGAACATTTACATTCACACAATCATGTCGGTGTTCCTGAAGCTGTGAGAGCCTGGAGCTGTTTAAGCTGCAGAGAAGTGACAAGTCCTCCTAATAATCCTGTTTATAGACGAGGAGTCCGGAGGAAACTCGCTGCTCAGCTGATCTGACTTTATTCATGACTGCATGTTGTTAATCTGGTGAACAGAACATGTGTTCTTCTCTTTAGGTGATTTCACTGTTTTATAATTTATTCATCCAATCAAAAGGCTCCGTGTCCTCAGTTTAACTTCTTCTTCTGCTCAGGCCGACCAATGAACAATCAGGGGATCTTTCGGATTTACTCTCTATAGCTCCCAGTGAAACCTTTGTTAAACAACATGCTTGTACTTCAGCCTGATGTTCACACAACCAGGTTTTTGCATTACACATGAAACTTTTGTTGTTTTTCAGCTAACGCTGACGATTTGAGGCCTGAACAGAACTTTTGGAACCAGGTTGTGTTGAGTCTCATCTTTTAAAAACATTTAAAAATCGTCATGTAAACTGAAAATACACAGTCTTGTAAACATTGTGACGTGTGGCCTCACTTCATGTGTGTGTGGTGTTTTCAGTGTGGACCATCGAGCTGTGTTCGCGCCACTGACTCGACTAAGATTATGAACGAGAGCGTAGATTTGCTGTGATGTGATCGTTCACTGTGTGCTCTGCAGGAGAAACGTTTGTGTGTCTGCGGTAAAATTGCAAAGTTTTTAAAATGCAAGGGAAAAACCTTTCTGTCATGTGAAGGGTGAACATTTTGAAAAGGGGTCCAGTGATTTTGTGACGGTGTCCTGCAGAGATTCTTGTTCTGATAAAGTATTTGTTTCAGGTAGTTGTGGGAGAGGTTACACTAAAACATTCAGGTGACTCCGATCCTTTACTTCAAAACAACCAGTATCAGATTTGGGGAATGCCAACCCCCTTTTTTTGGCAAACTGACCTTGTTCACCTGAATCCCCACAGAGAGAGTTCAGGGACAGAGGTTTGTCCGGTCCGACTGACTCATTGATCCTTTATCAGACTGACTCATTGATCCTTTATCAGACTGAGGTCAGAAGGTCCCTGAACATGACCCTGAACCATCAGCTGTGATGAATCCATGGAGCTGCTGTGCTGCTGAAGGAACAGAGCCATGTTTGTTCTTCTCTCAGCCCTTCTGTCAGTTTAGATTATATCTTTAGAGACTTTTAGAGACTAAATACTGAGCTCTATCACATCTGTATTGTATCAATATGCATTAAAGTAATGGTCAGAGTCGGGTTGTGTCTTCTGGTCAGACGTCCTGACAGACTGAGCTGACAGGGTTTCCACTTCATCAATAACATCATCTCTTCTGAAAGATATTCTGTGACGTAAACAAAGATCAATCTCAGCTGACGGAGGAATCTGAATCATGAAGAGGCATGTCTCCGTCCACACAGCCGTGACTGAAACACGCAGCACACGTTAACATGTCGTCCGTGATGCGACGCGACAATGTGACAGACGCTGCTGTGACAGGCTGAACTGTAAACACGGCTGGCGGCCATATTGTTGTGTCATATTGTTTGGTAGCATCTCTTTCGTTGCTTTGCCAGAAATACACTCCCATCGCATCTCATCGTCCAGCTGAACAATCCCATTAAGCCGTCAGCTGCTTGTGTCCACCTGACAGACGATGCTCCTGAACATTCTCCTCAGAGCCGACTGTTCACTTTCAGGATTTGTTTCGGCGTCTCAGTTTGTCCTCAGAAGACTCTGAATCGTTGAGTCGTGTGTGTCGCGTGTGGAGCGATGTGATGTCATGGCTGCGTTTGGTTTCCTCCTGCTGATTGAAACACAACCGACAACAACCACCAGCCTCGCTGAGACGGACGGTACGGAAGCCCTGAGGGACAAGAAAGACTGATCTGTTTTCTGATCTGAATTATTTTCTCTCCTGTGTTTATGACCTTTGACCTGGTGGGGACATTTTTATTTTTGGATAAACTTTTAAGTTCCTTAATCGTTTTTCTCTGTCTGTGAAACCAAGTAAACAAAAAGAAATCTGAAAAACATGAGCCATACAACGAAGAGACATTCTCCTGAAAACAATTTTCCCCCACAGTTTCACAAATGGAAACAAAAAAAGACATGTCCCCAACATGTTTTCACACATCATCCTCAAATCCCTGCTGACTACTTCTGTCTGAAGGTTTATTATCAGATTCATTTTCATCCCTGTCCAGTGAAAACCATGTTTCTAATAAAACATACAGTACTCTATTACTGATGACACATACAGTCCTGTCTCTAGGAAAACATGTTTTTGTCGGGTTGAAACTAAAAGGGATCGGAACACAAGACACAAAAACGTCGGTGGGTTGAAACACAAAGCTTTTAATACAAGGTTGTTAGTCCAAAGTCCAAAAACTTAAAATGCAAGAACAAAAGCGAGAAATCAAAAAACACAGAAGCAGAAAAATCCAGGAACAAATTAGTCAAAAATGACAAAAACTAAAAAGCAACGACAGCTCAAAGTCAAACCAGAACAGTTTTCAGGTTAAAATGGACCTTTAACAACGTCAAACACACGTATGACAGAAACACCGAAGGTTTCAGGTGTGAGACTCTTACCTACAGCTGATCATCAGTGTTACTTCAGGAGGAATCTGAGTACTTCACCACAGCAGGAAGCTCACTGCTGTGTTTCTCTCTCACTGCTGGACAGTCCGACTTATTGTTCAGGAAATATCCCGCTGTGAACAAAATTGGTCCATTTATTTCACGTGTGTTTTCACGCAGGAGCAGCTTCCACGTGGTCGCTGCAGCACGATGAAGCCTCATGCTGTGCAGCTGCAGTCAGTGTTTATGTCCAGGCCTCAACCACATTACAGGAGATTCAGAGGCACGCTGGAGTGGATTATTGTGCAGGAGCAGTTTCTGTGGACACTTTGACATGTTTCTGCTGTGTATCTATCTGCGTCACCGTGCTGTGAGTCCATGTGGACTGCAGCTGCGGGTTTCTGTGAAGAACGAAGCTTCAAACATCTCACAGCCACCTTTCAAGTCTGTTCCAGAGGCCATTCTGAGACCGTGGTGCTCAAAAGATGTGATTTCTGGTGGTTTATTCCTTTAAGCTACAGCGAGCTTTCTATCAGTGTGTGGCAGACGTAACTTTCTGTCAGTGTGGATGTAAAATCTGAGCCGTGGATACTCAGTCCAGACTCTCCGCTGGACTGAAGCACCGGCCGGTCTGTCAAACATGGATCCCAGCGAGGCTCCGTGGAGCTCTTCTGATATGACATCAACTTGGCATCCAGCTCAAACGGAGGAGATGAGATGGGTTCAGTGTTTTCTCGATGATTGATGATGCAGATAACGGCGGTTGGCAAGCTGGCACATGTCAGATCCTCTGGAAGCACTCAGAATTTACCTGAGGGGCGTCAGATCTGTTTGTGTTAGACGGAGGAGACAACAAACCCGAACCCCTGAACTCTACCGTATATAATAACAGGACGGGACGATGTGGAGTGAATGCTTCCTTTAATTCAATCCAGCCTCATCCAGCCTGAGACTCTGGGATCCGCCTGTACTCACTCAGAGACACCAGCCACCTCAACACGCCTGATCCATGAGAGATTAATGGAAAATGTCACAAAACAACCCATCTCAGAAACTGTTCTTGGATCTGTTCCTGGATCTGGACCCACACCAGACGTTAGTGAGATCTGTTCTGGGCCCAGACTCGTCCTCATCCAGGTTTGTGGAAATCTGTTTTGTAGTTTGTGTGTAATCCTGCTGACAAACCGACCAACTAGTGGACATCCATCACTGAAGGATCAGTATCTGTTGGTATGTGATTATATGTCGAACTTTTTTTAGAGATAATAATGCAGATAATTTATCATTGTTACATTAGTAAGTTTACTGTTTCAGTGCTGATGTCACTTTGGACAATAAAGTTTCCATTAACTGTAACATATCCCGTCTGTGGTGCATATTTTATTTATGTAGCATCTTTAAAAACTCAGTTTACAAAGTGACAATCGGGAAAATGCAGGAAACTCAAGAAGACGATATAACACAATAATCTCTCAACAGTGGAGCCAAACACGAGGAAGCCTCGTCTGAGGTGAGCACACACAAATCAATATCAGAATCTTTCCTTCCTAATTCAGTTATTGCCACTGGACCAAAAACATCAGTCGGTCTCTATTAAAGGCCTCCGAATGTCTGAGGAAACGGGACAAGCCCGTGTGTGAAGGCTGAGGTCGGGACTGGACCCTGGTTCTTTCTGTGTGACAATCATTCACACCAGCAGAACTTCAGGACATTTTTCACACCTTCTCATTGAGAAGATGTTCTACTCTGCAGGGTCTGAGCTCCTTCAGCCAGCTGCAGGTCAACCTGTTTGTCTCCTGAGGACCAGATGTTCCTTCAGAACCAGTGTGCCGGCTCATGAGTGGGTTCTGACCGGTTCACACCACCAGGAGTGAGGGAGGGGCCGTTTCATTGATACTGATAGCCTCAGTGTGGGCACAGAGCCATGGGTTAATGGAGATTGTTCTGCTCCCCTGCAGCCAGCCGTGGCTCTTTCTGCTGCAGCGGGACCAAAAGAGAGGACATATTTCATTATTTCATCCTCGGCTGGAACGCCTCGCCTGATCGCCCCGGCCCATGATAGGTTTAATTTGAATGCAGCGGCGCTGGTTCGTGTCATTGACACTATTCAAAGAGCAGAGGCCCGGTCCACAGAGTCTCTGTGAGCCGGGTTCTGACTGCGCTCTGGAAAATTAGAGAAATTATTTCAACGCTCTGGGATGGAAACTCTCATTTTGTTCAGGAAATGTTGGATGAGGATGAGACTGTGGCTTCTGAAATTACCAACGTCAACTCAGCCGTAATATACGATATATAATATACACAGAGAGCTGGTGAAAGTCAGGTACTGTTCTGATGCACAGGCTGAAGGTTTCGCTTTTAATGCTTCCACACTACATCTCAGAGGAAATACTGTCATTTGTTCACCACTTCATGTCTTATAGCTCAGACCACACTCTGTCATCCCTTCTCGTCTGGTGAAAAACCATGCATCTCTAAACTGGCTGATGATTTTGATTTTTGAATGTTTGAGATGAACTGAAGGATCCAGTGTTCCTTCTTCTCCTTCTGAGGCTGAATAAACTCTTTCAAACCCTCTTAGATGAGCTGGAAGATGCACCAATACAATCAGTCGATGATTTGAAGGCGGATGCCAAGTTGCCAAAATGCATCCGCTTGGCATCCGAGGAGGATCACAAGCAGTTTGTCTTGGTGAATAAGGTGCATGCAGTTGAAGATGCATGTTTGTCTTGTGATGTAGAGTTATTGCTCCGTCCCTGCAGCTCATTGTGCTTCAGCAGAGACTGTACTGAAGGCAGATGTTGGGGCTTGTGGATCTTTTGTTAGTCGGTGCAGCTGGTTGCCTTCTTATTGTTCCTTTTGTACAGTTAATGTTCGACAGACTGTCTCTCCACCTCCCGACACTCGTACTGTTGTTCATTCACAAGAAGAGCCAAAACACACAATAATGATGTATTTGACAAAAAGTGTTTCGTCACAAAGTTTCTTTAGATATTACTATTTTCTTTTCGCAGCGATAATCATCCAGTGAAAAACTGGATACTTGATGTTTTAACAGCAGCCAGGTGTGCACAGGTGTAAGAGGACAGAGCTCCGAGCTCTGCTCAGTCTCTTCTCTTCACATTCTTCACATTCCTGCGTCCATCACCGTGTTTCTGCTCAGCTAAATCAGCCTGTGTTGAGAGAGATGGAGGTGGCTGATCTCCGGAGAGAGATGTGAACAATGTCTACTGATTCACAGAGAAAACAGAACTATGTGCAGTGAAACAGACCCTCCAAAGATCAGATGTACATGTATAACCCTCACTGAACAAGCATCTGTTGACAAGAATATATTCTGATATATCCACTGCATCAGCAAGGTACGATCATCAGACAAACAAGCTAACAAACCAGTGACATGTCTGTGTGTTTCAGGAGTTCATCAAAGATCAAAAAATGCTTTTAACTATTCAAAGTCTCAGCAGACACCATCTTCCTTCTTCACTGGAGATCCTGAGACACAGCTCATCTGTGCAGATATGAGCGTCTACGCCCGCCCTGAAGTCAACAACAGCCGATGAGTGATCGTGCAGACGTGTCCCACCCTGTCCTCTCCCTCCGCTCTCCTGAGCCACTCACACACCAGCCTCTGGATGATTGATGCATCATGCAGCCAACCAGATGTCAAACCCAGTAATATATAGTTTATATCAGTGTTTTAAAGCCATAACTGGCTGTTTTTCCACCTCAGCACTTGTTTTTGAATATTTTATATTTCATACAGTTAGTATAAATAAGGAAATAAAGAACTATGATGAGTTTAATGTCCATGTTACTCTCAGGCACGAGGTCATAAAATGTTTTTTTTGACCAGCCGCCTGTATATTTGTATATTTGTGTTCATTTTCAGTGGTATTGTTGTGAAATTTAAAGTAAGACTACATGCGGACTGTGTTTCAGCTGATAGGGGCAGTTACAGCTCATCTGCAGGCTTTAAGAAAATGAAGGTGAGAAAAATAAATATCTAATTCAGTGTCACCAAACTGTTTTCAAACTCAGATTAATGACAGAAGCACTTAAAGAGATTCAGCTTATAACCTTTCAGAAGACCTCAAAACAATCTGTACACAGACTGGTGCAACGATATGAAAAATAACTGCACATTGATTTGTTTATTTGTCGATACGTAATGAATATATAATTTGATTTATTATATGATACGCTGCATTTCAATATATATGAAGATGACACTGATTTAAAAACACAAGTCTGTGTCAGCTCTTCCTGTCAGAGTTGAGTCATTAAGAGGCAACATGAGTTTCACTTTTTAATTTATACAACTAATAATAAAATGTTCATATATTACCTCTGTTACACCTGGAGGTTCAAACAGCTGCACCTGTGTAACCTGTCGGTGCAGTCCTTCACTCTGCTGCCTGTTATTGATCGATCGTATCAGGTCTGCTGCTGCTTCATCATTCAAGGTATCGACTCGAGAACACACAACCCGACTTCTGCACTGTGGCGTCGTCCGACCTCCTGAAGACTGATTCAAACATGATGTGTGAGATTCATCAGTATTCAGGGTCACTGTGCTGTCAGGTGACAGATATCAGTGTGTTTGTCTGAGAACATTATAATCTCATACAGACTGATCCTTATAACTGATCACAGATCAATAACATGTGTGGTTATTATTCATGTGTTCCGTCTCATCCTGCCTCCTGATCCATCTGATTGACAGCATCATAACTCTGTGGACATAAAGTGCATCAGTCTCACATCAGTTTTGTTTCCTCACTGACACATACTTTATAAATTATTAAATGTTCAGGTGTGCGACCTCCAGCTGCAGATTGTTCCACTCATCATCCGAGGAAATCGTCCCTGTGAAACCCCCTTACGGAGAAGTCTGAGGATTATTACAGGGAAAGTGTTGCTGTGGAAATGTTTAGACGTAATTTTTCAACGCTGTGAACACTAAAAACTAAATTGCACTAACCTTCATTGTGTTCCAGTGAAGGCAGATACTTCACAAGGCCGATCAATAAAGTCTGCACTACTTCCAGGCTATAACCCAGTCGGCTGGATAAAAAGCAGGGAGGCTTCTGCAAAACACAGATGAATTTAAAGTTGTACATGTGGAACATGTTGACACCAGCATCAGATCATGTTCACAGTGTTTGTACATCAGCTGGAGGGGAAGGGGTCATGTGACAGGTGAAGTCAGAGACGGTGTGAAACCACCAGATATTCACCAGAACCTGGTGCTGAAGCCAAAACATGAGGTTTTCTAACCCTGATCAAGTTTCTGTGCCTCAACATAACCAAACCATCAGCACAACAGGTTTTTAATCTAGCATAAAGAAATAAAGTTTTATCATCTCGGTGGTTTGCACAGAAACATAAATTGCCAACATTGATTCTGTATGTTGTAGTAAGTAATAGTGAAATAGTGTTTTCTTTTGTAGTTTTGGTGAACTACACCTTTAATCTCTGATGTGTAGGACACACACACAATCATCATCTTGCATTAAATAAATAGTTTGAGAGTGTTTGTTGATGAGACATGTGGAATCCGTTGATGAGACAAATCTCTTTAATTCATTATTCAGGAACATCAAACATTTATCTCGACACCATTTTAAATATTCTGCCGTGTTGATGCAACACTTCCCACATCATGATCATCGCTGGTGTAATACCAGTTTATATTCATTGGATTTTGTTTATTTTTAGCACACTTTGTTTGTAAATCTGAAGTTTTGCAAAATTTTAAGATGTTTTGGTTTATTTCAGTTTTCCCTCTTTACTTTCTGCTGTTTTTGCTTTGCTCTGCACGTCTGTATAAAAGAATAAATAAATAAAGTTGGGTTTGAACGATTGACTCACATATTTCTTGTTTCATTGATTATTATGTGTGAAATATTGCGTCCTGCTTGTATTCAGAACTGAACAGTGTTAGTTTTATATTGCACCATTTATGGGTTTATGTTATTACATCTGTCATTCTGAGAAAACCTGGTGTTGATTCAATTATTGATTTTGTGCCGGTTTGTGAGTTAAATGGATCCCACATGAGTTCTGATCCAAACAATGTTCAGACTGCTGTCAGAGCTGCACACTTCTGTTATTTTCATGTGAACTTAATGAACAGCCTCCAGACAAACGCTGTCCAGGACTCTCCCCGCAGTAAAGATCAGAAGGCACTTTACTGTAATCTTTTATATAATCCATGTTGCCTCAGTTGTTCTGAGTATTGTAGACAGAATGCAATTTAGTTCATCCTGCTTTATATTTTATTTAGGTCACAGCCGTGGGGCTAAAAACTGAAGGAACTGATTAAAAACATGTGGTCTCTACAGTCAGATTAGAACTTCCACCTTCCAGCCTCAGATGGTTTTTATTTGAGCAGCTGAAGATGAGTTTAATGACCCGCCTGACGTTCAGCCGGGTACATTCAGGTTTCTGATGGACTGTTGTTTGTGTGGTTCCCACTCACCTCCAACTGAGGGCAGCAGCACTGCTGAGAGCCATCTGATCTGCTTCCAATGAAGACGCAGAGGAAGAAGCGGAGGACTGGACAATGAAGACCTGTGTTGTACAAGAAGAAGAGTGAAGCCTTCAGGTGCAGCTTGTAACACGCTGGTTCAGAGGCAGTACATCAGGGTCTGCTTGTTCTGGTTCATTCAATATATTTCTGTTGAACAGAGGAAACGAGTGTGCAGATGTGCAGTCGGTGTCACAGTCCAGCTTCATTAATAAAACACAACCTTTCACTGCCACCGAGCTGGTCTTTGTACATTCTGTCAATATGAAATATATTATTAAACACTGATGTTAAAGAAAAATCCCCATATGTAAACAGACTAAATCACTTCCACCTGACTTTCCATAAGAGGTCAATTTTGTGCAATAATTAAATTCTGTGTATTATGACCTCTGCAGTTAGTTACATTAATCTTTGCTGTAGTTAAAGGGTAGTATGAGGCACATATCTGTCATATTTCTATTGCTCCTAGTATTTCTATGTATATATTACAGAAGTGTATCACCGCCACACCGGAAACAAAGGAAACGTAACATAAAAATGTTGTTGTCACAATATATTTTCATGATTTTACGACATGGGCTACAAATCTCTCACATTATAACATTATTGTAATAACATAAGTATGTATTAATAACGTGAAAATATCGTGATATAACAATAAAATAATACAATTACAATATAACAGAATAAAAAATAAAGAATTTGTGTTCTAATGTGACAGTTAATGTTTTTCTTCTTCTGAGATATAGATAGATTTCCTTATAATTCCTCCATACAGTGGCATTTCTATTCTAGAAGCATCAATCAGGCATTTCTGACTCTGTTTCTTTATTCCTTTTGTGGCATTTCTACGTTTGACGGGATTAAAAAGTTCCCATCTTTGATCGGTTCCCGCAAACGTGCCTTGAAGCCGGAGTTTCCCGGCGGTCCCTGAAGGGAGCACAGAGAGGAAGGAGCCGTGGCAGCGCTGCTGTCACAAAGCTAACGCTAACGTCCATGAACCGCTTCAGCTTTGTCAACATGCTCCTCGGTGTTTATCCAGGCTGTGTGTCGACCGATCGTAGCTCTGTAGCTTCCTCTAAAGCCTGTTAACACTTTCACAATGGAGTGTTTGAACGAGCCCAGCTAGCAGACTCTTTCTTCGTCGTAGCTACAATCATTGGAGCAGCTAACCAGAACGAGTTGTTGTTAGCTTAAAGCTGCTGAACATGGCGATTGTGTCTGGTTCCTGTGCCAGGGTGAACGGCTCCAGGAACGGGCCGTCGGTGTCAGCTACACCTTCTGGGTCTGTGGGACAGTCTCAGCCCATGATCGCGGTGTGGGAATGGCAGGATGACCTGGGCTACTGGCGGCCTTACAGCGGCCAAGTGAGCGCCCACATCGAGCGGTGTCTGGCTCCGCGGGGCCAGAGAGGAGGGGGACCCGGCTCAACGAGCATCTGCCTCGGACAATCAGACCCCAGCCTGTCGCCTTATCTCATCGACATACCCAGCCTGAAACAGTTCCGGCAGGACACAGGTGAGCCTCCGTCACGTCATATCATATTTAAATAATCCACGTTAATCGATCATTTTTAATGTTGTGATTTGAATCCACACAGTCATCAGGCCAGGCTAACAGATGACGCTAGCTGCTTAGCATTAGCCTCCAGTGCGCTGTTGTTTTGATGAGTGTTTACATAGATGCTAGCTAAAGATTAGCCAAACAGCCGGGGTGAAGCTGCTCAGGTGACCGGCTGAGAGGCTCCTCTGTCGGCTGAGGTTAGCTAACATGTCCGTATAACCTCCAAACTGTTCACAGTGTAGCATGTTGTGTTACTGCTCACAGTGTAGCGTGTTGTGTCACTGCTCAGTGTAGCAGGTTGTGTTACTGCTCACAGTGTAGCATGTTGTGTTACTGCTCAGTGTAGCAGGTTGTGTCACTGCTCACAGTGTAGCGTGTTGTGTTACTGCTCACAGTGTAGCGATGTTGTGTTACTGCTCACAGTGTAGCGTGTTGTGTTACTGCTCACAGTGTAGCGTGTTGTGTCACTGCTCAGTGTAGCATGTTGTGTCACTGCTCACAGTGTAGCGTGTTGTGTTACTGCTCACAGTGTAGCGTGTTGTGTCACTGCTCAGTGTAGCAGGTTGTGTTACTGCTCACAGTGTAGCGTGTTGTGTCACTGCTCAGTGTAGCAGGTTGTGTCACTGCTCACAGTTTGAATAAAGTGACTAAAGTGAATAAAGTAATGCTTTTAAAACTAAACCATAAAACAACAGTATCAACTTTACTGACTGCCGTGATGGATTAATATTAATATTAAGATGTCGACCTAACTAAAATATGAACAAGGGCTACACTGGAATGATAGCCATCTCAGAAAATATCACAGGTTTACACAATTACCATCACTTACAAGCCAGGCTGGATCAGACCAGTCAGGGGCCCCTGGTCACTGGACTCACCGGACTTCAGGGTGACACCGTCCATGTTCTGGTGCCGGGCAGTATTTTGTTGGTCAGGTGAAAATCAACACTCCTGTTTTTAATCCTGACTGATCCACCTGCTGTCAGTGCCAACCCACCTTCGTTATGAGCCAATCAGAACTGTGCATTGAAGCATACTCACCAATAAAACAATCATGAGACTTAAATTTCTTTTACTTCTTCTTCTGTTTTATTCTGATTGGTTAACTCTCAAGATCAAGAGAAAGGATCAAGCTTTGTGTCATGTGTCTGTAGTGTGACAGAAAAAATGCTTACTGCTGGTAATGATCCCAGTGCAGAGGGCCCGTCCATACTCAGGGGCCCCTGGGCACGTACACAGGTTGTCCATAGAGATGTTGGATGGTTACAATGATGCTTAAAGGAATGAAAACAGAAGCATAATCTGCATTTTGCTCTGACAGACAAGAATCTTGACATACACTTGGTTTGTGTCCTGTTACGTTGGAAATCATTGGTTCCAGTTAAGTAACGGGACTCGCTGGAAGTAGCGGCCATCGTTTGCATAATGTGTCATTAAAACAGGAAGTCGACGGCACAGTAATGTGGCTGCAGACATGAAACAAACAGAATAAAAGCAAAGACAAAGAGCAAATTATAGAATCCCAGAACATCCTCATCCTCCCCTCCAAGTCATTTAGGAAATGTATGTTTGGGATTTGGGTTGAAAATTTGGATTTTTGTTGACATGCAGTGAAGCTTTAATTCAGACTGTTTATAGAAAGTCGTCTCTTTGACTTCCAGGAAAGACCCGGTCCGTTCGCCGCTCCCTGTTCGCCCAGTCCTCAGGCCTGGGCAGTGGTGTTTACTGGGAATGGGCCAACGATGAAGGAGGATGGACTCCGTATGAGACTCGAACCTCCATCCTTCTGGAGCACAGCTACCAGGCCCGCCAGGGTACGGCAGACCTGGGTCCACACGGATACAACTACATCGTGGATCTCACATCCTTGGCACAGGTCAACAAAGCGACGGGCTTCAGACGGCAGGTCCGGCGGCAGTGTAACCTCCCGTACCCGCTGGCCTCTGCCGGGCCCCCGGCCATCCCGTCGGGCCCGGCCTGCTCCTGTCAGCAGTGTTTGAGCCACAGCAGCACCGGACCCATGCCCAGCCGCTCCCGACACTCCTTCTCATCAGGCAGCCTGAACCGGCCCAGCCTCCAGGGGCCAGGACGGGCTGTAGCTGCTCACCCCACCTCCGTCTACTCCCCGTACCCCAGGAGACCCCTCTCTGTGGGGGGCATGTCCTGGGGCAGCCCCTGGCCTCCACCGGCCTCCGGTAGTCAGCTGTCTGCTCCCCTGCTGACCAGCTCCGCCAGTGCCAACGGGTTAAGGTTGGTATCTGAAGATGTGTGTTGTATTGTGATTGGTGTTGCTCCATGTGTCATGGGGGCCCCCACCCGCCCTGTTTCCTGTCTGCCTCCACCCTGACCCGTCCTGTTCAGCAGGAATGATGATAAAGCTGCGGTGTGGCTGCAGTCCTGCCGTGGCATGTTTGTTTTGGCTGCCTTCCTGTGACTCGGTGTCGCCTGCAGCCTTCCTCCTCGTGTCCTCCTCGTCTCCTCCTCGTGTCCTCCTCGTGTCCTCCTCGTCTCCTCCTCGTCTCCTCCTCGTCTCCTCCTCGTGTCCTCCTCGTCTCCTCCTCGTCTCCTCCTCGTCTCCTCCTCACGCCGCGCTGAACTGCTTTCAAAGACAAATTACTGACTTAAGTGCTGTAATGAATATGTAGTTCACTTACAGTTTCTCAAGGCTCTAATTTTCTTCCACATTAACTTTCATTTAGTGTTTTCACAGCCGCTGCAAATTAATAACAGGATAGTGAACGTGTAGATGTGAACACACACACTGTGTTCCTGCTCATCCTGTTACTGCTGCAGTCAGCACACACACCGTTTGGTATCTGTTTATTTTTCACCTGGTGGCATCCTGTTTTATTGTTGAAGGTATTTTACAGCATAATATGTAAAATACTCTCAATAAAGTCTTGGGCTGCAATGATTAACTGATTAGTTGTCAATTCCTAAATTAATGACCAACTATTTTGATAATCGATGAATCGCTTTGAGCAATTTTTATGAAAAATAATCTAAATTCTCTGATGTCAGTTTGTTAAATGTGGATGTTTTGTGGTTTCTTCCTCTGTGACAGTAAACTGAAGATCTTTCAGGACGTCATCTTTGACTTTGGAAAACACTGATTCAACATTTTCTGACATTTTATAGACCGAACAACGAATCGATTCATCAAGAAAATAATATACAGATTTATCTCCAGAGGAAATAATTAGTTTCAGCCCTTTTCGCAGCCGTTTTCATTTTCACTGGAACAAACTGTTTGATACGCCTGATGTCACATCATCAGGGTTTAAACCAGCAGGTTTCCTATTACTGGACTGGAAGATTTCAATAATGCCCTCAGAGGAATGTCTTAATGCTGTGATGAGTTAAGCAGCACTGAGAGCGGTCAGTTATCTTCTCACTCTGTCGAGGGGAGTTAAATTACGTTGCGGGTCATAAATGAGTTTACTTGTGAGTCCGTCATGAGAGCAGACGAGCAGCGTCAGCTTCCTCTGAGCTCAGATCAGCTGGTGTCAGAAGGACAGCACACATTTCCTCCTGTTGTGTTTCCACGTCCTCTCATCTGGTTTCTGTTCAACCTCTGACAGTTCACATCTCAGTCACTTCACTTGGATCTGTTCTTCTCAGTCTGCACCTGACAGTTATTCATGATTAATCTGTTGATTATTATCTCGATTAGTTGATCAGCTGTTATCTTCAGTTTACTGTCACAGAGGAAAGAGACAGAACATCTTCACATTTAACAAGCTGACAGCAGAGAACTAACACTACTTACTCAAACTGATGAATTGATTATGAAAATAGTTGCCGATTAATTTAATAGCTGAGAACTAATGGATTGTTGCAGCAGCGGTCCAGGTGATGATTTCCTTGACTATAAAAAGAATATTAAACAGGATTAGAGCTAAAACACGCAGTCAGTGAGTTCATTAATCAGCTGACGATGATGCAAACAGTTATTTTGATGATTGATTAACATCTAACACATTTATTTTGAAAAATGTCAACAATTGCATTTTAAAATTGGAAGACTTTTAGTTTTATTTTGTGTTTTAGACTCTCTTCTACACTGAAATCGTCGGACAGGTTAAAGGGAATAATCGTTGGCTGTAAACTGGATCTGGTTCTGATCTGCTCATCCTTCACTCGAAGGTTTGACGTCTCCCACAGTCCACTGATTTGTGAGCTCATGTTCATCAATATATTGGAGTGGACTCAGCTCCCTGGTGGCTGCGAGCAGTCACCGCTCCTCAGTCATTTAGTGTTCGGTCAGACGGGGGTCAGTGTTTCAGCTACTTGAATAAATGTGATTAAATCCGTGCGGTTGATTCACAGGCAGGTTTCTGCTGCCAGAGTCGTTCCTGACGTCGCCGCAGTTAAATGTTTTAATCTGTGAAGTGGAAACTCTTTGTCTTCCTGCTCGGCTCGTCGTCCCTGTTTCCTCTGACTGACGCTGTCTGTCTCTGTCTCCTGTCCTGCAGCGTTCCTTCCATCTCTGTGCAGCTGAACGGATCCACCAGTGTGAGCTCTGCCCTGGCAGGTAAACGGGTCACTGAGCATCCATCCTGCCCGCCCGGCCCGCTCGGCACCAGCCTCCGAGCCGGCTGCAGGTTTCATCCACTGTGGTGTTTGTGGTTTATGTGCCTCTTTTTCCTCTGCTTTGGTCTTGTGAGTGTCGGTCTGTTCAGGAACAGAATACCACGAAAAGAACACAACACAAACCTGAAACCTTTTTATATTTTAAACCACCAGGGACGCTTCCGTTTAACGGGAGAGGAACGTGATATTCTGCTGTTTGTCACAGCAGCAGACATGAGAACAGGCTCGTTAGTCCTGTCGTACAGTACACAGGATTAGTGTCACCATGTGCAAACATGATTAAAGGGATATTCCGGTGTAAGTTTAATCCATGGTCTAACACACCTTGACACTGAGTAAGACTCCCCCTCGAGAGGTCAAGTTTGCTGACCGCTAGTTTAGCTAGTTTTAGCAACCTCAGAAAAGACCGCACGAAAACAATACACTGCCGCTTATGTCTCCATTTAGAAACCGCCATCAAAAAGCCACAATTAATGGTGAGAACAGCAGCAAACTTCAGCAACAGTACATGTACAGTCCCAGCACACAGTACGAAGCATCAAACATCTGCTAGCTTAGCCGGATTTGTATTAAAAACACAGCTCAACTCTCCGTGCTCCTCCAGCAGCCTGCCTGTCTTTGGAAGCCCCGACGAGTCGATTACCGAGTGCAGTAGATTTCCACAGCTCAAGGGTGAAAATGTATGATTATAACTCCATGGCATGCTCAGTTCTTATTATCGAGAGCTGACAGGGAAAATAAGGGAAGTAATGGAGTAATATTCATATATTTTCACCCTTGAGCTGTGGAAATCTACTGCACTCAGTAATCGACTCGTCGGGGCTTCCAAAGACAGGCAGGCTGCTGGAGGAGCACGGAGAGTTGAGCTGTGTTTTTAATACAAATCCAGCTAAGCTAGCAGATGTTTGATGCTTCGTACTGTGTGCTGGGACTGTAC
Source organism: Lagodon rhomboides (assembly GCA_039737535.1). Taxonomy (NCBI): domain Eukaryota; kingdom Metazoa; phylum Chordata; class Actinopteri; order Spariformes; family Sparidae; genus Lagodon; species Lagodon rhomboides. The sequence goes on from CM077795.1 coordinate 20,767,718, forward strand.
ATGTACTGTTGCTGAAGTTTGGTGCTGTTCTCACCATTAATTGTGGCTTTTTGATGGTGGTTTCTAGTTGGAGACATAAGCAGCAGTGTATTGTTATCGTGCGGTCTTTTCTGAGGTTGCTAAAACTAGCTAAGCTAGCGGTCAGCTAACTTGACCTCTCGAGGGGGAGTCTTACTCGGTGTCAAGATGTGTTAGACCATGGATTAAACTTACACCGGAATATCCCTTTAACTTCATCCAGTCAACAGCTGCTGTCCCTCAGCTCCACCTGACGCTGCTGCCACTAGCTCCACATTACACCTCCGTCAAATGTAAGAACATATCAGTGATGCTGCTGCTGATGATCCAGCAGCGTTTCATGATGACTGCTGAGAGGCTGATGTGAGATTATTTCATTTTCTTGATGAATTTCATTTAAAAACTTCTATTAAATGAGTTGAATAGAAGTTTGGCCCTCGAGCTGAAGGTCGTCGTGTTGAAACGTGTCCTGAACATCAGAGAAACCCTGAAGATCATTGACAACATTCAAGTTTACAGTCATCACATTAAACATCAATATTTATTCTATTTGAAGCATTAATATCTGATATGGTTCTTGTGTGTGTTAATGTAGTTCTGTGGTTCTGTGGTCCTGCAGTGAAACGCGTCTGCTTGAATAAAGCTTTAGAGCTGAAAACACGCTGACTCACTGATTCTCACTGGAGATTTTCCCAAGAAGGATTATTAAAAAAGCCCTCCATGTTCTCGGTGCTCTCAGCTCGAGGACAGTAAACCTTCAGAGGGAGGGAAGGCAGCGGACCAGAGTGACACATTTACAGCCTTTAATGGAGAAGTCAAACTAATGTGTCAACACGTCTGTGTCTTCTGACGCTGATGGAGAGACAGAAGAGTTGGTCTGACTGCTCAGTTACAGGCTGTGGATGTGTCACCGTCCCTCCGGTCCCTGTGAGGGAATGATGTCACTTTTCTTGAAGGTAGATGTTCGTACTGTGATACCTATTGAGTCTGTTTTTCATTAGCTTCAGTTTGTAATGACTCAGGTTTTTTGCTAATTAGCTGCTGTAAATGATCTTTAGGGATTCTTGGATGTTCAGGACAGATTTCCACCCAGTCCGCTGGTGAGGCCGAGAACTCGACGATCACTAACACGAAGACGTTTAGCTCTGAGGTCCAAACCTCAATAACTCCAAACACATTTGCAGCACAGCTGTTGGATTTTACAAGGTTCAGTGATTTATTTTCCAGGAAAATCTTGACATGAAGCGGTGGAGTCGAGTAGAGCTGGTGTGGACTGATCCTGACCCGAGGCTGGGAGATGGTTCTGTACACCTCATCTTCAGTCCTGGGCTTCGAGCGTCAATGTGTATTTTCACACTTTCCACTTATCACAACTTAGCTGCATCCTTCCTGAGCCTTAAATATTCATTCTGTGTAGCTTTCATCAGCTCGTCCTCAAAGACGTTCAGATCCTTCTCAATGAAATGAAAATCATTCAGCAGAACACAAAATCAAATCTGTTTTATATACGAAGAGTCTGCTCTCGCTCAGCCGACACGGAGCCAAATCACTTCTGTCGTCTCATCGTGTTTGAATATGAATCAGATCTGACAGAAACTTCAGTCCGATTCAGGAGAATTTTCCGCCCCACTAAGTCCTGATGATGTCGAGCTGCTGAACACACTGATCCAGGGTCTGTGTATGTGTGTACACAGGCTGGAGATTTATCAGGCACATCCTTTTTAGAGGTTCACTTCATGTGAAGCAGGAGAAGAGGAAACAAAGCACACATCATACATGCAGTTAACAGCCTTTGAGTAAATGATTTTAAATCACATGTTTAGTCTGGTCATGTGATTCAGAGCAGTGTGATGCTGAACATCAGCAGGCAGCGTTATAATATTCATAACAGCGTTTTAAGATTAACATGCAAATTGAGCGCTCGTTTTTCTTTTTCTTCTGCACACTTCTGAAGTGATCACTGCTTCTGGGCTGTGATTGGTCGACTGAATCAATACAGTCATCATGGAGGAAGCTGAAGCAGCAGAAGCTCATTACTGAGGAGCAGCGTAGCACGACTGTGGTGAACGTTCACGCTGAAGGTCACTGCTGTGGAGTCTTCTCTGAATGTACAGACTTAATGATCATTAGTGGTGATCAGCTCTGTATCAGCTCTGTAGCTGCTCCGCTGTGAGAACACACAGTAAATACTGCTGACTCATCACTGGTGGAGGAACTTCACATGTTCAGAAACACAGATAATGTAGGAACGCTTCCTGTTTCCAAACTGGAAAATACTGCAGCTGTTGGAACAATGTCAGGTTTCAGCCAAACTGCAGTAAAGTGAGTCAGCTCTCAGCTCTGATGGGAGGAAGCTGGATGCTACAGCATGGGCTGTGTTGTGTTGTTAAATGGGCAGTCTGTAAGTTATGAATATAATTTATTATAAAACATGTAAAAATTAAACTAACATTCAGAACAGAACAGTGTTGATGTCACAGACGTCTATGTTCTGTGTTGCTTCTGAAGTTAGCATGCTAACCAGCTAGCCCCGGCTCGTCCTGACTCCTAACAGCACTTCGCAGCGCTCTGCTCGGCTAATAGAACCACTCTGAACCAGGACAGCTAGCAAAGAGCAGCAGGCGTCCGTTACTCAATGTATTTCATTTATTTATTTAAATAAATGTAATTTTTTTTAAGTTATTTGAATAGTTAATCTACCGTCGTCGTGCCCTTTAGTGTTCTTCATATTCCAGATTATAGTTAATCTAATAAAACCCAGACGTTTTCCTCATGTATTTATGAACCAAACCCTGGTTTTTGTAAAATCGTTAGACTCTTAGCACAAAGTGCTGTTTCAGGCCCGCGGGCCCAGTGTGGTCCACTCTCAGGTTCAGCTTTGCCAGCCAGGTATTTCTGATGACAAAATTAATTCAAAAATATAATATGTTAATGCTGTTTGAAGTAAAATGCTTAGTTACGTGTGCAGGATCCTGAACTATGAATCATTTTTCATGGCAGCAGAGCGACACTTTGTGCAGGAAGTCCGAGAACTTTGGATCCTGGTACCATTCTGGATCTTAATAACAGAGTACAGGTGTAAGGGCTCGATGATGGATGCTGAATCTGAGTTGTGGTCGTCATCCTGTAAACATTCCTCAGATCTGCTGATTGATGGTTCTGATCAGCAGCTCCTGGGTCCATCAGGTCTCAGAGGGTCTGATAACATGAGATCGATGCTAGCTAACAGCGTCAGTCCTGCCTGCAGGAACATGACTCAGATGAAGTGTGGCTGTCAGTCAGCTGATGTTGAACCTGATCGTTTGATTTGAAGCTACCTGATGTCTGTTGTGTGATGGAGGGACGATCTGCTGCCACATTTCTCATACCTTTGATTTGTTCCTTTCTACTCCTGCATATCTCCACTTGCTCTCAACCCTCACCTGCTCCACTCTGCCCCGCCCCGTCCCGCCTCCACCCCACCCCACCCTCCCCCGCTCCAGGCATGGCCTCCATTTTGATGTCAGCAGTGGGACTCGGCGTGCACTTCACCTCCGCCCCCCTCCCTCCGCAGCAGCAGCAGCAGCAGCAGCAGCAGCAGCAGCAGCTTCAGCAGCTCCAACAGCAGCAGCAGCAGCAGCAACCTGCTCCTTTCTCTCTTCCTCCTCCTCTCCTCCCCCCCGCCAGCCGGCCCAGCAAGCCCCCCACCTCCACCTCCACCTCCACCAGCAGCAGCAGCAGCAGTTCAGTTAGGAGAGCAAAGAGGCAGCACAGGAGAGGTAGCTACCACGCCACCTGCCCTTCCTCCACCTCTGTCTCTCCATCACAGGCTTGAGGAGCATTTCACCCTGCATCAGCTCACCGTCATCCGTCCTCATGTGTTCAGAGTGTTTTCACACGGCTTCGCTTTGGTGTTGGTGGAAAAACGTGCTGCTGCAAGTGTCCAAAGAAGTGTGACTCTAGAGTCAGACCACCTCTGACTCGCCTCACATTTCTGCTGCTACCTGCTCCAGGTTCATCCCACTGCTCCTCACTATCAGCTGCTTTCACTTTCACCACCATCACGTCTGCATCTCCTCATCTGTGTTTCAGCTCTCAAAGACGCCATACTTTTTTACAGTCTTTTAGGTTCTCCCCGGCCATCCTTTGCTTGCTGGTAGTCTGAATAATGTTCTGACAGGATCCAACCACATGTGAATACAGATGGGGAACAAAGTAAAGGGAAAACTGGAGGAACACAGATGCTTCTCTTCAGGATACGAGGCCTCTCCGAAAGTTTTGAAAATGATCCAACATTATCATTTTAATGAGGGAACACTGAAGGTGTTCTTGAGTTTCAGCCATCTGTTTATTAATCAGATCATCATCTGGATGCTCAGACATCACTGACCTGCAGCCACTGCTGCAGCACCATCAATTAGTCATTAGACGGGAAACTAATCAGCAGCTATTTTGATAATGGAGTAGTCGTTTTAAAGGAAAACAACTGAAGCAGCTGGAGACTTGATTTAAACATCAGATGGATCCGTGCAGCTCGTCTGCTGTGATCCATCCACTGTAGATGCTAAACTAAAAGTGTGAACTGTTCCTTTAAGTTGTGGTCCAACTCAGCTGATCTGAAACCTTTAGCTTCATTTCACCGCTGCTTCTTTTTGTTTGTTTGCTTCTCCATGACCATGAATCACCTTCCTTCACTCTCATTGTCCGTCCGCCACTTTAAACCTGAACACCTGCACTCGACCTCAGCAGAGACACGTCAGGAGGAATAATCACAGCCTCCTTCACTTTCAGTCAGAGGAAACGTGTCCTGTAATCAACTCAGAAAGACAAAGACTTTAGTTTCCTCAACAGACTCGACACTCACATCTGTGTGTATGACACAACATAGTGTGTGTTTCCATCACTCACGGTTCATCTGTCATCGTCAGTGTCACTGTGTCTCTGTGGGTTCATGGGTTTCATCTGTGCTCGTTTCTTTGTTGTCGGATGTTTTGACGAGCAGCAGGAATCCAAAGCTTCTGTGTCGAATGTCTGAAATTCCACATTGAGGTCGTGAATCATTTCATGTCGGCGCCGTCTCGTCTTCTGTTGGACTGTGTTGTAGTGTGTGTCCGGTCTGTGCTGGCCCGTCACCTTGTGTTCTCTCTGCTCTGTCCCTGTGTTAGCCTCGGCTCAGAGGCCGGAGGAGGTGATCCAGCGCTACATGGAGGTGGTGGCCGGAGTACCAGATGAGGTAAATGTTTCATGGTTGGGCTGTTTTGCCTTTTTCTTCTATCAGATGTCACAGATGGAAACAAAAAAAAAGGTTGTGTGAGGCCTTTGTGCTGGCAGATATGCCCCAGTTTGTAAGGGTCAGTTGTGAGACATTCAAACAGAGTTTATTCTTTTATTCAGTGAATGTGACACTAATCATGTTCTCTGTGGTTCCCCCTCAGGACTGCATCATCTGCATGGATCAGCTGTCCAATCCATCCGGCTACGAGACGCCGTCCTCGGAGGAGGGGGGACAGAGCACCCTGCCAGACACTGTGGGGAAGTTCATCAAGTGTGGACATACCCTGCACATGCTCTGCATGCTGGCCATGTACAACAACGGGACAAAGGTACTGCAGACTGCATGTGACCAGCTGTGGTTCAGTATGTGGACAGATTGTTGGACTGGTCCTTTAACACGTGTGGCTCTGCTGCTCTCATGTCGGGTTTTTATTGTAGGAGAATTTATTGAAACTGTCGTTTCCAAACTGAGAACTAATATCAGCATCATGTGCCGTTCAGAGGAGCAGAGACTCTGTGGGAGGGAAACACCAACCTAAAGTCTCATCAGCGGCTCGGTCGATGAATATCCGATCAGCTCTACCTGCTTTGTATTGATCCCTCCTGTTTGTGTTTCCTGCTCAGGACGGCAGTCTGCAGTGCCCCTCGTGTAAGACAATCTACGGAGAGAAGACCGGCACGCAGCCAAAAGGCAAGATGGAGATTTACAGCATCGCCCAGTCGCTGCCGGGTCACCCGGACTGTGGCACCATCCAGATCATCTACAGCATCCCACCTGGAATACAGGTACGTCTGCACCATCATCAATGATTTTTAATTTCCTCCGTTTATTTCATTTATTTTCTACCTCAGCTGCAAAGTTAAAATCTGCTCTACAGATACAGAACGTCTCCTCCTCATCCTGATCGTTTTTCATCCAGTCTGAGGAATAATTACTGTAATTAAAGTGACGGTGGAGTTACTGGTGACTGTCAGCCTCGACTGCAAGGAGGACATCTCTGAACTCCAGCAGTCGTGTGGTGGTGAGACTACTTCGGGCGTAGCCAGTTGGGTGTTGTTGGCTACAGCTAGCGAAACTGTTTAGACAGCGTCACCCAGGACGGTGAGGTGAAGCCCAGCTGACTCCAACAACTTATCAGACCAGTAATTAATGACCTGAATATGCAGATGAGTCGTGTTGCCTCACTGAAGGTTTAATTAGGATGTTCAGCTCCTCCTGCAGGCGGCTAATTATAGGCTATCAAACACGATACACTCCTCAGCCTTTCCAAATATTTTGACCTTTTGGCTCGCAGCTTAACAGAAATAGACACACGGAGCCTCAGCGTCAGGAGAACATGTGAAACATAATAAATATCTTATATTCTGAAGCTTTAAGAAGCCACTGAGAAGAGCTTTTAGTTCTAATCGTTGAACTCAAAGCAGCATCAGTGATTCCTCCACTGTGGTTCTGTCGGGAAATAAACACAGAAACAGACATTTGGAGACAACACAGGTAGCTTAGCTTTAGCCTGCAGCCTCACTTCCAGCCAGTCACCCTGTGTGCAGGAAGACGACCGGCTGACTGGGACCAACCGGAGGAAACCGGGTCCGAAAGGTTTTCTTTAAAAGGTCTGTTTCCAGGAACAGGTGTTGGAGAACACACCTGCACCTCACAACGAGGCTCAGCTTCTGTTCAGGCCGCTCTGGAAACTCTGAAAGGAGAGGAACATCACTAATGACTGAGGAGACACTGTCCTCTGGACCGGAGCTCGTCTGTAACAGACTGATGTCCACAGACTGGTGTCCACAGACTGGTGTCCTCAGACTGGTGTCCACAGACTGATGTCCACAGGCTGGTGTCCTCAGACTGGTGTCCACAGACTGATGTCCACAGACTGGTGTCCTCAGACTGGTGTCCACAGGCTGGTGTCCACAGACTGGTGTCTACGGACTGATGTCCCACAGACTGGTGTCCACAGGCTGGTGTCCACAGGCTGATGTCCACGGACTGATGTCCCACAGACTGATGTCCCACAGACTGATGTCCCACAGACTGATGTCCACAGACTGGTGTCCACAGACTGGTGTCCACAGACTGGTGTCCACAGGCTGGTGTCTACAGACTGATGTCCACGGACTGATGTCCACGGACCGATGTCCACGGACCGGTGTCCACAGGCTGGTGTCTACAGACTGATGTCCACGGACTGATGTCCCACAGACTGATGTCCACAGACTGGTGTCCACAGGCTGATGTCCACGGACCGATGTCTACGGACCGGTGTCCACGGACTGATGTCCACGGACTGATGTCCACAGGCTGGTGTCCACAGACTGGTGTCTACGGACTGATGTCCCACAGACTGGTGTCCACAGGCTGATGTCCACGGACTGATGTCCCACAGACTGATGTCCCACAGACTGATGTCCACAGACTGATGTCCCACAGACTGATGTCCACAGACTGGTGTCCACAGGCTGGTGTCTACAGACTGATGTCCACAGACTGATGTCCACAGACTGGTGTCCACAGGCTGGTGTCTACAGACTGATGTCCACGGACTGATGTCCCACAGACTGATGTCCTCGGACTGATGTCCTCGGACTGGTGTCCACAGACTGGTGTCCACAGGCTGGTGTCCACAGGCTGATGTCCACGGACCGATGTCTACGGACTGGTGTCCACGGACTGATGTCCACAGACTGATGTCCACAGACTGGTGTCCACAGGCTGGTGTCTACAGACTGATGTCTACAGACTGATGTCCACGGACTGATGTCCCACAGACTGATGTCCTCGGACTGGTGTCTACAGACTGGTGTCCACAGGCTGGTGTCCACGGACCGATGTCTACAGACTGGTGTCCACAGGACTGATGTCCACGGACTGATGTCCACAGGCTGGTGTCCACAGACTGGTGTCTACGGACTGATGTCCCACAGACTGGTGTCCACAGGCTGGTGTCCACAGGCTGATGTCTACGGACTGGTGTCCACAGGCTGGTGTCCACGGACTGGTGTCCACAGGCTGATGTCCACAGGCTGGTGTCCACAGGCTGATGTCCACAGACTGGTGTCCACAGGCTGATGTCCACGGACTGGTGTCCACAGGCTGATGTCCACAGGCTGGTGTCCACAGGCTGGTGTCCACAGGACTGGTGTCCACAGGCTGATGTCCACAGGCTGGTGTCCACAGGCTGGTGTCCGCAGGCTGGTGTCCACAGGCTGGTGTCCACAGTGTCCTCCTGCTGTGTTCTTTGGGACAGCTCTCATGTCTTTGTGTCCTGCTGTCACAGATGAACTGCTCTGTGTGTCTTTAGTTTAAGAGAGCTGAATGAGGTTTCTATCGAGCTGTTATTCTCAGGAACATGTTATTAAATGATCGGATCGTCCCGACTGACCTCTGATATTAAACTCTCTATGTTTCCATCCATCAGGGTCCAGAGCATCCGAACCCCGGGCAGCCGTTCTCCTGCAGGGGCTTCCCTCGCTTCTGCTTCCTCCCGGACAACGACAAAGGCAGGAAGGTAAAGAAACATCAGCATCTACACCTGACTATAGGTCCAAACGATCAATAACTCTGCAGAGACCGACCCGACCCATCAGGTTCTGTGAGCACAGGGCGCTCCATCAGGCCCGTTTCCCTGTGATTCCATTAAAAACACTCAGTATGAAGTTGTGTTGTCTCCGTGGTGAGTTAGCGGCTCGTTCCTGCTCGCTGCGGCTGCAGCTGCACGCTCAGGCCGCTAGAAATAATCTCTGATGTAATTCACTGATGGAAAATTGGATTAAATTATTCCAGTTGTAGTTTCTGTGCTTCGGTCCCGCGGTGTGATGTTCCCTGTAGAACACGGATTAGAGACGGGACACACAGCCTGTCCCACAGCGCTGGAGCCGTCCAGCACTCAGAACAGAACCAGAACCGTGTTCAGAAAACAGTGTTTGTTTCTGCTAATGAGGATCCGGTCTGATTAACTCCACTCAGTGCTCAGTCTCTGATGGCTGCGTTCACCTGCAGGAGATAAAACTGCTCCAGTGTTCCTCACACAGAGACAACAAGGATGTTGGTCCTGGTTCTGGTGCTCAGACCTGCTGATTCTGTTCATTTTATTATTAATCTTTTGTTCCGTACGTGATGAGAAATCACATCTCTAAGAGGACGAGGTGACGTCTGCGTTAATTATACGCAGAAATGCCAAACATCAGTTTACTCAAAGTCCTTTGAGGCAGTTTTCACCATTCAGCCGCCAGTTGTTGGTGACAGTTTGTCTCTAAAATGTCTGTTGCAGTTAAAAACCCAGAGATATTCAGTATAAAACCATGTGAGACAAAGAAAAGCAACAGATTCTCAGGAAGCAGAAAACTGTCTGTCCTGAGGTGAAACCTAAATGTCAGCTAGACTTCAAACCCGTCTTAAAGAATATTCAGAAACGTCTTGTTGGACCTGGTGGTTGATGCTTCTCTCCTCGTCTCTCCGTCTCAAAGGTCCTGGAGCTGCTGAAGGTGGCGTGGATGCGGCGCCTCATCTTCACAGTGGGAACGTCGAGCACCACCGGCGAGCCCGACACGGTGGTGTGGAACGGCATCCACCACAAAACAGAGATGATGTCCAACCTGTCGGGCCACGGCTACCCCGACCCAAACTACCTGGACAATGTTCTGTCTGAGCTGGCCTCTCAGGGCGTGACAGAGGACTGCCTCAAACCTCCGGGTGGCGGCGGCGGCGGCGGCAGCAGCTAGGTCACAGCTCCGAGCTTCACACGCGCCCTCTCACTGCTGAGTTAACCCTTCAGACTCCACCCGAGTGTCCAGGTGGACCTCGTGCTCCCTCTGTTTGTTAGTCAGTTCATCTCAGCACCCGAGCGGAGGGGGAGGTGAGCGGGCCGGGCGTGTCGAGGCTTCGCGGAGCTCCGCTACATTCCTGCTCATCACATGTTCCAGGAGACAAACTGAGAAGCGCTGAGCCTCGCTCTCATCCTGGAGATTGTGCTTCTGTTTTTTTCTTTTTGTTTTATTTTCCATCAAGAGCCTCATCTGAGTCCCCGAGTCCAGCTCCCACGAGCCTGGCAGCTCTCAGCGGGGAGGAAAATCTCATTAAGCACTTTAGTTGTGACGGTGCATTTAGCTGACGAGACGGTGAAGGGCAGGTGTCGTGTTTTCAGATTGGGAGGTTATGCAATTAAAGTGTTTCTGCTGAGCAGCTTTGTGTCGGCACAAAGACTCTGAAACTTCTAGTAGCAAAGTGAGAATATATGAGCCTGAATCTGACGAGACGAGGCGACGCTGATGTAAATAACATGAAACAAAAAGTGATGTAAAAAAAAAAAAGAAGCTCGTCGCGTCCGTCGAGGAGAAAAAAGTTGTCTTTTTTAACATTTATCACTAATTTGATCATCTGTTCCATCTCCTGACGTCTGATGCGCTCACGTTTTCATTTCTCACGTCGACTCTGCAGCGACTCGTCTGCAGGCGCCGTTTGTCACTTAATGTTTCTGTTGCCGTGTGAGAGAAGGGACGAGGTGTCGTCTCTTCCTCGTGTCCCGACAGATGGCGAACATCGCTGAGATTAAAGAAAAAAAAAGAACATTTTACAGTGTGACAATCAAGGTCATTGAACTCGTCTTGATTAAACAAGACACGTGACGCCGCGGCGAGCGCGTTAACGCTCCCGCCGGCTCAACCTCACCTCCTGTACCCACATGCATTATTCTGCTCACAGTACAGTCGCTGAACTGACTCGTGTATACAAGCAAAACTGGAAAAAAAAAAGTCTGCAATAAAGAAATACAGCAACTGAACCCGACTCTCTCCTCTGTTGGTGTTGGTGCAGGGACGTTCAGTCAGGGTCACGAGGTGGTCTGTAGATACGAGAGGGAACAAACCTCAGGCCGCTGCTCCTGAAATGACCTCGTATTACTGTGCTGCTGTTCGGTCGTTCAGAGCTAATGGCTCTCACTAAATGTCTGCCTGTAGCTTTTTAGATTAGCCATCATCTCGTTGAGAGTGCTCCGACCTCCAGAGGAGATTAAAACATCACAGATTTAAAAAGTCTGCGATAGAGAAACGAGGCAACGTGAGGACACAAGTCTGATTCTTGCTTCAGCTGAAAGATGGAACCTGAACACCCTGAACACAAAACATGACATCAGGTTTAATATCCTAAAAATATCAGCGATACTCAAACTGCTTCAGTCGGTCAGAGGATGGAAGTTCTGAGCTGAAATCTTCACGACTTCATGTCTGATCTGATCACTTACAGTCTGAAGCAGTGAGATGTTTTCAGGTGCAGCAGGTGAGTGTTGGCCTGTTTCACCCTCAGAGTCTCCAGTGTGACGCTCAGTCAGCTGTGTCCTGAATCAAAGTGTCTCCAACCCTTCAAACACTGATGTGTAGAAACACCTGACATCAGTGTCTCTCTGTGGTGACGGAGGCTGAAGGTTCACCTGACTGAGCCCTCAGTGAGTCCAGGTCCACCCAGCTGAAACTGACCAGAGTCCCTTTGTGCTGAACAGACTTCAGACTGATCCTGTGAGACCAGCAGGTGAGTTAGAACACAGACACACCTGAGCTAAAGCTCACTGATCAGCAGGTTCAGAGGGTTCAGGTGCAGCTGCTGTGACGTCTTCACAGACATGATGGAAGGTTCTGCTGATGGAAGGTTCTGGTGATGTTTCATCAAACACACTAGATGAATTAAAGACACATCAGAAGATCTGTTTGTTGGTAAGATTCAGGCTGTGTCCCTTCACGGTTGACATTTATGTGGCGGTACTGACGGGAACACACCTGAGAACCCGTCCAGCACCACAACCCAATGATACCTGTAAGATAGTTAAATAACTGGCTCTTCTGACTGGTGAAGGAGCCATTAAACTGTGTACTGAGTGAGGAGTGGATGCTTCAGGATCATTTCATCACCATCATGTTAAACTTCACACAGGTGAGCAGACGAGCAGGACACACCTGGACCTAACCACCTGTCCTCCCAGCTGACAGTCAGCTGGATCTCTGAGCCCGCTCTCTGTTTTACAGGCTGGAGATTCTTCAGCACCAAACCCTCCATGGTGATGAAAGAACGCCTGTTCACAGGAGAATGACACTGAAATAGGTTTCTTTATTTTACGATGTCATAAAGTTTAACAAAATGAAAAACTAAAGGTGAATAAAGTGCAGAGAGAATAAACCTGCAGGCAGCAGACGAGTCATGATCTGAAATCTAATCTACAAAACAGAAAACAATGTGAAAAAATGTAAAAAGCAAGAGTTTGCTTTCTTTCTTTGTTTCAGTCATCAGTTTCTCTTAATTTATTCACAATACAAAACTCAGTCAAACCTTTTAAACCTCTGTCTGACAGATCAGCCTTTAAACTGACGTAACAGACGACATCATCAGAAATGAAGTCAGACAAAGTGAAAGTGCAAGGCAACACATTTTATTTCAAAGGCCTAATTGGCGTTAAGGTACAGCATATTAAATATGGTTAGTCCAGACAGTCATCGCAGAATAACATACCATTCTTTCTTTACGTGATACATTCAGGCCGACTCATAATGATATCTTACATGTTGTTAATGTGACATAAAGAGGCTGTTTGCTGAAGGTCTTGTGTCTCCGGACAGGCGAGCAGAGCCTCCACCTGCCAGGTGAACTTCCAGTCCATGTTTAATTTCTGATGGCTTCCGGTCGCCACGACGACACCCAATTAAGACACTTCATCGCTGCTGATTAATGTGAGCTCAGCGGTTACCTGTGGTTACTGAGAGACTAGTAGCATCTGTGTTAGTGTTGTGATGGATCCCGCAGGAGCCTAGAACAGAATCATGTATTTTACATCCCTGCACATAATGTTATATTTCAATAAATATAATAAATAAAAAGTACAAATATCTGAATATTATGGAACCAGATGGTTATCAAAGACATTTTGTTGTCAGTAATACATTGCTGAGCCCGACAGCGTGACTCTGCGGATGGACACGGGGCAGAAACGTGACGGTAGGAAAGTCTTCAGCTGCGTAGAAAAACAATATTTCTGTCATGAAGGGAACAAAAAGTGACAGCTGTCCTGCCGGCGTCGCGTGGAGGCAGGAGACAGACAACGAGCTTTTGCCCTGCGACGATTTGATCCTCATACATTCTGTTGTTCTCAACACTCAGGACGTCATTCACACCTTCAGCTCTCTGTACTCTGCAGTCTGTTCAGACAAAGTGTTAGTGTCGCGTGTGGAAGAGTCATGAAAATCTCTGTGACAAACTCCTCCTTCGTCCCTTTGCTGCAGTCCAGCTTCGTCCTTCAGTAATTGACTTTCCCGGGAACCTGCACATTCACTCCGCTGTAGTCCACCATGTACATGGGCCACTGCTGCAGGCGCACACACAATGAGAGAGCAAAGTCAGTCATAATGGACGAGGAAACGTTTTCATTAGCACAAAGAGGTTGTTGACCTTCCCTCAAAACACGCTTTTACTGCCAGGCTTCAGTACGGCTGCTTAAACCCACAGTGATGTGTTCAGGGGCAGAGCTGGAACTGTGATATTCTGATCAGAGACGCTGCTGTACTGCTCTGATAAAGGAGAAATCTGGAGGTATTCTATCGTTTCTGTTGTCAACACATCCCATGAAACACCAAAACCAACAGTGTGTTTGTGTCTCAGAGCTTTCTCTGCTTCCTGCTGATGGGACAGTTCCCCCTTAAATCTAAAATACATATTATTCCTCTTGAGGCTCATTTACGCTCCCTTTATGTAGAAAATAAGATGCACAGCGACACCAAACATGGCGACGGTGGAACAGGTTGTGACGATGTGATGATGAGAATTCTCTTCACTAATATTTCCAACGAGAGAAACTGATGAAGAACATAATTTCCAGTACTTCTGTTCCTCCCGTCCTGTGGGGATCTCACTCTAACCATTAGCTACGCTGCCCCCTATGGTTTCAGGCGGTACTGCTCTGCTTCGTCACATTCGTAAGCTTTCAGATAAACGTGCACAAAGACGGACGAAGTGGATGCAGAGAACATATGTGACGCTGAGCATAAACAAGCCTCGATCTGTGGTGTTATTAGTCGGCTGCCTTCTCTCCAATATAATGGAACCAGAAGGTCCTGTCTCTCTCCAGACATCATGACCCGGTTACTCAACATAATCCACAGGGCTTCTTGTGAGCAGTTTCATGGAGCAGGCTTCTTCTCACGGACCAGAGGCGAGCTAACTAAGCTAACTAATGTTGCAGCTCAGCCGAGGAGGACGCCATTGTTGTTTACATCCCTCACCGTCACAAGCTCGAGCCCCTCTTCATCGAGTCGGTGCACGCTCGGTTCTGGTCACCGATGGATCAGCGCTACTCAGAGGAATAATCTGTATTTATGATTTTAGGGTGAACGTTCCCTTTAAACACAGTGAAAACACCTGTGAGATGATCTGACTGTTGGTTCTGGCGCTCCTCCTCTCAGACCTGCAGACTTACCATCACTGGAATCTGATTGGTTGATATGCCCAGGTCCGAGGAGGCGGGGACCCGGCTGCTCTCCTGGACTCTCTTGCGTTTTCGTCGATTGGTGGAGGCGTTTGTTCCTACTGGAGACAGGAAGCGAAGGTTTGTCTACCGTGGTGATGCTTTACGACACACAGCTCTACTTCTGCCTGTGCAGCAGACACTCACCTGTGTTACACGCTTGGCTACAGATTTCTGCAAAAGGTCTGTGAGAGAGAGAAAGAAAGCTTGTTGTTTTTATTTTACATAAAGAACAATGGGATAATTCACGAGTAAAAAACAGCAACATTTCCATGATCCGAGTCTCTGCCTCCATTCTGTCATCACAGCTTAACGGCGCCGACGTCAAAATATTGTTCACTACTTCACATTATTTACGTTCTCTGCAGAGGGAGATTTATTCTGTGACATCTCACAGGCTGAATTTAAATCCAAAGCATAAATAAACCATAATGAGCTTAACTACCAAGAGGCTAAACCCTGAAGTCCCGGTGGAATATACAGCGCGGTGACAGCCAACAGGCTGCTGAATATTCAGGTGTCGGCACTCACTGGAGCTGGCTCTTGATGCTGAATGAGACTTCGTCGGCGGCTTGCAGGATCTTCTCCAGGCACACGATGTCGTAGGTGTTGGGGTTTCTGAAGGGGATCTCGTCTGGAAGGCCACTAACCTCGACGGACTCCGGACTGCCGCGGATCAGTTTGTAGGGGACGACGACGGATTGGTCCAATCCCAGAGCCTCGCCTGAACACACAGCGCGACAACGTGATCAAACACACACACACACACACACACAGCGGGGCAGACGTTAAGCTTTTTGATCAGCTGCACAGAGACGCTAACAGGAGGACAGATGCTGCTTGTTTTTCCATCAGCTCGACTACAAAAGACTTAAAAACACACAAATACTCAAAAACACATACAGGAAATAAAGACACGACTGATGAAAACATTACGGGTTTAGAACGTGTGCAGAAAGTCTGTGTTTCATTTTAACTTCGACCTTTTACTGTAGGAAAGAGCACGTGAGGGGGAATATATGAAATTTATTCATTTGTTTCTCTTTTAAAATGTGGTTCTGCTCACATATTTGTATTTATTAATGTTCACTGAGTTTGTTCAGGGAGCCGAACAGAAGCTGTTGATCACGTGTGAACGACAGCAGGCTGAAGGACAATGATGCAAACGTTCAGTGGAAACATACAGTCACATTAAATACTGATGTTTAGTGCTGCAACTAACGATGATAATGATTAATCGTATGATCAGAAATGTGAAAAACATTCATCACAAACAGTTTTCTTTGGTCCAAAACCCAAAGACTCTTGGTTTGCTGTCAGGATGACGGGTCGAGGTGGTTTAAGTCCGACTGTCCTGGACTTCATATTCAACAGAACCACAGAACACAAAGCTGACTTGAATCTATTCACCGTATTTCTTGTTGAACAGCTCCTTGACCTGCTCTCGGAGGACCACCTTCTCCCCCATGCGGTTGATGTCGTCGTCGTCTGTCAGGTGAGAGAGAAGTCTGTTAGTGACAGCTTTTCAAAATAAAGGTCCTGATGAGTGTGGGGCGTAGATCATCCTGTACTCACCACTGATGGAGGCGTAGGCCTTCTTTAGTAAAGTGACGCGTCGAGGTGCTGAGAGAAGTGTTGAATCAGATGTTAATGTTAATATGGCATGACGTTAATATCAGCTGTCGGTGCTACACTCAAGTTATTCAATCAGATTTAAGAATGAAAAATGAAATTCTGCTCCCACCTGGTTTTGGAATTAGTCCTTGAAAAGGTCTGAAAAGAACAAAATCACATGTTTAACAAGGTTTAAACATGTTTAACTGGTTTTAAATGAGGTTTCACAGATACGGACATTTTAAAGACTTAAAAAGAAGAAAGTCTCAAATCTTAAATCATCAAGTTAAAGTCAACAGCTGTACTTATATTATATTAGATATTTGCCTTAATGATCAACACGAGGAAAGAAACTCATTTCTGAATGTAGTTTTTGTATTTTTGACCCCAGTGAGCATCACAAGACCTGAAACAGCTGACAGAAATGTTTCAATAACTATTTTAATTTTGTAATTATACATCTAGAAAACAAGTGAAACATCCTTTGAGTCTTTGCTACTTGTCTGTGTTTCTGGGCGCGTTCCCACCTGGTGATGGTGAAGCTGATCTTGTCGGCGACGGCCAGGATCCTCTCCAGGTTCTGGGAGCCGAAGGTGCAGGGCTTCCTGAAGGGGATGCCGGGGGGGAAGGCCCTCGATGATGACCGAGTCGGGGTTGTTCTTGATCCTCTTGTAAGGCACTTGGACCGGGTACTTGATGCCCAATGCCTCCCCGTACTTCCTGTTGAACAGATCCTGGACCTGCTCCCGCAGCGTGTTGGCCAGGTCGATCCTGGACAGTTTGGACTCGAGGCACTCTGGAGACAGAAGACAGAAGACACTTTGAAATGTTTCTTGTGTTCCTTCAGAGTCCGCTGCAGCATATTCATCCTTTGAAAGAGTGATGAACGTCAGAACTCACAGCTGATTTATGTTTAAACAAAGTGAAGCTTCAAAGTCTGGAGTGAAGGTGAACTTGAACCGCAGCGTACCTGAGAATCCAGGTCTCTTGGAGACGGCTGCAGTGTCCTCTGTGGCTGGCGCTGCGTCCTTGGCGTCCAGCTCTGTGGGAAACATTGAAAGGTTAAACTTGTGTCGTTTCTTTAAGATTTACTGAACACAACAAACATTAAGAGCTGCTCCTTGTTCCGGCGGCTCAGCTCTGTCACAAAGAAAAAGGTGGAGAAGCTGCAGGAAATCCCTGCAAGGACTTTCTCTTTCCTTCAGAGGAGCTGCTGCAGAAATAGAGCCTGAACTGGATTTGACCTGATAATTTCCTGCGGCAGCATCTTAAAGCTGCATTATGAGGAAACTTCCTGCAAACCGTCTGTAAAGAAACCAGTTTATCTCCAGAACATGTGGAAGAGCTGGAGGTTCACATCCGTCTGAAATCTGCGCAGCATGAGGAGAGAAAAGGACTCTGCTTCTGTTTTTAGATCCAAGAAGAGTTTCTCATTCACTAAAATATATATTTAATTTTCCATTTTATTTATGATATTAATTCCTAATTTTGTTGTATTCTGCACATTGATGATAACTTTCTATTCTATTAATCAAGCCTGTCAATGTTTTTTTTTATGTATTAAGTTACAGATTGTTTCTGTATTGTTTTTCTTCTGTATTTAATAAAAATAATAAAAACATCTAAAAATTAATACATAAAAAAAGTACATAGTTGAATCACATTATATAAATTAATTAATGGCAACATTTAAAAGCTTATTAATTTATGTATTGAACCGTTATTTTTTCATTTATTATGAATTCAGTTTTAGTCCTTTAAATAATGGAAGTAGAAACATAAATAAAAACAGATTCATGAAGCATGAAAAACACAAAGTGGCTTTTAGGTAATGTCTCATTTATCAGAGTTTCAGAATAAAATGACTTCCTGTTGTTGTCGTCGTGGCAGTTCAGGTTCACTCGAGAATCTGATGTGATCTTTCTGTGATTTCTGTTTAAACGAGTCGTGTCGGGGACTCACCTGGATCACAGACGGGGATGGAAGGCATCTCTTGTTTTACTTGATCAGTTAACAGCTCAGGCCTGAGGACAGAGACAAAGATCAATACAGTGATTATACAGCAGTGGATCGAGTACGGAAGCCCAGAGAGGACAGGAAGAGAAAACATCTCTGGTGATTCATTTTATAAATCTGATCCAAACTGTTTTCTGTCTTGTGACATTCTGTTTGTTAAATCAGTTTCATTAATCTGTTAAACAGATTTTAACAGTGTCATTTATTTTTTCTTGTCGTATTTGTTTGTGTTTGTTCTGTTCATTTGGACCACAGGAGGAGGACGTGTACGACTTCATCATCTTCTCAACAGGACTATACGTTTTTCTTCAAGTAACAAAACCTTTTTCACAAAACTAAAAGGAGCCACTTGTTTTCCACAAACACACTTCCGATCAGACTTGTGTCTGTCTCGAGCCTCTCAGGGCTTCTCACTAACAGCTGCTTTAACCTCTGCTCACCTCTTGATGACAAACTGGATCTGGCTGCTGGCTGACAGGATCTTTCTCAGCTTGGCGGCTCCGAAGCAGTTGGGCCTCCGGAGGGAGATTCCCTCGGGCAGCCCGGTGACGTACAGGTCCTCCGGGTACATCTGGAACTTGGAGTAAGGAACCTTGGCTGGTTCAGGAAGACCCAGAGCTTCGGCTGAGGTGGAGGAGCAACAGAGGAGCGACAGAGGCACAGAGTTAGCTTCAGTGATTTATGTTCAAATGTCATTTATTTTATTACGTTTTTAAGGATAATTCAAATTCCAATTAAAATTTGGATGTTATTTCAGTCGGTCTGTCGGTCGTTCCAGTCATCATACTCAATAAAATGCATCTGTTCTGAACAAATCTGCACAATCAAACAGATCTGCACGGAAACTTTAATGACATTCTAAAAGTCAGTTTGACCTCTAAATAAGATCAATAATCACATTTAACGCTCATCATTTCCCCCTCACACTGATATAAAGTTCCCAAATCTAATCAGCTTCTTTGGAGAGTGAAATATTATTAAAATATTATAATAACCAACAGATAATATGGACAAAACCAGAAAACAACACAACAGTTGTAGTTCTGCAGGGTTGTCAGATACTTTTTAAATATTTATAACCAAATTTAGGATTTTTGAACAAATCCTCTTTTCCTTCTTTAATAATGCAGGTAAGTATAAATGTTTGCAGCATGTTGTTCTGTCCAGAGAAGCTTCTGTACTGTTGTTAGAGAGAGTTCATCTACAGAACCATCAGAAACATCTGGTTCTGATGACAAATCTACACGACAGGGATTTTGTTCATGTGGCACTAGAAGTGCAACGATTAACTGATTCGTTTTCAACTTTTAAATTAATCACAAACTATTCTGATAATTGATTGATCAGTTTGAGTTATTTCTTTTTTGAAGAAAATCAGTAAAACTCTGCTGTCAGCTGGTTAAATGTGAACATGTTCTGGTTTCTGTCCTCAGCGACAGTACGTAACTATGAAACACTGATCGACACTTCATCACCATTTTATCACAACGATCAACCAAACAATCAATTAATACAGAAGGTAATCTCCTTGCGGCACCACTCAGTGTTTAATGAGCTTTAGTGTTCACTGTTTGTGGTTTAACGTCGTTGTTCAGATGTTTCGTTCACAGAAACTCAAACTGATTCTTGGAAACACTTTAAACACATTAAAACTGAGATTCATCCTCTTCATCCCCTCAGATTTGCTCCACGCTGAGCAGACTAATTCTTACATGTTTAAATATTTAAAGAAACTTAAAAGTTACAATTTTAATATTCAAACAGACTATAAAATCTTAAATTCCACTTGCTGTACACTGGTGAAGGGTGTGTACATGTGGAGGAGATCAGAGTCTCAGTGCAGGATTAATGGGCCTGCCCTCGGCTGAGTGAGGGTTAAGCTCAGGTATCTTACCGTACTTAATGGTGAAGAGGTTCTCCACTTGTCTCCGCAGCTGAAGAATCATTTCACCAATGTCCTCGACCAAACTCCCTGCTGAAGAGTCACACAGGAGAGAATCATCACCTGAGGGCAGCGGGAGCCCTCCCACCTGTGAACACCAACACTTCCCCTGTGTCTGACTTCATTCTGATAGATTCCTCCTGTTCCAGACTGACCTCGTAACCACTAACTGACTGTGTGGCGTATTAATCACTGAGGAGGATAACAGCTGCACACAGAGAGAAGGAAGGTAAAGGTGCAATAAAAGAGGCTAATAATGTAGGAAATGTTTCTCGGGGTGGACAGATGAACTGAGATGCTCCTGAAATCAATGCAAACAATATTTCTTTAAAAACTTCCTGTTCTATATGAAACAAACCCGTCTATCACAGAGACAGACAGACTCCATGTTTCTACACAAAGACAGAAAGAAGTTCATGTAGAACATCTGCTGAATTTACCAGAAGGTCCAAATAATGCAGCAGAATGAGTCAGAGACAGAGTTTCACAGAGTTTATAAAGTGTCTCCAACTCAACAACTCACTAAACTGACACATTTGTTAAGGGAGTCTGGGGACTTTCTCCACGGGGACAAAGAAGGAGCCTATATTGTTACTGTTTAGTGTCTTTGTAACATGTGACATGTTTAGATCAATAACATGTTTCTTCTTTCATAAATGGAGTGTAAATGGTGACATCAGTGTAAACAGTGTGTTCAAACAGCTGATCAATGTTGGCAGGTAAGACTTTAGCACTTTAGACACAGAAGCAGACAGGCTGGTACAGACATGCTGCCACAAACTGACACTTTGTACAAGGAGACAAACAACTTCAGCTTCTGATTTAATGCTGAATTTACAACAAGGACACAACGAGTTAGAATCTGTCAGAGACACAGTTTCACTACGTTAGAAAGTTTAACGCTACTCAACAACTCCTAAAATTAGCTGATTTGTTAAGGGAGTCTGGTATTGTTGTGAATGACAGTTGGCTTCATGTGTTACATTTAATGCTGAATTTACAACAAGAAAACAACGAGTTAGAATCTGTCAGAGACACAGTTTCACTACGTTATAAAGTTTGTTTTAACTCAACAACTCTTAAAATCACTACATTTGTTAAGGGAGTCTGGTGATGATGAGGTGACCAGTTTAATGATCTGCTAACAAACTCGCTCTTTATGATGCTACATTTGTCAGCTATGGAAACCAGAAAACCTCAATTTATGTGCACTTCATCACCTGAAAAGCCAGAAACAAAATCTGATTTTAAAGATTATGAAAATAGCTTTTCGGCTGAACAATAAAGGATGTTTTATCATAATAAGAGCTACTTTCTGAGTGTCTGTAGGTGATCTGTGACACATCCTGTCCTGGTCAGATATGTGCAGCCGTTTTCTTTGACTTGTGCTTCACATGTTGCGCTCGGCGCAGCAGACTGATGAGAACACGGTGAATGAGTGGGTGTCTCTACCTTCAGAGGATCTTCTGATGCTCTGTGAGGCGGCGCTCGGTGACAGAGCTTCAGCTGCGGGATGAAAGAAAAACATGAGAGGCGCAAAAACATACAGCTGCTTTCAAACACTTAGACAACAAAGAGCTCAAATATGAGATTTATTCTTCTGGCGAAAAGATAAAAGACGGAGACGCGTTAACGTCTTTGATGGTTTCCTGTTAGCTGAGCTCTGGCTGCACGACACGGCCGCTGAAACAACCGCAGCCTTTATTAGATTTGTAAAACTTCAACGGTTTAATTTAAAGCTCGTGTCTGGAAAATAACCGGAGCAGGTAACAAGACACAGCTGTAATAATCCAACGTCTTCTTTCCTGAAGAAATTAATGTAAAGACTTCTATTACATTCTTGGGACCTTGTAAAATCCTACAGCTGAACTCTGAATACGTTTTAGTTCTGAGTCTTTGAGCTAAACGTCGTCATGTCAGTGATCGTTTGTGTCAATCAGCCTCACCAATGTCTTCGTTTCACCGGGTTGGGCTGAAATTTGAGGATCAAGGATCATTTACGAGACATGTTAATTTAAATAGTAGATGCAGAATGTTTACAGTCGAGTTGTCATGATATCAGATCCTCAGCACACTGACAACATCATCACAGTATCATCTACAGTAAATCATCCTCAAATACGAGTGAAGGGAGGAACTTTTAATAAAGTTACACTCAGGTACAGGTGAGGAAGCAACCAGATGATCTCATTAACAAACGGCCCAACATCTTCACTGTATTAATCACACAATATCAATATTTCAGTTTTTAATATTACGGTTATCGTGACGACCCCAATTTACTGAAATCGAATTATTAATAATAAGTCATTTTCTACCCCGATGAAACATTTATATCTCCACTGATTTCACTGAACCGACAGTTGATTCTGTGTCGTGTTAATGTGGCTTTATTAAACATCTTGACTAACTGATTCTACAGAGAAGTCATTTCTTACTTTACCATGAACTGTATGGTGCAAAATAACAACTAATAAATGTGTAAATAAAGAGCATGAAACAGCAAATAAGACTAAATGTGACATTTGCTGCACTTACCTTCACTTTCGTTCCTTTAGTGGTCATTTTGTGAAAGAAAAGAAAACTTCAACAGAGCACAAAGTTCAAATCAACAAAATAAAACAAAAAGGCCTCCTGAAGGCCGAGATCACACCGAGCAGACTCTTTACTCTCTCCTGACAGCGCTGCAGTCAAACGTTTAATAATGTTCATTCAAGTTATAAAATAATCAAATAAAATCAGTTTTGACAGGATTTTTATTGATAGTGTCCAGAAGTAACTGTCATGTTTATAGCCTTCGAACAGAAAGATAAAATATGTTTCCAGTTATTAGTTTGGTCACAGGATCTTTAACTAATATCTAATATATCTTTCACACAGCTTAAAGGGGCAGTTCACCCAAATCTTAATTTGACTTTAAACCATCTGTGTGGTCCGATACCAGTCGAGATACGTGAGAATATATGTTTGTAATCAGGTGAACTAGACCCTTTAAGCTGAAGTTAACAGAGAGTGGAGTCTGCTCAGGTGTCTCGGTGACTCCAGTCAGCTGGCGTCTCAGTCTACGGACCGCTGGAGTCAGGTGGGAGGTTTGGGAGCTTTTAGAGGATCTTTGAGGAGCAGTTTGGTCTCTAACACATGAACTAACTCTAGTCATTGTGGGCAGCAGGACTACAGGACAGAGCAGCTCCACATCTGGAGATACGCACAGTGCATCAGGTTCAACCATCTACAGGCCACAAAGCTTGAGGTGTGAGTCTCTGCAGCTGATGCATGGAGCTGGTCACAGATGGGAGCTGGTGTCTGAGAGGCTGGGAGGAGAGAAGAGCTACAGTAGTCGGGGGGTGGAGGATCTGCAGGTTGGGGTTTCATCTACTGGTGTCTGGGGAGGTTTGGTCGTGGGGAAGTGGAAGAAATCTGAGAAAAGTGTTTTCATACGTGTGTTTTTAGCTCCCTAACAAGCAGCCAGAGTCAGCCGGCATCCCAGGAGCTGCAGTGAGGAGGAGGAGGAGGAGGATGAGGTGAAGGTGGGGGCTGACGGGGCTGAGGTTACCTGCGAGGTTCTCCAGCGGGTGATGGGGAGCAGAGGGAGCTGAAGGAGCTGAAGGAGCAGAAGGAGCAGAGGGTGAAGCTGTGGCTGGACACGCTGAGGCTGCCACCGGCTCGGCCACAGGCTCGCTGGGCTCCTCCACACCCGAACCAGCGTCTGTGGAGACAAACGTCTGAGGTCACAAACGTCCGTCTGATGTCACAAACGTCCGTCTGATGTCACAAACGTCCGTCTGATGTCACAAACGTCCGTCTGATGTCACTGAACGTCCGTCTGATGTCACAAATGTCCGTCTGATGTCACAAACATCCCTTGTATTACTGGCTTCAGACTGGAAACACTTGATCCTGAGGTTTCGTTACACAAACAGATATTTTGCGAAGTGAAACATTTCCTGCTGCTTTGTCCTTCGATGTAAACAACTTTATACGCATTTACATTATAAGTCAGTGAAACAGTGCATCTTTAAAAGGCCTTTTTTTAAACTCTGGTTCTCGACATGTAAAACAAAACAGTGATGTCATCACCTGTACAACACGTGCACATTGTTGTTTCAGGCACATGCTCCTTTTCTTTTACATCTGGTCTCTACGAGTTTACGACTTAATTTAGTGGCTTTCTACATTTTATTTAAACAGAATAAGCTCATTAAACTTGACAAATCGTTGACGTGGACTTTACTGCCTCCCACTGACCCGTCAGGCCTGTTCGAGCGCTGAGAATTGTTTAGCATTTTTGTGTGTAAAAAGATATTTAACAAAATGAAGATCAATTTTTTAAATGTAGGAGGAAAAGATCTGATCAGGAAAATGCAACGTCTCCAATGAAACATTTAGGGAATCAACTGCAGCCTACTTTTATACCAGATTTGGGGAAGTTGACAACAAACAATCCTCCTTTAACTGTGTGTGACTGAAGCACAACGTCTGGAAACACTTTGGATACGCACAGAGCTCAAACAGCCCGAACCTGAAGACTTTTTATCATGTACGGCATCGAAAAGTGTGGGACAGACAACTGAGGAAGACGTGGTGCTGATCCAGTTTGAGACGGGAACCACATCCCAGAGCATCGAGCTGAGCTGAAGGTTCAACATCTCCCTGATAACTGATGAAGAGCTGAACTCGACCATCAGACTCCATCACTCTTTAGGGAAAGTGTTGAATGTTTTTTTGCAGTCGTGGCACGTCGGCCTGACCAATCACAAGTGATGACTGTGAAGCAGAGCTGCGACTAACGGTTGTTTTCATTGTCAACTAATCTCTTGATTATTTCCTCAGTTAAGCGATCAGCTGTTTGGTCCATAAAATATCAGTAAATGTTGAACATGTCGATCGGTGTTTCTGCCGGCCGTGTGCACGCTCACCTGGCACCGTCACCTGAATGATCTCCCCATCCGGAGGCTCCGTTTTAATCCTTTTCAGAGGAATGCAATCTCCTGAAGGACCTGCGGGGATTCAACAGTTCACTTCCATCAGTGTGTCGCTGCGTTTCAGAGCTGCTCAACACATTTAAGTAGCTGATCGAAATGACTGGACGACAAATCGTGATGGGACATTTTCTCTGTAGACTTCTGAGGACCGTCGATATCAAAACTTTAATTAGAATCTTTTGTTTCTTCATGTTGGAAAGAGTCAGAACAAAACAAGTCATTTTTATAATAAAGACAGGTTTTAATTGAACGAACCTGCTTCACAGTCGGCCAGAGGACTCACACACGCACTCGTTGATCTGTGAGGAGGAATAAAAACACAATTATTACAAAACTAATTCATTAAAATACACAAGACGATGGAAACAGACCTCCAACTGAAGATTGTTATTTGCATCATTCTCTTTAAATCGACCTGAAATAAAAAGCTTCATTCTTTCTGCAGGGAAACGAAACGTCTTCATGTGGTACGACTGTGATGCAGCACTACGTTACGTAACGCGTGAGCAAACATGTTAACAACACGTCGTGTTGCAGGAGGAGAAGAGAAGAGGTCGACTTCTATCACACAGTTTGAATCATATTATCATTGTTCTTTATTGACTTTCAGCCTTTTAGCTTAAATCGTTCATAGTTTAGAGACATGAGGCATTTTAAGATTATCCAGGAAAAATACCAGCGTAGAGACGAGGAAGCTACAGATGAAACAACTAAAACACCTTCGCACTCGATGAGAATGAGACGATCTCACAAACTAAAAATGTTTCAAAGTGTTTGAATGTTTATTTAGTCAATTGTGATGAAAATACAATTTATTGCAATTGTAATTGTTCAAATGTATTTATTATTATGGATTCTTATGTTGTTCAGATTTTAAGTTTGGACGACTGAAACTAAATGAAAATATAAATTAAGGTGTTAATTAATCCATGAAATGTGACATAAATTGATATTTTTGTATTTGTTTACCTTTGTTTCCTGTTATTTATTTACTTTCACATTCAAACTTATTTATTAGTTTAGTCATTTTTTGAATGTGTATATTTATTATAAAAATGTGTCTTTTGCATTTAATAAATAAAATAAACACATTCAAATAAAGTTAAAAAAAAAATACATGTAGGCATTAATTAATTTATAAAATCATAATTCTGTCTTAACTTGCTTCTGGATTTATTTACCTTTGTATCAATTCACCATTTAATTTACTAATTAATTTATTAATTTTGGTTTAAACATAATGTATTTATGTACAGATAAGTTGATGTATTTATTTCAGGGTTTTTATCTTTTAGCTTTTAATAAATGTAATAAATTAACTTTAAAATGTATACATTTATAAAAACATGGAAATAAAACTGAATAATAAAATGGAAAATTAAATAAATATTACAGCAGCAAATTAATGCAAAAATTGATTAATTTCAGTGTATTAAATGGCTTATTAATTTATTTCTTTAACTATTTTAATTTACTTTTCTTTACATTTTCTTTCATCTGAAGCACAAAGTAGAAAACAGGCTGCATGAAATCTGAGGTAACGTGCAGGATTTAATAGACGCATGACGTCAGCTGATTCATATTTCTGTTGGATAAACATGATTCTGTCACACAAGCGAGGAAACCTGACTGAAGATCCGTCTCTCACATCACGGTACCAATGACAGACTGTATAATATTCAGTCTGTTTGATTGAGAGCACATTGTGAGTTGCAGGACGGTCTGGCTGCAGCCCAGCAGCTCACATTTCCTGGTTATAAACAAAGTCTGTGGGGGTGAAGCTGAACCCGTGTGGGCCGAGCGCTGACCTGCTGCTGTGAGGATTGCTGACCAGCTCGGCGGCGGTGGGCGGCAGGCTCAGATTGTCGGGGAAGCTGTCTTCAGGCGTGGAGCCCAGGTCGTGCTTCCCCTCCTCTCTCGCCATCTTGCCAGCAGCTTGAACAAACAAGACGCAGAAGAGAAACAAACAGAGCGTCCTGTTAGAGGAGAACATCTGCGGGGTCGCTCTATAAATACAGAGCTGACAGAGCCGCCAGTTGCTCTAATTAATTGTACAGATTCTGACAAACACTACGGCTAAACGCCCGGCTCACGTTCCACACGGAGCACGACGTGGAACCCTTCCAGAATAATTACCCTTTACCCAGAGTTCCCTCTGAAAACATGGAGATCATTTTTCATTTTAATGAAAACGCAGCCTGCTCTCGTTTTAAGAGCCAAATTAGCTGTGATTTGATCTAATTCTTCCCCCAATGCTGGAAAAGTCGGGGTTCGTGCACCAATTATTATCTCAGACAGTCAGCTGGCAGTTCATTAGGTCCATCTGGATGAAACTAAGTAAGTCCTGCAGTAAATCCTATAATATTCAGTTTATTTTATTTAAACGTCTGAAGGCTCGGACACACTGAGAGATAACTGGATCTCATGCTGCCGCTGTGTCACAGCTGGCTGTGTGAGATGTCTGCAATAAAGTCTTTAAAAGCATTTCTGATGTTTTTGCTTCACAGATAAAGTTCGCTGTAACTCGTCTGATGAATTTAACCAAAACATTCAGCAGAGAAAAGGTCAGTAAACTGTTCTGACAGTCAAATCACTCCTCACAGTTTGCCAACACGAGAGGAAATGTTTCATTAACGAGGTAAATTCAGAAGAAGAAGAAGAAGAAGGTCTCAAAACAAAAACAGAGTTAATGGAAGTCTCACCGGTGAAAATCCTTTCATCAAACATTCTGCAACAGAAGAAGGAAACAGGGCGTCAGTGAAATCATGATGCAAACACTCCACATGTGTCGTTAACAGCACATTAACGCTCTTTCAACAATCCGTCTCAGTCAGACAATCAGCTAATCGAGTCGTTATCGCTGACGGACTAAAAATAGCAGTGTGGATGTGAACTGTACTTCTGGGCCGTCTGCGACGTTCCCTCCTGCTGAGGCCTTAATGAATCTCTACACACCAGCATCCATCCACTTTCCTTCACTTACAGAAATCTGAGATTAAGACTGAATTTCTGAATCGTCCAGCTGGAGGAGGAGGAACTGTTTGTTGGTTCTTGCATCTATAATTACTTCACCAGCGCGATGACCTCGTTTTATATCGGGGTCGCTGCTGAACAGGACCGAACGTACAGTCCACAGCTGTGACAGCGTGTTTACACCACCACAGGACGAGGAACTGAGATCAACACCGCCGTTATCAGTTCTGTAGTTTGGTTTGAGGGAGGTGCTGCAGAAAAGGCAATTAAAAGGGTTTATTCTCTGTACGGTGAATGAACTACGCTACGTAGCACGCAGTGTTTTCTCTGTGGCTGTGTGGAGCAGCGGCTGCAGGATGTGTTCCCTGCTGGTTTCAGTTCGGTTGTGTTGCAGCGATGTTGTTCATATTTAGCTGTCTGATCATGACTGAAGACGATGTGTGATCCACCGAGTCTAACACTTTGTGCTTTAGAGGAGGGAGGAGGAGGAGGAGGAGGAGGAGGAGGAGGAGGAGGAGGAGATGAAGAAGAGGAGACACAGCTGTTGTTGTTTATTTCTTGATGATCTTTTAAAAGGATGTGTTGATATGAAGAAAACTATTTCTGAGGTTTCTTTTGACGACATTAACTTTTGTAAAAGTAAAACTTGTTGATTAAAAGTCAGAGATCAGCTGAGTCACAATGATTCATCCTTTGGTGACCATGAATATCTGTTAATCCGTCCAGCTGCTCTCAAGTTATTGTAACTCAAACTGACCGCACACATCGTCGTCCCTCCAGTTAAACAACTGATAACATGAATGAAATGAGTTTGTTATTACGTGTGATGTCATCTGGACATATTCAACACCTCTGCTGCAGCTTTACATGAGAACAAACTGTGTGCAGTTGAAGCGGCCGAGCGACTGAACCACGTCTGTCAACACTGAGCATCAGGAGCCACATCTGGAGCATCTCTCAGTGACAACGGCAACGTGATGTAATTCTGAATTAATCCCATTTTCAATCTTTCCTAATTGTATTAACACTAATGAGCTGCTGCCTGCAGGATTCGTTAGGTGATGTGTTATCTCAAACAAGGCATGGCGGCTCGTTTAAATTAGCTTAAACAAATGGATGGAGGAGCAGCCGCACCGTGCTGCCAGGGGAGAGTCGTCCCGGAGCTGAGCGGAGGCGGGTTCAGCAGCGAGCTGAAGGAAGCAGGCGTTTAACAGACGGATGGTTTAGGCTGGCTGCTCGCTGAAAACCTTCTCTAAATGAAGTTTCAGAGGCGCTGCCACGCTGCAGCGTGCTGGAGACGAGCTGGACCGTGATGAAGAGGCAGTGGATCCACTATGATCTGCACTCAGTGACTAAATTAAACCTAATCAGATATTAGCATGCGTATGATGTGTTTCCTCGAAAATCTGCTCTGTGAATCACATCAGGCTGATTTATCTCTGAGATTCACGTGTGCCTGAAGTCTGAAAGGATCTGTTACCGTTTGACGATGAAGCGGATTCCGTGGCGTTCGTCCAGGATGCGTTTGAGTTTGGGGACTCCGTAGGTGCAGGGTCTCTTGAAGGGGATCTGGTCGGGGATGCCGATGATCTCCACAGCTCCGGGGTCGCAGGCGATTTTGCGGTAGGGTACAGGCACCATGTGATCAAGACCCAGGGCCTCAGCTGGAGGGAGGACACACCAAACCATCAGGCTTTGACTAAAACATGCTGCAGGAACGAGTCCTGAAAGCTGGAGGGGAATCAGCTTTTTCACACTTCTGGTTCTTCTTCACTTCAGTTACTCGCCTGAAATAAGATCTGTGGTTAAACACAAGCTTCATAGTTTGTTCCCACGGAAAGTGAAGCAAAGTTTTCAGGTCAAAATAACATAAAAGTCAACACAAAGGTGCGAACAGACACAAATTTGCTGCTGTGCACTAACTCAACCGCACGTCGAGTGTAAATAACATCACCTCAGATCAGTTTGTGATCCAGAGGCTTCTGCAGCCTGTGGTCACAGCAGACCAGCTGTGTGGAGACATCTGATGGTTTTTTGGTTCCATCTATTTACTGTGAAGCTCCAGAACTGTTCTGTGGACTCAGAGACTTCACCTGACTTTATATCATGGGGAGGAGGAGAGGAGGACTAAACTTTTTGGGAGAACTTCCCCTTTAAGAGATTTTCATGTTTTGCTCGCCAACATAAATCCATCATTAAATGTCCCACAGTTTAGTCATAAAGCTCTTCATGTGTTAAAAACAGTTAGCGGTTGCTAACAAGTGTCTGAATGAGACTACAGAGGTTGTCGGGGACATTTAACGTCCTCACAGCGAACACGGAGACTCGTCTCCTCACTAGTCCGTCTTTACAGGCCCACTTTAGTTCCACACTGTTCTAACTCTGACTTTACAACTTGTACACTGATCAGTTTATAGAAAACCTGGATAGTAATTGTGCAGTAAGACTCTTAGTGGTGGAGACGTTTGAGTCATGTGACCGTGATGTCGTCTGTTTGTAGCCTAACATTAGCTTTTTACTGCTACACATTTCATTTAGCTTCAGACATCACAGAGTGGTGTTCATCTGTGGAGATGATCTGGATCAACAGAACCTGGAAGGGTCAGATTATTTTCTCTAATAATCCAAAATCAAATGAAAAAATCTTCGTGCAGAGCGAAACCAGAGCGCTGCTAACTTCCGGGTTCGATCCAGAAACACGTCCTCCCTGCAGAACTCTCCATGATGCTTCCGACAGAACATCGTACAGATATTATTCACTTTAACTCGGAGTGAAAGTTGTTCAGTCGAGCTCGTTGTTATTCTGCAGCAGCCAGCCGTCGGAGACTCGCTGCCTGTAAAGTAATTCCAGCTAAATGAGGAGTGAAACTTGGATGATAATCGGTGCAGCAGGCTTTGATAAAAAAAAATCCCATGAGTCAAAATGTTTTCTCTTAATTTGTAGGAACCGTCTGTAAACACAGCGATCCACTGAATCAACACAGTGCAGTCGGGCTGCATGCAAACATCTTCTGAATGCTTTAAAATCAAACAGATATTTCAGCGTTGTGAACTCGTACACAGCTGTGTTGTTGAGTTGTTGTCACTAATACAGGTCTCGTGTTTCCCTGAGGAGAAGATGATCAAACCACAGCGCTGACCCCAATCCATCATCATCCACAGAGTCATCAGCGAGCAGCCACACTCGCTGGCGGAGGCTGAGGTATCTTTTTAAATCTCAGCCTATATGTGCGACTGAAGCTCAAACGAGTCACAAACGCGAGGAGCGAAGAAGCTTTTCTTACCGTATCTGCTGTTGAACAAGATCTGAACGCACTCTCTCAGAGTGTTGATGTCTTCAGTCTCGCGGATGAAAGAATCCCATTTTTCTGCAAGAAACACCTCCCGTTAATCCTCAGCGAACAATTAAAAACACAGAGCCCAAGTTTATCACAGATTTAACATTCAAATGAGCTTTAATTCAAAAGATCTGAAATTAATCTGCTCCATCGACTCCATATCAACTCTGGGAAATGAGTGCAAGCTTCTTATAGGATTACTCTTGACATCTTAGTAGCTTAGCCCTTAATTGCCGGGGGTTAGTATAGTTTAGCCTTTGTGCAGCAAACAATACTTGGCGACTGTATGAGCCTGCAAATCCAAACAGGAAACAGAACAAATACAGGAGAAGATGTTCAGATGAAACCAGAACAACCTCCTCTGGGAGAGTTTCACTTCTACTGTTGGTTTACAATATTTATTTGTGACAACGTATTAATCCAGACTGATGCAGAGTGATTTTTATTTGCCTAAAATATCCTTCTTGTTACATAACAGGCGACGTGAAGTCTTTGTGATGAGCTAATATTGGATTATATAAAACAGCATGTGAGTATGTTAAAGATCCGACAGATGAAACTCGCATTTTAAATGATCTTCTAAGTCTTCAGAGATCCCAGACTGGTTTAGAAATATGTTAGTGGCGCTCTTCAGGTGCGATCGAGCTCGTGCACCCACCTCAGACGGGTGCATGCTAACACTGTTAGCTTAGCAGCTACAGACTTCATCTTAATACAATTATTATTAAAAAGAGATCGATGAGGAGATTGAAACACGTCTCATGCCTGTAAATAAAAAGGTGTCAGAATCCTTCGCTCACTAATGTCACACTTGTTTTCTCACAGATTAAAATGAGATTTAATGTGTCAAGTTATTACGAAGTCACAGTTTTGGTTCCTAGATTTGTATTTCTGGTGACAGAAGCTTCCTGTCTGTCCTGTGCACCACGTGACCTCGGGAATCTACCTCGCGTTGCAGGCAAGTCGGCGCCGACAGGGGCTTCACGGTGCGTTCAAGTGCACCTCGTAAACGGGGTTTTTACTCAAATGGCCATGAAGGTCGTTTAAAACTGGAAAGTTTCTCTGTTTTAATTTTCTTTTGTTGAAATACATCGGCCATCATCTGTCAATACTTTCTTGTTCTTTCACTTAGATAATAAAATCATTTCAATATCCCGCTTATGTCTTCAAAAAGGATTAAAATAATGTCTTGTAATCAGGAACCTCAATCATCTTCTTCTGCCTCAGAAGCCTCTCTGATCATATTCAAGCTGTTTTACTGCAGCACTGTTTGATAATTAAATACTGAAGTCACAAAATATACATTTTGCACAGTAACAAACATTTTTGTTCCGTCAGCCTCCAACCAGAAAAATAATCACAATCCCAATTAAACTGCTCATGTCACTTGAGCTCAGGAAAATAATGATGTACAATATATTTATTTATATATATATTTATATATATATATATATATATGTATGTATGTGGGATTCTTCATTTGCTGTTATGTTGCAGACATATTTTTGACACCTTTCATCTAACTTTGAGGCGACTTCAGAGGGAATCTGAGGGAACATTCTGGTTTTAGTTCAAATATTCCACATCGTTAAATATGTTTGAGTTGTTGTTTAGTGTTGATCCTCAAAACTCGTGTCGATGAATCAGTCAGTGTTCTTGTTCAGTTATACATCCAAACATTGTTGGCAAAGACAAAGATGTGAGGACTCTACCTGCTCAGTGTCGTCTCTGCTGATCTACACACATTTAAAATGAGGCCGCGGGTTATCTTATCTTCTTGGTGATAAGCCGAACGTTACCTGATTTTTCGTGCACGATGGAGAACAGCAGCCTCTTGGAGATGTGGATGCCAGGAGGGCTCTGACCCTGATCGCCAGGTAGTCTCGTTGTCTCGTCTGAAAATGCAAGACAAATTAAACTGAATCAAATTATTCAGTTTAATTAACTTTTGTTTCCAGTCAGAAATGCTCACTTAGCATCCAGATATTCAATTAGTTCCCCTGGCATTCATTAATACTTATCTAATTAACTGCAAAGATGCAGAAGCTGCAGAATAACAAGAATAAAACCCTTCAGTGTGACTTCTCCTCCAGCATTCAGAGACGTAGGTAAGCCCCGTCTTTACAGATATTAGTGTAACACGGACGCATGAAAGTAAAAGTTAAGTGCTGCTGTGAAATAATAATGAGCCGTTTCATCATCTGACTTCAGAACAGACTGCAAATGTGGCGCTGTGGAGGCGTCGGGCGAGGCATTTAGTCTGAAACACACTTTTATATATTATACTTGACCTTATTGTTCGGATCACTACTTTGATTGTTGTGTCAATCTTGAGTTCTACCTCTATTCAACAGAGCAATCTGTTCAAATTACCCGACACCAGCAGAGAAAGAGCCGAACACAAGTATTCACTGAGAAAACACACACTGTGTCTCACCATTGTTAGCGCAGTCCTTCACAGACGAGCTCTTGTCCGTCCCTGACGTCCAGGTGGACCCTCTGTCCTTGCCCAGGTTGAGGAGGGACATGGGCTTGAAGTCGAGCTTCCCGTCCGGGTGAGGTTTGGAGGACATGGGCATCCCGTACAGGAAGCTGGACAGGACAGAGTTGCTGGAAGAGGCGGGACTTGATGACGTGACGGCCTGGGCGGCAGCGGGCTTCCCTGGACCGTGGCTGCTCGGTGTCATGACGGCGGAAGAGTTGTGATTGACATCAGTGCTGGTCTTTGATTCTCGAGACAAATCTTCTGCTGGCCTGAACACAGAGGGGGAGATACAGGTTTACACACCGTCTCACCCGACTCGTCTCGTCTCTTCTTGTCCCATCTCTTGGCTTCTGTTAACAGTTTCTTGTTAACTTTTAGAAGAAATCATTAAAGGTTAAATGAAATGAGCTGTTTCTTTGTTATTTCAACTCTTTACCTATGATTGTTATTCAGATAATATTCAGTTATAACTCTGTTTAAGTCTCTTTTCAACTGAGTTCAGCTCAGCCAGCAGAATAAACTGATTTGCAAAACACAGATACATTAAATTTGTATGTTTGATAGGTATCATATCAAAACTTCTACAGAACATGTCACACCACGTTAAGATGACAAATATAACCTGACTGTCAGGAAGAGGAGGAGCGAGGCCACAGGGGGAATCAGAATTTCAACACTCAACATTTCCCAGCTGACAGAAAACGACAGAAGCAGGTATCTTTTTTAATTAACTGGACCAAAACAAAACTGAAAATTAAACCAAAGACAAATTAAGTTTCAGCACACCCGAGGTTTGCAGAACTGAACATTGCAAACATTTATTCTGGTGATTAAGTTGACAAAACTGCCTCAACTCCCAAAAAGTAGACAACAGATCATTTCCAACAGCTGAATACTGACGGACAGTGAACCTTCTGCCTCAGGTTCTCCTGAAGGTCACAGGAAGTCTTCAGTCGAGACCCTCTTCTGTTCAATCTACCCTCCGTGATCTGAGAGATTTGACTCTTGACCAACATGTGAAATGTTTGGCTCATGTTTCTACCAGTTGAGGAACATGAGAAACTAAAAAAGCTGCGATGGAGATCATGATGAAGACTTCTCTAAAGTACAGTCATCCAAAGCGTTGCTGCCGAGCCTCTGACCAAGTCCTCCAAGAGGTCTCATGTAAATGCTTGTCTTCTCTAAATTGGCGTCCTTGTGATCTTGTTTAGATCCTTGTATGGTCAGGCTCCGGCTGCTTCACCCCAACATCTCTCGTAGGAATCTGAGGTCCTCGATCAGAGTTCACGGTCCGTCCAGCTCCGGGCTGAAGACAGCAGGACACTTCTGAGCTCGTTTCCCTCCCACTGGACTTTAGATGTGTCCACACTGAACTGTCTGTTTCATTTAATCTGATTTGTTTTCAGCTTGATGAGCTGTTGTTCTCTCTATCTGCAGTCTTTTCCAGAGAAAAACACACCAAAAACAGATCTGAGTATCTGTCAGTGTTTTCATATCTAACTTGATTATGCAGCTCTGGAGGAAGGAAACTCCCGATTAACTGCAGGCAGAGGCATGTGACAGCTGTTATTAATGGAGGAAACACAGAGAAGAGAGTCTTTAAACAGCTTTTATGCTCCAGAACTAAAACTGAATGCGTTCGTAGATACTGAATTGAGTTCTAAGAAGCCAAAGATGATCAAATTAAGCTTTAACGATGCGTTCACTTCCTGTCGGTTAGAAGAAGCTGTGCTCAGTCTCAATCTGATGACCAACGTGACTGAATGCATATTTCTATCATACCAACACTCAAACAACATATAATCAATAAATCCTCCTCAGGCTCAGCGTCCACACCAGATAAATAATCTGACCCTGAAGCTGACGACCGACTTCATCCCACATCACCACTGTGGGACAAAAACGCTGAAACTTCTGTTGCAACTAACAATTGCTTCATCAATCTGTTGATTATATCCTCAACTGATCGATTGGTTGGTTGGTTTATAAAATGTTCACAACACAAAGACATTCAGTTTACTGTCACAGAGGAAAGACACCAGAACATATTCACATTTAACAAGCTGATAGAAACATGTCTCACATAAATTACTTAAACTGAGCCGATCATTAAAATACACAGAAACAGACGATAACTGTAACTCAAAAGTCTTATTTCTGCTCTCTAACAGGCGATCATGGTGATGAAAGTTAAAAAGGGCTCTCTATCTAAAAAGAAAGATAAAATCACCCCATGACAGAGTTGTAAAATCCTGTCTCATGCTCTTATAAACCTCTGTGAAGACTTCCTCTGTCGTATATCAGTGTCTCATCTGTGCCTGAAACAACATCAGCACTCAGGGCTGTTTTCAGCCTGAACACCCACTCAGGAAACTATTCGGACTTTATTCTGACTTTTATAGAGTGAGCATGACGTCACAGGGATGATGGGAATCTTCCTCGCTGAACAACATCCAAGAACACTTACAAACACAGCAACAGGGGAGGAGAACATGTTTACACTCTCCACGAAGCTTTAAATGTGTGTGAGGAGCTTCCTCCCATCAGGCCTCAGACTGAAACAAGCACTTCACCACCGGAGAGACGGAACAAAACCAGGCTGTGCAGGCAGCAGAGAGATAAAAGTATTTCAGAGATGGGTGAGCAGATAAAACAGGAATAAACAGTCCCACTGACGGGTGACGTACTTCAAGTTAGCAGCGCTTTGCCAGAATAAATGTTCCCTCAGTTCATCTCTGCTAAACTCTCATCACAACTCTGTGCTTCTGGTCTGGTGATGTTAGAAAACATCATGTGTTTGGCTTCAAATACCTGTTTCTGTCCTCCATACCACCAAACTCACAGTTATACAGAGTGTCCCTGTGCAGACGCAGCTGTAATACATGTTATTATCAGGCTTCTGCTGTTTAATCTGACGAACAGCGAACATGGAACCTGAGCGCTGGTTGTTCCACAGCTGAATTAAAACCCCGTCTATCCCTCACTAACACACTGCAGCCTGCCTGCTACCAGCGACTACACACACTGATCCCAACACAACCGTGTGCGTCTCTGCAAAGCATTAGAGGCTTTTGTTCCACGTTCGATGTGAAACAGCTGCTTTCATGATCTGATACCAGAGTTCAAACAGCAGAGCGACTCACCTCTTCACTGTGAACTGGATCCGGTGGCTCTGCTCCAGGATCTTCATCAGTGTCTTGGTGTCGTACTCGGAGGGCTTCTTCAGGGCGACTCCCTCAGGCAGGCCGTGGGCCACCACACAGCTGGGGTCCTTCTGGATCCACTCATAAGGCACAGGGACCAGGCTGCTCTTCCCCACAGCCTCACCTGAGCACAACACAACATATGATAACTACAACCGGCTGCAGACAATCTGTGATCTGATCATCTCCGTCAGTATCGGGTTATACTGAGTCCACCCAAGAATGTAAATCCAGTCGGTATCTCCTCCCCCCCGTGCTGACGGAAAGTTTCACGGCCCACAACACATTTCTGGAGAAACCTGGTTTCATGCTGCGACTCTTACTGTAAAGCACAGTGAAGACCTCCTCCACCATCTTCCTCAGGACGAAGATGTTGGACTGAGCGTCCGATGGAGCTCTCGGTTTCCCGTGCTCGCCGTCCTTACTCAGTTTGCTGAGATCGCCTTCCTGGTCTTTGGTATGGGCATTCGCTGTGGTCGCGCTCTGCAGACATGGCACCCCTGAAGCCAAATGATAAAAGTCTTATCTCAGAAAATTCCAGAGAAGTTAAAAAGGCCGAGTGCACGAGAACATTTCAGACCTGCTCAGTAACAGAGGCAGGACTTTGACTCGAACCGTTCCAGAGAAACAAAGAAGAAGAAGAAGAAGACTGAGGATTTGTTTCACCTGACGACCTGAAACTTAAACAAAAGCTTTATTTCTGTTTTCTGTCTCGACTGAACAAACCAAACTGCAGCTCGTGTTCTCTGGAAAAACTCATTTCGTCTTCTATTAGCAGTCTGATAAAATTAAACTGTGTACTGGGAGGTCACAGCCCCTCTGACTGGAGCATTATCAGGAAACATTGTGGAGTCTGAAGACAGGATCTGCTCTCAAGGTCAACAGGTGGGGCTGAACGTCTCCGAGCTGATCTGAGAACAGAGCTCAGCTTTCACACTTGCATACTAGTTTGTTTGGAGGAACTGACGGCTGAATGAGAGAGCCTCTGATTTGGTTAAATTAATCAGCCTCGTGTCTCAACTTGCTGCAGAGATCCTGCAAGTTATTAGATGAAAATGTTGGTTCTGTTCTGACACATCAAATCAAGCAACCTTAATTATACCTGAGGGATCCTTCAGGGGTGATCCCTCATTTACAAAAGATTATAATCAATCCAACCCACAGAGAGCAGTTTGTTCTACAGACATGTAAATATATGCATCATTTACTTTTACTTTTTATACTTCAGTACATTTAATATCAGATGCTTTACTCTGTATTCTACAGACTATCGTATTACTTTTAGGTCCTTGACACAACATGATTTTAAGGAGACCTGTTTATACAGAATGAATTGATCTGAACCAGAAGCATCAGCAGTGATCCATCTGGTCGGAGTGATAAAGTGGAGAAATGCTTTTGCCGAATGAAACATAACAAGATCTTTTATCTGCTATCAGGGAAAAGATGTGAAGCTGCAAATACTTTGTTGATTCGATTGTTTTATGATGATGATGCAGTTACTGCAGGTTTCTGCTGAATGTGCGTTACTCCCTGCAGGGACGAGCCCGAGGCGAGCGTATCGGATCCGACAGGAGCGATGGATGTTACCTCAGGGAGCAGAACTTACGGCAGAACTTGTAGAAGTCTGTCTGGATTTCCCTCCTGGAGTTGAGGAACACTCGGCCCTTTTCCGTGCCGACCGCGATCACGCTGTCCTCGTGTATGGTGACGCACGCCACCTCAGCGTTCAGCTTGGACATCGCCATGCACTGCAGGACAGAGATACAGGCATCACTCACTCTGAGGAAGATGAGCTCAATGAGAAGACAGAAATACAGGGTAGTAACATGTTCAAAGGTGGGTTTTTACTTCTTCGAGCACAGACTGAGACGAGTGAGACGACAGAGTGTGAGGTCTGATCTAAGACGTACCACTGAGTCCAGCGCAGACACCAGGCTGGTGAGGATTTCCTGTCTGGCCGACGCCAGCGGGACTTGTGGCTCGCCGCGGGAGTTCGTCCTGATGCCATCACATGCCAGCTTCCTCATCTGAGCCATGCCTCTGCAGGGACACCGGCAGCACAGTTAAGGCGGGCAGCCACAGAGCCATATAGACAAAACAGAGCCACTGCAGCAGTGACCTGCATTCAAAGCAGCTTCTGCTGACATCATTCAGTTTGACTCTAAGCAAATAGAAGCTTGCATGCATGAATATGATACTGGAGGCCTTTTATCACCGAGGATGGCTGAAGGTTTCTTTTATGTTTCCTACAGTAAGAAGACGAGCTGCAGCCGCCTTCAGCGTCTCACCAGGAGCTGCACATCGTGGCTCTCTATATGAGAAGTTTCAGCACGTTACGTACAGCAGAAAAGTTTCACAGTCTTAGATCTTCACATGGAGCCTGAATGTCACAGCTCAGATCTAAGGCTGACCGGA
Organism: Lagodon rhomboides; assembly: GCA_039737535.1. Classification (NCBI taxonomy): domain Eukaryota; kingdom Metazoa; phylum Chordata; class Actinopteri; order Spariformes; family Sparidae; genus Lagodon; species Lagodon rhomboides. The sequence goes on from CM077795.1 coordinate 20,807,460, forward strand.
CGATCTGGCCTGCAGACTCAGTAACTTCTCATAAATCACTTCTTTAAACCGACTTCCTCAGAGCCTCTTCATGTGAAGTCATCCTTTAGAAATAGATTGTTTTTCCTGCTCTTAATGTATTTATCTGTTCTTTATTCCTCTGATGTGATGTCATCTTCTTCTCGTCTGTTATTGATTTTAATCTTTTATTTATCTCTTTATTTGCATTGCTTTTGGGGGGATTTTGCTTGTTTTAAGGCTTTTATTCCTTTGACTTGTGCAGTAGTTCTTCATATTGACATTGTGTGTTTTGCATTTTGTTCGACCTCTCCTCAGACGTCGCTTGTTGGCTGTTGATCCTGTAATCATGTCCTCCTGCTTCTGTTTGTCTGTCAGAGCTGCTACAGAAATATCATTATTATATAAATACAACTGAGTTGCTTTCAGCTCAGGTCAGACAGCAGGTTGGTGATCTGATGCCGAACTCCTCCTCTACGATCACACTTTTCTCCAGGACTTTCCCATTGTCCTTCTCTACATGGAAAGTGTCAGGAGATATCTGTTGTTGTGCTTCAGGTCTTTATATTTAACTGACCTGACTCGACTCTGCTTTGAGCTAAATGCTCACAAGGTCATGCTACATGCCTGCAGGGACGTGTTAGCATGCTGGTGTTAATCAGTTGATGTTTACTTCTCGTTTAGCACGTTAGCATTGCACACAAAGTCAAACTGAGGCTGTCTGAACCAGACTCCACAGAAACCCATCTGGTGGCTCTCCTGACATTTCAGGGAGGAACACAAATGTCAGCCTCATGTTGGTGCTGGAAGGAAAAGTCAGAGGATCACTTGGTAATTAGGTCAGAGAACCAGAAACGTCTGCACAACATTTAGTGACGATTCATCCAGCAGACTTCGAGATATCTCATCACCCTCCGTTTGTACAAAAGGCAAATCAGCTGGTCGTTGAGATATTTCTATCTGGACCAAAGTTGTGGACTGACCGACACTTCCAGCCCCGGATCCAGACCTCTCACACCTCTAGCTTAGCTAAAAACCAAATCCCTCTGAGATCAGCAGCTTGTGGTTTGCTTTGGTCATTCAGGTCTAAGTGGAGCACTCAGATGAGATGACGTCAGCTGAGCCTCTTTAAACTGAGTGTCCTCCTCCTGACAGATGGAGAAGAAAAACACATACTGGGATAAGATGGACAGATAAAGTCCGCTCTGTCCACAACGATGCGTTCAGATCCAATGATCGCTTTAAGTTACAAATCATTGGATCAAGTTTAAAATGCATCACCTTCTCTTTCTTTCTCTGTCTGTAGTCTGTAGTTGAACTATGGATCATCTCTGCAGTTAATGCACTAATCATCTGGTCTATAACGTCAAACCTTTGTGGAAAATGCTCTTCACAATCCCCCAAAGTGACATTCTGGTGAAACTAAAGAAGCAGTTTGAAGACGTGACTTTAGGCTCTGGGAGATTCTTACTGACCGGACGATTAATCGATGGATTGTGAAAATAATCTGCAGATTAATCGATAATGAAAATAATCATTAGTTGTCTTCAAATTTCTTCTCTTGTTCAACCAAAAAGGTCCAAAACCCAAAGACTCCTCACTGACAAAGAAAAGCAACAAACCCTTGATTAGTTAATTAATCGATCAGTTGTTTGGTCTATAAAAAGACGTAAAATGTTGAAAAATGTCGATCAGTGTTTCGTCCACAAACCAAAGATCTTCAGTTTACTGTCACAGAAAGAAGAAGGAAGAGAGAAATCATAGCGATCAGGACTGTTACTGCCTTCACATCATCCATCATCGTTTCATAATCACGTTATGGATCTGAACCGGAGTCAGCTGGTGGTCTTGGATCAACGAGGTTCTGTTCTATCGTCAGACGCTGCGGGTAAACTTCCACCATGACACATTTTAAATACATCAAGAACAAAGTCATCTAACCGTCGACCACCAGACTGTCAGCGCAAGTAAAAGCCAGGCGACAAACAGGAAGAGGAAGTGTTAAAGAAAGACTGCTCGGCTAAAGCCAGGCACTATGTTCTCATGGCAACTGAAACCCGTCTCCTTGGAAACTAATCTCGGGGCATTTGAACAATGCAGCTCTGGCCTTTAATCTCTCCAGACACTGGGAACCATTATGCTAGCCTCTGGCAAGCCCCAACCACTGACTCAATAGAGAGAGGACAGAGAGGCAGAGAGACAGAGGGAGGAGGGTGGAGGAGGAGGGTGGGTGTGGTGGGGTTCAGCTGCACCAGTCTGAACGTGCCAGCTCCATTGGCCATCTAAATCTGCCTCCCCTGAGGCCGCAGCAAACATTAGCCCCCTCCTAAATTATTGCGGTCTGGAAATAGATGGCCTCTTTCCCTCACATATTCAAAAGGCAGAGGACGGCGGGGATGAGCTCAGCCTCGCCAGAACGCCATGTCAATTGCTTTGCGAGAGCGAGCTGGAGCATAATGTCACAGTCCCGTCACGGCTCTCAGTGAATACTGAACAGTTCGGGCTGGAAGCACGAATAAAGCAGCAAACACGAGTCTATTCTAACGCTACAGAACAGGAAGCACAAGAGACTGCGATGTAAATCCTGCTGCTGCTCTGTTGATACTGCATGACGCAAACTTTGTAGACGTGCCAACAGACTCGCTGTGATTTCATCCAAACCGTCACTCCGACAAAAGCTCGTTTATTCTCTGAGCTCGCTAAAATCAGCCAGCGGGCCTCGTTAGCGGAGCGACGGGTGTGTTTCAGTCTGACGTCGTGGACTCTGGACGTCCAGAGAACTGATTCCTACAAAGATGATCAGCAGGAACCAACAGCTTCCATCCAGATGCAGTGAAAGACGCAACATGTTCTGGTTCCAGCTTCTTCAGTGTTGTCATCCATGACAATAAATGGTTCTGGACTGTTGGTTGGACAAAAGAAGCAATCTGAAGATGTCACTTTGGACATTTTATAGTCTAAATGATTAACTGATTAATCGTAAAAGTCCTGCACCTTTCTATTGATGTTTTATGGTGAAATCTGAAAGTTGCCATTTTTCCTGCATCTTAAACTCTTGGCCAAACTGTCAGAGTCGTTTGGAGCTGAACCCTCGAGGTGAAGTCAGATTTCCTCAGAAACTTCATAAAACCTTTTTAAGAGGAAGAAGAGGAGTGTGTAATGTGATCCAGCTTTTTACTGACAGAGATAGTGAATAATATCTGTACGAGACGGTCAAGGTGACCGAGGAAGTTTTTATGTTCAAATAAAACAAAAAACCAACGTAGCTAAATCAGATTTCTGTGAATCAGCAGAAGCAGTTCAGGACTGGACCTTCTGGGGGTTCTGAGAAGGGGCCGAACGTGACTCAAGGATACAAAACGTTACCTGTATTCACGCCAGTTCACCAACATATTCACTACTGTATTTTCATGTATTTACAGTTTACATATGATCTAAACAGGTAGCAGACCTGCCTGACCTGAAGGTTACACACCTTTCAGACGTTGGGTCAGTTGGTTTCCATCAGGCCGAGTCGAGCCGTGATGATGGATCATTCTGATAAACCCCATTTTATCTAAATTATCATTCTAGTAATGCATAAAGCTGTAAATGCAGCTTCCTCTCCACAACATGAGGTCAGAACATCACTGCCATGAACAGAAGAGCTGCAACTCACAGTCACTTCCACTGTTGATTCATCTGTCACTTAATCAATTAATTGCTCTATTAAACGATATAAAATGTTGAACGATTGTCGATTTAGTTTACTGTCACAGAGGACAGAAACCAGACAATAATCACATTTAACAAACAACTGATCGATTATCAAAGTATTTAGCTTATTAATTTAAATGTTGCCAGCTGATCAATTAATCATTGCAGCTGTAATCTATAGTGCTTAACACAACATTATCATCTTCTTGTTGTTCAGATCGTTCCTGTTTTCTCCTCGTTGGACGGAGCTGAGAAACATCTGGTTAAAATAATCTGCAAAACATTTAATAAATCGATTCCCCGTCTGCTTTCTACCACCTGCCTGAATCTGTGTTGATGTTTGAATATCCTTTAAATATCCTTTAAATATCCTTTAAGAAACACGAGGTCGCCACGTGACATAAAACCGGTTTCAGAGGGTTTCAGTGTTGGCAAAACTCTCTCTCAGGTCTGCTGCAGCCTGCACACCTGTGTGACAGGAGGCAGAGCTCGACTCAGGTGAGATCTCACACTTCAGAACCAGAACAAGTGGCTGCACTGTGACCGGGCAGGGTGACGTCAGCGCCGTCAGCTGAGGTGAGGCCGAGGCGCCCTCGGTGCTGTGCAGCCATCTTGTTGTTCTGAGTGGATCTCTGTTGGGTCTGTGTCCTGTGAGTGTGAAGGCGTCACGAGTTCCTTCACACTGTTCCACTTATCTACAGGTGGCAGCAAAATGCATTCGACACACACACACACACACACACACACACACACACACACACTTGATGCTCTGTACTGAATGTAAACAGACACTCAGTGTGTTGTCGTCTTTCTTCAGACGACAGACGACATTTTCCTGTCCTGCTGTCGTCACAACAGACCAGAGGAGTCCGTCTGTCTGCACAGCTGACGACTCATCGATTAGCCGCTGAGTCTCCGTCCATGTGAAAATGTCCCGGAGTCTTTCCTCTGTGACAGTAAACTGAAGGTCTTTGTGTTGAGGAGAAACACTGATCAACGTGTTTCACCACTTTCTGACGTTTTATAGAACAAACAACTCATCGATCGGTTTCCGTCGGAGTCGCTCGTGATGCTGCTAGTAAACTGACACTTTGTGCTCCAGGTGTCTGTTCTCCCTGTGGAATCTGATCTGGGATCAAATATGGATATTTTTCAAGCTACTGTATGGAAGTTAGAATATCGTGAAAACAGTACAACCGATAATGTTTTTTCATGGCTGATACCGATTATAAATAATCAGGGAGACAGTCCTGCGCCCGAGGACAATCTTCAGGTCCTGTATTCAAGTGTTTCCATTTCCTGTTCATTTATACTTCCACTCCTCGACATGTATTTGATAACCTTAGTCACCAGACAGATTCAGATTCAGATCGATCAGTGCTGATCACTTGTGACGTGTAATCGATCGGACAGTCGAGCTGTGGGCGGGACGCTGAGCTGACTACAGGCGAAGGATTCTGCATCAGAGACAAAGCTGAGAGTCTTTAAATGAGTTTCATCTGCAGTCGGACTGAAGACACACAGAGCGACGATGAAAGAAAGATAATCAGCCTCTCTCCTGAGGAAACAGACCAGCGTCTCAGAGAAGTCAATCAGCTGTCGTCTCTACCTGTCCCACAGTCCCAACAGTCCCACAGGTGTACAGCACCTCCAGACACATGTTTGCTCAGAGTCAGATGAATCATAGTGGATCAGTCCAGACATCACAAACACTTCAGGGACTGAATGATGGTTCATTTAAAAAAACAGTAAAGCCAGAGTTTTGAGGTGGCTTGGACAGTTTTCAGGGTGTGGTCTGACAGCTACCACCCAACATGTCACTACAGCAAACAACAACACCGTCCTGTGTTTACACCCTGCGCCTCGGGCTGCGGCCTTCTGGGAATCTGTCATCATCACGCTATGATGTTTAACTGCCGCGCTGCCAGGAAGGATTTAATAAACCACAAAGAGCCGGAGAGCAGATTAACATGACAGGAACATACAGCGCTCTGACAGAGGGGCGGGTCCGACTACATGCTGGATTCAACCTCTACAGCAAAGCCAGGAGTTACTGTTTCTACCAGAATAAGATGCTAGCTCGGTATCATCATCTGAACGTATCAATAATCTGATCCTGATGATCAATCCTCCAACACAGGCTGAGACTCAATGCAGCAATGTTCACAGTCACAGAGGGAGAAACCAGGAAACGTCCACATTCCTGCAGCTGACGCAGAGCGAGACGCTTCTTCACAACATCACCCAAAATCAATTCATCCGTTCAGTAGATGACAGCTGATCTATTGATCCATTCACTGGTGCAGCTCTAGATTTGACTGCATTAAAGCAACATGGTGCTTGATGATACTGGACACAAGTTTTACAGAGAATTGGACAAATCACACGAAGCCACAAGCCAACAGTGATGACCTTTAACACACTTTATCTGGATGATCATTCTAAAAATACTGTTTCAGAGCTGCACTGATTTATCGACTATCTGCAAACTATTTAATCAATCTCCAAACTATATTCTTCCTTTTAATCAGTTTGTTAAATGTGAATATTTCTGCTTTCTTTCCTCTGTGACAGTAAACTGAAGATCTTTGTGTTGAGGACGAAACACTGATCGGCATTTTTCACCATTTTATCAAATTTGAGAGACCAAACAACTGATCGATAATCAACAGATTAATCAACAATTGATAAGTGTTTCTCAGGGTTTATATTTCCTAAAACATCTGGTTTTGTCCTCAACCGAAACATCCTCAGTTTACTGTCACAGAGGAAACCAGAAATATTCACGTTTAACAAACTGACATCAGCCTTTTTTAAAATTAATTAGCAATTAATTTCATAGTTGACGACGAATCAATCAATCGTAGCAGCTTTATATTCAATACGACATTAACAAGTAATAGAAACCACACAAACTCATAAGTTATAGTTTATACTTATAGTTTAGGCCAAAAATAAGTTACTAAGCTTTTATTTTACAACTCAAACATATCAGGAGGTTTATTTTTACACATTTTAACTCCTGACCGTAATTATAGTGTATTAAGTGTAATCATCATCATCATCAACACAGACACAAAACCTGGTCTTGTTATTGATTCATCACAGTCATAAATATTCAGTTACAAGTTAATGAACAGTTAATAAAGTTGATCAGGGGTCATTAAGACACATATAACTAATAGATAACTGGTCACATCATCCAGCAGGTATACAGGGTCACATCACACGGCCACACTGAGGCTGGATGGGATGTGATCCTGGACTCAACCAGCAGGTTTTGGGCTCTGAGCCGGCTGAGAGCGTGTCGAGCCTCCGAGTGTTGGCAGGAGCAGAGCTGTTAAACTGACATCACATGAGACTGGAGGGGAATTACTGAGAGCCACAGGACTGAGACCAGGACGCCACAAACACAGGACCTGAGACCAGGACGCCACAAACACAGGACCTGAGACCAGGACACCACAAACACAGGACCTGAGACCAGGACACCACAAACACAGGACACGAGTCCAAATGTGTCCTGTGAACACAATGTGATGAACACAGCTGACAGACTCTGAGTCCTGTCAGAGGAAACCCTCCTGACACCTCTGCTGTCACAGTAACTCAGCAAACATGTTGTTTAAGTTTGATTTTACACTGTGAGGTGTTTTCTGGTTTGACAGACCAGATTATAATTAAAGATAACAGTCAATTAGTGATCTATTGTGTAAGTTTGAGCACCTTACTTCAGTGTAAGGAGGCTGGACTGAGCTCATGTGTGATCTTTGTGTCTCCAGTGTGTTCAGCTGGAGTTTAAACGTGTTGTGCTGTCTGTGGTTTAGCTCCTGCAGCTAGCTGCTTTGTTGTGGCAGCTCGGTAACCTTATCACTGATAGTTAGCTCTGTGAGGGGTGATTAGCAGCACACAGACGCTGTTTCATGATCATAAATCCAGGCTAACAGTCAGTCACAAGGTGACAGAGAGGCTCCTCTCAGGCTCATCGAGCTGCTGACTAACAACGACCTTTCTCCCCCTTTGGCCGTCTGTCTGTCTGACCAACGCAGCTAATTAGCTAACGGTATCATAATAACGCAGCGCTAGCTCACCAGCTAGCTTAAAGTCGTTAGCTCCGCTGCGTTAGCCGTCTTGCTAGCTAGCGCTAGCACTTTCCTTTCATCTCCTCCCCCAGTCCAGAAATGAGGTTATAATCTGTAATTTCTGCTCGTACAGTCACAGAAAGCGACAAGCGTCACGAGAAGACACTGTTGAAGAGTTGATGAATATAAAAAGAGACAGTCAAATCTCACCGTAATTAGCGATTAAATAGCCTTGTTGCTGCTGTCAATCCCGGAATAGGTTTATTCCCCCGTTTTAATCCATCAGAAACGCTCTCAATTCCCATCCACAATGTAGCCGCAGCGTCTGCTAAAACATCGTAATCCGGATCATCACACTGTCGACTTCGACGGCCTGTGTCTCAGTCTCTGATTAGTGTATTTAATCTAAGTTTATTTCTGTTTTTCCCTGAACAGAGCAGGGTGTCCCTTTCCCCTTTCTTTGTTCTGTAATCCAGTAAAATTGAAACTCATTCGCCTCCTGCTAATCCCAGCCCAACTCAACAACAGCATCTATTGGCTGCGATTTACATACAGGATTAACGGAGGAACCTCTGGAAAACCCCCCGGCTGCTCTGCTCAGCACGGAGAGGAAATATTCCCGGAATGATTTCTTATTAAATCACAGAGACACAGTCAGAGAAGGTCTGAGCTCAACTTCACTGTGAGTTTGAGTCCACAAACCTTCACACATGAAGGCTGTTCACTGTCCGGATTATTTTTAGGATTTGTCCAAAGTGGACATACAGCAGCTCCACGCTCATGACAGGTATGCACAGCTCTGTGATCGTCTTAAAATAGCTTTAATATAGGCTAAAGTTCAGATCCTGAGGAGCAGCACACAGCTTTATTACATCCAACACACATTTATAATACACATAATCCCATATAATCCACCTCATCACGCTAATCTGATCACTTTCACCTCGGTTCTATATTATAAATAAACTGTATTTATAGAGCACCTTTAAAAACAGAGTGTACAAAGAAGCAAACTGAATATTATAGAATAAACAGTGAAGCAAATAAAAGTGATAAAACAGGCAAAATCACAGAAAATCAAGAGAGAAGGAAAAACATTCATAATAAAATAATAAATGCAAAAATTTAAATAAATTAAAAAATAAAAACAATAAAGGATGATTAGAAGACGATGTTACATCAAAGGTATTAAGAACAGATAAAGAGATTATGAGCCGTAAAATGAATAAATGACAATAAAAAGATTAAAAATAACTAATAAATGACGATAAGAATAAAAAACAAATAGATAGTCTGAGAGCAGTTAAAGAAATAAAGGATGAACATTCAGTATAATCATATAAAAGGAGATTAAAAGTGTTTCTTTGTTTTCTGCACTAATTCACAGACACACTAAGATCTTAAAGGAACAGTTCACCCAAACCCAAATCTTAAATCTGAACTCTTAGTTGTTAACCACAGATGTTGACTCAAATCTCAGTTTGATGATTTACATCTCGACTGGACAGAAAATAACTGACCTGAGATCAGACTTGGACTGATTTCATATTAGTTTGTCTGTCTGTCAGGATTTTATTCTGTAAAATGACGAGGAGGGAATGTTTTCTGATTTATTATTATTATTTCATTTATCTCACTGACTCTCAGCAATTCATTGTTCCACTTGTTGACAGTTGGAATAAATGACATCATCATTAGAGACGCACTAACATCTTATCTGTTCTCTTTGGATCGATCTGATGCAGGTGAGACTTCAGACTGGAGTCACCTGTGGTGTCGACTCACAGCCCGTCTGAAGTGGATCGCTGTCAGGATGTCAGGATGATCTGTAGCGTGTTTCAAACAAACCAAGTCCTGAAACAGAATCAGATTTACAACCCAGAGAAAACACATATTAACATTATTACAGATGTTTTAATGTGTTTCTGATGATCCAACTTTAAAAACAAAGACATGAATATCTTTCTTTTAAATAATAATTATAGTCAGACGTCTTTAAAAACAGTCTGAACCAGATTATATTAGTACGAGAACGTGAAACTCAATTAATATGCATATTACTTTGTGTATAATATTAAAGTTTGGACAACAGAGCTCGACCTCAGATCAGTTTTTATACCATCAGGAGGAGGAGAGGAGGACTTTATATCTGAGGTTAATGTTTGGGTGAACTGTTCCTTTAACATGCAGCATGGAGGGTGAGGGATTACTGATTACTGATTACTGGATTTGACTTTTTGGCAGTTTGGTGTAAATTAGTGCAACTTTTCCTTAAAGTTAAATTATATTAAATTTAAGGTAAAGACCTGAATGTAACTCTGGGAAGATCTTCAGAGAGTTAAAATGTGTATTTAAGATACTTCAGGAGCTCTGCAGCGTGATGCTGAGGACAGTCGGGCTTTGAACAGGTTTGATGATGAAGACTGAAAGAAATAATCTGGATCTGTTTTTTAATACCAGAAGAGGTTTTGAAGATGGAGAGCAAACCATAAATATAATCCACAAATCACTGTAATCTGCTCAGTTTCACTTAATGTTTGCTCTCATGTTCCCACACACCTCTCAGAAGAACTATGAAATATATATATATATATATATATATATATATATGTTTAACTTACACTGAAACACCTCCTGCATCTTTGTTCTTGTATTAAGACATCTTGTTGTAACTGATTGTTAATGTAAAGACCCTGAAATGTGTTTTTAAGGTACTTTAAGAGTAACTTGATGCTGATGACAGTCGGGGCTTTGCACAGGTTTTCTAACTGACTTCATGAATAATGAAGACGATGATGATAAATGATAAGAAAAATCATCTGAATCTGCTTTTTTCAGGATCCAAACAGGTTGAAACTGAAGCATTAAGACTCAGCAGGCGGAGTGTAAATCTGGTTAGTCTCTTTTACCTCTGCACAGATTTACCTCCAAACCACAAAGAAATATGAAGTCATCTGTTTCACTGGGAGCTGAAATTACATTTCCTCCTGTACATTTGTGCTTCTGCATGTAAGTAATCACTTATTTATTCAAATGTCACGAGCATCACCAGCCTGCCCTCCGGCAAACAACTGGGACGAGTGGATAAGAGCTGACATTTACTGAGACCAGCCAGGACACGTGTGTGTGTGTGTGTGTGTGTGTGTGTGTGTGTGTAGAAGCATGAAACCTGACTCGCTCTGAGGAAACACACCTTAATGTCCGCTGCCCTCAGAAACAAACAGAGAGGTGACACAAGTCTGAAGGAGTGTGAAATAAAAACAGCAGCAGGCCGAACACACATTGTTAATATTTAATGACTCAATCTCCCAAAACCATTGCAGCAATAATCCAAAGGGTCTGAGCCCTCCAGCTCAAAAGTCCATGTACAAGATCCGATGTGAAATTCATCCGAGCGCTCGGCGTCTCGTCTCCTGTGAAGCGACAGCAACTCATAACTGCAGACGGGACCTCCGAGCGTGCAGCCGGCAGATGGAGCAAACAATAACTGGAAGACTTACAGTAGAAATTCTATACATGTTCTCAAATTAAATCCAGATGTTGGAGCAAACATCTTACATCCATTGTTTGGGTTGTAGCTCCCGTGGCGGCCCTTCAGAGCTCAACAGAAGGTCGGTGATGTCATCGGTGACATCAGGTTGGGCCGCACAGGATGAATTAATACTAGCGTGTGGATGGAGTGGTATTAAATAAAAGAGACGGAGTGAGAGGTGTGCTGGGTCACACACAGATTAACATAAGTCACTATATTCATCATATAAACAGACCTCAGACCTCCAGGCTCGTTAACATCAGCTCCTGGAGGATGTGCAGCGTCTACAAGGGACTACTTTCTCAGGAGGTCGGTCACATGGCACCTCGGCCGACACCTGAAGAGAGGACTGATGGTTGGAACGAGCTCCAGCGTTCACACCTCATTATATATCTCATGTTTCTGCTGTTTCGCCTGTGTGATGCTTTGTTTGTTGAGGATTACACGACTCTTGTCTCTGCTCATTACGAACACTGAGGTGAGATTCCTCCTGTGACCCTCTCAGGGTTTGTCTGTCTCGTTCTCTGTGAAGAAATAAAATAAATGAAGGTAGTTTTGCTGATTTCACACGGCGAGTAATCAGAGGAGCGGTAAGTGTTAGAATAAATAAAGTCGATAAACAAAGAGGAAACCTATTTTTGATAAGCAGCCGTTATATAAGTGTGATAATGAAGTCGGAGGACGCCTGAGGGAGAAAACACTCTGCTGTGTTGTGAATCCACCTCCATCTTTTTATTGAGGCTACCTTTTGTGCTCGGCTGCCTACATAAAGACCAGAACGCAACCCTGAAAGGATCAGAGTGATTTTATTATTATTGAGGATACTTGGAGAGTAGTTGAGCCTGATGGTGATGACAGACAGACGGTTCACAGGCTTCTTCATGAAGATGGTTATTTTTCAGTATGATCTGTACGTGAGATTTGAAACAGAAAAGAGTTTTTTGTTGTATTCTGGTGAAAGAAATTGGAACAGAAAGACTTCAGGTTCAAGATCTTCTGGAGCTCGTGCATTTAGGCAACAAACGTCGTTAAAGGACTGAAATCTTTGTGCATCAGAGTCAAACAACAGAGACTCACATCTTCTCAAAGTCTGTCGTGTTTTTCTTTAAACGTAGTATTTTCTACTTCTTCCTCCTTCCGAGGTGAAGATATTCAGACACAGTTCACTTCCTCATCAGTGCATGAAGCATCACTGGTGTTTGAGTTATGATACTGTGGAGTATTTTAGTTATATTGTCTGTATTAGAGGCACAAATGGACACTGATAATGAGAAAGAGAAAGAACCGTCGCCTCGGTACCAGCCGTGATACCTGACACTAATAAAACACACTAAAGTAGGTAAATACAGCCAACCACAGAGTTTATAATCTGCTTCCTGGTCATTAGATTATTTCTTCATTTTAAAACCCCCATTATGTAAAGAATACTGGTGTGTGTTTGGACCGGGCCTCAGAGGATGTGAATCTCTCTGTCACTGAGGTTTTCCTTCCTTTTTCTTCCAGCCGGCGCTGGATTCAGTCCTGATCAGAGGAGGTTATTCGAGAGGATGTGAGTCTTTGGATTATTTGACTCGATGAAGACACACCGGATGTCGAAACGTTAGTCCTTCAGTACAGTTTGAGTTAAACTTCCTCCTTAAGATTTCAGAACAGACTCAGTGGAGGTTTAGAAAGTTTTGTGGACAGTTTATAAGAATTTTCCAAACCACACAACTGTTGACCTGTCGAGCCCGATCACAGCCAGGAATAATGACACAAAACCTTTGGACAGCTGCTCTACAGGCCTCTGTCTGACTTTATCACATGTGGTTTTACTTTTTAACATTTCTAATAACTCCAGTAAACCAGAATTGTCTCTTCCAGTGTTCAGTAAAGCCGGAGTGTGAACACTGGACCGAGCTGAGTGTGACGAGGGTGTCAACAGTCCTCTCTTCAGGTGTTAATGAAGGCGACAAATGAGCCAAGCTAGTAACAGAAAGAGTCCGACTGACCGGGACAGCTCAGCCACGGAGGATCATTACAAAGCTGAGGAGCAAAGTAAAAGTAATAAATAAAAACAAAGAAAGCGACTGAGACCCAGTTCTTCTCTTCTTCACGCCGTCGTCCGTCAGCCGGATCAAAGTTCTGAATTGTCACTTGAGTTCTCGGCAACTCGAAGATTCAAACTTTCTAACGAGAGCGAAGCTTCAGAAGTTGCCGACTGTTTGTTCTCAGGAGCTGTACCGATAATATCTCTTCACGTCCATGTTTCCTGTTTATATCTTATAGTACTTTAAGCGGTCTTCATGATTGGCTAATAGGTGCTTTCTGCAACAAACACATAAATTGACTGGAGATAGAGATTCGCTGTTTTGGTTTTAACTGTAAACTGAAATGTTCCTCAGGCGTCCGTCGCAGGATCAGGAGAAGGTGGAGCTCTGCACGTCCAGTCCAGTCTAGTCTAATCTCTTCTGCTCATATCAGTGTTGTTCCTGAAACACAAAGAATCAGACGTCTTAACCCCGAGAGGCCTCAGTGATGCCTCCTCAGCCATGATGGGTAAAATACAATGAAACTATACCAACATCTGGAGGAATGTCTGACTCCTGGTGGTGGATCCCATTGGATGAATTTGCACCATGAGCCTGAAAAACATTAAAATAATAATACGAATAATTAGACATTTTGGAAAATAGATACCACTCTCAGGTCTGTGAAGGGAAACAAGCCACCTGTGAAACATCACTGAGACACACAGACTCCGTGTTTCTACTCAAAGACAGAAAGAAGTTCATGTAGAACATTTGCTGAATTTACAAGAAGGTCCAAATAATGCAGAATGAGTCAGAGACAGAGTTTCACAGAGTTTATAAAGTGTCTCCAACTCAACAACTCACTAAACTGACACATTTGTTAAGGGAGTCTGGGGACTTTCTCCACGGGGACAAAGAAGAAGCCTATATTGTTCCTGTTTAGTGTCTTTGTAACATGTGACATGTTTAGATCAATAACATGTTTCTTCTTTCATAAATGGAGTGTAAATGGTGACATCAGTGTAAACAGTGTGTTCAAACAGCTGATCAATGTTGGCAGGTAAGACTTTAGCACTTTAGACACAGAAGCAGACAGGCTGGTACAGACATGCTGCCACAAACTGACACTTTGTACAAGGAGACAAACAACTTCAGCTTCTGATTTAATGCTGAATTTACAACAAGGACACAACGAGTTAGAATCTGTCAGAGACACAGTTTCATAATGTTTATAAAGTTTAACGCTGCTCAACAACTCCTAAAATTAGCTGATTTGTTAAGGGAGTCTGGTGATGTCGTGGATGACAGTTAAATGTATTACATTTAATGCTGAATTTACAAGAAGGCACCGATGAGTTAGAATCTGTCGTAGATCGTGATTCAAAACATTTATAAAGTTTCTTCTCACACAACAACGTTCAAAATCGTGTGATTTGTTAAGGGACTCTGGTGACGTTGAGGTCATTAGTTCAATGGTTGGATCAGTTGAAACAGACATCAGCAGGTTAACACAAACATGTCATTTATAAATAATCACATACATCCTTTTCTTCCTAAACTTCCTGACACTAAAATAACTTTGGTGTGTTTTCTACTCAGATCTATGAAAGTTCAGCTTCTTCTCAGTTTTACCGGGCTTTTCTCTGGATGCCGGCGCATGGCCTGGACCAGCTGGTCGACCTGCTGGTTGTGCTCCAGGGCGTTCCTCAGGGCGTCCTCGGTGCTCAGCAGTCGCTGGCGGAGGCGGCTCACCTCCGAGTCCAGAGCCGAGGGGTCCAGCATGGAGTACCGCCGGTGGTCGGGTGAAGAGCGCTCACGACCCTGAAACACAAACAGGCAGGAAGATAAGCGTTAAAGTATTCACATTACGCTCCAGTATATATGAGATTAACCTTCACTGTTCGCATATAAAGAGCACATTTTCATATTTATATCTCCTCTCGGGGATCAGCTCGGTCTGCACAGAAAATATATGATCCAACAGCTGCTTTTATATCTAACCAGCTCCGAAATATGACTCTGTGCAGTTTATGGTCCATCTTAACACGTATCCTCCCGACTGTCATCCTGATAAGGCCCCGTTCTAGCTATAAAATCATGTGTGAGTGTAGTGAAATCATGGTTCAGTGACAATGACAGAAATGATGTTGATTGGTGGAAACATAAATGCATTTTAAAGGAAAAGAAACTGTCATTAGGAGCCAGAAAACCGACCGACCGACCAACCAATCATTAAGTCTGGAGAATGTTTGACAGGCAGTTAAACAAATAGATGCTATCGAGTTGCATTATGGGAAATGGAGGATTGAGCTTTTTCGTGCTTGACTAAAAACTGAACTTCATGACGTCTTGGCCTCTCCTGAACACTTGAGGCCAGCTAACGTTTCTGAGCACCAGTCAGTTGTTCCAGAGAAGAAGAAGAAGAGCTGCTGTGTTTTTTGTTTTTTCCCACTCTGAGTGCTTCTAGTTTAAAAATCTTCTTCAGAAAGGCACCGTGGTCGTCACCGTCTGCACCATCTGAAGTGACAGAAACCTTCATTGGTGTGGAGGATTTATGACCTGTGCTGCAGCCAATCACCGCGGAGGTCACGTCTTCCATGTTTACATGAAGTCAATGATTATAACACTTAGGTTACTTTGGTGCTGAGAGTTAGAGAGAAACTGAAACTGGAGGCTTTAGTTTATTTCTGAGTTATAAGATGTTCAGTCAGACTTATATTTTCTTTCATCTCAACTAAAATTATTTCTTGACCTAAATCTCTCCTCTGTAAACCAATAACAGATTTGTGGGGGAAACCTTCTGTGCAAACAGAACCTGCTGAAGATTAAACAGGGAGAGAACAGGAGCAAATGTGTTGAAGTGCAGATGAACAGTCTCCTCACCAGGAGAAGCAGCTTCTCGCGCAGCGTCTTGATGTCCTCCTGCAGCTTCTGCTCCTTCACCTTCCACTCGGCCTTGTGCACCTCTCGGGTCAGATCCTTCTCCATGTCCCGGGAGTGACGGTGCGACTCCAGCAGCAGCACCCTCAGCTCGTTCAGACTCCTGGGAGGAACAAAAGCAAAGAACCATTTTCCACGCGTGTTTTCCTCGCTCTGACCTCGACCTCTCCACAGAGCGGCGAGGAGACGAGTCTGCACGGAGGTCACGATCGTTACCAGCTCATTATGTGAACAATATGTGATCCAGTCTGACCGGTGGGATTGTGGAGGCGGACTCACCCCAGTACATCTCTAACAATCTGTGGCTTCTGGCTGTTTGCCTGCATACTAACATCAACCACACCACATGTTACACAAAGAGGTTAGCTGGTACAACATCCGCCCTCCGTTACAGAGATATATATAAATTCATTCCACACACGAGTCCCTCCGGACAGATCTCCAGCCTGCTCTCACAAATATCTTTATATTAATAATGCATCGAATGTGTAACGTGAAAGGGATGTAGAAGAAGTTAATATACCGACATCATGTTCACAACTTGTGTCTGCTGCCCCCAAGTGGACAAACAATCAGTAAATGCAGCCTTTAAAGGAGCAGTTCACCCCAAAATAAAGCAAAAAATCATGTGTTATGTGGAATTTTCCCCTTTTTGCCCTGTAAGCAGAAGATGTATTGTATTGTTTTGTTTTTTTAGATGTCACATCTGAGGTATAAATCACGTCTTTACGTTCCGGAGACTGTGATGTGTTCTCTCCTGAGACTGTGATCACAGCAGACGAGCTGATTGGATCCATCTGATGTTTTAAATCAAGTCTCCAGCTGCTTCAGCTGTTTAGCAGAACACTGCGACTCTGTTTTACTGTGAAGCTCCAGAACTGTTCTGTGGACTACGGCACTTCATGACTGACTAATGTTTGAAGGTTGTTAGATTTTACATCAGTGCAGAAATGTCCTCCACCTCCTCCGCTGCTTCCATCAGTGCCTCAGGCGTGAGATGACCCAGCTGGAGTCTCCACAGCGACTCACACAGCGACTGCATCAATATTTGTTTCTGAAAATCTTTCTCTCTTCGACCACGTGACCTGATAGTAAAACCTGTTAATTGTCTGTTTTCCTTAAAGCTCGTCACCGACTGAACCAGCAGCAGGAGCATTAACGGTGCTGATGATGCTTCCATCCAATAACACCACCTCCAGGGGACACCACTGATTATTACACTGATGCTATCTACAGTTTATACAGTACTTTTATTACACACAACATAATTGCTGCTGCTGTGATAATACACAGAAACACGTTCTGCTGTAGCCGGAGGCTGTTATTTTACAGCCTTGTAGCATCATAACTGTCAGTAATGTAATAACTGTGTAATGTAAGAAGGCCAATAATGTGACACCAGAGAGCTGCACTGTCTGAATGTGACTGTGACTGTTTAATGAAGCTCTGCACGTCTGCACGACGCCGTGACAACCTTCCCTTTACACCCGGCTGGATAAATAATGACCTCAATTATCAGAGTTTTACTGGTTTGGCAGCTGGAGCTGAAGCAACAGGAACAGACCTGGGAGGTGAGCGGTGGACGTGGGACGGGTCTCTGCTGGATGCTCCCCGGACTGAGGACGGAAACACCCAGCGGCTCTGGTTTACCATCACTGGTACAGTGTTACGGGCTGGCCGGCGGCAGTCTGTGCAAAGCTGGCAGTTACAGACCGAAAAGGTGGAACTACCCTAAAATAATGAGCTGCACAGGTTGTTCCTGCAGCTGCCACTTCAGCGACAGAAGTGCGATCCATCAGCCACAGACAGAAACTAATTACCTGCAGCTGCTGACAGGAACCTGAGCAGAAACACTCAGTGTGTCATCTCAGAGCTGCGTCTTCACACCAGCAGCCATCAATGAGCTCCTGTAATGTGAAACCTTTAGTGACGAAACCTGAGAGAATTATCCTCCGACTGTATGATGAAAACCTCTTCAGTATACTGTAACTCTTCAGTCGCTTCAGGGGATCACTGAGGCGTAAAATGTGTTATTGATTATCGCTAATGTACGTAAAGCCTGAGAGGAAACACACTCTCCTGATCCAGTTTCTATCTTTAATCTGGGAGATTTTCTGTCGGGTTCTGCAGGATTAACTGGTGACAATTAATTTTACAGGTCTGCACATTTCACGGCGAGTAGCTGCTAATTACCAACATATTATAAATCTCTCTGAGGTTCCCACAGTCATTACTGAATGTGCCTCAACACGGTTTAATTTCCAGACAACAGCTGCTGAGTTCTATAAAACAGATCTGGTTTCTGCTGATTACATTTTATCTTCCAACAGTTCCTGCTGAACTTCTGCAGGTCAGTAAATTAAAGATCAAAAAAGTGTCATTGAACAATCTTCTGTGAGCTTCTTCACATCCTTTCATCTGTGAAGCAGGTGAGGGGAAGCGTTTGTTGGTATTGGATCGTGCAGAAGCAGAGCAGGTGTTTCTGGCTTCACCTGGTTCATGGAGAAGAAACAGTCTAAAGAGGTCAAACATCTCCAGTAACACTTGGAGATGTTGCAGGGTCGTGTGTCTGAGGTCCAGCACCATGTTGCTGCAGATCTCACTGACCTGCGACTTCGATCAGAGTCAGAAAACGGATCACCAGGTTTTCTTCTCGTACTAACGCCTGTCATGAGTCTGCAGGAGATGTGTTCGATCCATCAGCATAGAAAATCTGTAAATATCTGCATCTATGTATTTATTTATATGTTTGTATGTAATGTTTTCTTCCCCTGAGGTGACTGAAGATGTTTCCCAGTTCTTGTGTTTCCTGACTTTGTCCAGCAGCAGCAGCTCAGGTTTAATTGATGACATCATTACGCCTCGCTGTGTTTTCATGATGTTTTCCTCTGAGGTCCACGGTCAGCACACAGGAGCCTGCAGCTGCTATGAATAAGTAATCATATGATCACTGTAATATTCATAACGAGGCTCTGGCTGTTAACAGCGTCCCGCTCGCTGTGTTTGTACGGTTAATTGCTTCTTTTACATTCGTCTGTTTTCACTGTAAACGTACAGAACAAATTTCCCGTGTGGGACAGAAACGTTTTTAATTTAAAGTGAAAGTTTGGTCCCAACTTCCACCTGAGCTGGACGCTGAACTTGTATTTAAACTTGTTCAAAAGTTTAAATGAAGCGAAATGCTGACACTGAGAACTGATCTCAGAAGAAACCTGAAGTTCTTCACTGAGCGGAGGAGAAGAAACCTCCAGATGATGCTGCTGCTGCTGGGGGTAAAGTGACTCCTGGTGAAGATAACAACCAGTCCAGGTTTTATCCAGACTGAACATTACAGGATTAAACAGTACGACCCAAATAATTCTGTTCAACTTGACAGTTTGTGCGATCAGTACTGTGCCCGTGGGCTCCGACCCTCAGCCCATTAACACATTGATAAAATGATGTGTTTTTATATAACAGTGGGCTCTAAGTGCTGAGGCAGATGTAAAATCAATCCGTACCTCTCTTTCTTCAGCAGCTCCTGGCTGATGTGGACCAGCTGCCCCGAGGCATCATGGGACTTCTTGGTCATGGCCTCCAGCTCGGCCTCCACACGCACCTTCTCCTTGGCCAGAGCGTCGACTTTCTTCTCCCCGGAGCGAACTTTGGTCTCCAGGGCTGACGAACAGGAAGAAAAGAAGACAGCTGTTGTTGTATATTCAGCTTCCATAATGTTTCATAACCTAGATTATTATATTTATGGCCATTTGTGAGTGTTTACTCCTTTAATGAAGCGTTAATAACTGGTGTATGATCAGATATTTATTCATATGCTCTGACAGAACTCCAGGAAGTGGAACTTAGTTCAGTCAGAGACAGAAACTTGAGTTCAGATGTTGTATTTTTCCGTTTATAATGAAAAAAGGTGTGAAAATATTTCCTTTCTTCACGTTTATGAGTTTATTTTGTGGACTTGTTAGACTCAGTAGTGAACTGAACCTCCAGGCTGTCAGACTGTCACCTCTGAGCTACACAGGGCTGTTAGCAGCTAGCTGGTTAGCATGCTAGCTTCAGCAGACAGCACAGACGTCTTTAACAACCTTCGTTCTCCTTCTGTGCATCTCAGAGTTGATCTGAGGCGGCTGGAGTTCCCTGAATCCAGGTGGTTTCCTCCTGAGCTGCAGCCTCGTTAGACAGAAGACTGTTTCTGCCCTGCAGCTCAGCCAGACGCCACAAAGACGGAAACACAATGATTGAACTTTATACTAAGAACTATATAAACTGGACTGAGACAGCCGGGGAGGAAAGCCCGGCCTGAACAGGTCGATGATATCTCAGGACCGCTGAAACTGTATTTTCTAAAAAGCAGCGAGCGGAGGAGACTAATGAAACTATTCTTCACTTTGTGCCTCCATTGTTCTTTTCTCTGTTTAAATTATTCACAATCTATTCTTCAAAGAGTGTCACTCTGATTATCTGAACTACATGAAGTGTGTTTTGGGCTCTTTTGATGTGTTGGAACTTTAAGTTTTTCAGAAGACAGCGACTCGACAGATTTCCCAGCGATGATCAAAGAATGTGACGCGAAGACGAACAGGATCCACCGAGCGGTGAACTCGGCACGACGCTGCGAAGCCGGGAGAAGTCTGCAGTCCCGACACGCAGAGGAGTGCTAACGATGGAGATTATCTGAAGACGAGTTTACAAAGGGTCGGTCCAGAACGACGCAGGAACACCTCCCCATCATGTCAGGGGGGTTCTTTATGGAGCTGAACTTCATCATGTTAGTGAGTGTCAGTGTGTTTCATCAGCAGCACCAGACTTCTGACTGGACCTGAACATCAGACTGACCCTGAAGATCATTTACAACATGGATTCATTTAAATACGTGTGAGAAACTGTGAAATGATGTTCGTATGAGCTGAGGAACAGGATGACATCATCATGACATCATCCAGTCTGCAACAAGCCGAACCACGACAGGCTCAAAGGTTTCAGACAGTCAACACAAACATCATCTATTAAATAAAACCTCTGAAATATATAACAGTAATATTACAGCTGGTGAGACGGAGGAATCACTGATGGAGGAACATGAATACGTCTGAGTTTTTCCTATTTTTCACTGGATCAGGCTGAAATCTGTCCTGAACATGAAACAAACCCTGAAGATCAAATACAACATGGACTCATGTTCACAGTCATCAGACTCATTACAATAAATCTTCTACCTCTAATACCTCGACTAGTTTTCACTTTGCTGACGAAACGAGTGTAGAAACGTTTGAAATTATGATTTAATATGTTTGTACTGAACTGAAGAGTCCACAGAGAACGCCATGACATCATCTCATCTGCCACAAACTGAACCATCACGAGCTGTAACCTGATGAAAAACAGGCTCAATCACACAGAGGCAGAAAAACGACCTGTTTCAAATATAAAACATCTTTTAATTTCTCATATATATGCAGTGAATGTTAAATCTGTCATGTGAGGAGTTTCAGGTAAATTAAAATCATCCTTCTTGTGAGAGTCTCCTGTCAGACTAAAGTTAGTGGGTGTGTTTCAGACGTGTGTCACATCTTCACCTGCAGGGTCAGATAATAAAACGCAGAATCAACACCTGCGTCAGCAAAGTGAAAACCAGTCAACACGGACTGAAAACCTGAATCATCTGCTCGTCAGTCATCGACAGCAAACTCACTCTTGTTTCAGCACGAGGAGTGAAACATGAGCTGCAGGCTGAACACAAGTTCTTATTCACAACTTCACGACCTCTCTGCAGAGATTTAAATATTCAGAGAAACTTTAAGAAAAAAGAGGAGAGAGGTTGTGAAAGTTCCCCGACAGCTCCTGGACACGTTCTGGAGGAGCTGACATTTACCTGCCATCTGGGATTTGAGGGCTTCGACCTGCGACGTGAGAGTCGAGACCTCTTTCTCTCTTTTCAACAGCTTCTCCATCGTTTCTGAAGAAAAGACAAACAAATCAAACTCTTCTATTGTCCAACTAAACCTTCAGTCTAACAGTTATTAATCTTTCATCAAACTCTCCTCAATAAAAGTGTTTCACTAAACGTTGACCTTCTTCTTTAAAGGTTAAACAGACGTTGGTACCTTCGATGTTCTGCTTCAGCTTCATCTTCTCCTCTGAAATCTCGTTATCTTCGATCACCTGAAGCAGAATCAGAGTCAGCACACTGAACCTGAGCACCCTGTTAACTTACTGACCGGATTTCTTATCGCTCCTCCTCAGACACTCACGTTTGCATCATGGGACGTGTAGCGGTCGGCCTGGATGGCCTGCAGCTGGTTCGCCGTCACCCTCAGCTTCTCCTCCAGCTTCTGGATCTCCTCCTGGCTCTCGGCCTGAGCCTTCTGCAGCGCCTGGTAGTCCGTCATCTTCTTCTCCGACAGCTCCAGCCTCTCTCTCAGCTCCCCCGTGCCTTTCTCCTGCTCCACCTGCAGCTTCTCCATCTCCGCCAGCCTGCGCTCCGCCTTCAGGAGCTTCTCCGTGGCCTCCTCCAGGGCCTGCTTGCTGCTCTTGGCCTCCACCTTGGTCCTCCACGCCTGGTTCCCGTCGGCCAGCTGCTCTTTCACCTCCTGAAGACGGGAGCACAGGTCTTCGCGCTCCTTGGCCAGAATGGCGGCTTCGATCTTGTGCTTGGCCTTCAGGTTCTCCGTCTCCAGCTGGTGCTCCATCTTCAGGCCCTCCAGAGTGGCTCTCAGCTCCTGGGGGTCCTGCTCCTGTCCTGCTGGATCCGAATGATCACCGCTCAGTGAGGCCTTCAGCTCCTCCAGGGAGCGCTGGTGGTCGCTGACCAAAGTGTCGAATTTAGCCTGCGGAGGGAAGAGAGACGAGTCATCAGACCGAACGGGAGAAAACATTCAATCACAGCATGTCGTTTCTACAAGATGTTTCCCAGATGTTCTGTGTGGAGGGTCGGGAGGAGTCAGCTGCAGATCCAGAACTTCTGGAGGAATAAACACCCAGAGTCACATCAGATTCTGCTCTGATCGGACCTGTTCACTGACCGGAGGAGAGCTCAGGGAGTTTTCTAAATCTGAAGTATTTTCTCTCCTGAGTTTATGACTCGAGATCTGGAGGGAAAAAAGGTTTTGCCTACGTTTCCTAATTCCAACATTTCTAAGGAACTTTAATGGTTATTCTGACTTTTTCCCACCAATTCTCAAGTCATGAACACAGGAGAGAAGATCATCTCGATCAGACTTAGAAAATGGGTCACTCGCGACATCCGGACGTCACAGAGAGGAGAGAGAAAGAAAGAGAGAGAACCAGATCACAGACGAGTTGATGTCTGAAAGTTTTCTTCTCCTTATGTTTTGTCTCGTTCTCAGACTTCCTCTCTCTCTGACTCTCTGCTGAAGTTACAGCGACAGACGACCAGATGAAACTCAGTGTTACCTCCAGGAAACCTTCTCTGGTTGGAACTTTGTTGGAAACATTTGGGATGATGTGAGGAACAACTCAACGACATGTGGAACAAAGGTTGAGTCATTTCTAGATTTCGATGCAGAACTGTTATAGATTTAATCTTTAATTCACCCTGATTGAAATGTTTGGAATCAATTCAACATTCTTATCGATATCGTTGTTTTCTATGTTTTTATCTCCTGTCTGATAATCCTCACAGAATATTTCAGAATGCAAACTGAAGCTCTCTGAACCGTCTACGTCAGGTTACAAAGCGTCTACAGCAGCAGAATACCTTCCAGCTGTCCATCATCTCCATGTTCTCCTTCGTGGCCTGCTGGAGCTTCTGCTTCATGTCACTGATCTCCTGGTTCTTTTTATCCAGCAGCGCCTTCAGCGACTCCACCTCCTGCTGGTTCTCTTTGAGCTCGCCGCCCTCCTTCGAGAGGCTCTCCGGCTTGGTGTCGGACCCCGCCGCGGCCTCGCTGTCGACGTCCTGCTGCGCGCCGGCGTCAGATCCTCTCAGCTGAGCCTGGAGCTTCTCCACCTCGGCTCTACGGAGGCTCAGCTCCTTCTCCAGCTGCATGATACGACTCTGCTCCTCAACCGTGGTTTGCTGAGGAGAGAGAACAACACCGGCGGTCACTGCCGCTCAACGATATCTGACAGATTACTGTAACAGGTGGGAGCCCCTCAAACAGGCGTCACTCAGAAGAGAAGGCGACTTGAAAGAGCAGAAATCAGGAAAAAGGAAATCAGAGGAAACCCAGAGAGTCCTGAAAGGATCGGAGACGGTCAGATGCATTCCAGAGAAGAATCAGTCCACAGGAAACACACCAGGATGGAGGACAGTAACAGACGGAGTGACTGTTTGGCTCCGACACATGAAACCTTTATCCTTCTGTTTCAGGACAGATGATATGAACAGTATGAAAGGTGCTAACAGGTGACCTTCAGCTGAGCAGGTAGGTGGTGTTTCTGTTTCTGTCCTGCAGACATCACTGCAGCTCACATGCTTCATTCACACGGACTGAAAGGATTTCTGTGACCGAGGCTTCGCCCACACGAGCTGAACACCGTCTGTTCACCATAAGATCTAAACGCGTGTGAGATATCAAAGACAGGAACACAAATATTAACCTGCCGGGAAACTTTCCTGAACACTCTCCATCCACGAGCTCAGTGCTGACGGTGTCTCTCTGCTGGACAGAAACCAATCAGGACTCTTTCACTTTAAATCAGCCGCCTGGTTCTGCCTGAGCGAGGCTCATCAGGATTTCACACAACGTCCCAAAAAGCTCGTCTGAGTTCGGTACAAATGTGTCGGCTGCTGCTTTTACATCTCCCGGATGATCTTTTAAACTAAACCGCTGTTCAGATCTCACAGCCTGCTCTTTAAAATCACTCAAGAAACTTGTTAAACGCTTAAGATGCTAAAGAGCTTCTTGTTCTTGTTAACTTCCATTGACTGGATCTAAAGCGACAACAATGGCTTGTTCATGTTTATAAATCCTTTATTATACACTTACTAAAAGTTTTTTGGGGGCTTTTGCCTTTGACACATTCACATAATAATGTCAATAAGCATCTTATAACGACTCAAGTGTCTTAATTACTTTAACTAGCTCTTATTAAAAGCATCTTTATATAAAGTGTGACCGTCAGCCTTTTCTTCTGAGTCTCTGTTCAGGTCTAAACGATGTCGTATAAAGGTTAATAAATCCTTTATTATGCTCCTATCATCAGTTTATCGAGCTGCCTGAGTTGCAGCTGAACTCAAATATTCCTTTTTCCAGCCGTCCAAAACTAAAACTGCTTTTTATGTTTGAGGAGTTGCATCAAAGTGCCGACAGCCCGAGGGGCTCGCATCTCACGCCAGACACAAACAGTCCAAACAAACCATTAGGCTCGCTTTACGACACCGCCGCCGTCTTATTAAAGCTGACAGTCGGCTCTAAAACCTTACAGTCGCTGTATCGTTTCCATCCCGAGTAATAAAACGTGAAGGAGCCAAAGGATCAACGTGTCACCGGCCAAACGTTTGTGCAGCTCGCCGAGTGTGCAGAGACGAGAGGAGAGGAGAGGAGAGGAGAGGAGAGGAGAGGAGAGGAGAGGAGAGGAGAGGAGAGGAGAGGAGAGGAGAGGAGAGGAGAGGAGAGCGCAGCCAGTCTGATCATCTAGAAGCAGCCAAGCAAACATCATAAAGCCCACAGCAAACCTCCACACACACACACACACAGAGTCAGATCCAATTAAAGGAAGAGCAGATTAAGAAAGAGGATCCGCTGCTCAGTGCACAGATGTTAATATGACCCGTGTGGGGAAACAGTCTCAGAGGCTGAGCCGCTGTTTCCTGGTCTCAGCACCACACAGCAGTGAAGGAGGAGACAGAGTTAGAGTCCCTGACCACACCGCCGCCGATCTGAAGTCAAGAACTGAGAGAGCTCGGCAGCGGATCAAAGCCAAAACAAGATCACGTCTTTTCTCTTCACCTTGGTTCTCTTACCCAACCTCAAGGATGCTGCGTCATGAGAGCATCGCCCCTGTTGGGAGAAGCATAAATCCACTGTTTCAAAGTCTTTGTTAGCTTTTCATGCCTGAAAATTGAAAGCACAAGTGTGATGGGTTGATTTGTGATACTGAGGTCTATAACTGAAGAGAGGGGAGAGAGGACGTCCTCCGCTGCTCTCTGCCGACGGCAAACTGGCATCAACACACTGATTCCTCTCGAACCATTAAAGTGAGAGTCAGCCATGAACCCATTAACCATTCAGTGATGTACCATGTGTGACCGATGACATCGCTGCACAGTAAACTACAGTGGAGAGATTCATCCAGAGAGTCTGACCGCAGAGCCGACCTGCAGACCTTTAAATAAAAAGATTAGTCACAGCTGAACAGTTACTGCAGCAGGACTTTATGTGTCCTGTCAGAGAGGAACGTCTCAGGGGAAACTTCAGGACGTGATGCTGAAGGACAGAGGAATCAGTGGTCGGCTGGATATCAGAGGCGGCTAGTAACAGTACTGACTGTTTAGTTACTTTCTTACAGAACAATTGAACTGGGAAGTCACGGATTCAGGATTTTAGTCTGAAAAATGTGTGTGTAAATGTGTAAAAACTGATTTTATGGGGTCTTATTTACATATGCTGCACCGCTGAGGACCAACGAAATCCTCTGATGTCCCGGTCAAAGTGAGAGAAAAGTCATAAGACAGTTTCCCTGCAGTGCTGAAACATTATGCTGGATCATGGAGAAGATAACAGCAGGTATAAAGACGTCTGGGCTGCAGACTACAGAGCGTGCAATCACAAACAGCTTCTTTTGCTTTTTCCACTTGAAGAGACGGACATTAAAAAATGAACAAATTGCTTTTAGCTTCCGTTCAGGTTGTTTGTGGAGGAGCAGATAACACAGCTCGTCTCATGTGTTCCTGCACAGCTTAGTAATGAGGGACAGTCGCAGCTCCACTGCAGCAGAGCAGATATCTGACGGGCTTTAAATCCTCCACGTTCGTCCCAGAATCTCTGTATTTCTGAGGGAGCGGCGACTGTCTCTCAGCTGTTGGGAGGTTCGAGTCCAGATCATCGTCCCTGCTGAAGCATCGCTGAGCTCCTCGTCTGAACTCATTAATCCTGCAGAAGACGTCTGCACGCGGTCGACACACACAGACCACACGCAGGTGTGAATCTGCTTCTACCTTCTCAGGGAGCTTGATATTAACAGTTACACCTCCGTGAGTGTGTGATGCAGTTAGTGAGGATGATAAATACCTCCAGGTCTCCTTTAGTGATGCACTCCTCCTCCACCCTGAACTGGAGGTCCTCCACCTTCCTGATGTGACACAGAGGATCAGACATCAGATGAACATGTGAGTCAGCAGGTCTTCATCAAACATTCACAGCAGCAGCTCTGTGACGTACCTCTTCTCTTCTTCAAGCTGATTGGCCAGTTCCAGTTTATCCTTCTGCGTGCTGGCCAACATGGCTTTGACCTGCTGGAGGGTTCCTTCGTTCTCCGTGACGTACTGTGGAGAGGAGGCACAGACACGTCTCCATCAACACCGTGACCGTCTCACATCATCACTGTCTGACAGTGTCACCTGGTTGTTACCTGGACGTGCTGCGTCTTCAGCACGTTCAGCTCCTTCTCCACGTCGCTGATGTGGCTGGTGGCCTTGGCCATCTCGGCTCGCTCCAGGTCTCTCTCCGCCAGCAGCTGCTCGATGTGCTGCTGCTTCTCCTTCAGGGCCTCCTGCAGCGCCGTGGTGCCGGAGATCTTACGGGCGTAACGTGACGACGTCTCCGTCAGCTGAGGAAGGAAGAGGACATCGGACGTGAGGAGAGTTAGAGGGCAGAGAGGATGAAGAGGAAGTGATGGATTTATAAAGACGGGTCACAAGTTAATCCTCTCAGATCCAAACATCTTCAAACATTCAGCTGTCTGGTGATCTCTCAGTAAAACCTCACGATTACAGTTTCATGATCTAAAACGTGATCGTGTGAAAACTGTTTTTATGATCCTGACAGAATGATTTCTTTCATGTAATCACAGATGAATTATTTCATCATCATACAAAAGAAAAGCTTGTTCTGCCTGAGAACACTGAAATCAATCAGCAGTTATAGAACGAAGTCTTCTTTGAAATCAAACACTGAAGAAAACAGTTAAAGATTATTAAAAGTTATTTTATAAAATACTGACACATGACGCTTCAAACTGTAAAAACGTCTCAGTCTTTAAAAACCTCTTTGTTTCCTGAAGGTGTAATATCGTCTTTGACCACTAGAGTGTGCTGCTGCACAGGCTTCTGACCTGTAACCTCAGATTACAGTAAAATACAGAGAATATACTAAATAAACACAACGCTTCACATCGAGATGCAACGATTAGTGTTCAAAGAAGATTAATTACCAATTTTTGATGATTTATTAATTGTTTCAGTCATTTTTCAAACATTTTCTGTTTCTGTCTGCTGCTTCTCTTCATCGTCTCTGACAGGAAATGAAGACGAGTCTTTGAGTTTTGGACTGAAGAAGCCGTCTGACTCACTGTGGACTTTGATATGTCACAGACTAAATGATTAATGGATTAATCACTGAAATGATCAGCAGTTTAATCGATGATGACAGTGATCATTAGTTGTAGCACTGCGCTGATTTCATGTCATGAAGAACTGAAGCTGATGATCAACGGCTCCTTTTTCTGCTGAGCAGTTCATCGTTTGCATTTCGTAGCTGTGATTCGCTGACGCTGCAGTTTTTTGCCGAGCGGCTCGTTCCAACTCAGTGCAGCTTTAAGACGATCACCGTCAGGACGGCTGGCAGCAGCTTCAGATAAACCAGGACGTCAGTTTATCTCTCATTGATTTCAGCGGCTGGTCTGGAGCCAGATCTCTGATGGAGGACGCTCCCCTTTACTTTGCTTAATTGTTGGCAGCAGCAGGTCTGAATCATCACATCTAAATACTCTGATTACTCTGACAAACTGAGTACTCTCGCTGTCACTACAGAGGGGGAGGAAGCACTCACATCTTATATTTAGGTACCAGCAGTAGAATCACAGAGTAGAAATACTCTGGTTGTGTATTTAAACGTGTACTTGTGTAAAAGAACAAAAGTATTTGATTTAAAACAGACTAAATGTTTCTGATGACTGAATCAAACTGTGTTCATCGCTTTAATGCTGAAGCTGCTAAAGTTGATTTATCTGTTGGGGAGCTCGTGAGTTTCTCCTCCGGGATCAATACAGTTTAATCTTAATATATAAATACATCATAAATGATTTATAGTAACTCAAGATGTCAAATAAATGTAGAGCAGGAGAATATTTGATATTTGAGTAGACGTATAAAGCAGCAGGAAATGAAAATACTGAAGTATAAGTACCTTAAGATCGTACTAAAACACAATAAATGTGTAAATGTACTTTCTGACCTGGTTGAATTCAGAGACCTCGGCTCGTGTTGTCGCTCAAACTAAAGGTTTACATTCATCACACCTTGATGAATAATAATAAATCGAGATTCATCTTAAATCGATGTCAGATATGTTCTGATTCTCGACCCGTTTCTCTCCCTGAACAGGACGTGGTCACATGATATCAGCACCTGTGACTCACCTGGTGCCTCTGAGAGATAAAGTTTACTCTCTCAGTTTAAAGGAACAAGTTTGGGACATGTTCTTCTTCAGGTCGAGAGTCAGACGAGAAGATCAACGTCGATCTTCTCGTCTGACTCTCGGTGAGAAATGGAGCACATTCATCTCCCAAACAGTGGAGCTATTCCTTTAAACATCAGGTGTCAGTCGGTCTTACCAGCCCAGCTCGGCTCGGTCGTCCGCTCACGGAGGAGGCCACCGAGCTGACTGAACTGATGGAGGAGCTGCTGGGGCTGTGGGCCAGAGACGACACGCCCATCGCCACCCGCTTGCTCTTCTTGGCCTTGGCCGGGCTGGTGGAGGGGAAGCCGATCCGGATCACCTTGTGGATCGGAGCGAACAGCCCGAACTTGGGGAGACACTGGAAGTATCTGCAGGGAGAGAAGGAAGATGTTGAGATTGTGTTAAACACAGAACAGATCTTTGTGTTTAGTTTGTGGATTCAAGAAGCTTCACTGGAACTTTACTGAGCGATGAAAGTACAAAATGCTGACAGTCTGAGGACATTAGAGAAGATTATCTCTGTTTTCCATCTGGAAATATTTCAGCTTTAACACCAGGTGTGAATTTGAATCGCAGCTGTCGTTGTATCGCTTAATTAAAGGGCCGATCATTAAAATCAGAAAACTGCAAAACAAAGTCCAGAGCAGAGTCACAACGGAGCAAGAAACTAGTTTATAAAAGCCACAATGTTAAAGGGACAATAATGTACACGAGGAAACTAATAAAGACAACAAGTAGTAAAAAAACTCAGAATAAAGATGTGATGAAAAATATCAAAAAATGAATTGTTGTGTAACAAGTTTTCTGATATTCATGTTTAAATGTGTAAAAGAGACTCTTTAATTAAAGAAAGAGATCTGAACTTCTTTCCAGTCATCTGAACGACCACATGGATGGAAACAAAATCTCTAAATTTCACCTGTCGTGTCTCCTTTTAATTAATCGATCAACAGCAAATTAATTGGCCGTTAATCCATTAAGCTTTCTGCTGATTCCAGCTTCTGAGATGTAAAGATTTACTGCTTGTCTTTGTGAGTTTTGGACTGTTGAACAGACAAAACAAGTCATGTGAAGATTTCACTTCCAGTCCCTCAGGAGAGAAATATTATTATTATTATTATAAACACACTGTATTGATAAACCGATGAGGAGATTAATACTGACGGTCACATGTGTGAAGTGGTTCTTCTGTTTGATTTTGTTTTATAGTCATGTTGCTCTGATATGAGTGAGTTTGGGTTTTGTTTCAACAGAACATGTGTGAAGTTTCTTCTGTCTCGTCAGGTCGTTTAATATAAACTTGTGCAGATAAACTTTAAATCCTAAACTGTTATTATTATTATCATTAGGTCACAAGGGGACAACCAAGACCACATATCTTCAGTCTGAACAGATTCATGTGTGCCTCTGGATGTTTCTCTCCTCTGGCTTTAAGTCCAGACTGTCTGCAGCGTATTTCACCCGTTTCAAAGTGTTTCCTGCTGACACAGGCAGAAGAATGTGAGCTGTGCTGAGAGGAAACATTCCTGGTGAGGTGATAAATGATAAAAAAGATAAATGTGATCGATCTGAAGCAGCTCGGAGCTCCAGGGTCAGTTTCACTTCATGGACAAACAGAAACAACCAGCTGAGCAGACGGAGCCTCAGCCTCCACTCACATCCTTCTAGGGACAAAACCAAAGGAATGTGGGGAACTTGAAGCATCTGTGTGTGTGTGTGTGTGTGTGTGTGTGTGTGTGTGTGTGTGTGTGTGTGTGTGTGTGTGTGTGTGTTTACCTTGTACCAGCCACTGCTCCGTCGTTCTTCCCCAGAGGCTCGTCCAGCTCGACCCCACACCACTCGCCCTTAGCGAAGTCCGTCTCGCCCATGTAGCGGATGACTCCCATCTTAGAGCCTCCGACCTGCAAACACACACCGAGACGAAGACAAAGAGTTAGTGTACGTCAGTCAGAGTCTCACAGCTGGTTTTATTTACATCATCAGCTGGAGACACCACCATCAAATCAGATAGAAGTTATAGCTGACATGATGGGAGGCATGTTCATCACAAGATCAGCACCACTCGAACATCTGTGGAGCTACAGCCAGCAGCCAGTTAGCTTAGCTTAGCACAAACACTGGAAACAAGGGGAAACTGCTAGCCTGGCTCTGTCCAACAGCTGGAGAATCTGAGCAGCTGCCAGAACACCAGTGAAGACTCCAGGAAGCAGACTCGTCCATGAATCCTAATGTGTTTAAAGATCATTTAAAAGAAAATGAAACTTCTTCCTGCAAGTTATCGTAAACAAACACAGTCAAAACCTTTAAATATGAGATATAAGTCAGCTAGCAGGACGTCAGCTGGAGTTTCTCTTCATCATGACGAGATTTTAGCTTTAAAAGATAAATGTTTTATTTAGTTATGTCAAATAATAACTAACTGAATGATTGAGATAACTGTCTGTTCACTCAACAAACAATCATACATACAGGAGACACATGGAGACACAGAACTACATTTAACATGAAGGAGACAGTTTATTTTTCCAGTTTTCTCAAATATATTAATTTATGATGTTGTGCAGACAGTTAACATAATTATGAACCAGTTATTTGTATCTCTGTGTGTCATTACTGTACAAATCAACAACGTTACTTTGAGATATAGATGAACTCTGGTTTAAAGTTAAAGTCGTCTGCTCTCAGCTGTCGGTGCCACACAGTCACGTCTCACATCTGTGTGCTCTCAGTCAGGAACGCTGGTTTCCTGTTATGAAAACGTCCTAAAATCCACACAGTCCCTGTTGGACCAGCCGACGTGTGACGGACTTGTACAGCTGCCGACTGTCCTTCACACATGGTGACCACATGTGGAAGAGACTCAAACTCATCCACATGCACAAACACCATCGGTCACAACGTCCTTCAGTGAGACGACGTAAATCATCTGGATCAGATTCACTGAGCTCCTCCTTTAGTCTTTATTAAAGAGGTCATAAGATGCTTCTGGGTTTTTGCCTCTCCTGTATTGTGCTATGAAGCATTTCTGTGCATGTTAAAGTTCTGCAAAGAGAAAAAGCCCAAAGTCCAGAACAAAGGGAGTTCTGTCACCCACAGAAAACACTCCTGCACCACCTGAAACACCTGGACTCACTATGGAACAGGAGTTATACAAATATATATATTTCTTATAAAATATAAACTCTCCAGTCAGTCAGCAGACACTGTTCCTGCTGCTGTAGCTGTGTTATTTTAGATCACACTACCTTGCTCGGCCTGACCCGCCCTACTCTGCCTCTGATTGGCTACATCCTGCCTGTTAAGTAATGCACATGTGCAACTCTCATCAAAGACTGAACAGAGGCGAGATGTCTCACTCTGCAGCTAAAACGGAGCGTTCACAGTATCAACAGTGATGCTGCAGTAACGCACCATATGAGAAATATAATGTGTTTATTGAAAATTAAAGTATGTAAACATGTTCTACTAGGAGCCCTGAATAAAGGTATGAACCTGGGAATAAGCAGAATATGACCTCTTTAATGAATCAGTTATTTTTTCAATTATTTTCAAAGCTGATTATCTGACAGAGATTCTTCAGTGTCCTCTAATCAATAGTCCAAAACCACAGAAATATAAAACGTTTGATTGCATAAGAACAAGAAAACCAGAGAAACTTCACACCTGGAGCCAAATAGTTCCCACTTTTTATCAAATGTAAAAATGATGACTAAATATCTGCTGATTATTTTTCAATCTGTGAACCGACTTCACAGCATCTCCACCTGGAAGAGATGAAGGTTTTCTCTAAATACATTATGATCTCAGAATAAACAGAAGGTGGAGATATTGGTGCAGATGTTTCAGCACCACATCTGTTTGGGATTTAATAACACTAAGGCTTAATTTAAGAACAAAACAAGGATTTCTTATATAAATACTGACTCCTGGATTTAGCGTCTGATGGAAGTGACCACGAGGACGATTATAACGGGCGTGGCGTCGCTGGTGTGAGTCATCACTCAGCTTCCTGCTGTTGAATCATCTCCCTCTGACTCGTCTGAGGCCGAAGGAGAAGCAACACTGTGGTGTCAGAGGACGTTACAGTGAGACGGGCCGGCGTGATGTCTCAGTGACTCAGTGTCAGAGCGCCAGCAGAGCCACGACAGCCAGCCAGTCAGCACAAACGCCATCTTGGCTCCCGTTAGCGTCACTCTCATCGGTTGAGTCTAAACTGATCCGACTGAAACATCATCCGCAGTGAAGTCTCTCTGAGCACAACAGCAGATACAAACCACATGGTGGCGCTAGAGGAGATGTTGGTTTGTCTCCTCTAGCGCCACCATGTGGTTTGTATCTGCTGCTTTGAGTGGAATCTTCTTTCAAAATGACTTGAATCAGTGCAGAGCTGCAGAGACGTCCTGATCCAACTGTGGTTCTCCAGAACATTTCTTCTTCTGACTGAAACAAATGTCTCATCATCAGGATGTTAATAGTTTTCTCAGTGAAAATGTAAAAATGACTAATCATGACTCATATTATAATATTGGTCACTATGATGATTTCTCTCACCACATGGTGCAGCTGTGATGATGTCTGACATCACCATTGGCCTGAGCTGCGTCAGATGTTTAATGTTAATGAGTAAATGTTGGAAAGAGCAGCGACGTGGTCACCGAATGTAACTGAGAGTTTTCAGCCTGAACCAAATTACAGACTCCTGACCAGATAAATGGGAAGATCAGACTTACTCTTTGCTTTGTGATGCAGCACATTTACTCTGTTTATAGCCTGATGGTTGATTTTTCCAGCCTCGGCTGGACGATAACGTTAAAGTTAGCTAATGTTTCCTTTATATATATGTCGGGTTACACACCCAGTGTTTCTGTGGCGTCATCTGGACTCACTTTGGATTCTATAAACTCTGTGTGACTGTGTGAAATCTGCCTCACAAA
This sequence comes from Lagodon rhomboides, assembly GCA_039737535.1. Taxonomy (NCBI): domain Eukaryota; kingdom Metazoa; phylum Chordata; class Actinopteri; order Spariformes; family Sparidae; genus Lagodon; species Lagodon rhomboides. The sequence goes on from CM077795.1 coordinate 20,842,230, forward strand.
CATGACATCCTCTGGTTATACAACAGATTGGACCGTCTTCCCGCTGAGCTAACGATGAAGAGTAAAGCGAGCTCAGCTAATCAGCCTCCACTCGAGGAGGAGCTGTCACTGTCGTCCAGCTCTGAGAGGGTTGAAATAGATATAATATCTTTAATAAGTTTAATAGAATAACTTCATGTTGAACCAACGCTGTGCTTCTTTTACGGGACACTTCCACTGACTCGCAGCCGTCTGAGAGGATTCTTCCTGTCTGAACAAACAGCAGCAGCATCACATGCAGCCCTGCAGGAAACCACCGGTGTGACCTTCATGAAGCTCTCCAGGAGCAGAGACGCCTCGGGTCGGACCTGGCCGCTCACATCAGAGAGCTTGTGTTCAGCCCGTGACCTCGCCTCTTTAAACATTCACATCCTCTGCAGGCCATCTCCAGATGTTTGGTGCTCAACATGATCGTCTGCCTCCAGCTCAGTGTGTGAAAACACTGTCCGCTCTGCTACTATCACACAGTTTAACACCGTCCTCACTCTGCGTAATCTGAGTTTCACACTCTGCGCTCGTTTCACCAGATTTCTGCGGCGGCGTCGTGTTTCCAGCAGCGGAGGAGGAGCGCGAGGCGGTCCGACCCCGCGGCAGCACGGATGGATTACACAGGAGAGGCTGAGGAGATAGATGGATTCACTGATCAATGTGTCAGCAGTGGTGTCTCCTCTCTTAAGTGCTGAAAGTAATCCGGAGTGATTTACAGTATTGACCAGGAGGAAGGCTTCTCCAGCGTCCAGAGGAGCAGGGCTCTGATGTAACTGTGCCCATCAGTTAATGGACAGCAACGTGACCCGGCCCAGAACTGTACGCTGTGAACACACTGACCGAGCTCTGTGAGAAGATCAGCTAGGAGGAGAAATAAATGATCTGAACTGCTACGTCATCGTTTTATCATGTTGTGCAAAGACAGACTGAAGGATGAAGGATGAACTCCAGTAATAAACAGAAAAAGGAAAAGCAGAACTTTCCTGTGGGATCAGGCCCGTCTCACGTTACACTGCACGAGTCCATCTTCACTCAGGCTTCATAAAACTGATTAACGTCCGCTGGGACTTTAAAAGATCACGTTCAGCTGCTGTGGATGATGTTGTTCTCAAACATTTACTGAGAATCCTGTTAAACTTTCTAAAAATGTAAAGATTTACACAGATAATGAAATGTGTGTTCACTCGTGTTACTCTGGAGCGTGTGTGGACCGTCTGCAGAGTGTTCAGGGTGGGTTTGGGTCACAGGCAGAACCAGACCTGAGCTTTCACTCATGAGATCGTGTCGGTTTCTTCAGGTTTCAACTAAATATTGACACTTTATGACTCAATCTGTAGAAAAGTGCAGCACACGGCTCGTCTGAAAACATAAAAATAGCGCGCTGGCCCGAGCAGATCTGCGTCTCGCTGCTCTCACACCGGCTGAACCCAGACTCATTGATCACAGAGGAGGTGTAGTGATGCAGCTGTCATGGCAACAGCAGGACTGAAAGGTGCAGAGCGGTGATGAACAGTGTGGACCGGCCTCCTGGTGGAGGTTCTGACCACGTTTACAGTACACAGATAAAAAGTTCTGCAGGTTCAATTTTATAAATCTGTTTGAATTTGTCATAAAATATATCTGATTACATTTTTACATTGAAATCAGTCGTCACAGCTGATGAAATAAGGAAGTTAGATTAGTGTTTGTCTTTATTTTTATCTGGTGTTGTGTTGAATCAACAACACTGATCATCTGACTGAGGAGACAGAGTTTGGGTTCGGCCCAGAAGATCTGAGTAAAGAAAGAAAACGGGCTGCATGGTTCTTTAGTCTGCTGAAGAAGACGACCATCTTTCATCCCTTCAGCAGCATTAAGGCCTGAGTTCACTGCTTTGTTTGAGATATCTGAAGATATTTTAAGCTTTCCAGACTTTTCTTCGTCTGGTATTTAATGTTTGATGCTCCAGAACTCTTCACTGGAGTGAACCCGACTCAGAACTACTCACCAGAACTCGATCTCCAACTCTTAGATCCTTGTCCCCTCCTTTCTTGACCGAGCCGCTGTCGGACATGTTGGACCCCGACTCGTTTCCTGTTTTCACGGCGCTGTTGAGCAGGCCCTCTCTGAGCGTCACCACCACCCTCTGGCCAGAGGGGGCGCCGCCCTGCTGGTTCTGATTCTGGACAGAGACCGAGTCAGTGGAGTGGCTGTCGCTTCCCTCTCCGACCGGCTGTCGGGTGAGCTTGGAGGGTCTCGTGAAGATGCCCTGCAGGGGCTGGCACTCGAAGTAGCGCACGCCGCCCACCGACCCATCGTTTTTGCCAACTAGGTCGTTCAGAATCACGCCAGCCCACTGTCCCGGGGCGAACTGGGTCTCCCCCAGGTAGGCGATGACTCCTGGTTTGACGCCGTTGACCCAGACGTGTTCACCGACTGTGTAGTCCCCCAGAACATCATCGCCCTCTTCAGAGATCTTAGTGGGAGTGGTGGGCTTCAGCGGGACGTCTGCAGGACAAGAAACACATCGTACAGGTTATCATCATGCTGTGAAACGTGCGTGATGATCAATACTTGTTATTGTCATGAGACTGTGTCAGCTCCTGGCTGGAGGGCCGTGCTGGAAACACTGCAGACATTGTGAGAACATCCTCATTCACAGTCCAGCAGAATGGCTTCACACCATTCATCCTGCTGCACCGCGTCACGCTGCTGTGTGGCAGCACAACAGTGCAGTTTGTGCAAGATTAGGCGTTACTCTAATTCCTCCTGAAAAGTGGGTCAGAGACGGTATCTGTGATGTGCCGGTGATTAACCCGCGTGCAGCCGCCGTGGTGATATCTCATGTTTGACACACAAATGAGCTGCATCTCTGGTTCTTTCCACAGCAGCCTGTAAACTGAGCAGGGCAGCATTAGCAGGCGGTCTGCTGCACCGCACTGCCAGTAACAGTCTGTGTTCATCTGTGTGTGTGTGTGTGTGTGTGTGTGTGTGTGTGTGTCGGTGCCAGGGCTGTCTCCCCGACACCCTGACAGAGGGCCCGGGGCTCTGTGGGCCCCTTTGGTTGGACTTTATGCCTCAATTGCTGCCATATGTTGTGATGTGAGACACATTCTGCACAAACACAAACGGCTTCAGAGACGCTTTAACTCGACGATGGTTTGAAGGTTTGGAGGAATGTGCTGCTTCTGGTAGAAACAGAGCGACTGAGACGAACTGCAGGCTTCCAGGCCACACGTGAAATATTCAGTCTGTTTCTGTTTGTGTGATCAGAGAAAGGTTTGTTCTTCTGACCAACACGTATCGACCATCATAACGAGGCAGCGCTCCATTAATCAGCGATGTGTCAGGATGAGTGTCGCCCCGGGTCGACTGTCAGACAGCATCAGCATCAGCCATAACTGGCTCTGTTTGACCCATATTACACTGTTCACTGCAGCTGGACGCACAGCTGGACGAGCAGCTCCGTCCACAGCAGCAGAGAGGAGACGTACCTGAGACACCTTCACCCTGACGTCGAGGTTCAGCTTGATTTATATCGTATTATTCACTGTGAATAAAATATAAGTTACCTGACTGAGCCTCACTCTGCTGTCATCACCTACAGTTTACCCACACATGAACCCAGAACTTGTCACAGGTAACATGTCATATCGTCCTGGACCTTTAATTGGATCCTACAACCACAACTACTACACCTCACTGTAGAAACTATCATGACTGATCAGAATACTCTGCCACCTGCAGTTGGCTGTCCTGTTGCTAGTGGCAACCATTCCTGTCACATTCAACCACTGAGTGTCATCTCATCTCCTCCCTCCGATGTGTTCACGCCACAACGCCGCTGCCAGAACAGTCATCCAGGTTGTGCCCCGGCTAACGTCGCTAACGCTAACTAGCTAACATCAGGGTAGTACAGTATGCTGGATGCAACAACCAAACACAGACACCACGTGACTCCAGTGCTGTTATTCTATTGGCTGACAAACGACACAATCATCTGAGACCTGACAGACGATTTGAAATGACGGAGTCACAATCATCATGATGTTTTTAAGGACAGGAGACTTTTATTCTGCACCTTTCTACAAGCTCTGCAGAGCTGTCAGAGAAATGTTATCAGTGTCATCAACTGAAAATGTCTTTCTGGTCTAAATTTGTAAAAGCTTATTTACTACAAGGTGCCGTCTGTGTCGGACACATGCACACTGCTCTCTGCTCTCTCTGACACATCAGTTTCACAGTGTCTTCCAGTGAAAGCCTTCAGAGCTGATCTCCTGTCACTGTCCTCACTGTTCAGCTCTGTGCTCTCTGACAGCAGAGGACCTGGAATTATTTTCCGTGCGAGGAACACATCAGATCCACCGACTCAGCATGTGATCCGGGCCAGCAGACCCGTGCGGGGCAGCGTTTAAAACCTGAGCTAACCCATGATTTGGGTTGCCGGGGCAACGGCAGAGCGAGGGTAAAAGGATCCTCGGCAGAAGGAAGACTGGAAACACAGTCCTTACTTTCACTATTGTGCTTGGCCTCCTCCCACCACCATCTGAATCCAGCTATTCATCAGCTCGGCACAATGAAACCTCCACAGCTTCCTCCCGCCCCTCCTCCTCCTCCCCCTCCTCCCCCCCCCAATTATCCCCCCATCCCTCACACACACACACACACACACACCCCTCTTTCTTTGGCCTCTTTAACTGCGTATTTATGATCACTTCTACAATGGCTCTCATCTTCCTCTTTCTTGCTCTTTTTGATCCAAACCCGGTGAGTCGGCGCTGACTTTGTGCCGCTGACAGCTGTGCGCAGACGCTAACAGATGGACCGGGTTGAGCCTCAGTGTTTTGGACTTTTCATCCGTTTGTTTCTGTTAAATGTTCTGTGTTTTAAGCTGATATCGTTTTACGGATTCAGGAACAAACAACAGAAGCTCCAGTTCCGAAATTCAAGATCTGTTCTTCGAGCACAAACAGGTTTTTATTTTTCTAATCTTCTCCAGGTCAAACTTTTTTTGAACATGTTTGTATTTGGCTGATTTGGCTTCACGCTGCAGAGTCTCAGGAGATCTGAGGCTTCACGTGGGCTCACATGGTTTCACAGTTTGTCTACAGGACGTTTTACTGCAGGCTCCCTCCACATTCACACCATCACATCCAACAACTTTTCAAGGGGCATAAAAAAGGTTTTCAGCACCTTTCAGCTGTAGTAAATCATACTTATACAGCAGAGTGACAAGTTTAATTCATCTATAAAATCTGACAGAACCTGCTCCAAACCTTTAATCACACTAAAATGTCTGATGAAGTAAGAAAAACAAACCTGATTTTAATTTCCATCATTTTACAGGCGAGCTGTGATTCACCTTCTTCAACATTCAGATTACAGGTCAGTCTAATCCTGACAAATCAATCAGATCAATAGCTCCACTGTTCTTTAAATTCATGTTGAATCCTTTAGCTGTAATAAAGTTCACTCTGAAGCTTTCACAGCTGTCTGATAACCTCTTCTGAGGGTTTTTACGTATTTAATCTGTGTATGAAATAATATCTTGTAACTGGTATCAGCACTGGCCTGAAGGATCCAGTGCTGGTGGGTCTTTACAGAGATCTGCATCAGAGGTGAAGGTATGCTCTCTACGATCTCTGTCACGCTCGACTGAGACTGAGATATTTCTGCAGAGAAACTTTCCTCCGAGGTCTCAGGAGACGTGGCGTCCTGGAGGGCGGCGCCGCTGGAGGAGGAAGCTCTGGTCCCTCCCTCCGTCCACCCGCTGGCTGCAGACTCCTTCTTTAGATTCACTGAACTCTGCCAACTTCCGCCACAGAGGCCCCTTCTCACAACCTCCACAGCTTAAAGCATGAAGCGACCAGCGGGCGGAGAGGTGGAGCGGGAGGCCGGGGCAGAGCTAATCCCTCCGTCAGCTCCGTCAGCCGAGGCTCCACCGCTGTCACAACAACCTCTTATCACTGTTCTATAGCTCAGCGGATCAATAAGGGCAATGCCACTGAAAATAATGTGACTCATGGCAGTAAAGGGAACAACATGAAGGCTCCAAATGAGTTTTCAAGGACTTTCCAGGCCCAATATTCAAGGACCCAACATGACAAAGTTTGAGACGCGGCCTGAGGTTAATTATCGTAACAAAGATTTGTGACAGTGAGAACTAGCAGGCCTTAAAGTTAGCTTAGCTTTCTCTCGTGCACGCCATGACATCACACTTTCTCCAGGCAAATTCAAGACCCATCTCTGTTTGTTTATTTACCCTCAAATTCACAAACTTTCAAGGCACTTTGGAGCCATGTGGGTGCAGACTGATGGACTGACACTATCAGTTTCTCCATCCCTACAGTCTCTAAGCTAAGCTAAGCTAAGCTAACCAGCTGTTGTGTTTACCGTGCTCACATGAGAGTGATGTCAATCTTCTTATCGACAGAGAACAAGAGAGCGAGTTTCATACCAGCTGTTCTCAGAGGAGGCTCAGGGCATCGCTGGCAGAAAGGTGAAGGATTCATTTTCACTGTAATTCCATGTTTGGGTAACACACTGACATAATGTGTGAGTATTTTGGTGATGGGTTCTTTCTGAAAACAAATGTGAGTGTGATTTGTGTTGAGAATCACTTCTTCATTCTTTTCCTTGAGGATTATATTCTGATGATGAACCTACTGTTCAGTTCTGACTCTGAAATGTGAACATTTCCAGATGTTTCCATTTAAATGACTGATTTAAACTCCAGACCTCCCTTAGATCTCCACTAGATTACATTTCATTTGCTCACAACATGTGAATTTGTCCTAAAGTCTTCTTTAATTCGTTTAGTTCATGCAGTTTCTTTCTATCTGCCTTTTGATTCACGTTTTTATGAACTTGTGTATCTTTGTTTATGTTTGTCTTCTCTCGCTGTGTTGTTGTTTTATCTCTTATGTTTTTCTTCTCTCGCTGTGCTTCGTTCACACTCAACACTGTAAAGCTGCGTTTTACGTATAAAGGTTCATTATAAATAAACAAGATCATTTTGACGAGTCATGATTGGTGAGAATTGAAGATTCCTCCACACACATGAATGAGTGATGGGTATCTGCGGCGTGATGAGCAGAGAGCTTCATCAGAGATAGTGACGATCCTGACTGTGTATTTCTTCTGAGCATCGACAGGATGTGAGTTCACTGTGACAGAAACAAACAGTTTAAACCGCAGGACAGAGTTCAGACGTCACAATCGGTCAGCAGCTACCGAACAGCTGACGGGCTGCGTGCAGCGCGGAGGGATTAACGTTTTGAGCCGGTAACGACCGAGTTCAGGATGATTCCAGAGACGACCTGAGCTCCGCCGCCTCCAACGACCGACAAACAGCGACTTCCACACAACACCAGAGAAGAGAAGACGAGTCAGAGCATTTAAACAGCTGCTCAGCTTCTCTGAACACAAACAGACATCACAGATCTGTTATTATCATGTCAGCTGCAGGACCGTTATTTTCATATAATTATTATTTTCTAATTGTGAACATCGTCATCAGGATGTCCCAGAGACCAAAGTGACGACTTCTTATTTCTTATAAGACGTTAAATCTACTGCAAACTCTCACATGTAAGAAGCTGGAACCAGAAAATATCAGACATATAGATATCTCTGCTGGAAACATGACTTGAAACATCAGCTGATTATCTAAATAGTTGGCAATTCATTTTCTAATCCAGTAATCAACTAACTGTTGCAGCTCTACACCACATCGATCTGCCCTGTTGATTAATCAGATGATCAATTCTCTGTTAATAAAGATGCATCACAGTGAAAATATCCTGATTCCTCAGAGTAAAAGTCCAAAACCCCCAAAATATATTCAATTTAAAATCAGCTAAAACTTCACACCTGGAGCCGGAAAACAGTCGTCAGCTGATTTTCTTCTAAACTGCAGCTCTGATTTTAATCTGCCGGCTGTTTTTGTCACATCGTGGAGGCAGTTTAACAGTTTAGAAGAGGAATATTAAAGTGCCTCTCGACTAAAAACTGTCTGCAATGTCACATTCACAGCTTCTTCTGGAGTGTTCCTGCACTGGTTTGAAGAGAAAACCTTTAACATCAGCAGAGTCACACAAACGGTGTCGCGCTCAGCAGAGGAAACACTTCCTGTCGGGGGAACATATATATATTTATAGCCTCAGCTCTGTGTTTTCTCCTCCTGGCTGTCGTGGAATTCCTCCCTCCACATGAACCGTGACACACTCGTATCTGTCTGATAGCACGCCGACGCTAACGAGGCCCCGGCGAACGAGCTGATGTTCCTCTGCTGTGTTCACCGGGAGCTGTAATTTAGCAGAACCAGAACCAACATGTGCGTGTGAAGCTGTCGTCATGTGAGCTGAAGCTGAGGAGGATAAACAGTCGCAGCAGCTGTGATTACTTTCTGCAGGCCGGGGCTGTAATTTGGATTTTCAGACACGTCTCATTTTGGTTTCAGTCGTCCGTCTTCCAGTAGCTGTTTGGTCAAAGTCACGTGTTTCAGCTCGACTTTTTCCTCTCAGATTTCTGGAAATATTCTATTTTTTTTACTGTCAACAAATCACATTAAACCAACAGTGCATTTCTGCAGACTTTACGAGTTTCCTGATGAGGAAACAGGAACAGCGAGGCTCACTGACGGTCTCTACCAGGCTGAGACAACAACGAGGCTCTGTGCACAAGATATCAGACAATACTGCTTTTTACCATCAATTTATTAGTTTTGATTTGTTGACAGAAGGAAAATATGTAGTACCAGATATTATCAGCTAAATTATGAAAACACTGTGTTGTGTTGTTTTCCCTGCAGATTCCCTCAGTACTAAATTGTCTCTTTAACAGTTTTATTTTAGTTTTCTTTGCACCTTCCTCAGTTTTTCTCATTTTGACTGGTTGCATATGCAGATATCAACACATGCACATATATCTTTGTACATGAATGCATCGACACCAACATGATGACGCCTCCTCTCATCGTGATGGTCCGAGTCGTCTGACTGTCACATCAGAACAAATGTTGATACGGATATTTGTTTTAAAGTCTTTATCAGCTGATGTCGACGACGTGCTGAAGTTACTGAGCGTCTCTAATCTGAAAATAATCAATGCTTTACAGTAAATCACTTCTGAATTAGTTTCAAGCTGTGAAGACAACACTGATATATTATCATCTAATAACTAATATTCTGAAGATGTCAGAGAGCAGCTGATGTTTCCAGCAGACTCACAGCAGCAGCATCGTCCTCTCTGAGTCTCTGGTTTGGTTTCACAGCTCCTGAGAGGAAACATCTGGATCCTCAGCAGATCATCTGAGCATTTCTGTGTGACTTATTGATCTTTTATAGTTTCTGCTTCATTACACAAAGACTACAGAACGGATTTAAACCAAACTTGGATGGATGATGAGTCTCAGTCCAAGATAAAGGCACAGATCCAGATGTTCTCTTTTTCTTTAACATTGTAGAGCTGATGAAGAACTCAGGTGTGTTTAGGTGGCTGGTGTCTATGAGTGAGAACAGAAGGAGACTTCTGGGTCGTCTATCTATTTTTATTTCATACACATTTAATTATTCTCTCTAACTTTCTCTGTTCATCTGTCCTCTTACTGCCCCTCGGCTGGCTCTCTGTCTGGGGATCAATGAAGGATTATCTCATCTCATCTCATCCTAAACGCTCCACGACAACGTTCACCAGCTGGATTCTGACTTCGTCCGTCTGGTTCTCAGTGCGACACATGTAACGTACAGCAGGGTTTTCAATCAGACCAGCAGTGAACAACCAAAACAAGAAGCTGAGAGACACTAAAACGCTCCTTAGAGCCGAGTCATGTGATCATTTAGTGTCACTATATCTCTATTGATACTCTGTCAGATGTCACATGAATTCAGTTTTTACTATAAAGAATGATGAGTGCAGCTTTTCCTCAGAAACACTGTGTTAAAGCACAGAGAAAGTAAAACTGAACATGAACTGAACGTCTCTGCGGCTGAAACATGACGCCTGCTGTTGTTGTCTTTATAAATATACATGATGTTAAATGGAGACTGCTGGAGAGATCTGAGTAAATATAGAGTCAGATTACGATAAAGAAAACACTTCCCAGCCTGTGTGTGTGTGTGTGTGTGTGAAATCTATTCCAGCTGTTCTCCTGAGTCATTAACACAAATAAACGCTCTCAGCCACTTCCGCCATGAGAAACAATAAATTCCTCTTATTTTTCCAACGGGGTCACAAGCAGGAAGTAACTCACTGTCTTTGGGGACGACGGGGCTGGACGATCCCCCCGCGGAGCTCCTTCCCACTGGGCTGGAATGTTTGGGCCCGCGGCCAGGGATCTTCAGTCCGCTGGACTTCAGCATGTTCATTCTACAGTAGCAGGGAGGCGGCAGGGACCTGAGAGCTGCTCCCCAGGGCGAAGGCTTCTGGCTCAGGCACTAGATGTGGGAGTGGTGGCTGTCGCTCTCCATGTCGAGCTGCTGGAGGGATGAGGCGGTCGTAAATATGGGAACAATTACAGAAATAACAGGTGAAGAGGCAGAACGAGGGCCGAGCTAAGAAGATGCACGTGTCACTTAACCTCCAGATGTTTACAGAGAGACACAGGGAGGGTAGGATCTGTGTGTTCAGTCTGCAGCAGGAGCAACGTGACGTTATCTGCAGAGCTGAAACAACCGATCAGCTCATCAATTACTCGTTGACTATCATTAGTCATCAAGTTATCAGATTCCAGCTTCTTAAATGTGAATATTTCCTGGTTTCGTTGCTCTTCTGTGACAGTAAACTGAATATTTCTGACATTAAGACATCTGAGGATGAAACACTGACACTAATCAATCAATCACGACAATAATATGCTGTGAAAATAATCGTTTCCATGACTTTAAATCTCCAACACGTTTTATATTTTGTGCAGACTTCAGATGTGTGGAGGGATTCACAGTTCACAGAGGATCAGCTGAGGACTCTCTGAATCTGAAGGTTTCTTTTCTTTGTTCGCTCGCTCGTAAAACGTGACGAGAGGTCACAAGTAAAAGAAACATTTGGGGAACGGACTTACAAAGAAACTTCAGTCCTCCGATATGATTTTTATAGCATGTGGTTTCCATTTATATTCTGTTTTACTCTCAACCGTAAAGACAAGGAGCAGAGAATTATAGGTCTGTTGGGATTCATTTACGTTCAGGAACCTGAAACACTCCCACGTTACAATCCCAGCGGCACCGATAACGCAGGAGACTCCACTGTTAACGGTGACAGGAGGAATATACTCTGGTTTCTGTCGATGTGTTCACTTTGTGTTTCTGGCTGCTGATTACAGCGAACACAGAGGATTAATCAGACAGAAGCTGCAGCAGCAGAGCTGCACGAGTCCCCTGAAGTCATGCTGGAGTAAAAGTAAAGATGTCGTCTCGTAATGTTACTTTGGTAAAAGTGAAAGTGACACACAGTCACCTCGGTGTCTGACAGAGAACAGCAGCGTCACTGATTTTAAATTCAAGTTGAAATCAAGCTGATCCTGATCATCACACAGAGACAGTCAGCTCTGAGCTCTGTGTTACTGTTGTCCTGTTTTCAATCTCCTTGTTATAGTTGTTGATGCTGTTTTTAGTGAACGTGAATCGTCTGGTAACTGTTTCATATTACAGATGTTGTCTGTCTCCTGCCCAGAGAATACAGATGTTCATTAGCTTAAAGCTAACTCTGCTCCAGCTAAGAAGCTGTGCACCGTCCCCGATGAATAAACACAGAAACATTCAATATACTGAAGTCATTTTGAGGCAATAAATGTAGAAGAATACAAGTCACATGCATGCATATATTATATACCGCGGGTCGATTGATTATTGACCGATTATCAGACACAATATTCAACATTTTTCTGATTATCACACATTTGTTTAGCGAATACAGAATCAGTATTATTTTTTATCCAAATGCTGATCAAATTAATTTACTATAAAAAATACACATATTTGGCTGTGATGCAGCAGGTAATCTGTAAAGTAACTAGTAACTAAAGCTGTTGAGTGAATGTAGAAGAGACGAAGTGAAGCAGAAAATAGAAACTGAATGCCTCAATATCAAGCACAATACTCGATTAAACATGTTAGTTACATTCCATCAGGGGCTGTAGTGCCCCTGAGCAAGGCAGACGCAGTCGTAGGAACAAATCTGACCTGTTTTAAGTGTAGTTGTGTCTTTAACCCCGGTAACACCTGGAAAACATCTGGAACCTTTAAACGTATGTGATGGCTACAATCAGCCTGATACTACAGTGATGATCAATCACAGTTAATCTATTATTATCATTATTAATAATATTATTATCAATAACACCTCCCTGCTTCATATATCCTCTCATGCTTCATTCAACTTCTCAGTGTGAGCAGAGTAAATCATGACAGAGCTGATGTAGGCCGGTGCCCAACTGGAGCGTGGCCTACAAATCATGGCCCAACAGCCATTATGAAGATATGATTCTGTTAGAGCCACACACACACACACACACACACACACACACACACACACACACACACAGACAGAGACAGTGTGTGTCTGTGTGTTTCATCATTCTGCATCATATTAACAATCCTCCCCATCATGGAGAGATGAGCACTGATCATTTCAGAGCCATCCTGTCGAGAATGATGCTTTCTCTAGAACTCCAGTCGGAACCAGGCCTTTGGGCTCTGGGTTCTGCGCCTCCATCTCGTCTTCGTCTGCACCTGAATTCATTGTTTCACCTGATGTGAGTGAAAACAGGCTGAAGCGGTGGGATGCTGCTGCGCACCTACACAAAATGCAACACAACGCCAGTTTGGTCCATTGTTGTAGCGACTGCGGCAGCGTGCTCCAGCCCGCCCCGCAGACCCAGCCCCGGTCCCTCCCAGAACCCGCCGCACAAAAACACATTCACACGGGAAAATACTCACCTTTCTGTGTGAAATGAGGCGTCCGAGGGTCTGTCCGCCAGCCGGCCAACTTTCTGTGTCCTCCCAGCAGACGCACGGCGGAGCGGCTGCCACTCCCTGGGATGCAAATATGGATGCTGAGCAGCAGCCGAGAGGAGAGTCGGCGTGGATCACGGGAGGATGGACCGCACCGGTGCTGTTAGCACTTAGCCTCAGTGCTCACGATCACAGCTAAACAGGCTACCAGACAGCCGACACCGTCGACATGGATCGCTGTTTTAGCAGCCGAACTCTGGTACACGCGCGTCCGGACGGGTTTCCGAGACGAACCGCAGCATCAACAGCGCTGAAAAGCAACTTTCCTGTGTCTGGTTCTGACTGAGCAGGGTCGGTTCGGACTCCCGCAGAACCTCAGCTGTTTTGCTCGGCCTCTGCTCGCTCGTGTCGGTGTCCCCGCTGTGGTGGTGTGGGCTGGTTGGGTTAGCACAGCCTCCCTCTGACTCAACCCACCGGCGAGACTGAACAAAGGGGCTGGGAAGCAGAGCCTCCTGGGGGTATGATGAGAGGCAGCCACAGTCTGGCTCATCGCCGTGACGATCTCCCTTTAAAAGCATGGGAATTTAGACCGGCCGCTGCTCCTCGGTCAAAATACATGACTCAGAAATCATGACTCAATGCCATTTACTATCAGTGGTACTATGTTTTAATTCGGCTTCAATGAAATAGACAAAATATATTTTTTAGCCATAACAAGCCCGATTAATGAGGCGGGTCCCTGTGTTTCACCAACGCCTTCACTGGTGAATCTTCACCTGGAAACATCTGGTGTCCTGATTATAAAATGCAAAATAACTGCACAAATTCATTGTGTTTAAATATCATGAGTACGCCGAACTGAAGAATGGTTTATACTATTTCATAATAACATCTTAAATTACATAAAACTACAATGTACTTTCGCCAATAAGTAAGGAAACATTAAATATAGAAAATTCCGAATGAAGTTTGGTTTAATGTTCTCTGAGCCCGAACCCTGGTTAGATTCAGCTCGCTTCGGGCCGAACCTGAGCTGTCAATCATATTGTATATGTGTGACACAATTAAAGGGGCAGTCTGCGGTTTATACTCAGTGGTCACGGTCAGCACGTGAACCCACAGACCCGCGTGGGAGATTCATTCTCATATTTCTCTCATAATGTGGGCGGGGCCAGACCCGTTCATATGGATCCTTTCTGCTGTTCCGGCTGCTTTTAAAACGTTCGGATTGGTCGGTGGACCCGAAAGTCGACACCAGGGAACGCTCTGATTGGTCAGCTTGCGTGCTTCTGGGCGTGTCCCAGTTTGACAGCTGTACCGCGAAACAGAGACCTCTGCTGCTGCAGGACGCACCGCACACACTCACCTGATGTGTGACGTCATCTGTCTCAGAACAACACCTCCTCCTGTCTGTGCTGACGTCATCAGTTAGTGTCAGTGTTGTTGTCTTTGTCATAGACATAATATACGTATATTATGTCTATGCTCTTTGTGGCCTGAAGTGTTTTTATTCATCCAGGTGTTTTTAGGTATCACAGGTCCTAAATATAAAACTATAACTATAACTATACCATACAACTATACATAACTAATTTCTAGTTTGCACTATCTGGTAAATTTTTTTGATACCCATATTTATTATTTGTAAATAACAGTTCAATGCCACACTGTTTATAATTAGATGTTAATTTTGTACAATATTATGTTTATATTATATTATATTATATTGTGGATAATTACAGCTTTTATGTGATGATGGACCCAAATAAATGTTTAAAAGGACAAAACATACATTGGACTTTAACAAAGAGCTATAACAAAACAGCATAGATTTACATGTAACTATGAAAAAATAACAACATTTATTTTGCATTTTTATGAAAAATGTGTCACACCAAAAGACATCTGGAAGTGGGACTTTTGTCAGAGTGCCAACAAGATCTGATTTATTATAAATATAAAAATGATAACTCACCTCAGGTTGTACAGTACTAGCAATACATTGCTAGTACTGTACAACATTGCTGAAGAAGGTCCTCTCCCTCCCAAAGGTGTCAAAACAGTTGCCTGTTGAAATATCCCAAAATAGTGTCACACCATATGATTTGGAATTGTGTGACAAAATCTTTTTGATTAGAACTGACTCAAAACATTATGCTTGGACTTTGAAAAGAGTGGGCTCACAAATAGACATCTGTATTATTTTTTTGAAAATTTTTGCATTTATTTTTCTTAGTTTTATTCAAGTTCTCACTTTGAGAAGTCACACCATATGTGTTTTGCTATGTTTGGTTGAATATTCTGAAAAAAATGAGTGATGAACTGTTTTAATGTTGAGTATGTTCACATAAAGCATAATGTTTTGCACAATATTGAGAAGGTTTTTGGCAAATATATTTTTTATTCATACATGTTTGACACTGAAAACTGCTATGTCACATCATCCACCCATATACAAGTCTATTCCATTTCATACCTTTTAATTATATTGTGTATTTTTTACTATTATTATTGTTTTTTGTAATATTCCTGTCCTTTGGCTGCTGTGGCAAACAAATTTCCCCGTTTGTGGGACAATAAAGGAATTCTGATTCTGATTCTGATTCTGATGGAGATCCAGTTATGAGCTTTATTGCTGAGAGTTATGTAAAAATCTACAGCTGTTTTTAAAAAGAAGCCAAAAGTCACACAAGTAAAAGTAAAGATTTGGTGTTAAAATATTAGTACAAGTACAGTAAAGTCTTAAAGTATCTGATATTAAATGTACTTAAGTATCAAAAGTAACATGATATCTTTACTTTTGCTCAAGTTTGACCTATGGGTACTTTTGAAAGAGATTATTATTATTAATTTTATAGGTACTTGTCAAAAGATGATAATTCATAAAAAATAGTAGAAGGACCACATTTCAAATAAAAGAGGTGTGTCTCATTCAACCAGCTGTTCCTCTCTGTTGTACTTAATGACATGAAGCTGACACTTATAAAGAAGCAGGTTGATTTAAACCAACATATTGTCTCTTCTCTAAAAGCTGTACGAAGAGAAGGTGGTGTGATGTGGAACAGGTTATATACCATAAATACAATAATCAATAAAGAATGAGCAGCAGTGTTGGAGCATGGATCATTCAGCTCAACGTAAGTTATATCGTTGATGAGATAATCAGTAACACTTTGGACATCAGCTGGATTGTGGAGTGTGTTTATTCAACAGTGCAGTTCTTCATATTGACCACTTGATGTCGCCAATGTCATTCTGTGAATGAGTCAATACAGTTGTTACTGTGAGTCTCTGCACACCTGATCACTGATCACACCTGAAGCTGATCACACCTGATCACTGATCACACCTGAAGCTGATCACACCTGATCACTGATCACACCTGAAGATGATGACTCAAACGAGAGGAGGAGGCCTTTTATGTTCAGATAGTACACTGATATTTAATTCTATTATTTTAAAACACCTTTTAACAAAATGATCAAAATGTCTATTTTCATATTAATAGATGAGGAACAGAACCGGTCCACTGTAGCCTTCACACTTCATGCTGTTAACACCTGAACATTGTTACCTCGTCGTTCTGAGTCTCGCACCTGTTCTGAACGCAGATCTACACAGTGATCTGACACGGAGATAAAATAAGAAGGCTCAGCGATTATTAACAGCAACAACTCCTGTGTGTTGTGTTTCTCTGCTCTGTTGTTCATCCATCAGATAAAATCACATGAAACTTCATCTGAAAACATTAAAACATTAAACTAAATAAACTCTCTTTATCTCCATCTAGTGACACCAGACACAAACTACACCCTGATCCATCGGCTGCAGGTGTTCAGACTCAGTGCTGAGCCTGATTTTACAGCTGTGTGTCACAGCGAGCAGATACTAAAGTGTGTGTGTGATACAGGAGCATATATATTTATATAACACCTGATCCAGAATCAGTCCCAGGCAGACAGGTGAGTGAGTAATAGGTCTAATATTTGTCAAACTTTAGGTGTTGATCAGATTATAGAAGACAACAACACTGAAGGCTGACAGCTGCCAATCAATAATCAAATCCACTGAATGGAAAACATCTCTTTCATACTGAGACTACAGAGAGATGCTCAGCTGTGGATTTATCCTCTGTGACTTTGCGTTATTGATCCGCAGTAATCTGCAGCATCAAGATGATTAATATGTGCAGGATATCGCTCAGGTTCATTCCTGCATGTATGAACCTGAGGCACAGAGAAGTGTAGGTCTGTGTAGACTGTACAGACTGTACACAAGGAAAACACAAACTGTCTGAAGGCTGAGAGGACAAACGCTGCAGTGAGACAGAAGAACCACCAACGTTCAAAAGAAGAATTAATGAAACAGAATGTACACTGAAACTTTCCTCTGGCTCGAGGTGATTCTGTGAGTCGTCTCAAAGGTATTCAGGCAACAAGAGGATTGAGAAGCCATTCACCTGAAACAGATTACTGTTCGGTAGTTTCACACTAAAAGTATGTGAGCTTTAGTTTCTTTGTTCGTATTCCTGATAATAAGCAGCAGCTTCTGGTTGACAGAGCCTCTCGACACTCAGCAGCTGTATGAAGACATGTTTTCTTCCCAGTTTGCAGCAGAGGAACTTGATTGGCCTGCACCGTCCTGACCTCAGCCGGACCTCAACACCTTTAGGTTGAACTGGCACGCTGACCTCATCGCCCAACACGACCGCTGACCTCACTAATGCTCTTGTGACTCAATGGGAGCAAATCCCAACAGCCAACTTCCTAAATCTTGTAGTAAGCCTTCCCAGACGAGTGGACGCTGATACGGCAGCGGGTCAGAGCTCACGGTTCTGGAGCGCCGTGTTGAACGATGACTCAGAGGTGTGATGTCCACGTGTCCACACACTGTTAGAGAACTGTAGTTACACCTCGATCACTTTGTGTTGAGGATGTTTTAAATGCTCTGTGTCGGTCTCATTCAGTCACTCGCTGAGCAGCAGAGTGAAACAAACAAAGGCTCTCTGGCCGACCTGAGCTGCTCATTAATATGCAGCGGGTCCAGATAAAGGCCCTCTGTGATTTATAATAGAGACGCAGTGTTTGGGAGCGTGGACATTGCCCTCTCAGTCCACTTCATGTACGGGAAGTGACTGGATTACAAGCTAATCCCATTATGATGCTGCTGCTATGTGAGGGCTTAGAAACTAAAGGCTGGGGCTTCAGGACGGGATCAGCTGCAGCCTGGACGAGTGTGACCACTGACACTGATCCAGACGCTGATGGAGCCCGTCAACGGTCCAGGTGACGCCGACTGACCGCCTGACGAGGGAGACATGAGTCTGTGTGTGTCCTCTGGAGACTCGTGCCCTGGTATGTAGGACCTGTTGTTGTGATTGGATGTTGTCGTGCTCTCAGCAGCAGCAATCTGTAAATGGACGGCGAGCAAACAGTTGATGGATGAGGACGTACGAGAGGCGGCCAAGTCTGGTGTCACTGAGCAGTAAATTCACAGGATGTGATGTGATGATTAAAGTGATGATGTACGGAGGCTGGACGCTGCCGTCAGAACGCCTCCACACGTTTACAGGGTCGGATTATTTTATACAAGTCTGCTACAAAACTAAACTAAACTCATTCATCAAGTTTTATTTCATGTAATCAAACATATGAATCAATGCTTATAATTGTTAAACACTTTATATGATTGATGAAAAAGTACAAATCTAATGAAAACTGTTACATTTGCCCATTTTAATTCCTTATGTTGCCTTTAAATGATGAATTAATAATTACATTTTAAAATTGAATCGCAAAAATAATTCAAAAAATGTTTTCTTATTATTCCAATTATTATTTTTCCCTTATTTCATGTCACACTTTGTTTGTTTCTTGCTTTAATATTCAAACACGACGATATAATCCTGAATTATTGGCCTGATATAGAAATTATTAACTTTGTTTTCATGAGTTTTCCACATCAGCAAATTATGTTTTCTGCAAATAAAATAGAAAAATAAGTTTGTGAACGTGTGTCGAGGCAGAGCTGGTTCATCTGACATCATCTCATGATTTAATTGAATTTCTGGACATTTTATCAGTTTGATGAGAAATGTACGTTCTGTTATACATATGAACTGTGGTGGGTTTCAGGGCTGATTCAAATATATATTCTTATTCTGAATACCTTTAAATCTAACTGTTGTCATGCAAAAATACAATCATTTAATGTCACAATAAAAAAAGGGGGGATTTTGTATCTCCCACAAAGCATCGTACAAAAAGGCTTTGATGCATTTTAAAGCATCAAAACAATCTTAGAAAATACAGAAAATACAGCAGGACAGATAAAAGAAAGAAGAATAAAACATTTTTAATGTAGAATCATCAGAACGTCTCGTTAGCTGGTTGATTTCATCAGCACTTGTAAATTCCTGTCTGCATTACACAACATCACTGTTCAGTCCACATTATATTATATATTGATATTATTATTCATTATTCTGGGATCTATTTCAGGTAAACAAATATATTTAAATCAGACTGATGGAGCAAAACAATCCATCAAACACATTAATCCAAATACAAAGTTTACTTATTGTAAAACAAACTTTAAAATAATTCAGATTCACTGTCACCTTCAGTTTTCATGTGCTGAAGTGTTAAAAATGTGTAAAGTTTGAAACTCTCATGTTTAATGTGTCAGTTATGTGAAAACAAAATGGACTTTAA
The DNA here is from genome assembly GCA_039737535.1 of Lagodon rhomboides. Taxonomy (NCBI): domain Eukaryota; kingdom Metazoa; phylum Chordata; class Actinopteri; order Spariformes; family Sparidae; genus Lagodon; species Lagodon rhomboides. The sequence goes on from CM077795.1 coordinate 20,861,899, forward strand.
CTCAGTTTGTGATCTCAGCTGAAGTTCACCTGCTTCACTCTGCTGTCTGAAGTAAAACAGAAGTCACAAAGTCACTGACGAAGAAATAAAAAGTCTGGAGCAGTAAGAGGAAGAGATTCAGATGAGTCTAAATGAAGATAAGACAACAGAACCTCGGTCCTGCTCCGTCGGGCCTCAGGCGGCTTTATTCAGTCGCTCTTTTTAATTAAAGTTAAAAAAGCTCAGAAGCAGTTTTTAGGGTTTCTGCAGACTAAACGAGTCGTAACATGAAAGGATGTCTGCTCTTTTCTTTTCACTAAAGTGACGCGAAGCTCGCTGAATTAAACATTTCTCACTGATGTGCTGAAATATTCATACCAGTCCTCTGAATGTTCTGTTCTTCAGGACCGACCCGCTGTGGATGGAGCACCGTGTGTTCTGCAGAACTGACCGATGAGACAATGATTAACCTGCTGGCAGCGATGACGCCTGTGTGTGTGTCTGTGTGTGTGTTCATGACAGGAGGTGAAAGTCTGGATGAAGGACAGAGATCAGTCAGCAGCAGCAGGTCATCAGACAGACAGACAGACTACATGGATCAGAACCACAGCCTCTAAGTGACTCTGTTGTCCTGCTTCATTGCTGTTTTAATTGGACCCACTCCTCCAGCAGGCAGTAAATCAAACTTAAAGGATTGTATTTCTTCTAAAAGTATTTTCTGGCTGGCTCGGTCCGATGCAGCCGGCACAGTGTTAGTGCCACTTACAAGTAGAGCAGCAGCACAACAGCTGCGACGATGTCAAGGTCTGAGGAGGCAGTCAGAGTCTGATACAGCAGGAGGAAAGGAAAACATTATCACTGTGCTGGAGGAGCAGCAGCAGGTCCAACAGTGGTGAACACAACCTGCACACACTGTCTTCATCCTCCACCTCCTCATCCTCTGCTCCAGCTGCAACTCCAGCTCCTGCAGCAAACCAACACCATCACAGCCTCCACCGGTCCAGCGTCCGGCTCGTCCACAACCTGCGGCACTCTCAGGTAATGCATGCAACTGGGCTGCATGTGTGTGTGTGGGTGTGTGTCGTACATTTTCAAGTGACAAGATGTTTTGAGTACAAGCAGCAGGCACAATAATGTTAATACTTCATGGAAAAGGTCTTTAAACTAACAGCGATATGCCTTCAGAGAGTGATGGATGCAGGTTTGAATGCCAGTGAGCTGGCTCAGTCGCCACAGTGACATTCGGGTGTGTCCTTTTCTGAGCTGAGTTTCATGCGAGGAGGTGGAGGAGATGTGGTGGTGCTACAGCTAGGCTACCAAGCCAGTGACCACTGTTCAAGACTGTGTTTCAGCACTCGCAGCACTTGTCCCAGTTGTGTTCGTGGTGACAGAGCCAAGAATTTTTAAGCCAAAACGTGACAAAACAAGATCTTTTCCTAATCCTGACCAAGGACCAGACCAGCGTCAACATGTCTGTGGTCTGCAGAAACAAACATCACCAACATTTGTTCTGCTGACTTGGTTCCAATAATTTAAATGATGTTTGGCAGGCACTTGGGTTTTTAAATCCACATGAGTTAGCCTCTCATTAAGAGGATTTAAAAAGGCTGCAGCTGCACGGACCCGTAAAAAACTCCAAATTTGAGGAACAATCTTGAAAATAATCCAACATATAAAACGTAAACTGCACTCAGAAAACTTAAACTAACCAACAGTGATAAGATCAACACAGTAACATTTAACCTACAGTATGTGACCACTGTGGCAGCTGTAATAGTGAATTATCCACAGTTGAGGTGATTGTTCACGAGGTGTTGATGTTCATTTGTCGACTATCTTCTTCATGAGAAGCATCTCACCTGACATCTAGTAGTTAGTTCAGTTGTTACACAGTAGTTAGTGTTATGTGTTTTAGCTCAATGCTAACGTTAACTGGGTCAGTGGGCTCAGACGGGTGGACTTTGCCAGATTAAACAACACAGAGCCGTGGACGCAGATAAAACCACCTTAGAGGTCCTCTTCAAATAATGACGCTCTACGTTTCACAACTCGTCAAAAACTGACACTTAGGACCCGTCCGACAATCACAAAGTGTTGAGAATGAGACAAAATGTCTGTTAACGTGATATCTTATAGACCATAACAGCTTAAGTGGTGACAGTACCTGCTCGCTGGATCTAAATCTAACTTCATGTAAATACTAGCAGACCTACAGGGAGCTCAGCTTATTCAAAAGGACATGTCGGCAGTGAATGTGCCAAAAAAAACATTTTACTGTACTGATAAATGTTTGTTAGCTTGTTAACTAGCTAATTATCTTATAAACACATAAATAAATGTAACATTAAACAAAGCCACCAGTTGCTGACAGTTTAGCAAGCTAACAAAACCAAAAACCAGCTGCTGGTTATGGTTAGCATTGAAGTTAGCACTGAGCAGCAATAGCTGACTGTCTTCACGTTTAACTTCTGACAGTTTTCTAAGAAGGTAAGAATTACAGAAGTATCAGCTAAACGGTGGCAAAATGGTTGGCTGGCAGTGACATCCGAATATAATGTCAGTAGAGAGGAGCTAAAATCAGGGTAAATGCTAGCTTGACAGTTAGCAAACTAACAAAGCCAAAACCAGTTTATTCAGGTTAACACTGATGTTAATGTTTGCTGTAGCAGCAGCTGTTTTATTAAATTAGACTGCTTGACAGTTAGCTAGCAAAGCCAAGATGAGTTTTTGAACTTTAATTGAAGTTAGCGTTTGGGGTTGTTTGTTATAGCAGCAGCACTTTCACTAAATTAGCCTGCTTGACAGTTAGCGAGCTAACAAAGCCAAAACCAGTTGCTCATTCAGGTTAATGTGGAAGTTTGTTGTAGCCGCAGCTGTTAATAAATTAGCCTGCTTGACAGTTAGCTAGCAAGCTAACAAAACCACAATCAGTCACTTAATTGTACAGGTTAGCATTGAAGTTAGCATTTGGGGTGCTTGTTATAGCAGCAGCTGGTTATAAACACTTTCAGGTCAAAGTTAATGTTGGTTATCACTGAAGTTAGGTTTGCTGACTTTAATCAACAACTTGCCACAGTTTTCTAAATAACTGTGGAACGACCTTCATTTAACCGACAGAAACAACACACTCAATGCTTTAGGTAATTATTTTCTGGTGTGGTTGTTACACATTTAGCTGTGAACCTATTGCACAAAGTCACTTCAACATGATAGAACCAGTGAAGTCCACTGAATAGACTTCATTGGAAAGTCATTTTAATATTCCCAGGTTACAGAAACTTCAGTATGACGTGAATGTGATGCATGAATTCATCCCATCTGCTACAGACACATCATTATTTGTGGGTTTAACCGGCGCAGGTCTGGCGGGGTCACTTTGTTTTCTTCTTGGTCTCCTCCATCACAGTTGTTGCCATGGCGTCAGCAGCTCTGGAGCTGATGGGCTTCTTCCTGGGCCTGCTGGGCCTGCTGGGTACCCTGGTCTCCACAGTGCTGCCGTACTGGAAGATCTCTGCACACATCGGCTCCAACATCGTGACGGCGGTGGCCAACATGAGGGGCCTGTGGATGGAGTGTGTCTACCAGAGCACAGGGGCCTTCCAGTGCGAGACCTACAACTCCATGCTGGCCCTGCCCGCCGACCTGCAGGCCTCTCGAGCCCTCATGGTCATCTCCATCGTGCTGTCGATCCTCGCTATCGCCGTGGCGGTCCTGGGGATGCAGTGCACTCTCTGCTTGGAGGGTTCAGGTGCAGTTAAGAGTCGTGTGGCCGGAGCCGGTGGCGGTTTGTTCCTTGCTGCGGGCTTCCTGGCACTCATACCTGTGGCGTGGACCACACATGAGGTGGTCCAGACCTTCTACCGACCAAACTTACCCTCCAGCATGAAGTTCGAGCTGGGGGAGTGTTTGTACGTCGGTCTGGCCTCGGCGCTCGTGTCCATGCTCGGAGGAGGGTTGCTGTGTGTGTCGTGCTGCGACGAGCAGGACGGCGGGCGTGGCAGACGGCACGGCGGAGGGTATCCATATCCTGTAGGAGGCGGCGCGCTGGGCGCAGGTGCACGGACAACCTCGCAGACCTACCGCAACCCCACCCTGCAGGCTGGAGGCATCAACACAGCCAGCAGGGGGGCGACGCTGGTCCGCAGTGCCAGCGGCAGCTCCCAGGGTGGAGCCCAAGGAGCCAAGAAGCCCACCGCAGCAGGATATGACATCACAGGATACGTCTGAGGTCACTGTCACTCCATCGTTTGATTCAATATATTTATACGGTATATTCAATCGAATGTTGTCACTCAACTTTGAAGTTTTACGGGAAGTTTAGTTTTCTTTGAAAGTAGAAAAGTGGCATTTTTTCGCTGGAGGACAGTTACCATGACGACCGACACGATAAGACTGCCACAAACTGTTGGACCGTTTGTTTCTCTCTTCAGATGTTTTATCTTTTCTTACGATTGTACATTTATAAGCAAAGGATGTCACACATCAGCATCAACTTGTCTATTTTGTAAAAAAGACTCACACACATACATAGATGAAGATTAAAGGAGCAGTTCACCCAAGAATGTTAATCCAGTCATCCTCTCCTCCTCCTGATGATATAAGATACCAGCTGTTAATAACATCCTCTCAGACTGATTTGGGGATTTTATGTTTTTTCTTTCCACAGCTGCTTCAGCTGTTTAGCAGAATGCTGCAACTCTGTTTTACTGTGAAGCTCCAGAACTGTTTGAGGAGACGATGACTGGATATTTCTTTTTATTTTGGGTGACCTGTTCCTTTAACGTCTGCAGCCATCTTCTTTTTCTCCATAAAGCCAGCGATGCATTGATTGTTTCTGATGCGTGATCCATGCAGACATCAACTATGTTAAAATGTAAAGTTAATCTTGTTGCATTGTTTGTCAAATTAATTTGGTCGTATTGATTTCTTGGGGTTTCTAAACACTTTGACTTTCAGTTTATATTTGGCAGCACTTCTTCTTCTTTTTATCTGGACAGTCGAGTATTGATACTCAGCAATTTGCTGCGTCTGTGAATACTTGAACCCAAACTCTGTCATTTTCTATCTGAACCTCACAGAACCGAGCCCTCACTCTGCTGGATCACCTGAGACTCTGACACAGTTCAGTCTCTTTACTGACAGTTAGGTGACTGGACTGGACCGCCCACATGATCCACATGTAAAAGTATTCAAACTGTTGTTTCATATAAATGAATACTGTGCCTTATTAGTTTGTAGTTGGCGGGTCTTCATCAGCGGTGGTGGTCCGTCTGAACTTGACATACGTTAGCTGTAAAGGTACACACATGTAAAGATCACTTTTTGTACCAGTCTGAGGATCTGTGCTGCAAAAACATCATAGTGAGTCATTGTGTTTCACTATGTGGACCAAAAACCTGAAACCATTCTCACCATGTGACATTTAAACTCTGACTTCATCTCCGGGCATCACTTCTCTATGAACAGGGTTCGTCTTCACTCAGCTGATTGTTCCTGAGCATAAAACTACATCCTGTCGCCTGAATCGAACACGGAGACAGTTTCAAGTTTAATTTTTATTTGGAAATAAATGCAAACTTTTGGTATTGTAATTTTGTTGAATTCTTGACTTTTAAAACTCTCTTTACTATCACACAGACACTGATTCTGTGAAGTGAGGCCACATCATTCAGACTGGATCAGAGGGTCGAGCTGCATCACAGGTTTTATATCTGTGAAGCATTCACTGATAAGAATAGATTCAAAGTCAGCTCGCAAACCAACAAAACACTCAAAATGTCATTTCGAGAAGCGACAAGCTGCTCAAATAATCTACGTAACCTGCAGATGTTGGTGAGATGTGTGCAGGAGTATCAGTTATTAGATCTGAAGTGTATGAGATTATCTTAAACAACTGTACAGTATAATGACAGAATAACTGGAACATGGAGGCTCTTCTCTTGATCATAAACACACCGAGCTGAGTTTCTGTTGGTGTTTTGTACAGTGCCGAGCGATCGAGAGGTCGCAGCCCTGAACTGAAGGCAAACAGAACATCGACACAAACAAGCCTGAGCAAACAAAACAGAACCGCTTCAGTCCGATCGATCGAACACTGCTCACTGGGTCAGTTCACAGTCACAACTGTCAGAGCTCTTTGAGATCTGGGAAAATATAAAACTATTCTCGGTGCTGATTGGATCTTGACCCGCTTCTTGAATGTGAAACTCACACTGCAGGCCTTTATGTTCATGTGTGTGAGTTCAGGGTGAAGATTCTCCAAACCAGTCAAACCTCAGACTAGCAGACCTCAGTCACTAACTGGGACCTGGTCAGGAAGTGAACCGGTTCAACACACACACACACCTGACCGAGAGAACGCCAGAGATAAGTGGACTATGCAGACACACACACACACACACACACACACACACACACACACACACACACACACACACACACAAGTCTGTGCGACCAGCAGAGACACGTGACGTCTCACAGTTTAGACAAAATCAGGTCAACACAAGTACAGAAAGTTTTACCAGCGCGATGTAACTCACCTGCAGGAAACAGTTTAAGATCTAAGAATAGAGAAGTTGGTCACAGCTTCATGTTCTCCAGCTGGAGACAAGCACAGGTGTGTTGGTGAGGTTATAAATTACTGCTGCAGCTGCAGCTCGGAGCACAAAACATGAATCATGTGAGGAAAGTTTAACGTGAAAGCCAACATGAGAACATGGTGTTGTGGTTTGTACTGAACCGTGAGGAGCATCAGATCAACGGTTCAGCTCGTCATCAGACTCCTGATAACGACCCATTCCTTTGAGTCAGGTGTGTTGGGACTCTTCTACAACATGCAGGACAGGAGCCAGGAACACAGCATGAATCAATTAAGATGAACGATTTGTTGAAGAAATGCTCTACAAAGACATTCAGCTGTCAGAGAGACCCACTTGGTTAGCGTACGACTAAAATCCAACATGTCTTCAGTGGGACATAAGTTTCCTCAGGTGTGGTCCTTCAAAATAAAACTTCTGACATCAGTTTCTAGATGAATGTGTTTGAGTTCCTGTCTCTGAAAATGTGGAATTGACTCTGAAGTAAACGATTGTCTGGGAGACGATGAGCAGAAACACAGAGAAAGTTCAAGCTGCGTTTTCTTGCAGGACAATTAAAAATGCAGCGCTCAGTGTGAGGACAGAGAATGAGACGTGACGTTAATGTGATTTTATACGTGTTGTCAGTTAAAACAAACTGTATTTGACATATGGAGGCTGTTTTTTTGGGTGAGTCTCCTTTCAGAAGTGGATTAAATTGAATTTGATCAATAAAACATGTTCTCCTGGCTCGTCGTGGCTGAATGGCTCCACCTAGTGTCCAACAGAAGAGTAACACCAGATTTAAACTGAGATGAAAAAGGATCATTGACATTATCGAAAACTGAAACTACACATTCCTCTGACTGCAGATGTAAATGTCTGCATTGATTGATTACATAATTAATCTGATCACAGTGAGGTCAGAGGTCTGAACTGTCAGCTGGGATCAGTTCAGAATACAAACTAGTGTCAGTGTTGGAGGGAATGCTGTTGTTTTGCCTCATTATTATACATTAAAATTAGATTTGATGGTAGAATAATTAAAATGATCAAACACCATTTTATTTAGATACAGAAATATTAATAATTGTCACAGAATTTCAGTTAGAAAAACTCTGATGATGATTATAACTCAGTCATGGCTGCAAAAATCACATCCTCCATATAAAACTTCAGATTATCATTTAGATGAAATCTAATATAAATATAAAATATAGAATATAAACCTGAATGTGTTTATTAGACAGAAACATCATGCGACAGGAAGTACATTTGAATTATTGCACATTAAGCATCAGCTCCTTCAGTCGTGTTTTTCCTCCGTAGTTTTGTCTGAATTTGTTTTCTTGTTGTCGTTTCATTTCAAGCGTTCTTTCAGACATTGTCATGAATATAAAATGAAAATAAACAGATTCAGTAAAAAGAACAGGTGACTGTAACCCCAGAGACGTCACGGCACAGAGTTCAGTAAAAAGATTTATTTAAATAATAAACGATCACATCGGACTCGACACATTATTTACAACTCTGCTGTCAGGAACAAACACTTTTTATTTCTCCTCCTCCTCCTTCTTCTTCTGTTTCTCGTCTTCCTGTCTCTCACGGCCAAACTCAACCACCAAAGGTTTCCCTAGCAACCGGTATCCATGGACCAGCTGCAAGGCCTTCTGGGCTGTTTCAGCGTCTGCCAACAGGAAACAAAAACACCTTAAATCAGGAAGTCCACAGTTAATCAAGGCTGTCGGTCGCTCTGATCCACTGGATCGCCGTCATCGCCTCTCACCTGGCAGCGTGATGAAGGCCTGACCCTTCATCCGTCCGGTCAGCAGCCGGTAAACGACCGGCAGTCCGTTCTCCTGCTCGAACCTGGAGAACAGCGCCACCAGCTGGGCCACTGAGGCCTGTGGACTCAGGTTCTTCACACACAGCACCTGCAGAGAGACAAAGATCAGGTTTAAGTACAGCTGCTCCTCGTCTGAAGCTCTTCTTCTGTGGTGTCACACACAGGAAGTTTAGACCTTGTTGGGTTTTCCCGGCTCGTAGTTCCTGAACCTCGGGATGCTCCGGATCCCGTCCTCAGACTCTCGGTTGTTCAGGATTTCTTGGTCTGAGATCGTCTCGATGTCCCCGCTGACAGTCAGCTGTCTCCCTGACCCCGCCCTCACCGCTCCACACAGACTGCCGATTGGCTGGCTGATGTTAATCTGTGCTGGAGCAGCTGGAGGTGATTTCCTCGGTCTGTCCTGAGCGAGCTGCTGCTCTGAGGGGTCTGAACTCGACTCTGACAAGCTGCTTTTATCACCATGATGGTCAGAAGCTGCTTCTGATTGGTTGTTGTCTCTCTGTGAGTCCTGTGATTGGTCAGATACAGTAGCGTGTGTCAGCAGGTGTGGTGCTCCACTCGTGTCTCTCTCAGAGTCCTGCAGTGAAGCTTGTTGTCTTCCCTTCATGAATACGTCTCTGTAGAGAGAGTCCATCGGGTCAGAGGAGGACTCCCCCTGCTGGCCGTCCTGCTTCACTTCATCTGTGGAGGAAAATACAACAACACAGGTGAGACACATAAAAAGTGACTGTTTCACTACTTTACTCAGCCTGTTTTCTCTCAAAAATACAGTCCATGGTCTCACACTTCTCCTCCTCCTGATGATATAAAGTCAGGTGAAGTGTCGTTGTCCACAGAACAGTTCTGGAGCTTCACAGTAAAACAGAGTTGCAGCATTCTGCTAACCGACTGAAGCAGCTGGAGACTTGATTTAAAACATCAGATGTCTCCATACAGCTCGTCTGCTGTGATCACAGTCTGCAGGAGAGAACACATCACAGTTTGAAAAGACATTATTTACACCCTTTGGGATGAGCGCTGACACTTTTATCTTAGCAGCTACAGTGATGACTTCAGCTTAAAAAAATGACGTCTTTTCAAATCAGTCTGGGATCTCAGGTCTTCTGCAGACTTGGATTACGCTCCAGAAATGTTTTGTAGACTACGAAACTTCACCTGATTTTCCATCAGCATGGTAGTGAGGAGATAATGAGGTGGAATGTTCCTTTAGTTTAAATTTCAGACATTAAATGGTGTATTTTTTGGAAATTTTGATCTATAACATCATTTAAAAAGCCTGAAAGTTAAAGTCTTCACTGGCAGTCACGTGAAGGAACCCCAACATATTTAAGACTTCTGAGAATAAACTGAAGATTATGGAAAGCTGTAATCTAAGGCCTGTAGATAAAAACCTTTCTAGAAACTTTGTCTAAATCTGGTGCTTAAGAAACTGAAGTCTGAACTGCTCGGGGTCAGAAGATCTGTTATGTAACTGACGCCTCTCTGTACCTCGGTGGTAAAGTGCGGTGAGGAAACCCAGCCGGTCGTTTCCCTGGAAAAGCGCCCGTTCGATCTCCATTTCGCGCCGTGACAGCGGCCGGCTGGAGGCGAATCGCTGTGGGCGGGACAGGAGCTTGTCTCTGGCTTCGATCTTGTCTCTGATCACCTGCAGGCGCTGCTGCTTCACACCTGGAGCTGCACACACACCGTGGGCCTGTGAGGACACACAGCCGGGGTCAGATGTTAGTGTGCTGGATGACCTCAGATACAGAATCTATCAGAGTTTAACAAGTTAGATTTACGTACATGTTTATACAAGTGTATTTAACGCTTAACAGTCCTACATGTGGATGTTTTTTGACTGACACTTTCAAGCATTCAATGAAGAGGAAGATGGATGTTTATCATTTATCATATCTATAGACAACTGTAGAGTTTCCAGTCAGTGACCCCTGAGTGTGTTTGGATGAGCCCTGAATGAACCCAGCTCCTCCTGGTCTCAGCGGGTTTTACCTTCTCTGCAGCCACAGATTCGTCTCTGCTCTGCCACAGTTCGATCTCAGCGTCGGTCAGGCCGAGCTCCCGTAAGCTGGCCAGCTCGCTCTCCCCGTCCTGCAGGGCCTGAAACTGGGAGAGGCTCCTCACTCCAGCTGCTTGATCTCCAAACGGCCGGTAGAGAGCCGCCGGGGCGAAGCACTGCTTCTTGGCTACACATCTGTGGGACAGACGGGTTTGTTATATGCCTGTTTGTGTACATGGTGTTTACATCCTGCAGGATTCACATGACCTCAAAGTTGTCTCTGATGTTTTACTGATGTCTGAGAGAGAATATGCGTCCCTGCTGGTTTGTGTATTAAACTCCTCCAGGCCGCTCTGTGTGAAGGCAGCACAACAGAGCAGTTTTATATACAGCACAGACACAGCTCCTGTGGGAATAAAGCTGCTTTCTTTTCCCACTGAGCTGCACAGGAAGGTTTTATTAACGCCGCTTATTGTTTTTTTATTGTCACTGTTCGACAGTAAATCCGTCAGGGGAGGTTTTAACCAGAATTTGCATTTGAATGAAGCTTTGGACAAATATTTTGTCCGCAACAGATCCGAGGACTCCATCAAACTGATCTCAACACAGTTTTATGTAGATCGCAATCATTGTTGATTAATCTGGATTCATCGATAAGTTGTTTTGTCTTTAAAATGTCAGAAAACGGTGAAAAATGTCGATCAGTGTTTCGTCCTCGAACAAAGACATTCAGTTTACTGTCACAGAGGAAAGACACCAGAAATGTTCACAATTAACAAACTGACATCAGCCCATATAATCAATTATCAGAATAGTTGGCGATGAATATAATTGTTGACAACTAATCGTTATTCGCTGCAGCTGCTAAAATGATGGATCTGTTATCTATCTTCAGATATTATCTCCTGCACTGAGCTGAAGTCAAATAATGTCTCATTATAGAACTTTATGCTGCAGCCAAGAGGCAGATTCTGTCTGAAACCTGAACATTTCAGTCCAGAATGTTTTCCTGTCAGTCGTGGGGGATTTTTCACTGGATGTATCTGGATATAACATCAGTCAGGACTTTGTGTCGTGGTCCATTTTTGTAGCTACAAATTGCCTCAAACCCAGTTGGTGTCTGCAGGACTGTTAGAAAACTCTGGCTGGCTGGAAGTACAAAGAATGTGATCATAAGACATGAAACGGTGCTAAAACCCAGAGGACTGGTTTTAAACTCTCTCCACACATTATGATATCATATTTTTATGCTAAACAGTATAAACAGAGGGTTTCTGACCGGTCGATGTCGACGTCGGTGTGGAGCTGCTGCAGCAGGAGGCTGTGCAGCTGCCGCTGGCCCTCCGTCTCCTGCTCCTCCAGCAGCGGGCCGTCCTCGCAGGGCTGCCGGCTCACTCTGAACAACACAACACAGACAGCAGGTCACACACTCAGTGGAGGCTTTAACAACACCACCAATCATCAACAAAGTGATTCTTCCACGTGATGCTCGACTGTTTTACATGAGTATCTTAACAGTAATGTATCTTAACTCACTAAATTATAACATGAGAAAAAGGATCGTTAGGTGGAAGGTTAAATACAAGATTTGGTCTAAAGTGTTAGACAACAGAATCAGGGCGACTGACTATTATTTTCATTATTGTTTAATCTGTCGGTTATTTTCTAACTTTATGAAAGAAGAAAGAAAAAGAAAAGAAAGTGAAAAATTCCCATCAGATTTTCATGAAGCCCTGTGTGCTGTCTTCATCCTGCTTCTAGTCCAAACCCCAAAAATATTTAATTTAAATTCACATAAAATAAAACAGCGAGTCATCACATCTGAGAAGCAGGATGAACTGGGGAGTATTGGGTGGTTTTGCAAAAAAAATGACTTAGATGATAAATGATTTATCAAAAAGAGGGGCTGACTGGTTTTCTGTAGATCAACTAATTGTTTAATTGATTTCCTATAATAATATATCATGTGAGAGGAGAGAAACGTGAAAGTTAGAGATGTTCTACACTGTGTATATGGAGATAAGGATCCCTTTAGTATACAGTAAGTGGGTGTTGAGGCCGACCGACATATTGGTTGGCAGATATCATCTACCAATATCGGCCTCTCACAGATATACATCGGTGTCACTGTGCATGTTGTTTTATGAAGTATATATATAGATACATAGTTTATTATGCAGAAAAATATGCTTGGAGTATTTTATAATTCTTAAATTCCCAGTGAAGTTTATGGTTTCAGTGAATTAATGTTGTGTGAGACAATAAAGTGTAAAACATCCTGCCTCTGTTACATGTCTCTGTCACAAGTGTTTGATCATTGCAAAGAAATGTGTATATAAGGGCCAATTATTAACATCAGGATGTTATTCCCTGATATTTGTATCAGCTACAGAATGAGGTACTGGACCGGCTCCAACTGGGTTTATTAAGACGCTGCAGGCAAAGTTTTGAATGAATAAGCAGGACTGCTTTACAACAACACTGGATATTCAGGATTTTTGTGTTGGTGCACTTTAATTACTAAGGTATGTATAAAGTGTATTTCCAGGTAAGTGTCAGCCTCACTGGAGGTGTACAAACCACCTTACCTGCCTCCTGAGTCAGAGGAGAGAAGGCTGACATGTTTCTAACTTTAGTTTCAGCTCACAGTGACGTTCATGAGACAAACTGAGGCTAAACGGGCCGACAGCAGACTCTAGAGGTGAGACAGCTGCGCTCCATGATGTCTGCACTATAGTTTAATACAGTGTGAATGTCCAGGTAAACGTATTATATCAGAATTAAGTTGTAAATAACAAATACACACACGTAGCAACAGAGCAGCTAACGCTAGCTTAGCTGGCTGTAGCTGTTAGCTATCTCCATGACAACAGCGCTGCGTGAAGCAGATCGACGTAAAAAGTTACGTAACAGCTTTAAACCGGATTGTTCTGGTTACACTGGTCTCAAACCGGATCTCAAACCGAATCTGACTGATTAAAATACCACAATTCTTAATAAAATTACCGCTAACTGAAAGTTGTGTTTACCTTCGCATGCTTCCGTTTTGTGCTTCCACTTCCGGTGTGTGGGATCATGGGAAATGTAGTAGAATCCGTCAAATTTGACAAAAATGGACTAGAAGCTGCGTTTCATGGAAAAAAATCGAGGAAACCGATGATATATATTAGAGTTTGAGCAGTGTGGGATACAAATAGAGCCGTGTTTATTATCTTTAGAGCAGAAATGATCAGAATCTGAACGCCTGTGTGCTAAACAACAACTAAACACAGAGTGTTTTATTCAGCTGTTGTCTGTATGTTGATCTCTATGAAACTCCACATAGGCTGTAACATGCATGCATATTTTCTGTGATGCCATCTAATTACAACACGCACACATGAAAGCATGTCGTGCACCACACCCCTGCTTTATTAGAGAGGGTGTGGTTATCAAACACCATTCATCATCACGGTTGGCTGCCTTCCCTTCATCCATCGGAGATTCTATCAACCGTAATGCTGCAAAGCCTGACTGAATATATACTGTAAACCGCTCCCAACCCTCCCCTCCCAGCTCAAGTGTCCTCAATTAGCCTGCTGGCTGACGTCAGTAAGGTGACATGGGCGCTTCTCTCCACCATCTCTGAGCAATAAGCAGCGCTGCTGCCGCCGCCGCTGCTGCTGCTGCATGGCATTAATAGATGGAGATATGTGGAGGAGAGCAGTTTGCATGCACTCCAATGATCTCCCGTGCATTAGTGCTGCAGCTCCTCCGCGCTGCCGCTCTCCTGCCGGCAGCCGGTGTCGGATCGCCGGCAGCTCGGCTCCTCTGCAGGGCTGCGCAGCTCCTGACTGACAGAGAGATGAGGGGTGGGGACGCAGGGTGGGGTCACAAGCAGGGAGAGGCGGAGGAGGAAAAGGCAGAGAGAGAGAGCCCAGCCCTTGAATACACGGCAACAACACGCCGTCAGAGAGAGGCAGAGACGCAGAGAGACTGGCTGTGTTTTGGGGGGAGCAGAGGAGCCTTCGACGCTGCGGACATGAACTGAAAAGAGACGCTGAAGAGGCAGGGAGCGTGTTCTTATACCCGACTGTTTACTGTAAAGGTGGTAATCCAGCCCCCACAAGCCCTCCTGTCTCCCTCACAGTCCTTACTGAGCTACACCCAAAGCCCCGACCGACCCCCTCCTGCTCCCGCTGCTCCACCCCTCCGCCGCTGCACCGCTCCGGCAACCGAGATGCACACGGAGACCCGTAACAAGAAAGTAAGTGCACCTTATTGGTCAATGAACGAGAGGAGACGTGCGTGCGTGTGTGTGGATGATCCGCGTGCACGCAGGCAGAGCTGTCATGTGCCAAATGTGAATGTCAGTGACTGTGTGTGTGTGTGTGTGTGTGTGTGTGTGTGTGTTTGCATTCAGACAGTTTATTCTGCAATTAGTGGAGTTCTGTAACCTCACTGCTGCAAGAACATCAGCTGACAGCACTGTCATTTAATATGGAAAACCTGTGTGTGTGTGTGTGTGTGTGTGTGTGTGTGTGTGTGTGTGTGTGTGCTATGTGTGCGTGTGTGTGTGAGAGAGGTTAGTTCAGGTTCAATTTGAAATGCTCTGTGATCTCTGAGAGGCAGGAAGGAAACAGAAGGCAGAACCTGCAGCTCGTAGGACACCATCTTAGCTTTTAAAGGGCCAGCAGCCTCCTCTCAGCACACACACACACACACACACACACACACACACACACACACACACACACACACACGGCCTGATGGGAAGCAGCCAGGTGCACTGCCTGCACACACACACACACACACACACACACACACACACACACACACACACACACACAACTCCTGTTTCTGTGCAGGAGACACACACAGTAAATGAAATCTGGCGGCGGATCGCTCTGCAGCCCCACATCTGTTAGTTTGACTGTTTTCATGGCGGATGATGGAGACGGGTCACAGTTTGAGTCACATCGTCCAAGTCGCTCATTACAGACCTGAACTCTGACCCGTGGATGTGCTCGGCCCACTGATGTGTGTGCAGTCTGAACACGGAGGGTTTGTCGGATGGATCTTTACAAACTCTGAGCTGTTTTTATCTTTTTACTGTGTTTGTGCTCCGTTCAATATTTTGTAATTGGCGACATCACTTCCTGTTTCAGTGAGGAGTTGAGGGAAACCTTGTTGACGTGTGATGATCTTAATTTAACGAGGCCTACACAGACTATCATAACCTCACCTGTGTCTGTTTGTCGGGTTGTTTGTCAGCAGGATTACACAAAAAGTACAGAACAGATTTCGAAAACTTAAATAAAATTTCCACTCCCACAATGACATTTATCAGTGTGACCTTTGTTGATGCTCCCAGTTTGGTTCGGTTTATGAAAACACTGTGGTTTAGGTTAAAATAACGACCGTACGTCTGTAACTGTAATTACGTTACATAACTTCCCAACGTTAGTGAGTTTGGCGTCTCGTCTCAGACTGGACACACAGCCGTCTCCTGAGGGAAATTTTAATGTTGTGTTTTCATGGTTTGAAAAGTGCTGGAAGTTTGAATAAACTGCTCCAAGTTGTGTCTGTTGGTCAGGTTATACAGGATGACAAGTCTACTTCCTAAAAGCTGACACATGTAGAATCATTTCACCGAACACAATATCGATTGTTTCTAGTGAAATCATATTTTTAAATGTATAGATGTATAGAAACTGTTGGAGTAAGTAACCCTGCTGGAGGTGAACGCCGACAACAAACCAGACAACGGTTCTTTAATGTTGAGAGAAAGAACGTCCTCCAACATTTCACTGAGTCGCCTGGTGTCTATGAGCGATACGGATCTGGTGAGATTAAATTATGGTTGAACAGTTGGTTCAGGACTATCAGGCCTGATACTCGATAAGGCTTCATTGAATTAAAGGCTGTTGGGCCTCGACACAGACGTGAACTCCACTAACACCATCCAGCTGTAATTACAGATTAGTCTGCTGATTATCCTCTGAAATTGTTAAAATAAAATACCAGCATGTTGTTAAAAACACACCAAGGTGATGCACAAGGTCCCCGTTCAGACAGAAGGAATAAAACTCAATACAAGATGATTCGTGCTTTTAATTCAGTAAAACAATCTGCCGATGGAACAAACTATTCATGTCTCTGACATGCTGCTGTTCAGGTGACTGTGTCTCGTGTTAACTGGGATGAGATATTTGGGAAGATGTCAAGTTTTTGCAGATAAATTTACAGATAATGAATCTCCAACTATTTAGATAACTGATAAGTAAAAATGTGAAACGAGCTGAAACTGTTCGGTGTGATAACAAAGCTGGTTTATGAAGGTGGAGTTGTGCTGCAAACTCTGCTTCAGTTTCAGCTTCTTAAATGTGACGATTTACTGCTTTTGTGTGTCGTTTCTGACAGTAAATGAAGAGTCTTTGGGTTTTGGACTGTTGGTCGTGCAATGAAAGACATCTGAAGACGCCAAGAGCGAATAATTATTCAATTAATCATGAAAGTTGCTGTCAGATGGACAGAGAAGGGTAACAGATCTTTACACTGGAGGAGCTTTTAGTACCTTTTCAACCATTACTTGATCATCTGAAGTGATTTCCTGTTGATTCCTTTGAGGTGAACTTAGAGTCTGCAGACTGCGACCAGTCGAATGTCGTGTTGACAGGCTGCAGGTGATGGTGTTTTAAGAGGCGGTGCAGAACGTTACATCTGTGTGGCGAGCCTGCAGGTGTGGAGGCCTCTCTGTTTGGTTCTTACCTGCAGATTAAACTCACTGAACACACCAGATATATTGAACTCGGATCCCAAAATCTATGAATCCATTATAGATAGACTCTGTCTTGTCCTGACCCTCCTTTATCTCAGACGTGCACATGTGAATCTGACGGCTGTGCGATGTCGACAGCTAACAGTCTGAAGCTCAGACTGCGATACAAACCCTCTCAGAGGCAGAGCTGCTGCTGTGGAAGTTAAAATAATCTCATTAGTGGTGTGAAACCAAAATGAGCCGATGCTCCAGTTTCAGTCAGATAACTGGCAAAAGTGACCGGCAAGAACCGAGGTCAGAGCCGACTGAAGGCAGACGGAGAGGACAGAAAGTTACCCTGATAGCTCACGTCGCAGGCTAACACAGCTGGTTTGAACCTGAATTTCTTCAGCGAATCACTGAACTGCTCGTCTTCCTCCTGTCCTAACCTTCTGCCCGCTCCGCCTCCAGGTAAAGGTGGATGAGCACAGCTAGCGAGTTAGCTGCACCCAGTTTGTCTCTTCTGAAAAAATCTGTATGGAGGTCAAAGTTTGGGCTCCGGGGCGAACATGTGACCGCTCGGCTCAATGAAGAGCTTTTAGCTGAAAGTGGGAACCAATAGATCCGTCTGCAGCCTCGTGACCGAGCAAGACGACTCACGCATCACTCAGCTGTTTTAAAAGTAGAAACCACATCAAGCAGCTCTCATCCGTTCAACTTTCACCTGCACGAGTATAATTAGCTCCAGTGAATCCGTCAGACACAACAGGGGCCTTGATGACGCGTGCAGCCTGTCAGAAACACAGGAAATGCACCTGAACACCAGCGTCCGAGTCACACTTCACCTGCCAGACACAGAACGTCTGCAGGAAGTGTTGAACTGAGCACAAACAGTTCATCCTCAGACAGGCTGTGAGCTGATCTCAAAGGTGTGTTTCTGTCTGTGACTGAAGTTCTGTGCAGATATCTGAGGCGGAGACACATTTAAGACCTGCTTACACAGTAAGAGGGAAGAGTTTTGTCTTCCAGTTACAGGCAGCAGCACAACTTTAATGTGCAGAGCGTAAAAGCCTTTAATATGTAAGAATTCAGTCTAATAGACAGAATTTTGCTCTTTATTCTGTGAGTTGCACAAGATATCGTTGCAGCATCGACATCACAGTGTGACGCGAAGGTCAACTTAACTCCAAACTAACCTGTTACAACTGTTTTACTGTTTTGTACAAACACTAAATGTTTTCCTGTGACTCATCTGAAGGAGAAGTCTGTCGTATTCAGTCCAGTTATAGAGTTTTTTTTTTCTTGTGAGTGAGTTTATCGTCACAGCAGCATCTTCTTCGGCTCTTTGATAAAATCACCTCAGTAATTCTGAAGTGATTTTTTCTTAACAAATAAAAGTTATCTGGAGGAATTTCCTTTAGTTTTTTATATTGCAGAAAATCCAAGAAAAAAGAAGATTTGTCTAGTATCGTGCAGCCGTTGTTTCAACAAGGTTCACAGCAGAGACATTTCAGATGATTATTGATCCCCAGGAGGAGAAATTCAGATTGATACAGCAGCACGAGGTCGACCAGAAAAATAGAATAAGATAAAATAAAATCAAAGAAGTTTACTGTCATCAGACGACAGGTCAGAGTCCAGGACTAAATAAAACTTTGTCTGAGTCACATCAGATAGATTTTTCTCAGTGATGGAAGACAACAACTCCCATGATGCCACGCTACACAAGTCTTCCGTTCTGTTCTGATCAGGAGGCCGCAGTAACGTCCTGCATGTAAGCTGAAGGTGACACACTTTCTCTCAGAGCTCGATGCAAACGGCCAAACGTCTCCTGATCGTTAGAAACACGGCGCCTCCTGTGTTTCCTTATAAAGAGCTGCAGAACAGACGCTGTCCGACACACAGTCTCTAAAAGCTTTGTGAACTATAAAGAGAACAATGAGCACACTTAACGTCTCATCCGTCAGTCGATAGCGGCGAGCCAGACGTTTATTTACTCTCTGGTGATGTTGGGAGCCGTTACTTTAAGTGATGTGCAGCTCTGACACCTGCTCAGACTCCATCAATCAGCTCGAGAGTTCCTCCAGTTTCACTGTTGTCCTCCTTCTCACTTTATCTGGAAGTTTAGGAACGCTCTTTAATTCTGTCTCTTACTGTGACCTTTGACCCAGTTAACTGTTTTGGATGCCGTGCGGGCGGAAATCAATTTCCTCCCGTCACAGTTCAGGCCGAGCGTTATTGGAAGTGCAGCTAACTGATAGCAGTGCTCTGATTCTGCACCACAGGGGCTCAACTGAGCATGCTCCGTGTGTGTGTGTGTGTGTGTGTGTGTGTGTGTGTGTGTGTGTGTGTGTGTGTGTGTGTGTGTGTGTGTGGGGATCAGCTGGGCTGTAGACGTGAGAGCAGGGTCAGCTGTACATTCCTGGGCAGGGCATCAGCAGCAAAGAGCTCTGGAATACAAAGTCTGCCTGTGTGTGTGAGAGAGATGGAGTGTGTGTGTGTGAGAGAGAGTGTTGATGATATTGTGTATGTGTGTCAGAGAGAGAGAGAGAGAGTGTGTTGATGCTCGTCAGTAGGCAATGATTAACTCCACTGAACAAAGTTTGATCGAACTTCTGAGATAGTGGATGTGTTGCCTCCTTCACACAAACGCACACACACACACACACACACACACACACACACACACACACACACACACACACACACACACACACACACACACACACACACACTGTGTTGTTAGTGTGACATGGATGGTTGGACGGGTCGGTTGTTGCCAGCGTGTCACCTCGGACTTAAAGACTCAGTTCTCCGGTTGAGTTTTATGTAACTGAGGAAAAAATGATTTTTGCCGTCTCAGTCTAACGCTGGACAAATCGACATATAGATCACACAGGGATGCTGCTGCTGATCATCCTCATCTTTCAGCTGATTATTATAAAACTGTGAAAAAAGCCTCCTGATTTTTACAACCAGCGCTGTTTTCTGATTTGAGGCAGCCGCTGGTTTCAGTTAATTTCAGTGAGTCATGAAATAACAACTCAACTCAACTCAACTCAACTCAACTCAACTCAACTCAACTCAACTCAACTCAACTCAACTCAACTCACAGAGGCATAGAGACGGCTGTGTTCAGAGTCTCTACCAGCGAACCGTCACAGTGAACCGTTAGTTAGCGTTAGTTAGCGTTAGTTAGCGTTAGTAGCATCGTTGCTTTGTTTCAGGACTCAAACCTGACATGTTAGATTCCGACTGCTGTGGAGGAAGTGAGCGTGCAACAAATGATTTCCAGTTAAACGTCCACGTTGCTTATTTTTATCGCCCTCTGTGTTTGAGTTTAGGTTTTACTACTCAGCTCATCCAGCTGGTGCAGTTCTCACTCGTTAAAGCATCGTTGACTCGTGTCCTGCTGGCAGCCGGTCGTTCGTTGGTGTTAGCGGCCTCCGTCTCTAATCTAACGTTAGCTACTGCTGCTTTCTGTTGGCGGAGAAGAGAGAGACGCTGAGACGAGGCACGTCACGTTCCAATCTGCTCACCTACGGCCAATAATAAAGTGATTAATACATGTAGATTATTACAGATTGTCACGTAGAGCCTGTCTGAATCCAGGAGCAGCCTCACGGTTCAGTTTTCTGAAACGATTCCTGTAGCATAAACATGATTCATTTCTCTCTCACTGTCTGACTTCTTTGTAATTTGCTTCTGCAAAACAAGTTTCCCAGCATGCAACAGTCACTGTTTCTTTACTGGAAAATCTGATTCCAGTATCGCTGCTGTTCAGTCCGCCCACACGTCTGAACGAAACTAGTTCACAGCGCCGCTACGTTCAGTGTGAACATGTTGTGCTCCGGTTGAATGACTTCTTCTTCATAAGCGTGAGATTTAATCATCAGTCGTTGCACCACAGAGCGAATTCTGATATCTTCAAACCTTCGCTCTTAATTTTGATGCAATAATGACGTTTGTTGGCCGACGATCAGACACCAGCTGTTGGCAACAAAATGTTCAACAAAATCTCCATCGTTTGAATTATCAGACAACAAAGGAAAAGTAAGAATCCAAATACAAGACATAAACACTGAAATCACGAAAAAAATGACTCTTAATTAATCGCTAATTTAGGTAGAAAGTGACTGAAACGATTACGTATTTTATTACGTATATTCACAGATAGAAACCAACAAAGAACTTAGAAGATAATTCCTCTCGTATTTCCAAACTGAGGTGTTTAGATGTTGGGAAGCACAGATCTTCAGATCTTTTTGCATTGTGTTTTGACTGGCAGTGCATTTTGGGAAATCTGAAGTGGATGTAGGTGAGGTGGTTTGAGGGAAAGTGGGTGCACCAGAACACCTGATCAGTGAGAGGAGCTGGTGTCTGATGCCATAAATTGATCGTCTGTGATGACACCGAAGGGTCCAGGATGTAATTTACAGGCCCGTGTGACCTGCAGGAGTCTCACGCCTCGCTGCCTGAGCTCGCGGCTCTAATCAGCCTCAGTGTAAGTGTTTTCCAGGTGGTGAGGAGGTGTCGCAGCGAAGCGGCTCACTGCACTTTTCCATTTTCTTTTCCACGTGACGCTCTCATTCAGAGTAATTTACGGCGCGTGCAGCGACACAACGAGCTGCAGTTCCTCAGTCGGCGTCATTAAAGAGAAAAGCCTCCTGCGTCCTCCTGCAGGGACGGCGACATGCTTCCCAGCAGCGTGTGTGTTTGTGTGTCAGGTGTGTTGGCCAGCTGGCTGCCTGACCGTGTGTGTGTGTGTGTGTGTGTGTGTGTGTGTGTGTGTGACAGAGGAGATAAATGAGAGCGGGGTATGAGGACACACTGTGAGGAATGGACCGGGTGAGTTAGGGCCGTCACAGGGGTCAGCGGTGGCGGGTGGCGTTGTGTTCGGGTCAGTCAGTCGGCTGAATCGCTGACAGTTAATGTGGAGCAGGAAGTCTGAGAGCGGCGAGGAGGCGGAGACACTTTTTATTAGTCTGGATTCTGCTGCAGAGCTGCAATCTTTATATCTTATTTATTTAATCCGACACAATGAAATAAAAACAGAACTCTCACGTTGTTAACCTGAAGTGCAGTCAGAAGATACGACTGCCTAGAAACAAATGTACAAACCCATCTGGGTTTCATCACAGGGAGGTGTAGATAAAACATTTTAAACATAGCCTCAGATGAAAACAGTAGAAGTGTGTTTACCAAACCAAATGTTTCCTTCAGCCGGTGTCATAAAAGTCATATTATCATGCCAGACGAAGAGCGCTTCAGTAAAAGTCTAAAATATCTGACATTAAATGAACTTCAGTATCAGAAGTACCAGTAAGAGTAAATTATACACACATATATTTATGTATATTGTGTAATCTAGACGTTAACTGGTTATCTGATCCCATATTATCACATATATGTAGTCGAGTAAAAAGTATAGTATGTAACTACATTCCATCACTGCCGTTAGCCGGACCTCTGTCATCACTGACGTTAGATCCAGGTTACTCACAGTTTCAGTTTTTAATATATGTACTGTACAGTAGTGATGATAGCAGGAGGACCTTCCTGTTCTGCAGCCTGAGGATGATGGACCGGTCCACTCAGGATCATCCAGGTGAGCTAACAGGCTAACTTGTTGCTAGTTTGCTGCAGAGTCTGAGGAGGGTGAACAGACTCGGTTGCCCTGGATTCAGCAGAGCGGTGCGGGGTGGAGGAGGGTGGAGGAGGGTGGAGGGGGGCTGTGGAGTTGTTGGTGGTGTCACGGTGTCTTTTTTTCTTGCTGTGTGTTTGCTGGGCGGCCCTGCTCGGGCTGGCCTGCCCCAGGGCTTCATGGCTATTTATAGAGACACAGCAGCGTTTATATGGTGGAGGCAGAGCAGAGCAGAGCAGAGCGGAGCAGAGCCACTGAGCCTCTTGTCACGGTACCAGAATCCAACCCTGGACACCGTTAAGTTCAATATCCAAACATTTGAAGCCTGCCGACTACAAATATGTGGGTGAAGCAGAGCCAGCAGCAGAGTGCAGACTGTGTGTGAGCTGCTGAGCTGTCGATCTGACCTTGATCCGGTTTCCGTGGATTCAGACTTGGACTGAAGTGTGTTTGCTGGAAGAAAAGCTACGGTTGCATCAGCGTATCAGCGGGACAATGACTGCAGTGAAGGTGATGGAGAACCGCAGACAGATCACATGAAGCATCATGAAGTCTGTGAAATCTGCTGGATTTGTTTCATCATGAGATCAATCCTCAGGACCGGAGCGTCCTCTCAAGCTGCTCCAGATCTGTAGAGAAAAGATTCCCTGTTCGGCTGCTGGCACCGACTTTGTCCACCAGTTTAGGTGGAACTGGGATCCAGTTCAAGTCGTGATGGACTCTTGAGTGTGATGCAGGATGAAGAGGACGAGGCAGACTGCAGCTCTGACCGTCACAGGCCTCCTCACTACTACAGTCTAGTTACACCATCTGGAGGCGACGCTCAGATTCATACGAACGCTGCCTCACGAACACAGTTACTGAACATTTTAAAGATGTAAAGATCGGCGTTCACACATGAAGTCATGTCAGTAAGAACGGAGAGAATGTTTCCACCTAATGACGCCGACAGACTTTGAGATTTCAGAGATCTTTTTACTGGAGCCACACTGAGCGACATGAGTCTGATAAACACCAATAAACAATTCATCAATCAATTAATAAACAATTAAGCTATTGCTGCATTTGTATTGGTTGGTTCGTAGACGCAGGTCATAGCACTCTTCACATTGTGACACGAGCATCCTAAATTTCAGAAAATCTGAATTTTTTCTCAGATTAGACACAGCGGGGATCTTGTGCTTGCCAGGATTTGAAATCTTAGGGTTTTTGCTGACGATATTTAAAAAATAAAATATTGATTTAATGGTAATTACACACATAAGAGAATATATAATATAGAGTTTATGATCCGGTGCTTCTTTAATTCTGTCCCTTTCTTTCTGTTCGCTCTGTCACTGTAGGTGGATAAAGAATAGTAACATACCTTAAAGCTCAATAAACAGTTATAGTTAAAGATCTGTTTGACTGATAGCATTTATATTATTCTACGATAACATTGTCACCATGAATTCTTTAGGCCACAATGATCATGTAGTGAAGATCTGATATTGTGCAACATCACAGTGCGATGTCGGACCACCACTCTGGAGCCATGAGCAAAGATATTGCCTCATTTTTTAACCGTGACTGCGAGAATAAAACAACAAAACACCGTGACTGCCGCAACGCACCAGTGATGGCCGCTCAAACCTTCGTCGTAACTTAAAATCATTAGTAAGTGAACAGATCTGGTGTAGACTTGGTTTTCTCGGCGGTCTCCTGAATGAAGGTCCTGCGCTGGTTTCCTTGATCACCATCTGGACCTCCTCCTCTCTCTACACTCCTTCGCCTGGCGTCCTCTGCCGATGCTGTGATGATGACGACAGCTAAAACACAACCGCTGCCTGACAGGAAATGTAAATATGGGCGGTGGTGAGCTGCTGTCACAGTCGACCTGCAGTGTTTCACTGGCTGGAACAGCTGATGGATAATCAAAGGTCAATGATGTGCGTGTACTGAGTGATATAGGTATACTACCTGATTAAATACAGGTGAGGTTGAACTAAAGGACCAGCCCGTGCACACAGAGCTGAGAGCACTGTTTCTGTCGGTCGTGTGTTTTTGACCATTTTGTCCATGAAACCCTCTGAATGTGATTTGTTTTGGAGTCTCCTGCCAGTTTAATCTGACGGGCTCAGCTCGGTGGGTCTAAGCTGCAAACAGACGGAGGACTGGCAGCTGTTTGTGAATAAAACTCAGCCGGACCGTCTGAGTCCGTTTCTCTTTCCATCTGTAACCGACCTGTCAATCACCGACATGACAGGAGAAGCAGAGGAGGAGAAGGAGGAGGGTGGAGGAGGATGGAGAGGAGGGAGTGAAAGGTGGCGGTCGGGTGGAGAAAACAACTCTGCGAGCCTGTTTACACTCAGACTGAGTTCCTCCGAACAGCTTGGCCGGCCCAGCAGCCATCTGTGTTGACTATACATTGAAGTGACAGTTTAACTCTGAACGTCTTAATGTGATAATCTGTCATCCTCGGATGTTTTCCTGGATCTGGCAACATCTCCAGTTCTCCTGCCGTTCAGTCCAAACAAACCGGGAGCGCATCATTTCCTGGAGTTTAAACTGACGGAGCGTCTCGAGGGTCAGAGCAGCTTTATCATCTCTCATACAGAGTCGACTGACGGCTGCTGTCATCCTCCATTCATCTGCAGATTATTTTCACCACTAATCGATTCATCGTTTGGTCTTTAAAACAGCAAACAACTGTGAAAAAAGTCTTTCAGATGTCTTCTTCTGTGGTCCAACACCCAGAGACTCTTCAGTCACTGAAATAACAGAGGAAAACACCAAATCCTCAGATTTAACCAACCAGACGATGTGTGACTGAAACGATTAGATGATTTTCAGAATAGTACAGTTCTCCAAAATAAAATAAAACAAGAGCTGCAAAAACGGTTTATAACTGATGATGTAAAATAAGTTAAAGTCCGTGTTTAAGGTTTAAAGCTGCATAAAAAGCAAACTGAAAAATCCTGATTGGTTCAATTTCTAAACTTCAGCTGAGCTTCACTGTAAAATCTTTAATGAGTGAAAAGCTTTTACTGTGAAAATGCAACAGGAAGTACGCTGCCAAATCGAGTTTTGTTTCAACCTCGTCACCACAAAACTACTCGAACATGATGAATGAATAACAGTTTAGCCATTTGTAAATATTACAGATGTTCCTTGTGTCAGCCTGACGGAGCTCCGGAGGGCTGGACGGGTTCTGAACTGGATGTTTGTGAGGTTTTGGGTCACGCTTCTGAAGAATCAGGGCGGACTGATTTATGTCTCCTCTGATTAAACTCAGTGACTCAGAGTTTTCCTGACTGTCTAATAAAACTTAAAAGGCTTCATTAGAAAGTCTTGGGTGGTGCTTTCACTCTGATGGGACGTGATCTCGCTGTCTACATATTTGTGAATTATTTAATGGTTTCGTTATTGATCCAGTCCCAGTCGACTCTGATTGGCCCTATAATACAATGCTAATGTTAGCATTTAGCACAGAGCTGTTGGCATGCGGCTGATGTCTCTTAGCCGTGTTTAAATGTTGTTTATCAGTGTTTTAATGCAGCAAAAATTATATTTAAAATGTGTTTTGTTGGAAGAAGAAATCTCAATATTTCTAAACCTGGACCGGAAAGCGAAGCGAGGCTGAAACAAGACGGTAGTAAAACGTTTGAATGGTTCAGATTTACTGTAGGAAACTATGTTGTTGACTTTTCTTTATCTGCTCATCTTAAAAAGACAGAAAGCAAAAGAGACGGGGTGGGAAAACAAGTTAGAGATGAAAGTCAAAGGTGAACACTGCAGGATTTGTCAGAAGCCATCTGTCAACACATCAGTCGAAGCCGGATAAGTGATTCTGGAGAAAGATAGTTGATTGTTGAGTCTCACTTCCAGGTCGTAAAATACTGACGCTTTAGCGAGTGTCCAACGGTATTCTGCCACGAGACTCTGAGATGTCACACAATGACTCTTAGGTGATGACTGACAAGAATGTCAACACCTGTTTGTATGTAAATCTGTGCAGCGGGTGGAGGATATCTGAGCTTTTAGCCGGCGTGGCTGGTGTTTGAACCAGTCGGAGCTCCAACAGGAGAAACAGAGTCCAGGTTTATCTGAAGGTGGTAAGGCTGCTGGGAGTTGGTCATGTGAGCCGCGGCTTTGTTAGCAGCGTGTGGATTATAGCAGCTCGTCTCTCCGTGTCACCTCCATGTTCTCTGGCATTTCTTCTTCTCTTCTCCACCTCAGTGCCACCTTCATCAGCCCTCCTCTGCTCGCCCTCCATCATTCAGGTCACGAGACAGACCTGGGTCATGTCTCCAGCCCGGTTCATGAGCGCCACGTCGCTCAGTTAATATCCGTTTGGAGGTGTTTCGTCCAACAGCCCAAAATATTTCAGTCCGTTCTTTGTTCCAGTCTTATTCCAGATGCATCGGCAGCTGCTGCTGGGAGCTTTCTGTGTTAGCATCAGCGCTAACTCTGCACATTGGACGTGCTAACCAGGGATGTGATTGATTAGTCAGCCAGTCCGGTCTGAGAACAGAAATATGAGTCAGTTAAACTTGTTATTTTATCATGTACACATTTAACTCTTCTTCTTAAAAATGCAGCATCTGTTGCTAATGTTAACAACCGTGGCTGCGTCTAAGACTAAATATAGACTGTATTTCTTCAGACAGTCTGAAGCCTTATAGATTAGATTTTGCTTAATTTTGCCTTTTCTCTGAGTGTTTCTCACGAGTTGTCTAGTTTAACTTTAAACTTCCATTTGAATGTCAGATAAGGTATCTGTGAGGATCATCCCCGGGGTGAACGACCTTTGTTGATAACGCAGAGTGAATTTCATTTATGTAGGAAAATGTCACATGTGAAAATCTATTTTCACATCTGGACAATAATTCTAAAAGTACAATATTTGCTTTTTGATATTTTCTCATGTTATCTATGAAATATGCAACTTGTTTCCTCCACAAGTGGAAGCGACTCAGACTGTGGTGGGCTGGATAAAGGAAGCACGACGCTTCCGTACCAGCATGCAGCGCTTCCAGAGAACCCTGACAGTTAATTGTCTGTATACACACACACACACACACACACTGTCTGAAGATGATATCATCAGCCGTGTAACTGTGATAAAACTCTGTGGAAGTTGGATTGTGTTCGGACGTGTGGTCTTCATAGTTGTCATTTAGAAACTGAATGAACATCGTCGTCAGCAACAACCTTTAAGAAATGATTTAGAATGTTTGACATTGAAAAATCTAATAAGTAAAGTCAGTCGTGTTTTCTGTGCTCTTCCTTTTCTTCCTCTACGTCTGATCTTTAGAGCTCCTCCTGTGGACAGGTGTTGTAAATGAGCATTTTGCAGAGTTCATCAGGTGTGTGTGCAGGTTTGTGTTACTCTAATGTCAGATAATTAGACTCCACTGATGTAAACGTCTGATGTCAGATGAGCAGTCGCAGTTAATTAATGGATCAGAACCGCCCCGTCTGGATTGTATTTAATCGTCTCACCTTTTAAACAACGCTTCCTCACAAACATGGGTTCATGCTCGTGTGTGTGTGTGTGTGGTTTGAATTCTTGGACCACGCCCTCAAAAAGTTTAAAGTGGAATTAAAGCTCAGAGTCGTCTGAAAATCTGGAAAAATGGAGTTCAGTGTGAATAAATGTGATGTTAGAAGGTAGAAATGTCAGAATGTGGACGTGTTTCTATTGTTGGCAAGAAGGAAAAGAGAGAAGAAGCTTTGGTACTGTGTGTGTGTGTGTGTGTGTGTGTGTGGGGGGTTCATTATTGGAGGGTTGAGTGTGGCTGAATGTGGTGGGAATGTGTGACTGAATTATGTGAATGAGTGTGTGTGTCTGTGTGTGTGTGTGTGTGTGTGTGTGTGTGTGTGTGCGTGTCGAGAGGGAGGTGAGGGGTGGGGCCTGTCGAGCGAGTGCGTGTACGTGTGTGCGTGTGTGTGTGTGCATGCACTTGTACACACACACACACACACATTCTTTTCTGTGAATGTTTGCCGCATGCCAGTGTGCACACTCGTGTTGATGTGTGTGTGTGTGTGTGCGTGTGTGTGTGTGTGTGTGTGTGCGAGGATATTGGCCGCGTCACCTCAGATTAGGCCATGATGTGATGGTGGCGGCGGCGGTGGTGGAGGAGAGTGACCCCCTACCAACCACGCCACAGTCATTAACGGGGGGAAAGAATCCCGTCGCCATGGCAACCGCGGCCGCGCTGCCAAAACGGCCACAATGAAAAGAAAAGGGGGGGACGAGGGAGGGGTGAGAGAGAGAGAGGGGGAGGGGGAGGGTGGGGGAGTGAAGGAGGAGGAGGAGGAGGAGGAGGAGGAAGGTGGTGAAGGGGGGTTGGGTGGAGGTTGAGGTGGAGAGGGTGTGTCTGTGGTGAGAGAGAGTGATGATGATAGAGAGAGAGAGGGAGGTGATCAGATAATGAGGTCACACACACACACACACACACACAGGACGATCAATACTTCTTGGCGTTATGGAAGAATGTGTGAAGCTGCTTGAGACAAACAGGAAGTGTAAACAGGGTTAAAGGTGATGGAGGTCAGCTGATGGCGACCACGTGGCGCAGCAGGGATGATGACGCAGACTAAAACAAAAGAGCCTGTTTTTTCAGAGCGGCTCGCCTCCGTTAGCTCACGTTTACTTCACGTTTACTTCACGTTTACTTCACAGTGTCTGGGTGGGTTTAAACGTTGGGTGGTGTAAACTGGAGTCTCTGTTGGTGCTCGTGCTGATTTAATATTTTCTCCCAGAAAGCCTCTGTAAACAGAGACAGACGAGCTGCGTCTCACTCTGTGACTCACTCATGACAACACTTGTTTAGAGTGAGAAAAGTGAGTTTGAACTTTTCTGTTTGTTTTAAAGACATCAGTCTCACAGCAGCAGGACAAACACTCCACGTCCCCATTGGCTGATGTTCTGAAATAGTGAAGAGATGTCGTCCAGTTTGGACCTCAGAGGAGCATCTCACGAGCCCCTTTTAGATAGAAAAGGTGGATTTACACAGCAATGGAGGTGGAAATAAGTGTAACGTTACCCTCTGAGGCGTCAAACTGGCGGACCAAAACAGACCCCCAATTTGCCGCAATCTGTCTAAATCCGCGGAGCGAGCCGCCAAAAGGACGGCACATTGGTGGCTTACTGCCCAGAATAAAAACAGCTACTGTACATCTGAGTCTGTATGAACAGTGTGTGTGAAGCCCAGGTGGTACTAATGTGTGTGTTTTATGCATCTCTCTGAAACAAAGAAGTAAAAGTGTGTTCAGAGTTGCAGTAAACATTAAAAAGCATTGGTAAAGGATGTGTTGGCGTGTGGCTCCAGGTGTGTGGATGTGCACTGACTCTGCAGTCTCGACCTCAGCCGGCCACAGAAGCTGAGTCCATTTCAGCAAAACAACAAATAAGTTAAAACCAAATGTTTCTTCATGATCCATCTTCACGTGTGTTTACACTGCTGTGGAAATCATGACGTATGGCTTTAAATACCTGCTTTGGTCGCAATGAAAGTTTAAAACGCTCCGTTTCCTGGTCCAGCGGTGATAAAGTAGACGATTAGGTTCGTCTCCTCTTGTGTGACCGCTCTGTGTTCACCGCGGTTTGACCATGAGTTGGAGGTATGGAGGTCAGATCCCTTCACGGCCCTGTAGGGTACGCCAGTCTTCAGCTGGATGTTGGAGGTCTGCTGGCAGAAGCAGAACATGTCACTCCTGATGAGGAGGAGCTGAGTGAGTCCTTATTCTGCACAGGAGCTGCAGGGTCACGCCCATGTTCCCTGTCGACGGGCGTCTCAGCGTGGGAATCCTCACAAGCTCAGTCTTATCCTGGTTGAGATTTAGGTGGTGGCTTGACATCGGTTATCAGGAAGGCATTGATACATGCCTCCACCTGAGTGTTGGACAGGTGGAGGCAGAGATGGTATTTGTGTAACATGAGTGATCCAACAGCCTCTGTCAACACATCCAGGTCAGCTCAGTGCACATCCTCTCCTGCCTGACCTTCTAAACATGAAACTGGGCCACACTTTGGATGTTTGCATGCAACCTCGTGCATTTAAGGCTTTCTGTGCAGGATTGTTAGTAGTTAGTTAGATAGTTGAGTCTCATCTCCAGGTGTGAGAAACCGACACTTCTCTGCAGACCACAGCTCTGACGGGAGTCTTGTGTGGTTAGTGAATCCTGTCTCTGCGATGAAGTTGATCTTCTGATGGTGTCTCAGCTGATCTAGTTTCTGTAAAGTGCTTTAGAGTTCGTGCAATGTCCCCTTGGAAACATTTAGTCCTTCTGTGATCCAGCCCACAGGATTTAACAGAACCATCGATGTGTCCTGGATTGACATGTGCACCGTACAGGCTCATCACGTTGAAAGCTGGCGAACATCTCCATCCGTTCTTTTCACAGGACATCAGACCGAACCGAGAGGTTTTGTGCCTGAACCTGACCAGAGCGTCAGCACAGTGTTGTGACGAGAGAGAAAGAGGAAGTTCAAGCTAAACAAACGTAAAGTTTCAAC
Source organism: Lagodon rhomboides (assembly GCA_039737535.1). Lineage (NCBI taxonomy): Eukaryota > Metazoa > Chordata > Actinopteri > Spariformes > Sparidae > Lagodon > Lagodon rhomboides. Next base: position 20,893,187 of record CM077795.1, read on the forward strand.
ATCAAGAAATGTTTAAACTCAACCAGTACACCAGCGGTCCGGTGCTCTGGGACTGGACCCGTGATGTTGGTTGCATGTTCCCTTCTCTTCCATGTTGGCACCTTGTTGTGTTCTGCTGCTGTAAGAACTGAAACACCCGTCACAAAAAGAAAGAAACGTCTCCGTCAGAAGGCGTCATATTGGTTTCGATTATCTGTTTCTCCTTGATGATTTCTCGACAGACAGCAGACGTGTGTGTGTGTGTGTGTGTGTGTGTGTGCGTGTGTGCGTGCGTGTGTGTGTGTGAGCACTGTCTCACAGAGTAAACCCTGTTAATGTGTGTGTCTCATGTTTGAGGTTAGTTCTGTCTGTAAGAGCTTTGAGTTTTAGAGAAGTGCTTTGACCACAACTCTGTGGTTTGGACGCGGTGTGTGTGTGTGTGTGTCGGTGTGTGTGTTGGTGTGTGTGCTGGTGTGGATAAGAGGGTGTGTCGGGAAGTGTTGGCCAGCTTTGCGTCAGCAGGGTGTGGTGTGATAACAGCCTCTCTCTCTCGCTCGCTCGCTCTGCCAGCCATATTGAGACACACCCAGTTTCTCCTCTGAGCACATGAAGTGTGTGTGCTGTTGTTTCTTCATGAACAACACTCTAAAGAATGAGAGGACGGCAGCCTGTCACTGCTGCTGGACCTACACAACCTCATGTCTGCAGACCGGAGCAGAGGTCTGAAGTTACAGACAGTCCACACAGATGGGTCACGTTTGGCTGGTGGCCAGCCGGCAGCATCTGTCGGCCAGAAAGGAGCCAATCAGCAGCAGCGTGAGTCAACCAGCAGAGAGCCAGAACAGACCAAATAACCCGAGTCCAAACAGCAAGAGCAGAAAACATGGAGTGTCGACACGGGAACAGTCTGATGGTAACATCTGGCAAACACCGACGTCAACAGAGAAACTGAACCTCAGGGACGGACAGCAGACGGGTTTAATAAAGTTTAATCAAAAGACCAGGTACCACCAGGTATCACCAGGTACCACCAGGTCTGCAGCTCCTTGTTTTGGTTTTACGTTCTGTCCAGAACACAGTGGAACATCCAGAAGAACCTAGATAACCTCCAGGAGCTGGTGGAGACCAAACCAGAGCTAAAAGGAGAATAAATATTAGATTCATCAAGTGGATGCAAACATAACTCCACATGGAGGTTGTGCTATAAATACAGGAAAACACACATTAAAAGGTTGCAAACAAACAATTATAATACTGAAATCATATGAAATATTATCATAAATCAGAGATTTAAGATTAATTTAAAGACTTTATTGCCATATTAACATAATTGATTGGAGTTTGTCTTCTCCATCATCTCTCATCCTCAGCTGACATAAAACCAAACCAGACAGCTAAAGCAAAGGTCAGGACGCTCTCCACTACGAGGATAAATACAGCTGATTTATTATTTTCATGATTAATTTGATTAATCGTCCGGTCTGTCACAGTTTCCCAGATCCCAAAGTCACGTCTTCAGACATCTTCTGTTGTCCAACCAACAGTCCAAAACCCAAAGACTCTTCGTTTACTGTCAGAAACGACAGAGAAAAGTAGAAAATCGTCACGTTTAAGAAAGTTCTAAACTAATTCTCTCTAACGACGACCTTAATGACCCGAGAGGGAGTGTGTGTGTGTGTGTGTGTGTGTGTGTGTGTGTGTGTGTGTGTGTGTGTGCGTGTGTGATCATATAGTAAACATGAACCGGTGTTGCAGGATTCCTCAGTGGTTTCTCCTCCTCCTCACTGTCTTCTCGGTCGGATTCCTTGAAAACCGCCTGCAGCGTTTTCCTCATCAAAGTCATCGAGGTTTTGATGCTCGAGTGTCAAACGTGAAGACAGTTGATATAAAGTCGCCGGTCGGCTGCGTGTAAAGCGATCCCGCGATGGTGTCGGATGGTAATCCTGATGGTTTGTTTGGACGGCTGTAACAGAGGAGAGGCTTACTGATGTCAACATAATGGAGAGAGGAGGATTTATGATGATGTGTGGTGATATGATATGACATCAGTCACTGCTGAGAGTTTTAGAGCAAATGCAGGTGTTTAAAAACACAGTGAAATATTCTTTATGTTCCTCGAACATCGAAGTCTATGACCTCACTACTTTCTGACTGAGATGTTGTTCATCAAATATGCAAAGTTGTCATAAAACTTGATCATATTCTGATTTGTTCCTTTGTTTAAAGTTAGTTTTACAGTTTAGTTTGTGTCGGACAAATTCCTTGTACACTTGTTTTTAAGTAAGACAACATTAAATGTCAACACATTTGAGAGTCTTAATGGAATAATGAACTCACACAAAAGAAAAAAACATTTTATAATTGTCATGTTTATGTTTACACTGGTTGTGTGTCTGTTAAATAGCCGTTAGTGTGAGTTCATTGTGTTTCAGCCGTGGTGACTGACGGCAGAGTGTGAAGGTGAGGACGAGCACAGCAGCAGGTGATGAGGACTGAAGGTGTGTGTGTCGATGTCATGACGACAGAGAGAACAAAAAGAGGAAAGTGCTAAAAGCTTTTTGCATTCAGAGGGCACAACAGACAGGAAAACAGGAATAATCAGGAAGCAGAGTGAATGAACGGGGTGTTTTTGGCTGCATGAATGAAGACATTAAAGTATTAGTTGTGACTTCAGCTGCCCTCCCTGTTCCTCTGTTCCTCTGTTTGTCTCTACGTAACGTGCTCAAGTCCTCAGTAGACCGGTCAGTGTTATGCAACAGCGGTGACCTTTGACCCCTGCAGAAGTTAACATCTCTGGTCAGCCATCGTTGACCCGTCCGTCCCGCTGCTGTCAGAGGACGATCTGACGGACAGTCGTCAGCTGCTGCTTTGACTTTCTCTGATCCGTCGTAGATACAATGTCAGTCCGCTGCCCGAGCGATGCTGAGTACGTTCTGTTGTTTCTAACACAGGAAGGAAGTGTTCCTGTTCAGTCATTTATCTCTTCAACACAAAATTAATCTGCAATCAATCCATTTTCAAGCAAAGATCCTCTCGATCCAGCACATCTATTGTTTTTCTTTAGATCCTTGGAGACATCGTCCTGAGTTTTAGGAATGGGTTTGATTTTTTTTTTATATTTCATTAAAACCCAAACACTGAAATGATTAATTGACAAAATATTCATCATATTAATCAATTCTAAAAACAGTCAGTAGACACCTGAGCTGCAGTCTTCTGAAGTTTACTCTCATACTCACTTTAAATCATGATGGTAGAATAAGATTAGTAATAAACTATATATTGAAAGTAGAAGACGTCAGCATCACTCAGCTCCTGTTAGTTTCTGCAGCAGCAGGAGGCCCCTCCCCTCTCCTGCAGGACGCGCTGGCCCTTTAAGAGGCGGTGGCGTGTCCTCGGCTGCAGGAGGGTGGAGGGGCTGGAGCTGTCAGGGAGTGGTCGGTTGGAGGGGACGGAGATAAGTTTGCCTTCTGTGCCACAGTGTAACGGAGGCTAGTTGTTTACATGTGATGATGTAATCTTACATCATCATGTGATCAGCTTCTCTCCGTCCGTCTGGTGATTTTGATATTTGTTATTTCTCGAAATGTATCAGAAGTTAATTTATGTTATAGGATTGTGAGAAAGAGAGTGGTTTGAGTTAAAGAAGGAGGAAGAGGAGGAGGAAGATGAACACTGCAGGTCACAGCTGTGTGAGAAAAGTTTTTCATCTGACCTCCTCCTCCTCCTCCTCCTCTGCTTTTTAGTTTTATCTTCCAACCAGTCTTTCTTCTCCTCCTCTCCTCTCCTCTCCTCTCCTCTCCTCTCCTCTCCTCCTCCATCCAGTGGTTTCATGCTTACAAATGCAGAAGTGTCCATATATCCCACGTTTAAAAATGCAGCCTCCTCGTTCGTGTCAGGGTCAGGGCTCTGTTGTGTTTCTGACAGCACTGCAGGGACGGTGACTGACTCTGTTTCAGGTTATTCATATTTCTAGTAGGAAAGTCAAAAATATGGAAGTGCTGATCGGGGATCAAACGAGGGATTATTTTCAGGATGAACTGATGAATTGTTTAGTTCAGCGGAGCTCAGTCTTTGTCCCCTGGAGGGCAGAAACTGAAACCTGACGGGGGGCCACGGGCCGAAAGCAAACACCTGTTGGAGTGATGCTATTCTGACCGCGCGCGCTCACTTCATGAGACGTAACTGGTGTATTTTTAATGAATGCAGTTTAGTGAAGAGTTTGTGTTTGTTGCATGTGAAGTGATAAAAAGCTGCTCAGATCGTCAGCACAGGACGACAGAACAGGACGTCCTGTCACACTCGCAGCTGAACGTCTCAGAATCTGGACTCAGAGATCAGAACACTATTTTCTCTTGATTTTTGGCGTCATGGCCCTTTAGTACCAAAACCAACCTCCACTGAGAAGCCAGCCGCCCGTCTCATCTCAGACACTTATTAACCAAGCCCCACCCTTCAACACACACACACACACACACACACACACACACACACACACAGAGCAGTGGAAAGTGAGGGAGGTGAAGATGAGGAAGAAAAATAAGAGAGGGAGGTGTGTGTGTGTGTGAGTGTGTGAGAATTTGTCTATATAAAGGAAGTGCAGGCCAAAAGCTTCTGACCCATAAAGCTCACACACCATAAGTATGTGCACACACACACACACACACACACGCACACACACAGTGTTCCCTCCTTCGAAGCCTCCTCCCTGAGAGGGGGTCCTGCTGCTGAGCTGAGGCTGTAAGGGGAGGAGTGTGTGTGTGTGTGTGTGTGTGTGTGTGCGCGAGGGACTCCAGTTACATGAGTTGTGCAATGTTTGGACCCTCGACTGGAAACCAATGGGAACTGACCTCGCTGCCCTCCTCCAACTAATCTGCTCCACCTTCCTCTTCTCTTCTCTTCTCTTCTCTTCTCTTCTCTTCTCTTCTCTTCTCTTCTCTTCTCTTCTCTTCTCTTCTCTATTTTCTTTGCAGTTAAATAATAAAAAATGCAAATAAGTTACAGATAATTCTGTCCTTCCTGACCTGCAGGTGTATTACTCTTAACATAAATAATATTGTGTCACATGCAAATATTTATGGCAGCTCCTTTTGTGTTTGTTAGAGAGACATGCGTTAATGCTTCTAGAGTTACTGTCAGCGCCAGTTCACACCTGGTGTTAACATGCGTCTCCAGTTACCACCTGTGATCTGATGTCACTTCCTCGCTCTGTATGCAAATAAACATCTCTGAGACAAACAGACTCCATGTTTCTCCTCAAAGACAGAAAGAAGTTCATGTAGAACATTTGCCGAATTTACAAGAAGGAACAAACGATGCAAAATGAGTCAGAGACAGAGTTTCACAGAGTTTATAAAGTGTCTCCAACTCAACAACTCACTAAACTGACACATTTGTTAAGGGAGTCTGGGGACTTTCTCCACGGGGACAAAGAAGGAGCCTATATTGTTCCTGTTTAGTGTCTTTGTAACATGTGACATGTTTAGATCAATAACATGTTTCTTCTTTCATAAATGGAGTGTAAATGGTGACATCAGTGTAAACAGTGTGTTCAAACAGCTGATCAATGTTGGCAGGTAAGACTTTAATATTAATGCTGAATCTACAACAAGGACACAGCGAGTTAGAATCTGTGGTAGATATAGTTTTATAATGTTCATAAAGTTTTACGCTACTCAACAACTCCTAAAATTAGCTGATTTGTAAAGGGAGTCTGGTGACATTCAGTTGAAACATCACACAAACATCTGCTGCTAAAATTGGCTACTGTACTTCCATTAAATTAAGGCAGAAAAATGTACCATGAACCATAGAACCATACCGCTGCCGTCACTGCTCGCTCTGGACCCGTCCTCCTGCAGCAGCTTGTCTTTGTCCTTTTATTTCTACTGAAATGAGTCCAAATGTTCCTAAAGATGGCGTGAAATCTATAAAGAAGCACTTTGACTGAACCTGACTACTTTTGCATTCTGCGCTGGCAAATGACTGTTTGATATCTAAATGCTGTCGACAGCGTGTCGCAGGATGTTAGACGGGGCTGTGAACTGAGGTTGAACCCGCAGCATCCAGTCATTACGGAGGGAAAACACCTTCTGCCCTGCTTTTATTTTGGTTATTTCTCTTCCTCTTTCTCGTGCTGATTGTTATCATATAGTTACCTCAGGTGACAGTGAAGCCCGCTGCTGCTGCTAACTGCTGCAGCTAACTGCTGCTAACTGCTGCAGCTAACTGCTGCTGCTGCTGCTGCTAACTGCTGCAGCTAACTGCTGCTGCTGCTGCTGCTGCTAACTGCTGCAGCTAACTGCTGCTGCTGCTAACTGCTGCAGCTAACTGCTGCTGCTGCTGCTGCTGCATAGTTAACCAACACTATTAAAGGAAACTCTGAGTCGAACAGACGGAAACAGAAAACTGGAGCCAGACGGAGACGAATTCTCTTCATCTGCACGTCTGATTAGGACGACTGCATGTGTGTGTGTGTGAGTCTGTGTGTGTGAGTCTGTGTGTGTGTGTTTTTCCTTCAGAAGGGGTTTTTTGGATGAAAATTGCTGTGTGTGTGTTCATGGGTGTGGGCATAACCAGGCGTGAACGGTGCGTGTGTGTGTGTGTGTGTGTGTGTGTGTGTGTGTGTGTGTGTGGACCGTGTGGGGGCATGAACAGAGTGTGGCTGACTGGGGCAATCCCCCTACCCCCACCCAAAACACACACAACCACACACACACACGCACGCACGCACACACACACACACACACACACACACACACACACACACACACACACACACACTCTCAGGGCCGAGGGGGTTTGGAGGGAGGCAGCAGTGACAGGGAGGAGAGCGCTGACCCAGATAGTGTCTCTGTTCCACCCTCTCTCTCACGCACACTGTAAAAAATAAGATCGGCACGTGTTTTTATTTCCTCCTGTAAAGTCTTGAGAGTCTTGAGAGTTTGAAAAAATGCTTGTTTTTAAAAGATATAATGTTTTCAAGGCCTGGAATATCATGGAATTTGTGTATAGTCCTTGAAAACACCTGATTAGTAACTTAATCTGGTGCTTCATCGTCAGCATCACTCACATAAACCAAAGATCTATGAAAACTGAAAGAAAATGACAGTGTGAAGTGTTTGTGGTGATAAAACAGGACGTTTTGTGGAGACGTCTGGATCTTTTGAGCCGTTTGTGGAAACAAATTTGGATATTTTAGATGAGAAGTCTTCCAGCTGTGTTTGTAGCGACAGAACCAGGTGTTTTAATGATGTTTTCTGAAGTGATTTATGAGGCTAAAACTAATCAGATCATAAGCACAGAGCTGTCACAACGTAAGATTGATAACTGAACATTTGCTCTGGCGACTGGGTTTAGTTTATCTCGTCTTAAACAGCTTTATTAGATATAGAGAAGGGAGGTTTGGCGAGCTGTTAACGGGCCTGTCATGATGTAATATACCTGATGGTTGGCTCAGGTAGACGAACCTTCCCTGACCAGGCCACAGGTGAGCTGAGGAGACGATCACACAAACACCAAAGCTGGTTTGAACCATTACTTTTAGCAGTGTATGAATGTAAAGCAGAAATGTTTGTGAAGCTGTCATCTCCAGCAGCTTGTTCCTCCTGTCAGCTCTCCATCTCTGCGCTGCCACACATCACAGAAATAAAGACGTTTCCGTTGTTTGGTGGAAGTGAATGAAGAAACGTGCGGCGTGACTGGCCTCCTCGCCTGCCTCCGGCTCGGCAGTAACAGACGGGTTGTTCTGATCTGAGCGGGTGTGAATGTGTGGGACCGTATGAGGCTGAGACACAGTGTTCAGTTCACGCTCAGTCAGCCTTCACCAGATAAAAATAGATAGGAAAAATGGTCAGATTGGCCTGTTTGAAGACTGGAGACAGATCCTCTAGTGGACGTCTGCGGAACAACAAACCCAGCGACTCTCCACGACGACAGATACACCTCGACGACAGATACACCTCGACTTTCACCGGTCATCAGGCGCAATGCTGCGACGTGTGTTGAAGTCCAGGACGCTGGTTTGTTAACGCTCTTTCGTCCGTCGCTGTTCAAACAGTTTGAACATCGTTCAGTCGACACGAGTCTGAAAGAGACGCTGAAGTTAAAGATATTTAAAAGTGACCACTGTTACATTGTCAGTGTCCTCCAGGTCAGTACTGAGCATGTGCAACTCTCAACAGAGATGAGGAAGAAGTGAGATGTCTCACTTCTGTTAACAGCTTCAAGAACATCGATGTCTGATACAGAGTATTATTGATAAAGACTTTTAAAACAAGTTAACATCTTCTGGATTTATTCTGCTGAGGCATATGATGTGCTGCGTTCTTTATGACGAAGGAGAAACACAAGGAGAAAAAAAAAACAGAAAGGGAAACCGGTCCAATGGTAAAGTTAAAGGAGTCAGTCACCTTTTTTTGGCAGGTGTAAAAATAAAATCGTCAGCTGATGTATTCTTCCCAGAATCCAGGATTTCAACGTTGATTTCTCGTTGAAAACTGAATCATATTCTGAACGTACAATGTCTTTTTGTCCTCTTTTCAGACAGATAAAATGCGGTTACAACTTCAAAGATGACACTCAAGTCGTAATGTCTAAAAAAGAACATATAGACTAAGAAACCACATCCAAATTGTTGACAGCCAGTATTGCAAATCCCAGTGAAATCAACGTCAAAACATCAAAACTTTTTTTCAGCAGAAACACGCTCGCTGGATTTTCACCAGCGACTGACCCGACGATTATTTTGTCTTTCAGTTAATCATGATCGATTAACCAGATATGATAATGAGGTGTCAGCTAAACCTGAACCTGACCACATCATCAGCACAGCGTCGTGATAACAGAGAACATTGAACCTAAAGAAACATAAAAGTTTCAGCACATCGTTAAATTCAACAGAAACGTAGCTTCACTTCTTCTGAACACGTTTACAGCTGCTTCATCTGCTCTCCGTCAAACACAGTCGGGAACTGAACTGTCGAACTGGCTTTACTTTTATTTGTTTCCACTCTGTTGCAACTCAAACTGTCCTCGGCTCGACGTCCCGTCTCCGTCTGTCCGTCTGTTCTCAGTCCTCCTCGTCCCTCTCTGCTGCCCCCATACCGACTTCCTGTGGTGGGATCAGAGGCTGACAGGGTCACACCCACCCCACCCTCTTTATTCCTGGAACTCCACAGTGGGACCCTCCTCTGGGGGGAGGACACACACACACACACACACACACACACACACACACACACCTCCTGGCCTCCTGCCCCTCCGCTGCCTTGTCTTCCAGCAGATGTGGATCAAGTGGGATTTGCAGGAGATTCTCGGTGTTTGCCTCGTTGTGCTCGCAGGCGGAGGATGGGTGTGGCTGGAGCGCCACTCCAGAAAGTTCAGACGACTTAAAAATTCAATTTGCTGTGTTTTTTTTCTCTGATTTGCTGCTTCAAGGCTCCGTCTGAACTCCACCCAGCCGGAGCCCCAGATAAGGTTAAAACAAACGCGGAGGAGTTATTTGGAAATCCTCTTCGATCCACGTCTGGCTGCAGCACCTCCGTCTCCACATCCAAATATTTAGAGCAGATTTATCCTGGACTCTGTGCGCATGACGACGCTGCTCACAAGTCAGTGAAGTGCCAAGTCCACTAAGCAGAATTTCATACAGCGCACTTCAGCAAAACACCAGATTTGATGTTTTTCACTCTGTGTGTTTTTATCAAACGTGGAATCTGTAATCACACACAAATCTGTCAGAGTGTGGATGAGGCTCATAACTACACTCATGGACTGATGTTTGCATCAGATAATTTGTTTATGACATAAAACCTCAAAACTCATGAATGTCAAACACTTGAGATTTAAAATGTCCAGATCTGTTGGAGCATGGGAGCTAACTGCTAACACTGGGAACATGGTAGACAGTCCTAAGAACTCATAGAGCTGCTCTTTATTGTCTCTGTAATGTGTTAATTGTTCAACAAAGTGCTTTTTTAAGAGATAGAATTGCTCTCCAGGCTAACGAGCTTTCTAACAGAAAGCCGTTAACGAGCTCAACCTCAGTGATCACGCTCCTCTTCATCCTCGTTCCTCCACTTCTTTACTTTTTATATATATAGTTATTGAGGCTATGGTTTGTTTTTGTTGCATTTTGGACCCTTTTGATAATCATCTCATGGCCAAGGTTAGCCAGTCAGCTAGCAGCTAGCTACTAATGTGTAGAAAGTTTCTAAGAGGTTGAAGCTTTTCTGCTTCACTCACTTTCAGTCATTTCTGGCAGCTCTTCCAAACACCAAGTGTGAAAAAGGACCACAGTTCTGAAAGTTTTAGTTTTTGAATCGATGCCTGAAATATAAAGTCTGTGTCTGAGGTTTACAATCAGACTTAAGATATTTAAACAAAAAACAACTTAAAGTTTGAACAAACCTCAAGGATATTCTGCAGAAAGATGTTATTCCTGCAGTCCTGTTGGTCAAAGGTGCAAATTCATTTTCAAACAAGAATTCACCCTGAAGAATCACATGAATTATACTCTGACCAAGTCTTTGAACAGCAGCTGCTTGTTCTAACAGACTAGTTGAGAAAATGTATGAAATCATCTTCTTGTGGACATTTCAGAGAAGAAGTTGGATTTTAGGGAGTGCATCTGACATGAAGCCGCGGGTGGAGTTCTGCCCTTCAGCTGCACCTTCCGCAGCCTTCAGCTCTTTCCAGCAGACAAAAACAAATCCTCCTTCCCAAGACTCTCACCTAAAAATGTCAACAATGGTGCCTCACACAAAGAGAAAGAAGTGCTTCAGATCACGACTCGCTGACGAGCAGCAAATCTGATTTATAAGGAAATTCTGTTTGCAAAAATCCCAGACAAACTTCTTCAGTCCTGACTTTTAAAAACACGTAGGATCTGAATGGGGTTTGGTTTAGAGGCGTGAGCAGGTAATTGTTTACATTTTCTCTGTCAAGGAAGAAGGTGATGACGCTGATTTCGTTCGGGATCGTTTGATTGTTGAGGGAGAGTCATTTGTATTCATGCAGCAAGAACAGAGCTGAGTCGACAGGTTGAACATGAAAGGCAGGTGTGAAGTGGCCAATCAGGGCAGAGAGCAGTTTAACAACACCAGATAAAGGACAGAAGAAACAGGTTGTAAAGGATTCAAACTATATCATTCTCTGACGTTCAAGATGTCTGCTTGTTAAACTTCCCTCCTCACTTTTCTCTGTCAGTTTAATTCTGCACTTCTTGTTTCTTCTCAGAATTCAGACTTCTTGAACATTTGTTCCTCGCGCAGTTATGATTTGCATATAGTAAAATTCTTCACAGCAGCTTTGCATAACTTACGGCTTCCTGCACAACTACACAGGAAGTTATTGCGATTATGTAAGGCTTTGAGTGCATCCCAGAAACAGGAAATCAACACATACCAGCATGAAAATGATTCAGAAGTTGCACTCAGTACTAAAAGTGTAACCTCTGTTCTGGCTGCAGTGCATTGTGGTCCATCTCCGGTCTGCTGTTGTTGTTGAAATCACAGGGAATTCAGTCAGTTCACACCTGACGACGCTAACCTGCGTCTGAGTGACCACTTGTGATCAGATCTCACTTCCTGATCTACATGCAAATAAACCCGTCCATCACTGAGACAGACGGGACGGTTTAACACAAAGAGACAGACAACTTCATGCTCTGATTTAATGCTGAACTCACAAGAAGGCTCCAGTGATTCAGAATTTGTCGCAACCGTTGTCACAAAGTTTCTTCAGTTTCTCCTCGTGAGACGACTCTTAGAATCAGATGGTTTGTTAAGGGAGTCTGGTGATGATGTGGCTCGTATCTCATTGGGGAGATCAGTTAAATCAGTGCGTTCAAACTGCTGCTGAATGATGGGAGCTGATCAAAACTCAAACGTGGTGGAGTTAGAAGTAACGAGATGAAAACTAAAAGCCACTCAGATGATTCTCTGAGGTCGTCGGTGTGTTTTCAGTGTGTGTGCTGGTTGCCGGTTGGGGGGAAGGTGTGACATCAAGCTGCCTTCACCTTTGTTTAGAGACACAGAGGGGGCTCTGTCCCATCACAATGGGACTGAGAGACCAGTGTCTCTGTCCCCTGTGAGTGTGTGTGTGGGGGGAGGGGTGGCGCTGGCAGCCACACCCAGCCTGATTGGCTGAGGCCACACCTCACTGTGGAATCCACTGGAGCCGGGTCACATGTCGGCCCGTAGCACCGACAGCTCCCTCAGCTCTGAGTGCGAGTCTGCAGAGAGCAGAGCAGCACCCAGATGAATAAATAAAACAGCTTGTTAGTATCACTGAAGGAAAGTCCAGTGATGATGTCATGTTTAACCCGACCCGAATGTTTCCTTCATGGCCTCTCTGAGTACTGGACCTCAGAAAACTCTTGTGGACTTTCTGCTGCAGAACAACGTGAACCTCAGGTTTTCAGTAGATTAGCCGCAGACTTCAGTGCTCATAAATCAACAGCTGTGTGTGAGTGAAACACCAGAAATCAAGTGAAGGAAGCTGCTGCAGACATTTTATTACTGTGACACAACTTCTCCCAGTTCCTGTAAAGACTTTCCCTTTGAAGGGCAACACACACACACACACACACACACACACACACCGACAGCACAACAAGTTCAGTAAAATACTGCTGGACTGTGATCAATCACTCAGGTACTATCTACAGTGTGTAGAGCAGTGTGAGGCATGTGTCTTTACATATTTCTATTTCTAGTAGTATTTTATTTCCATATGGAAATATAAAGGTTTAGTTCCCTTTTTTAATATTAAATACATATTTTTATTTTTGTTGTTTAGTTTTGTTGTATATTTATTCCCTATTTTATAGGAGCAGCTGTGACACAACTCAGTTAAATAAAGTATTTACAGGGAGTATATGTAAGTGTAATATCTGAGTAAATGTACTTAGTTACAGTCCATCAGTGAAGTTGTGTCCTTGTCATGTGGGTGTGATCCGTTTACGACGCTCGGCTGGTGTGTGAAGCGCTCGCCGCCTCCTTTACTGCTGCGTGGTACTTTTACTTTTACAACTACTGCTGCATGTGTACTACTACCACACCAATTAAAGTACAGTATGTACATTTACTCGAGTACTGATCTGGAGACAGTTGTTGCTCCTCTTTGTTTGATGAATTGGCCTTTTGTGTCATCAGATCAGAGGACGTGTTGCCTCCCTGCCACAGTAACGTCTTTATGGATGGAGTTAAAGAAAGTCAAAGTTGGATAATGTGAGTTCTGTGTCATCAGCTGCTTTGTTACTGAGTCAGTTTTAATACCAAAGAAGGATCTGGACAGCGATCACCCGACTTCACCATATACAGAACTAAGTTGTGCATCAGGGTCACGGCTGCAAACAGGAAGTAAAGAAGCAGTTTGTGTATTTGAGTCCGTTGCACTGTGAGAAAGAGTTCACACTGTTTCTATCACTTCCTGTTTCAAACACACATTATGACCCGGTGGACACAATGGACCGACCTGTCTGTCAGCGGGACGGTACTCCAGTGTGTCAGAGGGAAGGATTCTGGTTCACACTCCGACACGTAGACTCAGAGAAGAAATCGAGGTCGGTGCAGACGTGCAGTTTTCTCTTTAAAAACCACAACGCTGAAAAATTCCACTGAAACGCCGGCTGCGACCACATTCACACCAGAAACAGCTGAGCTCGAAGGGGAAGATCGAACCGACAGAAGAGGAAGGGAAGTCATCTGCTTCTACAACTTCCACTGGTGTGGATCGGCGGTGCTCAAACTGAGGGTCATGACCCAGCGGCGGGTCCCAGCGTGGGGACGAGTGGGACCAAAGACAGAAATAAAGACTTTAAATCGATTGTCTTCCTGCTTTTGAAATAAATATGGTTGGAAGACTGAAATTACAACAGGTTTTAAATAATTCTGTCACTGTGAGTCACCTTGATCGGTCCATTAATCAAGTCACTGACAGCAATTTTGATAATTGATCATTTAAATCCTTTGCGATTTGTGAGAATATGCTTCTTTTCTCTGGGTTGCATCACCGAGTGTCTTTGTGTCTTTGACTGTTTGTGACTTAAAGAACTTGTGACAGGCAGTTTTCACTGTTTCTGACATTTTATAATGATACCAAGAATAAGAACTTTATTTTTTATAGCACCTTTCATGCAGAGAATCAGTCCAAAGTGGGCGTATGTGACAAATAAAATATAAGAATGAGTTAAAACAGGCAGTAAAAAGCCACAGAAATAAGTGAGAGAAGACAAATAAATCATTGAACGTTAACAGTGATGCCGTCGATTGAACCCAAATTAAAACTCGTTACTTCACAGTAAAACATCATTACTAAACTGAAATCTTCACTGTAGCTGCGGAGCTAACAGTGTTAGCATGCAGGAGGCCGACCGCACGTGGAGGGAGTAAATAAGATCAGATCAGACCTCAGATCAGTTTGTGATCTCAGGCCTGGACGACAGCAGAGTCTCACTGTGAAGCTCCAGACATGTGTTGTGGACTACGACTCTTCACCTGAGCTTCATCAGCGTGGAGGTTAGGGACGTGTGGGGGGAGGAGAGGGGAGAGAGCGTCGCCTTCAGACGAGACGAAGGCCTCTGTGGGAACAGCGTAAAGTCCTGACAGAACTGAGAGCAGCTTTGTTTTGCTGTTGGCACAGAAACCCTGGTATCGTATGTATTGTCAGTCCGAGCTGAGCTGACATCCACAGGAAGCCTTCCAGTAGATGATTTACATGTTCAGAAATGTTTCAGCTCGGCTCACTCGTCTGTTAATAAGTTCCTCTACGGTTTTTATCTGTCGCAGTGGAAGTCCATTTAAATGTGTGTGTGAGAGAGAGAGAGAGAGAGAGAGAGAGAGGAAGTGGACGAGGAGAGAAAATGGAGACAGAAGAAGAAGAAGAGAAGGGGTGTGTGTGTCGAGTCTCTCTGCCTCGGCACTCCCCACACCTCTCTCTCTCTCTTTCAGTGTGTGTGTGTGTGTGTGTGTGTGTGGCTTCCAGAAAAGGGTGTGTCGGCCTGCCTGCCGCTGAAAGAGAGGGAGGGGTCAGCTCACGGCTACTCCTCCCTGCTCGCTCTCTGAGCCTCTGTTATTTCTCTTTCGCTCTCATTCCCTCAGTGGCAGCCTCAGGATTAGGCCTTTGTCTCTCTGCCTCCTCTCTGCCTTTAATTTTCTATCTTTTCTCAAACAGTGTGTGTGTCTGTGTGTGTGTGTGTGTGTGTGGTTTAACCCCCCCTCCTGGCAGATTTTTCAGAGGGGCTTTTCTTTAGCAGCTTTTAGAGCAGAGGTAATTCTTGTTGTCATGTGTTTTTCCCCCCCTCCTAACTCGAGCCTGCCACTTCCTGTCTTGCTTCCTCCTCTACCTGTCTTCCTCCTCCTCTTATCGCCTCCTCCTCCTCTTCCTCCTCCTCTCCTCATTCCTTCTTCAAATCCTTTAACAAATCCCCTCCTTCCCCCCCCTGGCCTGGAAGTTTTGGCTTTTCTCTCCTAAATTGTTCTCACCCTTTCCTTCCCCCTCCCCCCTTTTTCTCCTCATCACCTCCTCTCTTCTTACCTTGTCCTCTTCTTCTCCTCCTCAGTGCCAGTCGACTCCTAAGCAGAAGAAGAGTGCCGGTGGCGCCCAGAAGAAGCAGAGGAGCTCGGCCAAGCAGAGCGCCCTGACCCAACAGCAGCAACCGCCGCCGCCGCCGTCGTCATCGCCGCCGCCGCCAGAGGAGGAGGAGAAGGAGGAGGAGCCGGCGACCAGGCCTCGGCCGCCGCAGGAGGAGGACGAGGAGGAAGCAGGCGAGGAGGAGCGAGAGGAAGTGGCGACACAGTCAGTGAAGAAGAAGGAGGAGGAGGAGGAGGAGGAGGAGGAGGAGGAGGAGGCAGACATGCCCTCTGTACAGATCAAACCGGAGCCAGAGGAGATGGAGTGCACGGTGAGGAGGGGCGGGAGGGAGCTGATTGGTTGATTGATTAGAGGAGGGTGGAGCATCTGTGGGTGGACAGATGGATGGAGGAGAGTCAGGCGGGTGTGGCTGCAGACTCGCCCCTGATCAGACGAGTTTGATCAGGTGGATTCACACTGAACACGCGAGGGATTAAATCTGACAGGAGATCAGCTGAGAGCTTCATAATGATGTTGACACGAAGATTTACAAATGAGTCGGTGATGAGCTGAGAATGAATGTGGCCAATTATCTCCAGATCACTCTTGTAGTCTTTTATTGAAGGATGAACAGGAAACATGGCTCAATGATAAAGGATGTTTGTCCTCACCAAGTTAACGCCTGGAATCTGGGAAGATTACATCGCTAAAGGCTAATATCAAGTAACGGGAGCGGTCAGCTGATCAGACAGGTCGTAAACAAACCTCAGAGGAAGTCCAGAAAAAAGGAAGACAAATAGGAAAGTTATATCTCCAATTGTTGGCTTTTAAACTTCCATGCTGACTGTCTTTGTCGGTGTCGGCCCAGCCCGGCAGGGGTCTGCGTTTCCATGACAACAGAGTTATTCAAGGTGTGCTGTTGAAGGAAAAGCTCTGCTAACTTACTGATCAACACTTTGACTTTCTATAAAATCTCCACAACAAAAGTCCTCAGTTATTTAGTTATTTAAAAAGCTTTTATTGTGAAGCAGCAGAATTAGGACGTGCTGAGTTTTTACCAGCAGGAACTTCAGGACTCCTGAAGTGACCTCGATGAAGCGGTAAAATAAAGAGACGAGACGTGAGCGCAGCCAGTTTGAAGAGGTCGGGCGGCGGACGAGCCTCATGTGACCTCCTGTGTGACATGTCAGATGTTCTCGGCTTGTTTACAACCTGCTGGATCATCTGACGGCTCATCATCACTAATATGATGGACAGAATTGGACTTTTCCGTCGTCTTTGACTCTTTTTCTACAGACAAATCACAGCTGTGATAAACTGACGTTAGAGGTTTTTGTTCGTGGATCAAGCTGCTTTATCTGATCGGGGTTTAGGTGGCGGTGCAGAACAAAACAGCTCTGTGGTCGTGTGGTGTTTCAGGTACCGGTGAGATGAAGAGATATCGTACAAGAAGAAGTCCAGACAGAGTCGCAGATTATTGTGTTTGAAGGTTCAGCAGATGCCTTAACTCTGCATATCAGTTTCTGAAGGACTTTACAACTCTGGGCAGTAATCAGCTGCATCAGTTTACTGCCACGATCAGCAGGCAGACGCCTTCTGGTCTCAAAGGTGGAGACAGGTGAGTCCCTCCATGTTGGGTCACCTGTTGTGTTGATGCAGCGGCCCTCAGATGAATGAGGAGGCTTTGAACATGCAGCCTGTCTCATCAGACAGGTTGTCCATCAGAAGTACTGTCACTGTTTCAGACTGCTGCCACCTGGTGGTGTGGAGGGTGGTGTCCTCTCACACAGGTGCTGTGATGCTCGTTGGCTGCCAGCTGTGGTCTTTGTGTTCATCGTTCAGTGTCAACATGTCGGAGGCTGCCTCCTGATTTCCCTCCTGACTGAGTCAATGTGTTTGTATAAGCTCGTGCTGCGGTTCACAGGAGTGTGTGCTCTTTGTCAACGACAACTCCCAGGTATTTATTTACCTGTGTCAGCAGTCTGATGAAAGGTCAGCGGTGACCTTTGTTTCCTCGTCTTATTCACGGAGCTGCGTTCGTTGTTTTCTGTTATTGAGAATCAGATTGACGGACACACTGATGTGGAACCAGCCGTCTCACACCTGCTCTGTTTACTGAAGTTAAAGAAGAGAATGACTGCAGGTCTGGGATCAGTCGTCCCACCGACACAGCAGCGACATCGCGTTAGTCATCAGTCCTCGTTCCACTTTACAAACTTAGTAAGAATCACTTACATGGTTTGGAGGAAGTGAAGGTGGGTGCGCTGAGTGAAATGGAAATGACATGATAATAGATGGAGATCTGAAGGTGGAGGAGGTACAGGGACGTTCAGATGGGTGGATCAAGCAGAGGCTGGTGCGATGGTGTGTTTGTGAGGAAGAGGAGGAGGAGTCTGATGATGGTTGTGATGAAGGTCATGAGTTTCTGAGCTTTTAGTTTTCTGGAGATGATGAAAAGTTGAAGCGGTATCCTCAGCTTAGGTGTCTTCCTCTTCTTCTTCTTCTTCTTCAGAAAAACTGGTGTTGGTTTTTCATATTAGAAAGAAAAGTTTACAGTTGATTGATTTATTTCCATTAATAAATGTCTGACAGTAATGAAAAGTACCTTCCACAGTTTTACAGAGCAAAGGTTGATGTCTTAAAATAACAGTACGAATCCTAAAGAAGTTCAGTTTCTAAAGAGAATCACTTATCGCTTGATAAAAGATTGGTCTGTTCGAGTACGACTGTCGTGTTGGCATCAGAGATGATTCAGCAGGATGTCTGGAGGTAAAGTGACTGCCTGGATGGATAGATGTGGAACGAGACAGATAAAAACTATTTTTCTGAGATTATAACGATGATGATGAGTCGTTCTGCTCTGATGACGTGTTGTCAGCAGAATGACCATTTTGAATGCCACATTGTGACCAAACACTCAATTGTTCTCACAGCGTGTTGACTGTCGCTGTGTTGGGACTTCGACGTGACCTTTGGTTTGTTTTAATCCTGAGTGACTTCCAGGGAGAACATCAGGAGAACAAGCTCTGTGGAGCAAACGGTGAAGAGGTCAGAGGTCACGGCAGCACCGAGGCGCCCTGACAAGAGAGGAAAACCTCCTCCTGCTGGGGTCGGCCTGCACGCCGCCGTAATGCCCCGGTGGTTTGATTTCTCAGGATCGTACTATTTCGGTCAGACCGTCTGCTGATACATGAAACTAAATCAGAGCGCAGAGCTTTTTCCTCTTGATCTACGGTGAAGCAGGGAGTTTCTGTGAGGCGGGGGAGGGCGACTCCTCTTTTTATACTCATGAATCTATGTTATGTGAGATGTTCGTGTCTCAGAGGATTCGACTGCTGTAAACAGTCTGAGCCTTTAAACGGTGACAGGTCTCAGGGAGTACATGTAAAGGACTAGTACAAAGCCTTCTGTGGCTCCGGAGGAAGCTGCATGTTATCTGATGAATTACTTCCAGTGATGTCACCCGCTGGATAAGCTGCATTGTGGGTAATGTAGGAGCCATGTACAATTGGTGGCGTCACGGCCGGACAAGGTCATTCAGAAGGGACAAAATAACATGATAGTTCACAGGAAAGAGTTTGATTTTGGCGACGGTTTGCAGCTGTGTTTTGGACTTTGATGGTCGTTTCTGAAGCTGTTGGAGTTGTTTCATGTGATCACTGAAGTCTCACAGTGCACATAAATCCCCTGACATCTTTCATGCGTTACATTTCTCTGGCAGGCGCTGGTGTTCAATAATAAGAGCAGTTCACCACGTAAATGCTTCAGAGCTGAGACGAATTTGCATTTTGTTTTGGTGAGCTGATCTCAGGTCTGTTTTCATGCATGTTTGGATGTAAACAACATTTTGACAGCAGCAGAAAACATTCAGACGTAGCTGAATGAAAGGAGCTGTCAATAAGTGATGGCGGTGACGACGGGAGGTTTCTGCCTCGCTCTCTCTGATGAATGTTTGACTGGCCGGCTCATGACTATTAGAAGAGACAGACCTACTTATCACAGCTCACATTGAGGACTGTGGTCGTGGCTTCCCGTCCTGATTAGCGACACCGTGGCTAGACTTAATGCTAATGAAATATAATCATGAGCAATATTTACGTTGGGTGTGTTTGCTCACAGGTGAGCGGTGCCGGCATGTTGCTACACCTTCAGTGTTCAGTTGATGGGTAGGTCCATGCACCCTGTTATAATCAGAGACAGAGGAGGCTATAGAATAAAGGGCGTGAGCGGTAATGATAAGGTGAAGCCTGACGGAGTCACACTACAGCAGCCTCCATACTGAGGGAGGAGGAGGGGAGGATGTTGTGGGGGTGAGGTATGAAGAGAGGACGCTGTGGGAAACGAGAGAGAAGAGAAGCAAACTGGTGCAGATGGAGAGAGGGGAGATAGGATGGACTGTAAAGAGGTGGAGGTGGAGGTGGAGAGGGTGTGGACGTCAGATAAGGAAAGGCTGCGCTGCAGGATTATGACTGCCATCCATTTTGTCCTCCTCTGAGCTCTCAGATGTTTTTTTCTCCTGTTTTTCATCACGTTGTCGGCTCGGTGCAGCCAGCAGCCCGACGCTGAGGCTAACTGCTCCCTTTGGTGTTCATGAGGAATGCTAACGATGCTAACAGGCTGAGCTCAGAGAAAGTGAAGGGCAGGTGTTTGTTTGACTGTGGCCATAAAATCAAGTGAGAAGGTCAATAAAGTACAGTGAGAACACACGTACCATCTGTGCGCCATGCTAACACGTTAGCATGCACATTTCCTGTCATATACTCACACATGAAGATATCAATGTAGTTTCAGGTACAGACGGTGGCTTTAGATGTCTAATGTAAGATGTGATGACAGATCTGTAACTGTGAACGGCCCAAACATTTATTTATGTATAATTTATTAAAATGACTAGCAGTGGACACTGGAGGCATTATGTTTTTTGGGTTGTCCGTCCCCTTCTTGTGAAAGTGATATTTAAAGAATGCCAGAGGTCAAAGGTCATTGTGACCACACACACAACACATTTCTGGCCAAAACTCAAGCATTAATACAACAATTAGGATACAATTTTACACAAATGTTTAATTGGATAAAATGGTGAAGTTATGACATCTGATAATCCAAAAAGTCAAAGGTTAAATGCAATGACGTCATTTTATTCTGCTATTATAGAAAATGTACTTTTTTACCCACAAATATCTATTTTATTTAGTAGATGAAACTGTTTCAAGTTAAAGTTTAATACTTCAATTACAAGATTATAAGATGAGATAAAAATAGTGTCATTGACATATTTGTTCTGTTGTTTTAGATTTGTTTGTTAATTGACAGATTTCTGGTAAAGTCCTTATTTGATCACAATGTGCAACATCGTGAAACTAGCACTTTATTTAAACACTTATGTAACAGTATGATGGGAGCGTTGCATCGTCCAAACTTAGCTTTGATATTTAAAACAGATTTTTATATTTGTACATTTAAGTTAGAAGTGACTTTAGTGCATGTCCTGTAAATTCATTAGAATTATAGTGAATATTTCAGGTGTATACGTCCACCTTTCTCTAAAACTAGTCCTCTGAAGTCCTGCGTCCGCTGGAAATCAACACGGAGGCTCTCAGCATAACATCTGAGAATATATTGACTGAAGAAGCTGCAGTAATGACAGTGATGTGGTCCGACAGGAGTAGAGTTCTGTCTTCAGTTGGGTCCAGCATGACAAACGTTCTCAGTTGGACTTCCTGTCATGTCGAGTGCTCGTTAGTCACCTGTCAAACATGGACGGCTACGGTTTCAGTCCGTTAGCTGAACCTACAGAGCAAACTGTGTGACATCACTGAACTGACAATCCTGGAAATCTTCCCGTCCAGGTTATCCTCAGCGCTGGATGCAGACGTATGTTTGCGTTTGTGATGGTATGTGAGAATGTGGGCTCGGCTCTGTCAGCAGGGAGCGGGCGGTTTGTGAGTGGAGATAGGAGGCGAAGTCACATCCAGGACAGGAAACCAGCTGTTCTTCATCTGAACGATATGAAGGCGTTTGTGTTGCCTCCCAGACGGGTTTCAAGGCAGATTTTTAGCAACATCATGTTAGAATTGTGCTCCGGTGTCACGTCGTCGGGTCGGGTCGAGCCAGATGTGTTTAGATGTGATGTCTGACAGAGAGCGAGCTGCAGAGAGAGAGAAGACAAGACACTGAACAACGTCATGACAAACTGAACTTAAACTGGAGCCAAACAGAGGTTCTGGTGGTTCTGAACGGCTCTGTGTGTCGTCTTCATTTAGGTTACAGTTTGGGTCCAGACGTGTGTTGTTTATGGTGGAGGCCTGACCTCTGAACCTCCACAGCTTCTGCAGAGTCCATCTAATCAGCACAGTTCTTCTGTTGCATCTTCACAGTTTAAATGTATGTTGTGACATCGCTCAGGCACAGAAACCATTCGGTTCGGATCAAAGCACCTCGTTCTGTCTCCACGAACAGCAGCAGAATATATTCAAACCTGCTGCCACCAACCACTAGAAACACGTCGACATCTTGTTAAAAACATCGAGTGCTTTCACAATTATACATGTTGAAACGGTGATATTGACTTTGATGTCTGACGACCTGGGAATGAAGCTCAACAATTAAGTGTCTTCCTCAGAAATTGCTGATTGCACCTTTCAGTTTGGCGCGACACCAAACATGAACCGACAAATCGCCTCACAAAACACCTTTAACTGATGCACAGGTCGATAAATTAAATACTTTGAGCAGATGAAAGGAGATCAGATTGATTCTGTTGACATTAGCGTGTTGAGTTTTCACTTTTCTGTCTGTATTGGTTGTTTTTAATGAACCGGATCCACAGATTTACCTTGGCACACGTTTCCATGAATCACTCGCTCAGCCGACGCTGCTGTGCTGATGGATTCTGTTCCAACCTAAAATTGGCACAATCGACAAATTCATCTTTCCAAGGAATCAGACACAAAGTCGCAGCGAACCTGTTCAGACTCGACACAAAGGTCATGAAGAATTAGCTGCTCAGTCATCGTGTGCAGCGGAGTCAACAAGCCTTTCGGTTTTAGGAGGTTGGTGGTGAAGAAGCCAAATTCACGTCGCCTGCAGCTCTGTGAACTCTCCGACTCATTACAACGTCTTCTGTGTTTGTTCTCCAGAAAACACTCAGCGACACATGTGACCCGCTCGAGTTCCTCAGGGTTTAATATTCAGACCACTTTAATTCACCAGCAGGCTTCATTCAGCAGAATTATGTCAAAGTGACAAAATAATTATATGAAGAAAATAAACAGAGAAACACCTCTAATAAACACTCTGACGCTGTCACACTGATTTAGTTGGTTTTGTCTCTTTAATGGCAGGTTGTTGACTTTTTAAAAAAGTTATAAATGCTGTTAGAATGATGTATAAAATTGCGCTTTACTCACATTTCTTATATCAGCCCTTCATATCAAACATCATGCAGGAAGAACATATTCAGACGCCGCTCTGAGGACGCTTATTTCCCACGTCTTTGATCCGTTTCTATTGATCGTCTCAGTCGATCATCAGTTTTGCTGAACGGAGGAACTGATGCACAGAAGGTGTGTCGTCAGGCTGGAGCAGGAGGAAGTGGTCGGAGCAGAGACGTAATCTGACCCCACAGAAACCACTTTATTTTAAAATGAACCCTGATTGGCCGATTAAAGAGCATTTTATATTTCAGAGTTAAAGCAGAAATATGTGTGTGTGTTCACATGAGGCTGTGGGGAGGTGGGGGAGGGGTCGGGTATACGTGTGTGTGTGTGTGTGTGTGTGTGTGTGTGTGTGTTATGTTGTGGCATGGTTTGGGTTAGTAAAGGGTGGGGGCTGGGTGGAGTAGGATTGCGTAAGGGATCATTAAGCAGAGGGTGTGTGTGTGTGTGTGTGTGTGTGTGTGTGTGTGTGTGTGCGTGTGTGTGTGTGTGTGTGTGTGTGTGTGTGTGTGTGTGTGTGTGTGTGTGTTGACCACACCTCAGTGGGAGTGGAGCTTCCTGTCCCCAGATAAAGTCTCCAGGAAGCAGATCCTCCTGGTATTCGCTCCTCTGGGAGACGACAAACACTTAAACGCCTCTCGTCTCAGTTAGAGTTCAGCTTGTCGTCACTTTCACATCAGGACTCGTTTCCATCGTCGACATAAACAAACTAGGAAGCTGATTGTTTGTCTGACCAAGATGTTTGTCATCTACATTTCAGTTATTTCCATTTCGTTCATTCGTATGTCAGATAATAATTTAATCAACCAGAAGCAGGAGGAAGACAAACTTATACAACTGGATCCTTTCTTAAAAAATAATATATCAAACTGTGGCCGAACATTACATGATCAGACAGATCAGTAACAACACAACAGTGCAGTTATTGAGTCTGAACGATATTATGGAATAAAACAGTGTGTACGTATCGATATATCTGCTGATGGACGCACATTTTTTGCACAAAAACACTCGGGACAAAAAAATGTAACAGGATATTTTACAGTTTAGAAAAAAACATGTTATTGTTTGAATGATATCAGTGAACTTAAACAGTGAACTCGAAATGTCATGATTGTAAATCACCCCGAGTATCGTTCTCCACAGCGTGTTTCAGCCGATACTAGCATAGAATAGAATAGAATAGAATAGAATAGAATATGCCTTAAGTTCAGTATCAGCCAATAAGATCAGCTGACAGATGTTCATCATGCTCTGCTGAATATATTCAGTTCATTGTCGCACTAATCAAAAGAGCAAAGATGTATTTATAGATAGTTTTCTGTTTAATTGACTTATTGAAGAATTGTGTTGTAGTCGAGAGGACATGTTCAGTGTGAGGAGAAATGCCTTGCTCATGAGCAGGTTGGCAGCTGGAGGAAGTTGAGATACGTGACGAGATGAAGAAATGTGCTGATTGAAACAGGCTGGTTGGTTAACGAGCGTTCGTCAGCGTGTCAGAAGGAGGTCGAATGTCATGTCGCGGCCTCGTCACGACTTTTCCTGGCAAAAGTTACCAGACGACTTCCTGTCTCACTTCAACACACACACTTTATCTCGTCTTGTCTCATCTTTCTCCCGCCATCGCTCTTCTTCTTCTTCCTCTTCTTCTTCTTCTTCTACTTTCTCTTTCCAACTCTCGCACTTCACTCTCTCTCTCTCCTCTCTCTCTCGCTCTCTCTCGCCCTAATAGGATATGTCGAGGGAGGCTCTGCTTCCGTTCGCCCCATCACCATGGCAACCGCGGCTCTGGCGGGAGTTGCCGAAAAGACTGTGTAGCCTGACCCCTCCCCCCCTTCTTCCTCCTCCCTCTTCACTTCTCCTCCTCTTCCTCCTCCACCTTTCCAGACCAGCCTCTCTCTCCTCTCTCTCTCTCTCTCTCTCTCTCTCTCTCTCTCTCTCTCTAACTCAGCCAAAGGCAAACACACACACACACACACACACACACACACACACACACACTGAATACCTGCCAGCACAGCACAGTGAATAGGCCTGTAATCTCTCTCTCTCTTATACACACACATACACACACAATGAGGTCCTCTGTGCATGTGTCTGTGTGTGTGTGTGTGTGTGTGTGTGTCACTGATGTATGCACATAAACAAGGCAGTTGTCCTCCAGCAAACAGGAGCACTCATGCACAAAGACAGGCCACAAAACACACACACATACACAGTCACACACATGTATACACACACTCTATTACTCCCACTGTGTGTGTGTGTGTGTGTGTGTGTGAGAGAGAGAGAGAGCATGAGACATGAGAGGTTAGAGGCCTGTTTGCTGTGCTTTTGCCAGGAGGGCTTTGCTAGCATGAGTGTTCGTCAGTGCAGGTGTGTTTATGTGTGTGTGTAGACGTGTGTGTGTGTGTGTGTGTGTGTGTGTGAGTCCATGGTTGAGCATTCAATCCGTTGAATCGACGGCACATTCACAATTTTTTGGATGCAGAGAGAGATGATGATGATGGTGATGATGATGATGATGATGATGATGATGATGATGATGATGATGGGGGATAAATGGGTGCAGATAGTGGACAGATGCAGCTCCCTCTGCTGGTGCAGGGTGATGATGTCATCGTTGGCAGCCCACTTCCTCCAGAGCAGAGCTTCCAGGAAGTGAAAAAAAAACAAAACAAACAGCAGCTGTGATTGGACAGGAAGCAGGTACGACTCGACCATGTGAGTATTTTTACTCATGTCGGTCATTTAGTGGGTCAGCTGATGAATCATCTCATCTTCGTCACATTTTCTCTTGCAGCAGATAATCTTTAGAATCACTATCATGAAGTGTCTTTAAGGAGGAATTCAGAGCTGATCTCAGCATCGAGTGATGCGATTGTGTTCAGATCTCAGTCCTTCAGTTCACAGCTGACATTAACCTGCACCTGAGTGACCTCCTGTGATGTGATGTCACTACCTGCCCTATATACAAATGAACCCGTCCATCACTGGGACAAAGAAATAGCCTATATTGGTGACTGTTTGGTGTATTTGTAATTTTTTTACAAGGAAACAAACAACTTCATGTTTTGATTTAATGCTGAATTTACAAGAAGGCTCTGATGATTTAGAATTTGTGGAAGACAGTGAGTCAAAACATTTATAAAGTTTCTTCTCATGTAGCAACACTCTAAATTGTGTGGTTTGTAAAGGGAGTCTGGTGCTGTTGCAGCTCCTGTGGTTGTTGTTGCTTCCCCTCTACTTCTTCTCGTTTCACAGAGGACATCAGTTGAGTAGACACTCCTTCAGTGTGACCTAAGACACATAAATGTGGTCACATGAGGCCCAGATCTCCTCTGGATGTGGTCTGGCTGATCAGATCTTAAATGCTCACGCCTATACTCAGAGTGGTCCACTCGAGATCGGATCAGTCAGGGTGGATGTTGATATCAGGTCTGAACAGCCTTAAAGAGTTGTTCATAGGCAGGTTGGTCAGAGTAAAGAACTGTACTGTCATTTAGTCCATTCAGCTCCCAAAATATGGTGTTTTTAAACCAAGTGAAATAATCTGTGGTGAGATAAAGTCACCTGGTTCCAGCACAAACAGACTGTTTCCTGAGTGAAGCCGAGGCGTCGCAGGCGCCGACGTCGTCTTTAACGAGCGTTCCTGGTGTTGAAAGATTCACGACGACTGAGCGAAGACGTCTGTGGCTTTCCATTCATAGACGTGATGATTTTGAACTAATGGACGGATTAACAGACAAGTTGATCTTTCTTCAGGCTCAAGAGAGAAATGTTCTGCAGGTTTTTGCACCGATAGAATTAAATTTCTTCTTTCTTCTCATTCGAGCACTGAATTAATTTTTCTGTGTGACATTACAACTGAAAAAGGGAAAAAGGAAACTGATTGCTTCACTTGAAACGTACTTTAAACAGCCGATGTCAGGAGTTCCTATTGATTTACATGTTGACGTCTGAACGACTGTGAGGCTCGCTGTCTTCACCGACTCATAATGTTCAACAGCTGGATCCAGCAAGTTCAGGCACATTCTTATAAAGGTCACAGGGAGGCATCCTGGGAAACGTAGGAGCGTGATGATTGACCTGATGAATTTCATGGGGAATAAAAGTTGATGGTTACAGTTTAATTATCAAAGGCCTGAATGTAGGAATGTTTATTTTCTTATTGTCCGCCTGTCAGTTCTGATGACATGTGATTTAATAACCTCATTGTGGAGAGAAGGAGTGGAGCTGCTGCACAGACTGTCAGCGTGTGAGTGGACGACGGGGCGCAGCAGCACAAACAATCAGACAGGTTTCAGACAAGTCCAGTTCAGCCCGGTTATGTAAAGTATTTATGTCGAAGTGAAAACAAAGGTGAGCAGTGACATCGCAGGTTTGTTGCACGGCAGCCCAGGAGGTTGAAAACACACTTTGTTCAGCACAAAGCCCTGAACACGAGAAGTAAACAAGAGAGGCAAGTGATTTATTCAATATTTCCAACTCATATTTCATTCTTAAAGGAGCAGTTCACTGATATCATGTCTTATACACACCAGAGTTCTTCTATACCTGTGTGAAGCACCTATACATCGACAGGCTCATTAAATACTAATCGGCGCTGCATTAAAAACAGCGGTTCAGTAAATGTCTGCTAATTACACCTACATATTTAAATCATGTTCAGTGCTGGCATTAATTACGAGGTGAACAGACATGATGCTGTTTGTGACTGATGCATAATTAAGACAGTCGGGCTCTTAATTGGACTCCTCGGCTCACCTCCACCTGCTTCCTGCTCACGCTGACTTATTTTATTTTTATATTTAGCAGAAATTCTCTGCCAGATTCTGAAATCTGTCACGATCAGCGTCGTCTGAAGGCGGATTTGCAGGAAACTTGAAGTCGCAGTGAGCCGCACAGCTGTTCTGAAAACTTTAGTGAAGTTTGCTGTAGAGGTTACAGTCAGGACGATCTGTGTGGGCGGACGAGTTACTGAGCACCCAGGAAATAAAGTCCTGGAGGTAACATGAGAGTCGGCGTTAGCGCCGGCTATCAGGGAGCTAACAGGTGGGTGAGCCAGAGAGAGAGAGACGGAGGGGAGCAGGCTGCAGGGTGGGGGCTGCTGGGTGGGTCAGGGTGTAGGAGGTAGGAGGTGGAGCTGTGTGTGTGTGTGTGTGTGTGTGTGTGTGTGTGTGCGTGCTGGGCGGGGCTGCGTGCTCCGTGGTTAATATCTCCCCCAGCTGTTGTTTTTGCTCTGTTTTCATTCTGTCGTCCGTATCTGCCCTCACACTCCACCGCCTGAGACACACACACACACACATGCACATGCACATGCACACTTACACACAGGCACACACACACATGCACAAGCAAACACACACACAGAGAGTCAGTCCCCTAAAAAGTCATAAGTAAGCCGTGTTGATCACAGACGACACTGATGCCTGAACACTCTCAGAAAATCAATACTAAAGGTGCCTCCCTCCTCACCTCCTCACCCCTTCTTCCCTCCCCCTTCACCTTTAACACACACACACACACACACACACACACACACACACACACACACACACACACACACACACACAGAGTCCCAGTATTGTTTGTCTCACCTCAGGACTTATTGATCTCTTCCTGTAGACAGAAACAACAACAGTGACTTTGACTGGAAGCCTATTAGGCCACTTTTTTTTTTACTTTACCACACAGGATCAGATTCTCCACCAGCGGGTGTAGCAGCAGGTGTAGAGTTACCGAGTCTGTTGTTTGGCTCCTCCTGGCACCATCTGGGCAGAAACTTCTGGCCCTTTCCCACCAAATGCCCAGGAAGAGAAAAGTCCGTTTGGAAGTCCCCATTTGCATTTCCAGATGAATGTTGAAGATTAAAATGTGTTTGTGTCCACTCGAGGGAACAACACGTTATCAGTGTGTGATTTGTGTTTTGCATAACAGTGTGAGGTTTGAATGAATGTTGGAAATAAGACGTTTAAAACTGGAAAGGCTCGTTGTAGAAGAGAACATATAAGTAAAGAACATATATTTTTATAAACCACACAGCTTCTCATCCTGACATTCTCATCCTGAACATTGCGTCTTTATGCTGCAGACGTGTAACAGCGATCAGAGTTTGTGTTTGACCAGTGATCGTCTTCACCTGACAGATCCTGGATCAGTAGAAAGCCCTACTTCAGGAGGAGGCACAACTGCAGCCTGTAAACCGAAACTGAACTTGGCTGCTGTGGTTTGTTCAGCTGAAGTAATAAGTCATCTATTATATCAGTTACAGTTTGTGGAAAGGTTCCTGAGATTGATAAGAGACAATGGTGACCAGCACAAGAGTTACCAGCGTCCATACGTTTATCATCTCTGTTTAATAATTAAGAAAACGGACTAATTGTGTTCAGTATTGAGTAAAAACGGGTCGGTCTGAGCCCGTTTGGATCGATGAGGTGGATATCTGCCACCTGACGGAGAAGCTGAAATCATGATGTTTACCAGCCGTCTGCAGGGAGCCGACAGACCGCGGCTTTAAATGGTGTTTTCTCAAAGGGAGTTTGGTACAGGAGCTGTCGGTGCTGACCTCACCTGTGTAACCTGTCATGAATAAGTGATGTGGCTGCTGACGAGGGAGCTGATTGGTCCGTCGCTGCTGTGCTAACCCTTTCAGCGCCAGAGCCTACCGCCATGTTTCTGCTCATGGTGATGGTCACTTCCTGGTTACAGTATGTTAGTCATTAAACAATAATAAATCGTGGAAGTATTGAAATTATGTCAAAAATGTGAGATATTTTCATCAGATTTTACAGATTGATCCAAAAGATTTCTAATTTGAACGACGTACGTATGTTAGAGTATTTCTCCGGCGCCTTCATGGTCTGTCTTCAAATGCTCACATGACAAATACACAGCTATACACTGTATTTTACTGTGAATCACTCATTACATTAACTGTTTAAGACTCCGTGTGGGTCACATGACGGACGTCCTCTGGACAGACAGACGGTCTCACAGC
This sequence comes from Lagodon rhomboides, assembly GCA_039737535.1. Classification (NCBI taxonomy): domain Eukaryota; kingdom Metazoa; phylum Chordata; class Actinopteri; order Spariformes; family Sparidae; genus Lagodon; species Lagodon rhomboides. Next base: position 20,923,178 of record CM077795.1, read on the forward strand.
TGCTTCCATTCAAGTCACAGATCACATGAATTAACTGCGAGGCGACGACCGGCTGACCCATTTAATGGAGGAGCAGCTGAACTGCGAGCGAGCGAGCGAGGCTTTTTCTTTACGTCTCCATGTTCCGTCACACGCTCTGTTGTCTCGAGGTGGATTCAGTTCTGCAGATTGGTGTGATTGTTCCTCGTGTCGCCGTCCGACCCATGAACAGCACAAATGATTTTTGACTTCAGGGGAAGGTTTATGTTTCTCGTCGTTGTGTTGAATCAGAGACACGTCGACGGTTTCTCCTGGGATCGGAACGTCTCTGACGCTCAGAGTTTGAACCTTGACTTGCTGTATTTTTTGTCATTCACGATTTAATATAAATTTTTCACATGAAATCTGGATCCTCTGTATAGAAACATCTGATGAAAAGGCCTTTGTGTAGGTGTGGGTGGAGCAGGAAGCTGCTGGCTGAAGTGGGCAGTGGATGTTTTCTGTTGTTTGGGCCTGAATGTGGATTAACTCACAGAAAAGAACCGAACCATCTTTGTTGTTCAAGTGTCAAACTTTCCCCAACAAGACTTTTAGATAAAGACGTGGACAGTGTGTTTCTGCCAGAGGAAGAAGAGATTCAACATTATATATATTATAACGAGAAACTTCTTGTTAGATCAAACACTGTTGGTCTTGTTTTGCATGTGACAGTTACTAAAATCCAGACGTTTACATGTGCAGGAGAATCTAAATATGAAAGCTGAGAAAGCTGAGTTGTTTAATGAAAAATGTTCCCTTGTTGGAGAGAAGCTGTGCTATACGACGATAAAAAAAACATTGTTGTCTCATAAATCGCTCACCCGTCGTTACAGCGATATTTCTCATAATTTGGACGACGCTTTGTGTCTTCAGGCAGAAATGATCATGAAGCCAAGACGAACGATGATGGAGGAGAGAAATATTATCAAATATTAGTCTAAATGTAAGAAGACACAGGTTTTTACCACGTGGTGATTTCATCCAAATCAATTGTTTTATTCAGTGAATTAGCAGAAAATGTGCTTTGTTGTTGTGTTGATAGTAAACAACATATTTCAGGATGATTGACAGCATATGAAGAGTGTCAGGATGAGTTTTTTATCCTAACGAGCAGCTTTACGTCCTCCAATCACAAAGTTCCTCTCGTCACAGAGCTTCAGGAGTCCGGTGAGGTTTTTCTCTTCGGTCTCCTCTTTTGGGGATTTTTTTAAAGAGGTGTGGGATTAAATCTGAGCGGAGAGGACATGAGGAGAGTGAGTGGGTGGGAGTGAAGCCAGTGATGGAGGAGAGGGTGACGTGGGGAGAAACCTGGGTGTGGTTGGATGTGGAGAGTGAGAGAGGAGGCTGGGAGGGTGAGGCGGGGAGGTGTGGGTGAGAAAGGTGAAAGGGGCGTGGTCGTGACGGAGGGAGAAAAGAAAATAAAGGGAGGAAGGAGAGGAGGAGGAGGAGGAAGGGGTGAGGCGATGGAAAGAGGAATGGACTGGGAGGGGAAGGGAAGGGAGTCGGGCGGTGGGTGGTGGGTGGGGAACGAGTGGAAAACATGGAGTCAGCTGATAGCTCCCAGTTTCCATGGCAACGCCAGGCCTTTCCCACCCACTCCTTCCCTCTTGTCTCTTTCTCTCTCTTTCTCTGCCTCATCCACTCCCTCACTTCTTTCACACTTCAGTTTCTTTTCAGATTTTTTTTTCTCTTTTCCATTTTTTTCTCCCTCAGTCCGTTTCTATAATCACGTTACAGCCTCGCTTCCCTCCGCTCGCTGATCTCCCCCTTTTTTCTTCCAGTTAACTCCCTCATCACCTCCCCCTGGCTTTCCTTTCCTTTCCTCTTTCCTCTTTCCTTTTCTTTTCTCTGCATTCCTCTTTCCTTTCCTTTCCTTTCCTCTTCCCTTTCTTTTCTTTTCCCTACCCCATCCCCTCCTAACCCCTTTCCTTTCTCCTTCCCTCTTTCCTTCCCTCGTCCCTGTCCAGTCACTTTCTCCTCTCTCCCTTCTCCTCTCTTCTCTCCCATTTGCCTTTTGTTGAGTTCCTGAGATTCCTCCTCAGTCAGTCAGTCAGTCAGTCAGTCAGTCAGTCAGTCAGTCAGGTTTGTTGCAGGTTGTATGTGTGTTTTCTTGCTGCATTTTGTTTCAACTTGTGCAGTTTGTTCTGTTTTTGTTCATGTGTTAAATTAAAACCGAGAGCTTGAACATCACGTCGGATAAACCAGAGGTCTTCAGACATTTTCCTGGAAAGCAGAAAACCTTCCGACGCACTAAAAGTCACCTGCGATGCACTAAACCAGCAGCGTGCTGCTTTAATGGTGCTTATTTGCATTTATAATGATGATAGCCGAGTGCAGGAGGATGTTTACCAACCTTTACATCTGCGCCCTCATCCACCATCGCACAGCCGAGCCTCCAGCTGAACTGTGTGACCCGTTTAAAGGGCGTAGCAGAGTCTCCACCCTCTCCTCCTCACCCAGAGCCAAGCTACGCTCAGCTGAACTGGAAGGAGGCCAAGTTCTGGACTGGGAGCTCGCTGCAGCTCTCCCTCTCTCTCTCTCTCTCTCTCTCTCTCAGAGTCAGTACCAGTCTCTCTCTGTCTCTCACTTTCTCCCCCACCTCCCCCCCAGTGTCCCACACAGCAGCCATTGTTCCCAGTGCTCTCGAGCTACATGGCAGCTGAGCCCTGGGTGGCTGCAGAGGAGAACAGGGTGCTGCGTTCCTGTGAGGAGGAGGAGGAGGAGGAGGAGGAGGAGGAGGAGGAGGAGGAGGAGGAGGAGGAGGAAACGAGGGCGTAGCACCGAAACGCCTGATGCAAGATACATGAAAGCATCGATCAGGGACTAATGGGCTGAAAGATGTGGTCATACCTTCAAAAATATACAATATGTGTGGAGCTGAGATGGATCAGGAAGAATTGTTCCTCACTGCAGATCCTCTGTCAGTATTCCTTAAAGTTCTGGTTCGGTTTAGGCACAAAACCCACTTGGTTAGTTTTAGGAAAACGTCACGTTTTGGTTTAGAATAGCTGCTGTCGCCCAAAACACGGCTGGTAAATGTCCCGGCGTCCTGTTAAATATCCAGTTGTTTCACACTTCCAACTATTGAAACAGCATCTCACACAGCTGTGACACCTCCACCGTCTTCTCCACCTCCTGACGTGAGAGTCAGATCATTTTTTAAGTATTAATTGTACAAATTTAAAAGTATCTGTTGTCTACAGCAAACAGCAACAGCTGAATGTTTCCTGAAATTACTCCTAGAATGCTGCAGTATATATTTATGTGAGACGATGGAGAAGAAAATTAAGTTCCTGAGACAAATCACAGCTGTGGAATTTAAATCCTCAACAAAATGCTGAGCTGTCGTTGCTGGATTCATCCACCGTCGACCCAGAATGTGAAAGTGAACCTCTGAATGTTTCATCAGACGATCGTTAGCTCTCCCTGGCTGTTGGTAACTTTTTATCCACAGAGGCTTGTACCTTTGATTTTTTTTTATCTAAAGAAGCAGATATTTCTTAAAAACTGCTGGAGTTTCTTCTCCATCCGAGCCAACGCCTCACCGTACGAGAGGAGAACATGAAGTCATTCCTGTTGTTGTGTCTCCTGCCGGCTGTTCAAACTATAAAGCAGTGTGTGTTAGTCTTTGTTGACTCGCTTCACTTCAGTTTAATTAACACATCAGTTTACGATATAAAGATTCCTGTGCTGCTGTTTAACTCTAGAACATGTGATGGAGTTGAGGATGTGAGTAGACTGGATGAAGCTCAGGAGTCAGGCCGAGGCTTCAGAGCATTATCGTGACACAAACACTCTAGAAACGTGGTTCATCAGTTTCAGCTCTCTAAAGTCTCTGATTGTCGTTTCCTCCAGCAGGCAGACGTAGGCGACGACTGCTCGCAGCCCACAGACCTGAAGGTGAAGACGGAGCCGACGGTGTGTAAGACGGAGCCCTCCTCACCTGAGCCCTGCGCCGCCGAGGACCAGACCGAACCCGTCGACCTCTCGCTCAACAAGCCGCGCTCCTCTTCACACCCGTCTTCTACGTCGAGCACCACAGTCAACCCTGCGCCCAGCAGCATCGTGACCCAGCCCGGCCTGTCGGCCACGCCGGTCGCCTCAGCGGTACAGTCCATAGGCTCCATGGTAAACACAACTCAGCCTCCTCCGTCAGAGCTGTTGAACTTGTTGAGGAGTCAGAGCGACCAATCAGATCCTTCCTCTCTCTCCTCCAGGTCCTCTCACCAGGCTCCATCTTGGCCACTCAGGGCGCCGGCGGCCAGCAGATCCTCCACGTCATCCACACCATCCCCTCGGTCAGCATGCCCAGCAAGGTGGGGCAGCTGCAGACCATCCCCGTGGTGGTGCAGTCGCTGCCCGTCGTCTACACCACCATGCCTACCGACGGCGTCGCCACGGCAGCCATCACAGTGCCGCTCATCGGCAGCGACGGCCGCTCAGAAGGATCAGGTGAGCGAACACTGAACACTGTTCCCATCAGCCTCAGCTGGAGTCTGAGACTAATCTTAACATAGCGTGCTGACATGCTAACAGCTGGTAAATGTTAGCATGTTCGACCTTCAAGTTCAGCCATCCTCTGTTCACTTGTACCTGAACCAATCAGAGAAGAGGTTGTTGTCAGTCCACATGTGATCAGTGGTGGTTCTGCTAACAGCAGCTAGCTTAACTTTTCTCATCTCAGTCGAATAAATATGCTGGTTTGAGAGCTGATATTTCTCCAAGAGGACTTCCATGAAAAAAATGTCACTTCAAAAATAACTTAAAACAATAAAAAGAAAATGATTTATGGATTAGTAAAAATAATCTACCAGCGGAACAAGAAAGATGTCTGACAGCAGTCACTGATCTCAGTGAAATGCTGCTTTTAAACGATCGTGTCTGAAGTGTGGAGAGAATTTTACTAGAAATTATTCAACTATACTTAAATATTCTGACGGATCATCTCAGTCACAGTTTTCTGATTCTGGCGCTAGAAGATTACGTCCTCATTTCCTTTATACCGCCTCAGAAGCTCTGATTGGCTCGTTTGACTTCAGATCTGTGAACATTAAATTAAATATATATAGTAATATAAATATAAATGAAGTGAGATGTTGGCAGCGAGCATCAGACACATTATATAATTTAACTGTAGAAGAAGCAGAGTGAACTGAATCTGGACCGGCAGCTTTTCTCCATCATGTCCTAAATAAACCCAGAACCAGCAGTGACTCACGTCCTGTGACAGAACCGGCCTCTTCTCTGTTCTCAGACCTGCCTCTCTAATTGGCTGCTTCACCTTGTTGACTCCTCCTCCTCTCGTGGAGCGATGACACATCTTCCTCTGTGATCCGGCTATTAAAAGATCAGATTAATAAACAGGATGAGTCGGATGCTGCTCTGCGCCTCAGCCTCGGCGTGAAGGTGTTTAAAGTCGTTTCAGAGCATCTTCCTTTAAAATCATGTTGAATCAGGACATTTGAGACGGTTGTTGGATTGCTATCCTCTCCATCTCTGACCGCCACGCCCGCCATTGTTCCTCCGCGGTCCCGTCTCTCTCACCCACACTGTCATTACGGCGAGCTCTGGGCCTCGGAGGAGTCCGGCGCGTCTCTCCGGGGAGACGGTGTGTGTTGGTGGTTAGCCGTTCGTTAGACTCACCATCTGTCCGCCTGCCCGTCTCTGTCAGCCCCATATGTGCCGGATGATTGATATTCTCACTTAAACGAGGAAACTCTTGGAAAGAAACGTTACAGATGTTGTTTGGAAATGTTCCTGACGGGAATCAATCAATGTTTCAGCCTCTGATTACGTCCTCATAAATCACAGTGGGAGCTCAGGGTTGTTTCTCTGAGTGACTAAAATTCTGTCATTTCTAACTTGTACCTGATCCTGTCAGCACCTTTAACGCTGTGAGACGTCCGGTCGATTCGATTACAGCGGTGGACAGAGAAGTTAAAGGAGCTGTGATCCATCCTTAAGTAAACACGAGGGGAAGCTCGACATTTGCTCAGGCAAGCTGACAGAACAGGCCTCCGCCCCTTTGACAAACTGCAGCGAAGTCCCCGAGTGAAGTCGCTTCAGTTCACCTCGGAGTCTGAAGCCAAACGCAGCGCGGCCGCCGCTCAGGAATGTAAACCAAGGAGGCCGAAACGTCAAGAAGAAGCAGCCTGAAGATGCTCTCAGACATACCAGGAGTTCCTGATAACCAGTCTGATAACCAACATCCACTTTGTCTCAGACTGCATCTACTACATTTCCCAGCATGCTTTTCAAAACTCTCCACAGACAGGATGAGGATCTTTGTCTGAGGGAGGATAAAATATCACGCGTGTCAAAAAGTATGTGATTACTTTAGATTAGATTAGTTACAACAGTAATCCACTGTTAGGATACCAGAATGTCACCAAAACAACATTTTACTTCACTAAAATACAGGAAATGACACTGAATTTGATGAGAAAACGACTTAATACAAGTGAAATTATCGCTCCATGCTGCAGGATATCCTATAATAAGTTGGTTATTGAGGACAGTTTGAGTTATAATGTCCCACCATCATGTTCACCGACCTGTCCGGTCCAAAGAGACCAGACAGACGGTCCTGATCATGCTCTCACATCTACAGTAGCTGACAGTCAGCACAGCTATCGTTTTCTCCTGTCTCCTCAGAGGAAGTGTTCCCCCAACTAATGTCATCTAATATCATCTGATCCGCTGAGTAGAGCCAGGTGGATTCACAGCGCTCAGCTATCAGCCGCCACTTCTCAAAGAAATTCAGTTGTGTTGCTGCATTTCAGGAGAAACAAAGAGCGAAGGAGGGAGAGAGAAGAAGAAGAGAGAGGAGGAGACAGGAAGTGTTCATATTCCTTCATGTACCTGCAGAGCAAACAGGCAGGAGGAAGCTCGCGTGCTGCCGTGTTGTGTGGGAGGAAGAGGTAGACGCAGATGGAGAAAAGGAGTGAGAGGTGGAGGTGAGGGTGGAGGGGGGTGAGGTTGCTGCAGGGGTGAGGCAGGATGAGGAGGAGAGAGAGAGCAGAGGTCGAGAGGAGAGGAGATGAGGTCGCTCTGCCTTTGAAAGAGGAAGGCTGCAATGGCGGATGGGTGGGGGTGGCTTAATTGTCTCCAGAGACAAAGAGCACTTCTATTGGTGTGTGTGACACACACACACACACACACACACACACACACACACACACACCACCCAAATTCCTTGCGTCACCCTCCCGGCCGCCCCTCCCCTCCTCGCTCTCTGCAGGCTGGCTGGACTTTGACCAATATGGCCGCCACATTCCTGCAGATAGGGGCGGCGGGGGAGCGAGGGGGCTGGGGTGCGTGGGTAATCTGCACTTTTGTTTTCATTCGTTACGTGTTTATTTTGATCTTTGTCCGCTCATGTCGTGTTTTCCGCTGTGGTAACGTTGTTCCTGGTGAGCAGCCGCCTGTGAAATTGTGAATTTTGGGGGAAAAAGAGGGAGTGATGAGGGGGCGAGAGACTCTGACTGACACAGGGAGAGAGAGAGAGAGAGAGAGAGAAATGTACCAATAGACTAAATAAATTAGTGCTGCTGCCTGATCAGGATGCAGACGATCTGACGGAGGGAGGTGGCTGTAAAAGACATCAGAACAGATCATTATCAGACATATTGTTCGTATAAAACTATTTATTACAGCAGCTTCAAACGCTGTGACAGGGGACTCTCTCTTCAGGTCGTCCTCCCTCTGCATTTTACCTGAAGTGGTGACCTTAATTTAAATGTCCAAACACCCAGAATCCAACAGGACTGATACCCCCAGAATGTGTCAGCGTTTGTAGCAGCGACCAGCGGAGGACTGCCATCGCCTCCAGAGACTCGTCTGTCAGTTAATTGCTAATTAGCATCCGCTTTGAGTTGTGCAGAATATTTTTCATTAACATCTGTTCGCATGTTCTTCTTCCTGCGGTGACTTTGTAAAAAAAAGGTTAGCGGAGAGGAGAAAGAAAAACAGAAAAAACGAGAGTGAGGAAAGAAAAGAGTGGAGGAGAACACTGAAAAACACGTCTGGAATTTTTTTAAAAACGAGCAGAAAAACCCAGAGACTCAGTTCAGTTCTGCAGCCGAGCGGACCACACCTAACTACACACACACACACACACACACACACACACACACACACACACACACACACACACACACACACACACACACACACACAGGGAGAAAGCCTTTGTGTTGCTAAGTTGCAGGAATCCAGGCATCACTATTAAGAAGTTATTAACCTCCTGCTGTGCTTCTGTCTGTTCCCTCCTCCTCCTCCTCCTCCTCCTCCTCCTCCCTCTCCTCCTCCTCCTCCTCCTCCTCCTCCTCCTCCTCCTCTACTCTCTTTTCTCTCTTCTGCTTCCTCCTTTTCTAATTTAATTCACCACTCTATCTCTTTCTCTGGGCCCCTCGCTCTCTCTCCTCCACCCTTCCATCCATCCTGTCCTCTCTGCAGTCCGCATCAAGCCCGGTTCGACGTCTCCGGTGGAGTATCAGAGCGACAGTGACGCAGAGAGCGGCACCGAGTCTGGATCGGCCTCCCTCAGCGCCCAGAGCCTCGACGCAGGGTGAGTTCACCTCAGGATATAAAGTGGCCTTAGAAATAATGATGACGATAAAACTTTAGTCACATCCCCTTCGTCCAGAACTACAACTGTCTCCAACCGGCCATCACTGAGCGTCTCCGGCTCTGCGGTGTGTCCTGCACTGTCGGCACCAGTCGGCCATGTTGGTGGCTTTTCAGCCGACTGAGCGTCTGTGAGAGAAATCACTCTGATTGGCTCTTAAGCGATGCAAATCAGTCTCTGTGAGGAGAGAATAAAAGCCTCGGCCTGTTGATTCCACCGACTGAGTGCAGTCTCTCCTTGTTTTCTCCTCCTCACCAGCGACTTCTACAACTTTCTATCAGACATGTTACTGATTAGAAGTGACTGAAAACGCTGCTTTAACCCAACAACAGTTTGTATTCATCATTCAAAAAGGCGAAACCTGAAGATTCACGGCCGCAGATACACAGACGTCTGCCACCTGGTGGTACGGAGAGGTATTTCCTCTCAGGCCGCCGCAGAACGTCTGCAGCAGTCGGCCGTCTGCTGTTGTCCTCGTGGTGCGTTCAGGTGCAGGTTCCTGGCCGAGACGTGAGGCGACGCAGCAGTTGGCTTTCATCGCTGCTGGTTCTTAAATGTCTGGGCCTTAAAACTGGAGATTTGTCAGACTGTTGGACTTTGTCCGGCTGTAAACGGCTGCCTGCTCTGTACGTGATGCGTTCAGGGGCAGCTCGTAAATTACAAACGTTGTGTCACATCCAACTTTTTGCTGGTATCTGGCGCTACACAACATGCTGCATGGTGACCTATGAGCCAGGCGAGCTGCTTCCTCCTGTGTCCAGTGTCTGGACAGCGTATTTCCAGAAATATTGAACTATTCCAACAACGTTGCGTACTTGTAATAAAACACCACCTGACGTGGTGCAGGCCGTCGTGGTGCAGAGAGTATCACCTCCATTATTAATCAGACGTCTGTGAAACTGCTAGCAGGACATTAAACTACAGATGATGTAATCTCACTGTCAGGTCAGTGATGTGAGGCCAGTGAGAGAGACACTAATGCACAGCAGGGGTTTGTGGGAAATGCAGTCTCTGTGTGGATCCCTCCCTCCCCTGCAGCCTCTTGACTAATTACATTACTGCAGCGCTGCCTCCGCTGGACACTTATATAACCTTACATAACCCTCAGTACAGCCTGGAGACACCCGGGCTGTGTGTGTGTGTGTGTGTGTGTGTGTGTGTGTGTGCTCAGTACTTCATAACTGAGGCCACTTGGTCCTGTCAAGTAAAGTTTGGACATTTGACAGGCTGCTGAGTGAAGGTTAGTGTGGAGATGAAGGCTCTTGCAGTGCAGTAGTGTGTGCATGTGTGCATGTGTGTGTGCGTGTGTGCATGTGTGTGTGTGTGTGCATGTGTGTGTGTGCGTGTGTGCGTGCATGTGTGTGTGTGTGTGTGTGTGTCCAGTGTGTTTATTAGTAAATCAGGAGAGAGCGGCTGCCACACCCAGTGGGCGAGGCCGTCTGACTAACTGAAATTCAGGGTGTGGGCGGTGACGGTTAGCTTAGTGCTGTAATCTGCTCTGTGTGTGTGTGTGTGTGTGTGTGTGTGTGTGTGTGTGTGTGTGTGTTGCTGGGCAGGGCAGTCCCTGTACTGGGGTGTAAACATGGTTTCGTAATGCAGTTTGTCGTCACACCTCCCTGTAAAGAGGCTCCAGAGAGAGAAAGAGTTTTCTTTTTATCAAATCAACTCGATTAACATTTCAGAATAAATAACTAATGTAACTGTAAATATATAAAGATGTAAATGTGGTGTAGGAGGGAGGAGGAGGAGAGAAAAGAGTGGATGGGTTCGGTCACATTCTGTCTCGTTGGAGGAAAAAGGGAATAAAAGATGAGCAGATACAAAAGCAGTAAACAAGAGAGATCCAGTCCTGCTGGAGTGGAGGCTGTGGTGCAGCCGGTCCGACTCTCTGACGCCCCCCAGTGGCTCTGATGTCACTTTCACATGAGCCTGATGACAGGTTTGCTGTGTTGTGCTCTGATAGTGATGAAACATGTCATGTTCATGTTTGAGTGAAAGCATCATCATCTCTCTCCTCCTCCTCCTCCTCCTCCTCCTCCTCCTCCTCCTCTCTCAGGTCGGTCATGGACCTGGAGCCCGTCGACCCAGATTCACCGGACATCAAGAGGAGGCGGATCCACATGTGTGACTATGAAGGCTGTAAAAAGGTTTACACCAAGAGCTCCCACCTCAAAGCCCACAGGAGGATACACACAGGTGAGACGAGGCCACACAGCTCAGTCTGTCCTGGTGGACGCACATAAACTTTTATATTAATAATATTTAAGATTTAAGATGTCTCATCTCTGTCTTCAAACTGGCCTGAGAGCATTTAATAAGGACCATAGTGCTTTAGGGAGTTTTTTTTTATCGTTGCTTAAGTAAGCTAACCGCTAACTGAGCTAACCATGGTGGGAAATTAACTTTTAAAAATGTGAGCGTCTCCCAGCCACGGACAGATACATGAAGAGATTCAATCATAACTCATTCATTTGTGTGTGAAGTCCACCAGCACTTACATGTTTAATCAGCATCAGGCTGGTGGCTGGTGTTAATCTCCAACCATAATCCCTGTAGATAAACTAAATATTGATTAATAAGCAGGCTGACAAGATAAAGATAACATATTCCTTGATTTACTATCTCTCTCTTATTGATCTGAGTATAAATCATTGTAATCTGTCTTTATTTAATCTTATAGCACAGGTCTTCATCACATGTCCTGATATTCTGTTGTCCATCTGCAGTTAGCTCCTCTATTACTTAGCTGATTTAGGAATTCTGGGAAATGTAGTTTGGGCTGTGAGATCTTCACCAGTATCCCAACAGTCCTCCTCCTCCTCCCATCCTTCCCTGTCCCCTAACTCCTGTCCTCGTCTCCTCCCTCCTCCAGGTGAGAAGCCCTACCACTGTACCTGGGAGGGCTGCACCTGGCGCTTCGCCCGCTCCGACGAGCTGACTCGACATTTCCGCAAGCACACGGGGATCAAACCTTTCCGCTGCACCGAGTGCGACCGCTCCTTCTCCCGGTCCGACCACCTGTCCCTGCACCGCCGCCGCCACGTCATGATGTGAACTCTGACCTCCCCCGTCCCCTCCCCTCCTCCTCCCCCGACATCTCAGAGCCCCTCACAGCACATCCAGTACCAGTGAACCTACTTCCTGTTTCAGGATGTGAAGCCCCATCAGCAGAAACACACACTGCACCTCCTCCTCCTCCTCCTCCTCCTCCTCCTCCTCCTCCTCTTCATCACGTTGAAATCACAGGGATATCAGGAATGTGTGTGTGTGTGTGTGTGCAGTGGACGTTAAAGGATTTTTACTGTGTGTGTTTCAACACATCATCTTCATCATCATCATCATCATCATCATCATCACCGTCCGCCCTTAAACATTTCCCTCCCCGACATCCTCCAGCTCGACCCCCCGTCACAGCAGCAGACTTCAGAGGAGGATGGACTGAAGGACATCCATCAGCAGGGACGTTCATCCACCCACCCATCCATCCATCCATCACATCTTCATCCATCCAAAGAGGAGGAAGAGGAGGAGTCACCTGTGTGTCCCGTGTCCGAGCAGGACGTCACTTCAGCTGCTCTCCTCTCTGAACATCGTCATGTTCTCATCCAGACTTCAAACCAAAAGCTTATATTTTACGGATGTTTGAGGGATTTTTGTTTTCACGCTTTTTATCAGCTGAAGAACTTTCTTCTCGTTAACTGTTTGACTTGAGGAACCGGGCCAGAATTGTTGCCATCTGATCCAAGAATCGGTAAATAAAACCTCAGATATTCTCAGTCATTTCAGTCGGTTCTGGAAAAATATTAGAATTCAATCTCAGGCTCTAATCTTCGGCCCAGATTCTCGGTTTCCGCTGCACGGTACGGCTCGCCTTTACTCACTTTGGTACCAGGTACTTCTCTGGGTTTGGGTTTCACGTCTCCTTACGGGATCTTAGCTGATCACCAACGCAACGTAAAGCTTTGGATAAAAACTCCTGGCTCATGAGGCGTGTCAGCATGTGGGACGCCGAGAAGAAGTTTGTATTTTATCTCTCAGAGTGTTGAAACATCACGTCGACAGATTCTCACTAAGAACCCAAACGTTACGTTCTTTTAGTCCTTACAACCTGAGGAAACATTCACGTTAATGTTTCCCAGATATCCTGACAGCACAGAGCGAGCAGAACCGGGTCGAGCCGCACCGTGCAGCGGAAACCAAACAGTACAGTCTCTGCTGTGAGCGTCCTCCTCGGGTCATGTCGGTGTTTGAGTGTCTGTGCAGCAGCTGAAGTGACGTCAGACGTCTGAGGCTCAGATCTAACAGTAGTTAATTTCATCCCTCCCCCCTCCCTCCCTCCCTCCCCCCTCCCTCCCCCTCCCTCCCTCCCTCCCGTGGTACAGGGAGCTACAAGACTGTGAACTTTATAAAGATTCATTTGTTTTCATCGTATCAATCACATGATCGTGTGTTCTCCCCCCACACACACCCTTCTGGTTCTTCTCGATAACAGTATTTTGCTTTTTATGCGTCGTCGTCGTCGTCGTTGCTGTTGTTTTACGAAATAAGGCCTTCAGTTATGTTTTTACTTTTCTTCTTCTTTGCCAGGTTTGGCGCTCTTAACAGAATGGCATCGTGTTTTTTTTTTTTAGATTTCAGATCCTTTCTTTGTGTTCTGAGGCTGTGAAAAAGACTGAGGAGACACAAATAGTTTGAGATTACAAGTAAAACTCTCGCACAGGGACATGGGGAGCTTTTCTGAGTGTGTGTTTCCTGCGTGTGTGTGTGTCTGTGGGTGAGTGTGTGTGCATGTTTTGAGACAAACACATAATCAGAATTTAAGATTTTTACGAGTGTGTGTTCCGGGCACTTGTTGTTCTTTTACCTCTTGCCCGTTGAGCCTTAATAACTGAAGTCAATCTGTAAAAGGGCGAAACCAGAACCGCTGACGGACGACGCCGGGCCGACTGTGAGCCTCTGTTTGTTAAGACGTGGCGCTGTTTGTCCATGAGGTCCTGACGGCTGCAGCGTCAGAGCTCAGCTGCTGAGTCAGACTTTTAAAAAATCATGTTTAACTTGGAGACAAATTGTCTTGTAATCACACGAGACTGCAGTGAGGAAGCCTGACAGTGTTTTTAGCGAAGTTATAGCAGGAAGTCTTTTTGGGCACAAAACCGAGGCTTCACATTTATTAGAGAACGTAAAATGCAATCCAATCACCAGATTAAATGTTGGCAGTATAACTTTACATCTTTTGGCTTAATTTTGGTTTGGAAACTATCACATTCTGTCCTGAAATTCGTGGTTCTGTCACCACAGTCACAGCTGGAAAACCTCTCGATGTCTTGTTAAAAAGATCCAGATTTAAGATATCCAAGATTTGATGCCACAGTTTGGGCATGTGGTTAACAGAAATCCTACCTGACAGCATGAACATGTCCTGAAGACTGATGGAAATGTCCCGTTGGTTTCAAACAGCCGTCTCTGGCTCCACCACCCTTTCTGTCTCCAGACATGAGCGTCAACTCATCTGCAGAAATGTAAAATGCCAACATTGAATTCTGCCGACTGGGCTTCGAATATCTAGTTCAAACTTTGAGAAATCATAGCTGAGATTTCAGATTCTGCAGAAAAGAACAGTCGACCACATAAATGTGACTGGATTCTATAACTTCACAGCGACCACGGAGCAGCAGGACGAGGAGCCAACATGGCTGCCACCGGAGGTCACAGTGGCCCGGCCGCCTGTCAGAGGTTCTGGGAGAAACCAGGCACTGTGTCGGGCCGTCAGGGTCCGTAGTGCCTGCAGTTCAAACCACGGGGGAACTAGGCGCTCTCCTCACTAGCATTTCTACCAGACGGGGGTCAGTTCTCCTTCGACTGCTCTCATCCTGACAGAACTTTATTTAACGCCTCCAGAACTAACAGAATCTTGTTCTGAAGCCTCTCCTGATATCTCCCCCGTGCTGACCTCCGTATCTAATCAGCACGTCTTTAAACTACCTTCGAGCAGTCGGAGCAGAACTGATCCCGTCCCGCGTTCTGACCCGCGGCGTCCATGTCTTAAGCGGGCTGGTTCTCAGCTCCCATTCTGGACTGAACTTGATTATGCAACATAACGCAGACCTCGCTCCAAGCGCTGTTCTGGACTCAGTAGTTAGGCACTAGCTGGTAGTCGCACTGCTGATATGCAGCTCACGTACTTTATAACAAGAACCTTAAAGGGAGGTCGGGATGTGTCGAAGCCGTCGATCGCTGAACGAAGTCGACCCTGAAACCGTCACGAAGGAGGCAGAACCGCTTCTCTCCTGATGTCTTAAACAAGAGGCGGAGTGATGGACGGATCTCGCTCCTCACAGTCCCGACGTGTCGCTTCACAAACTAAAAAAAAGGCAAGACACATTTTGCTTCAGCGACGTGTTCTCGTTAGCCACTCGGAGTTCCTGTTGTTGTTGTCATTTCAGAAAGCTAGTCAACGAGAGCGAGGTGTTGTGCGCCTGACCTTTGACAGAGCGATGCCTGAGGTGGAGGCGGCGGCTTCCTGCGAGCCGAGTGTCCACGTGAGCAGGCAGGATGGTTGTTCGGTCTGCACGCTGCACAGAAACATCCAGCCAGGACAGGTGACTGGATCTGGTCGCTGGATTGTGAAATGTTAAAGGATGTTTGGGTTAGTTGAGGATCTGATCTGGGTCCAGTCACCTGTCAGGTGGACTCGTCGTCCTGCAGCGTTCCTCTAACATCCCCTCGCTTCAACTAAAAAAAAAACCATAGTTACTAAGCACATCTTTCTAGAAGAGTATATGCATTTGATTGCAATTTTCTTTCTTTTGTAAACTGTTGATAAAGACATTAAGGACAATGACAAATAATTAAGATAAATCCATGTATATAAATGTATATAATCAAAAAGTGCAGAGTAAATGTAACGGGTGAATTTCTATTTTTAACACTGACTAGATAATGTGAAAAATCTCTTTCTTTCTCTTCCTCCTCCTCTGTTGGTTTGATGAAAGTGTTTCATCACGTGTTCATTTCTTCAGATCTAATAAGACATTTGTTTCGTAGTTTCTTAAGAGAAAAAAAAGATAATTGGTCCCACTTGTGTTGTGCACACTTGTTGCATGGAGAGTAGCCTTCTTGTTTTCTTATAGTGACGTTGGTGAGCATGTCCGTGTGTGTGTGTGTGTGTGTGTGTGCGTTTGTGTGTGTGCGTGTGTGTGTGTGTGTGTGTGAGACGGTGGGTTTCCCTTAACATTGATGAAAAACCCCTCACTGACAGTTAATTAGGGCTCCATGTTTTATTAACAGAGTGATATTAATGCACAGGATCAGAGACGTGAGGTTTAGTTCGGACGCTCACAACGTTTGTTTTGTGGGTTTTTATTACGCTCCAGCTCCAGAACCTTTCAGGTCCATTTGGGCTAAGATGAGAAATAAAAGCCCTGATTTGTGTTTTGGGTCGAGGGCATGGATCTGACTGCTGGCTTCACATGCTTCAGACTCAAACAGAAGTGAAGATACGAACACGTCCGACCTGTTTCACAGCTGCTTTAACGCAGGAAAGCTTCACAGATACAGAACAGACGACTGAAATATGCATTTTCTCCCGTTTAAAGGAGTCAAATTTGAACACAGACGTCCAAATCATTCATGTGTAACTGTTTAGAAACTCGCTCAGGTGGTAAAAGATGAAACTGAACAGGGTCGATACAAACTGAGGATAAAAAACAAGACAAAGCTGATTGAATATACGAGCTGAGGCTCACCGGATGTGTTTCTGTCAAATACCAACAAAACAACTCTTCATTTGTTTTGATTGAAACTTTTAAAAGTCCTGTTCTCAGTCCCGTACAGGAGCAGATACACATTGAGCTCCTAAAACCAAGATTTCTGCTTTTTTATCAGACAGATGATGGACAGAAGCAGGACGTCAGCTCCTTCTCCTGTCAGTATCTCACTGAAGCTTTGAGTCACTCACATTCTGAAAAACACATTTTCTCTCTGACTTCTGGTGGTTCCAGCCACGACATCTTATTTATTGGGTTTTGTTTGTGGTGCTGAAAGCATCGGAGAAAATATCTTCCTGCTCGTTCAGGACAATCTGCAGAGCAGCTTCAGGTTCAGTTATCATCACTTCACTTAAACAAACCTGCCAGTGTAGCAACGAAGAAACATGCTCGTTAAAGCTTCTTTAAGTAAGACACGACCTGATGTCTTGAAATATCAGACAAATATACTGAGTGTTTGCCTCGATGGCCAGTTTGACGACTGAGGTTTGATCCTGAGTTTCTCTTGAGAAGCTAAAGTAAGTTGAGACGTTTGTCTTCAGTAAAGCTCCAGTGAAATCTCAGGACAGTGACTTTCTGTGGATTAACCCATCTTCAGATTAATTAAAACATAATTTAAATCCTTGTTGTGACGGAGGCAGAAACCTCTGAACCGTAGAAAATAAACCTTGAAGCTGTCAGCTGAGCTTCAGACCACCGGAGGTCAAAGAGAAAAGTGTGTTTTCTGTGTGCAGCAGCAGTTTGAAGGATCCTGAGCCCGTTTATTCCTCTGACCTTTGACCCCACGCAGCAGCACATGTCCGTGTCCGTATGAACCTGATGCTGATCCATCGCTGTACCAGCACCCGATCGGCTCTGCTCGTCAATGTCTGAGAGAGAAACTCCTCCGGTGAGGCTGAGGGTGGCGTCGGCGTCACGGGGAGACTGATGCATGTGTTTGTGTTTTTCCTGCTTCCTGTTGGTTTCTTGCGGTTTGTGACAGCTTGTTTTCCCTTCGGTATTCTTCGGACTCTTCTGTTGGTGTATAAAGCAGGAACGTTCCTCCGTGAACAGGCAGTGAAACTTTTAAACAATTTGATCCACTGAGACGTTGGCGGGACGAGTCGGCGTCCGAGCGCCTCGACTCGCCGCCATCACTTCCTCTGCAAACCACAAACTTTAGGTATTTTCTATTGAATGCAGTAACTTATGGGCCAGTACTAT
Source organism: Lagodon rhomboides (assembly GCA_039737535.1). NCBI lineage: Eukaryota > Metazoa > Chordata > Actinopteri > Spariformes > Sparidae > Lagodon > Lagodon rhomboides. The sequence continues at coordinate 20,940,794 of CM077795.1, forward strand.
ATTTACTCAGTGCAATGCAGTTATCATTATAATAATACAATTATTAATAATATTTTTGTTTCTTTTTTTGTATTGTACAGAACAAATGTGTAAAGATCAGTGAGGAAAACGTGAGCTTTTTGATACTGTGACTCATGGTGTTTAAAAGTCAGTTTCTCCCTGTACAGTTGTGATTATTTCCCCCCTTCCTCCTTCTTCTTTTATAGAATAAAAAATGTTTTTGGTGCAATTTAACGCCTCGTGTCTGTGTCTCCTTTATTATAGTCAGCTGATGCTCCTGTCCAGAATCCAGGGCTTCACCTGGGTCCTTTAATAAAGTCCTGGGATCAGAATTAAGCAGATAATTTTCCTTTTTACAGCGTGATAGAGAGATATGGTATTTATGTTTTGGACTGAAATCAAAATTAGGGAGGCAGAACTGTGTATCTGTGAATTAAAACATTTGTTTCAAATAGATGAAATAGACATTTTATATTTAGGTCTTAATGATTTTGTCTATTTGGTAAATAAAACACATTTTTTGCAGCTACTCCATCTAAAGTGAGCATGATTTATTATTATTAAGGTTAACAAATTCTATATACAGGGTTCGTACGGTCATGAAAAACCTGGAAAAGTTATGGAAATTGAAAATGCAATTTCTAGGTCCTTGAAAAGTTATTGAAAAATAAAATCCTCTGTAAAGTTTTGGAAAAGTCATTGAAATATTGCGTGGATAATATTTAGAATGTGTAAAATATATTAGTGGAGCTGTTCAGCTCAATAATCTTGCTTTTTATGAAAGAAGCATGAAACTTTCAGGGTTTGTTCTTCAGGACATAAGCTTTAATTTAAGATGTGGAGGCATTCTCAGTTTGACCCCTGAGGTCAGCTAGAGGTCATTGACCTCTGTGATGTCATTTTCATGCACAAAATTGTAAATGTGTGTATCTTAGGATCTAAATGTGATAGAAATGTAAACTAAAGATGCATTTCGATGTATCTGGGCATGGGGAACTCATTTATGCCATTGATAGCACTCTAAGAGGTCAACATCATTGAGTGCAGTGAAGGTTAATGTGAGTGGCTTAAGGCAAGACACTAGAGGTGAATAGGGTAAAAAAATTAAATAATAGATATCACCATGAAACTTTCTCAGTTGATTACTCATGTTAAGCTAAGAAAAAAATGTATTGCAAGTTTTTTGTATTTTAATGTTTAAATACGCAAATGAGGCCTTATCTCATTAAAAATGCGCTCATTTGCATACATTTTAAAAAACGAAATCAGATCGTGTGATAAAGCCAGGATCAAAATATTTTTTTCATTTTGTTGTCATATTAGATGGGAAAATAATTACAGAGGGGTTTATGGACATCTACATCTGTTATCCTGACCTTCGTGTCCTTTTCATGACCTTTTCCAAACATGTTGTTCAACCTGAGTTCAGAAACCTACATGAGGCTTCTAAATTTGAACACCTGATCACCTGATGGTGAAATCAGACGTGGGACACAGTGTCTCAGTCAGGAGACACTTTATAAACTCTGTCTCTGACTAACTCTTCATCGTTTGTTCCTTCTTGTGAATTCAGCAGAAGTTCTACATGAACTTCTTTCTGTCTTTGAGTAGAAACATGGAGTCTGTTTGTCTCAACGTGACGACACACACGGCATGTGTCGTCACGTCGGTCCGGTGGTCTGATCGCTGACTGAGAACCTCATGACTGTGGGTGGAAGACCAGCTGGGATTTAGCTGATGTCTAGTCTCAGTCGTGGTCAGTGAAGTGTGCTCACATGTTAGTGTAGCGGTCTGAACTTAGGAGGCAAAGACTTCAGTGCGCAAGTTCAAGTCCCGGTTATTGATGCTAGTAAATGTTTTCCCACTCCATCACAAGTTAAATGCTGCGTCTGACCAACATGTTCTGCTCCATCAGGAGCGGTTCACTGTTTCAGGCTTCATATGTAACGTTAGCACATGTTAGCAGACGACAGTGAAACAGTAAAGTCTTGTGGTTTGGTTCAGACCTCACTGAGGTTGGAGGAGTATGGAGCAGCAGGGTGACGTCCTGATACAACAAGCTGCTGTTGAACCGATGTTTGGAGTGGGCAACGACCTGATGGAGACACAGACGGACAAACTGAGACAGCCTGGACACAAACTAAAGTTCAGGTTCACACACCTAACATCCAGGTAGCTCAGTGTGTCGGAGGACTGTCCTGAAGGTCTGAGGTTGTGAGTTCAATCTTTGAGGCAGTCTGAGTTTTGAAAACAGCTCTTAAAAGAGTCAAAGGCAGGACACTCAGGTATCTGATGAGCTGGTCTGGAGGTTGTGGGTTTGAATCCTGACTCTTTATAAAGTTGCTGCTCAGAAGAACGAGTGAAAACCTCTGAGAGACTCTTTGTGATGTCGTCCTGTTAGCTCAGCAGGGTGACACCAGGGTCATCAGTTCTGAGGTTGTGGGTTTGAGTCTTGTTTGGGTTTGATTCTTATAAAACTTGGTGAAGTCTGAAGTACGGACTGAACAGCGCCCAGAGAAGAACCTCCAGCGCCCGGGGGGGAGGGTTGTGTTCCTGAGAGATGGAAGCTTTATGGGGCGATGAACCATCGGCAGCTGAACGTTTGGATGTCTTTAAAACTTTGTTGCATCATCAAAGATCTAATCGTCTGTTTCTACACACCTGAACAGAAAACTGTTCGACTATTAGAAACTAACAAAGAGAGAAGGACTCCAACATTTCAATGAATCAATCTTTATTTGTTCATTTCACAACCAACAAAAGTATCTCATGACACTCTCATTGGTCAAAGAGCCCAGTGTGCTGGAGATCTGCCAAAAAAGGGTCCTAAAGGGTTCCACCTTTTAGAAACCCTTAGACTATGAGATCTTTGATGATGCTCACCTGTTTCTAGAAAGTGGAAACCAGGTGTTGGTGTCCACCTTTTAGAAACAGGTGAGCATCATCAAAGATCTAATAGTCTAAGGGTTCTTAGGGGTTCCACCTTTTAGAAACCCTTAGACTATTAGATCTTTGATGATGCTCACCTGTTTCTAGAAGGTGGAAACCGGGTGTTGGTGTCCACTTTTTAGAAACAGGTGAGCATCATCAAAGATCTAATAGTCTAAGGGTTTTCTTTTCAGTGAAACAATGATGGTGCTCAGAGGCTCAAAGGCAGGACATTCAGGTATCTGATGAGCTGGTCTGGAGGTTGCGGGTTTGAATCCTGACTCTTTATAAAGTTGCTGCTCAGAAGAACGAGTGAAATCCTCTGAGAGACTCTTTGTGATGTCATCCTGTTAGCTCAGCAGAGTGACACCAGGGATAGAAGTTCTGAGGTTGTGGGTTTGAGTCTTGTTTGGGTTTGATTCTTATAAAACTGAGTGAAGTCTGAAGTACAGACTGAACAGCGCCCAGAGAAGAACCTCCAGCGCCCGGGGGGAGGGTTGTGTTCCTGAGAGATGGAAGCTTTATGGGGCGATGAACCATCAGCAGCTGAACGTTTGGATGTCTTTAAAACTTTGTTGCATCATCAAAGATCTAATCGTCTGTTTCTACACACCTGAACAGAAAACTGTTCGACTATTAGAAACTAACAAAGAGAGAAGGACTCCAACATTTCAATGAATCAATCTTTATTTGTTCATTTCACAACCAACAAAAGTATCTCATGACACTCTCATTGGTCAAAGAGCCTAGTGTGCTGGAGATCTGCCAAAAAAAGGGTTCTGAAGGGTTCCACCTTTTAGAAACCCTTAGACTATGAGATCTTTGATGATGCTCACCTGTTTCTAGAAGGTGGAAACCAGGTGTTGGTGTCCACCTTTTAGAAACAGGTGAGCATCATCAAAGATCTAATAGTCTTAGGGTTTCCTTTTCGGTGAAACAATGATGGTGCTCAAAGGCTCAAAGGCTCAAAGGCAGGACATTCAGGTATCTGTTTTTTCTCTAGTTAGTGGGGAGGTGCAGGGTGCAACGGCCCACAGCGAGGCTGGCCCTGTGTTTCCACCTCTTCTGTTTCTTTCGGCCGGGCTCTCCATCTCCTTTTGGTTTATGACTTTGTAAGGTGAACTTTTTCCTTTTATATGTTGTGGCCTCATTGAGCCAACCCAGAGTTAAGGATTAATTTAACTTCATGAGGCCGTAACACACAGGTCCAGTAGAACATTAGTTTCCTCCTCCAGTACTGTTTATTAAATCAATGATAATAAACACATCGTTTCCTCTGTAGTGGAGTCAGACACTCGCAGGTTGAGATGTTGTCCACTAGAGGGAGCGCTGGGACAGATTATAGGAGGTGAACTGATGGAATCCACCAGAGAGGAAGAGGCAGAGTTACAGTTACTTCATGTACTCTGAGGATTACTCTCCTTAAAAAGTTACTGAGCTCTTCATGACAAGAAGAAAAGTTCACACAGGAGGAGATCACTGAGATCAAACTGGACTAATGAAGGAAAACCTTCAGAATAAAGTGCATGAACACTTCTGTGTGTGTGTGTGTGTGTGTGTGTGTGTGTGTGTGTGTGTGTGTGTGTGTGTATGGGTGTGTGTCTGTGTGTGTGTGTGTGTGTGTGTGTGTAATGAAACTCGTTGCCGTTTGCTCTAAATGGGTTTATTGGCCTCATGCAGTCATGATCGGGCCAATCATTAACACACACAGTGCCAGTCGTTGGATTCATACAGATGGAGACACACACACACACACATACATACACACACGCACATACATACACACACACACACACACGATAAAGGACAGGACTGTTGCTCTGGCGGTCTGCATGACAACATCTGATCCCGTTCATGAGTCATACTGATCTTTTTCTTTATGGCCAGATATTTCCTGATACTTTGGTGGATTTACCTCACACACACACACACACACACACACACACACACACACTGGTCTGGGACATTTATAGTTTCAGAGCAGGAAACATAACTTGCTTACGGTTGCTCTGTAAACGTGTTGCATCAGCCACCAGATTAAGATATTACAGTAACTCCTGACCTCTGAGCCTCACTGTCACACCAGTTTCCTCCCGTAGGTTCAATTACGTTTTCTTTTTATTGGAAAAGTTCCTGAGTTAAAGCACGTGGACGCCTCTTTACGTCAGAACGTTGATCCTGTCCAGGTCGAGATCGTCTCCAGAGGCTGAATGTCTCCAGGACCTGAGGGGACTTTTAGGGATAACGTTAGCAGTGAACGTCTCTGCAAACCACAGATATGCACAAGTCGGACATTTGTACCAACATGTTACATCAGGTTTACATTATATGATTATTATAACAGGGGGAGGAGAGGGTGGAGGTGTTACTGCTGGTCACACGGCTGCCAAACAGATGATAGGTCGAGTCTGTTCCAGCTGTTCCTGTGACGACCAGAGAAGACTACCTGAAACAGGAAGTTGGAGTATCTCCAGCTGTTGTGGCTATGAAAACAGGTAGGCTACCTGCCAAAGCATGATCTGAACCTGACCACAGCGTCAGAGCAGATTCATGTTGGGAAGTGCAGCATAAAGAAACGTTCAGTTTTAACTTGGCGAAGTTTGTGTCACACCACAAAGACAGCTGATTGTAGAGTCTCATTCCCAGGACGTCACATAGACACATGTTGGGTTGTAAAGCGTCCCGAGCAGCAACAAAGAGAGAAAATCAGAAACTCTCTGCAGATACGAGACACTAACACGCCTTTTCTCCACATTCCAGTCTCCCTCTCTGTCTGTTCACGGCTTCTTACGTCTTTTACGTCTTTGTCTCGTCTTGCTGCGTCTGCCGTGCGTGATGTGCTCTGATAGGTCGACATCAGTCTGCTGATGTTGGGAAATAACAATAATCCATAATTCAGCTCAGATGCATCAAACTAAAGTAACGAGTCTGTTCTGAAGCTGTGAGGAGGAGAAAGTTCAGATGTTTGTGTTCAGATGTAGAGAGGAGAAGACACAGAGACACTCAGGTACAGGACAGAGACATGAGACATGGACTGAAGGACAGTAATGAAGTATTTGTCCCTCCCACCTTTTCTCCCACCTGTGCTAAAAGTCTAAAACAGGTCTCAGAGGACAGATGAGGACACGGTTTGATGACAGGAAGTGTTTGTAGGAGCTCTGTCAGACAGGCTGATAATCATCTCCTCCATCCAAAGACATGTTTTCATACGACATTAGTGCTCGGGTCGGTTCACATGAACAAAGCTGCGATCATGAATGAAGATCAGGGTTCTCTTGAGGCCATGTTCAGACAGACAGACAGACAGACAGACAGACAGGTGGATGCTCTGTGTCGTCACCTCTACAGACTACACATTGCTCTGACATCGTGGTGCAGTTTGGACTTTGTGGGTCTCGTCCGAGCAGCTCTGTGTCAAAGCGTGAAGCCCGATGAACAACACAGCTGATCCCTGCGTGTCTCAGTGACGAGTGTCACTCTGCAGCTCTGCAGCTCTGCAGCTCTGTGGCTGTTTTGACAGCTCTGTTGGCTCGTTTCCCTCCTCCAGCCTGCAAAATGCCACCTGGGCAGGGCACCGCGTGCAGGAGGCTTTCTGTCTGTCTCATAAATGCAAGCGCTTAAAACAACACCTATACACGGCTATACCGGTCCTGTCCGGTTCTACAGGAGAGGGGAAGCGGTTCACGTGGCAGTTTGAAATCAACAGGATCGCTCTGAATACAGTTTTCATCACATCTTGGCACGAGTGAGGAAGCGATAAGACGGTTCTTGGATGAAGCAATCCTTGGAATTTCATCCCAAACATGTCAAGCTGCTTTTGTTGAGACAAGTCAGTCATTACTGTATGTCCCGGATGTGATCCGTCTGATAAGAGTCTGACAACGAACACCAGATCATCTGATAGCAGCTGAAAACGAGGAGATTTCAATAAACAAGCTGCTGCTCGGTGTTGATTACAGGAGGGTGAACCGATGAACACTTCTGTTTCCCTTCAATCAGCTTCATATTCAGATGATCAGTAACGATTAGGAAATCATCTGTAACTCTAGACTCACAGGGAGCACGAGAACAGACGGGTGAAACAGTCTGAGAAACTTTCGACATGTTAAAATAAGTTGAGTCATGTCACAGCGCCGCTCAGTGAAGGAGACCACACAGGAGTCTGAACTTTAAACAGGATTAAACTAAATCATAAAAGAATCTAAGCTTGGAGGCAAACGATGCAACGCAAAACCAAAAAGCACGACGAGCAGGTGAGACAGAGGGAGTCGGGCCGACCGACACAAGATGATACATGATGTCACTATCGGACCAGGTGACCTCTGTTTGAATCCTCAAATCTCCTGCATGTCCCCACAGATCAGATACGAGCTGACTGAATCTTCTTCATTTGTTTGGTTCATGCGTTGAAGCCTCTGCTCGCCCACACAGGTGTCTTCTGTCTGCCTGCCTGATCAGACCTCTGCTCAGGTGAGAGTCTGGAGGAGGGACTCGACAGGAGGCGGCTGAACTCTGAACACCTGTGTGGACCGAGAGTGGGTCCCCTCTGTCCAATTATTAATAAATGAATAAACATAAACTGAGAATCACATATATTGGACAAATCACATTCATATTTACTCACCTTGAAGTCAGGAAAAGATCATGTTTTGCCTTAAAATACCTGGTTTTGCTAGAAAAAACCTTAAAGTCTCACTGAAAGTAGTTTTTCCCCCAGAAACAAGGGTGGAAATGTCCTGACAACTCACCAACAATATCCCCTTTTGTTTCCACAGACGTGGATGTAAATATCCCCACATCTCCTTAAAAACATCCAGTGGCGTCACCTTTACAAATGTTGAAACACGTCTCCAGCAGCGTCACACCATCATCGTTCCCTCCACCTGGTGAGGGTCGTTGCTTCACGTTGATGTGCAGCGAGCCGTAGTCTGGCCTCCTCAGGTGTTGTTCTTCCAGCAGGTCTACGAGATGAGGTGGCCCAGATGTTAGTGCAGACGTTCACGGTTCTCAGAGCATGAATACTAAATATTTGAATCAAAGACGTCATGTTTCTGATCATCTGCACAGACTGAGCAGATCTCTGGTTTGTATATCTGCAGCCTCTCCTGATGTTTGTCCTGCAGGCTCGTCTCTGTTGACTCACCCGTTTATCTCTGATCAGTTCCTTCTTTTTTTATTTGCTGCTCGGTTCATTTTCCTTGGCCTCGCTCTCCTGATGGGTCGGCTGTTGGCCCGCTGAAGCTGGCTGCTCGGCTCGCCGCTCATTCCTCAGCCGCGGCAGTAAAACTCCTGTTAAAACTTGTCCGACTGACTCTGCAGCGAGTTAAACATCCCTCTGGGGAACAACACAGGCTCTGGATGGTGCAACTAAAAAAGCTCATGAACACAAAAAACCCTTGAAGTTTTCCAGAGCTGTTAGCTGTATTTGCCTTCCAACGATTACTTTGACAGAACAACAGAAATGGACCGAGGAGTTCTGACTGTCCTGGACCTGAACCACACGGTGACATCACGAGAGGAGTCCGTGCAGCTCGAGTCCAAACACGAAGATATTCTGACATTCATGGACGTTTTTCAAAGATTCAGCATTTAGCACTCGAGCAGATTTTTGGACCCAGCTGATTGTTTGCAAACTGTTTTGAAACACGAGCCCTGGAGAGGTTCTGTGGGACTGAACAACGCTTGGCAGCACATGAAACCGATTGTGCAACGACGAACAGATCATTGGATTCAACAGGATCAGAGAGGGAAAACTGTGGAAAGAGACAAACGATGCCACAGATCTCACTAATGCACATCTGTGAATGGAAGCAGTCTTGCACATGAAAAAGTAAAAAGGTCCGATCAGAACGCTGCAGATTAACACGATTCCTGCGTCTGCATGCAGGAACAGTACGTGTCAACATTCAGGGCGTTGTCTCAGATGATGAGGCAAATCTCTGAGGCTCTCTGCTGAAAGCATCTTGGCACAAACATAATGATTACTTTCCCTGCCAGCTGAAACAGCGGCGGACCCCACCCTCTCCGCCTTTATACCTCCATTCTCTGTTATTCCTGCTCAACTGTTGACTTTCGGGCTCTTTTGTGTCACGCAGCTCCGGCAGAGTCACCTTTCACCCGACACGTCACGCCAACACAATCGGGCAGCTCGGAGCGCAGAGGGGTCGATGTCGGGGAATCATTAACTCTCTCCGCTCTGTTTGGGTCAAAATCTGTCAATAAACTCTTTTTAATATTTGAACCGATCCATTATCTCCTCACGGACACGACGTTATCAGGAGAAAGGTGCTGAGGTCAGTTTGTTTTCTTCAGCCCAGCGTCCAGAAGAAGATGTTTCTGCAAACCACCGTTAAAGATGTTTGTTTCATACCCATCATATTATCTGGATCCTGACAGACCTGGTGTTTCAGCATTTGTAAGACAGAAACCACTGGGTATGTTTAACACGTCGCTGGGACATTTTCCAGCTGTGTTTTGCCGTTTTTCCACCGACAGTACCAGCTCGCCTCGCCTCGACTTAGCTCGCCTTTTTTGCGTTCCCATTACTGAAATCTGGTACCTGGTACCTGCTAAAGTGGTACTTTTTTAGTATCACCTCCGTATAAGTTCCAACCGAGCTGAGCTGATACTTCTGTGTGACGTAAGCTGGCAGCCGGCCACTGATTGGACAGAGAGTGACGCCACTTGACGACTCATGACGAGCGCGACGTCCGAGCCTGACACCCGCTACCTTTAAAAACTAGCATCTGCGTTCAGTCAACACAGCGATTACATGGAAGGAACAACGCGCAGGAACACGGCGTGGACCGTGGCAGAGGTGGAGACGCTCCTGAGTGTTGTCGCTGAAGACGCATCCAGAAAGAGCTTGATGGTGCGACAAGAAATGAAAAGGTGTACGTGTTTTGCGTAGCTCACAGCTAGCCCTGTTTATGTGTCGCGTGGATAAGTACGTCACTGATGACGACCCGCCCACGTTGATGACGACCCGCCCACGTTGATGACGACCCGCCCACGTTGATGACGACCCGCCCACGTCGAAGAGATACTAATTCTAGATGGAAACGCAACGTGTCTGAAACCAAACCAAGTAGAGCCACGCTAAGTCGAGGCGAGGCGAGCTGGTACTGTCGGTGGAAAAACGGCATTTGTGGAGACAGAACCAGGTGTTCTGGGCCTCAACATGATCCTTTTCTAACCCCAACCAAGTGGGTTTTGTGCCTGAACCTAACCAGAACATTAGCACAGCGTTGTCACGACATAAAACCTAAAGAACTGTAAAAAATGTACATTTCCAACATTTCACCTGGAGATTTCTGCTGGATTTCTGCGGTCTGACCAATTTTTGATGGTTGCTTTGTTTGAATTCAAGTGTCATCGATCGACAACCAGCTCGACATTTGGTCAAAACTTTGGGACGTTCTGAATATTATCGGTCAGAGAAATAAACATTTATAGCTAATGTTCTCCCACAGTTTACTTATATAATAACTCTTCTCTTAAATATGTGTAGGTATTTAGATCTGAGACCAAAGAAACCAGAAAACAATCCAGTTATTTCATGAATCCTTTTTTATTTTGCACAAACAAAAAAAATACACCGTTGTTGTTCTCATCAATTTGTACATAAATTCTCTCACACATAAACAGTATCAAAACAAAATTAAACATCTTCTAAGATCCCATTACTTAAAAAAAAGACAAATATTAATATTAAAATAGGGAATAAAACCAAACAAATATTTACAGCGTCTTGTGTTGAGACGGCAGGTCTGTACACAGTGGGTGGTCAGCGCTCCCTCCTGGAGAGACACAGGAGAACTCGTTTCCTCAGGAAGAAATCGTAGAAAAATAAAAACAATCGTACGCAGTGTTGAAATAACAGGAAGTGTTTCACACAGTGGACAGACCGGGTCAATCGATGTTTCACCGTAACTTCCATGGAGAGCCAGGTGGTGCAGCGATCACCAAATCAATGTGACGATTAAATACATCCAGTCTGAGACTCTGCTCGGAAAGGTGGAGGTTTTAAAAGGACGAATACAAACAGAAAAGACGACCTGGCAGTGTTACATCCCTGTCCTGTAGGTGGTGCCGGTCAGCAGGCGTACACCTGGTCTGACGAGGACCGAACAGCGCCCCCCTGTGGAGCAGCTGCAGGCTAAATGTTGATGACGATAATAAACGTTCATCTCGCAAAACAGTTCTGGAGCTTCAGAGTAAAACGGAGTCGCAGACTTGATTTAAAGCATCAGATGGATCCGTACAGCTCGTCTGCTGAGATCACAGTCTGATGAGAGCTCAGCTTTTAGCTCAGCAGCTGCAGATTTCAGAATAATTTGTGATATCGGGGCTTCTGGAGACTAAAACCACAGACGAGCAGTACGGATATATTTTATGTGAAGCTCCAGAAATGTTTCGTGGACGACGAGACTTCACCCGACTTTCATCAGCAATAAAAATGAGCTGCAGTACATTCATCTGTTTGTGTTCATGAAACCTTCGTGTCAAAGGCGCTAAAAATAAAACATAAAACCGGCTGTAGTGACATCAGGAGTGGGCGTGGCTTCAGCTGAAGGGTTCACAAGCGGGTTCAGGATTTTGTAGATATTATTGATCACTCGCTCCACTGGAAGACTTTTAAACTTCAGTTCTGACAAACTGAATAATGTCGTAGCTGTTTTAAAGAGATTCATAACTTTATATGATTAGATTTTAGATTTCTAAATGAACCCTTTCTTATGGTTTTTTCTTGTCTGTGGGTTGTAGATTATTCAGTCATGTCTTGTTCTTTGGTGACTTCGATTCACGTCATGTAATCAAACTTGTCGAATGTACTGAGCAACACATTTCCTCCTCTTGTAATTCCTGTTGCAGAGCACAAATATTCACTGGCACGGAGCCACAACTGACAACTCAAGTCATGCAATCAGAAGTGAACGTTAACCCGTCCGGTGAACAGCATCGACTCTGCACATCACAATCATCAGGAGCGATTACATAACCGGTCCATCCGCCCGCCTCCGTCTTCCTGAGCCGAAGTGTTGAAGAGGGAAAAAACTCTGCGCTGAATAGAAAATGCAGACAAACCGCAAACTGTCGTCAGAGGAGCCGGTCGCCGTGGCAACGGCTAATGTCACGGATACAAACATTGGCAAGTGTCTGGCTGTCGGCGCTCGACAGGTAGCTCCTGTGCTTATTAACTTTTCCATGGAGAGCTCTCTGATTGTTTACTCCTCAGGGAGATTTTATCTAAGGGAAGTTTCAACATCGACTCGTACTATTAACATCTGATGTTCAAAAGAAAAAAGAAAAAGAAAGAGTCAAGTATAAATCTCAATACATTCGTTGTATTTTCACACACACATACGCACACACATCTTATATATTAACACGTATTTACAAAAGGCAGGACGGAGAAGAGCGCTCCCACGTCTCCTTAGAAGTTCATACCTCACAATGATAAAAAACAGTGATGATGATGAAGGTGATGAAGGTGATGGTGGTGATGGTGGCAGCAGAAGAAAGTATTTCCAGGATGAAATCAGGAGTCCAGAATGCTTCCCGGGAGGCTGACACCACAGTTCATGTCATGTCGAGTGTGTGTGAGTGTGTTTTGTGTTCAGTGACGAGATCAGACACCAGAATCACCAGAATCATCTCTGAGTTCTGAGCTCGTTCGTTAATCTGCCGTTAAGACTTCAGCGAACGCCGTCGACTGAGAGCAGACGGCCGGTTTGTGTCAGAAAGGAGAAAACGAGAACCTGGAGTAAATCTAAAGGATGATAAAAGTTCTGTCTGGACCTACTTTTCTCACAGAATGATCAAACCCAGGCGGCACAGAGATGATTCTGGTTCTGTATCTGTTCCTGGTTCTGTTCCTTTATCAGCTGGTTGTCCTGTGTGTGTGTGTGTGTGTGTGTGTGGGTATGTCCAGGTCCTGTCCGGTTAGTTCTGGTGGCGCTTCATGTGCAGGGCCAGGTGGTCGGAGCGGGAGAAGCAGCGGCTGCAGGCGATGCACTTGAAGGGCTTGGCTCCGGTGTGTTTCCGGTAGTGTCGGGTCAGCTCGTCCGACCGGGCGAAGCGCCAGTCGCAGTTCTCCCACGTGCAGCGGTACGGCTTCTCACCTGCAGGACACAGACGAGGACGGACGTCAGCGCTGAACAGAACTTATTCTGACAATCAGAACATTACATTCTTTTTTAATATCTGTCTCATTATGTTGACTTCCTGAATTCATCCAGTCAGCGTTCAGTTATTGATCCAGCTGTTTCGTCTCAGAGACAGAAACTGAAGCGAGCGAAAACCACGACGACAAACTATTGTTTTAGATTAAAATTATAAATCAATTACGATCAGTTTATAAAACACCTCAAGCTTTTTTCACTCGTAGGATTGTGTTTTTTCGTCCTTCCAGACAGTCTCTAGTTTCTGTTTATATTGATCAGCCATTAAAATACGTTTCTAAAGACTTTAAACTTTTCTTTTTGTCATTTCATGGTAACAAAGTCAAACAACATCTGAAAACTGCAGGTTTCTATAAGAGAATTAGCTGCTGAACAGAAACAACCAACACCGACAGATGTTTCTTCAACTTAAAATAAAATGAACATGGACAGAGGACATTATTATTATTATACTATTATGTAATCATTAGATCAGTGGCCTAAAATGACAATAACAATCTTTATCGCAGTTATTTCTAGGACAACATATCGTCCAATAAAAGTAAAAATAACAGATTATACCTCCGACTCTTTGTATTTTCTACTCTTCTGATATCTCCTTGTTATATAATTATAATGCTGTTCTGGATAAGCAGCTATGAAAAGAGAGAACGTGTAAAGGAACAGAAGAATAACAGCGTGTAAAGTAAATCCTCTCCCTCCCCGCCCAAACATTGACATTTCTGTGTTGTTGCCTCACAGCGAGCTAATCATCGACACGGAGAAAAGGCTCTGGTGAAAAGGCTGCTGCGCACACAACGGGAACAAACTGTCATCTTTCATCGTCGAGGGGGAAATTAATGTCTGACAATCAATGAGCGCAAACAGAAAGACGATAAGAGTCAGATTCCTCAAGAAACTAAATGTTCTGGATCCAGTTTATCGTCTTTTTGTCCAGCAGGGACTAAAATGAATCCTCGTTTTGTGACTTTTATGCCACAAAATCTTCTTTCTGAGTCGCGTCCTTGACTGAAACTCCTGCAGGAAGCTCTGCTATCAGCCGGCGTGGAGGTGGAGGTGGAGGTGGAGGGAGGGGACCATCTCTGGTCGTTCGGGTCATCAAGTGCTCATTACCAGCGTGGGCCCGTTAGTGCTGATTAGATTACAGCTTCTACTATTGACCATCAATCAGTGAGTGACAGCTATTAGCAGAGCGACCCGGTCCAAAGAGCACGGAGGTGACAGGTGACAGGACCGCAGAGAGATTACCATCCTGTGTTTCTCAGAGGTTTTATCTAAAAAAGTTTTACAGATTCACACAGACACAAAACACCTGAGCAGCCCTGTTCGGCCCGGCTCCACACCACCGCCTCGTTCATCCTGTTTCTGCAGCGACCCGCTCTACAAATGTCTCCGTCTGAAAGGTGGAGGCTCTCGAGCTGCAGGTGTGTTTGGTTTTGCTCTATAGCTGCGCTGTCGGGGTCAAAAGCACAGCCGCCTCTCTGAGACCATTATCCCTCCGAGTGAGCAAACAGGCCGGTGAAACACGACACGCGACAGAACAAACACACTCGACCGGGAGATGTTCCTCAACAAGCTGCCAGGAGGTGAAGCTCCATCCATCTGGACACGCTGCGGTTCAGTGTGAAGGAGCAGCGAGGGGACTGAACTCAGACCTGACTTCCTGTTGATTATTTTGTACTAAATTATTCGGTTTCTTGTAGAAATGTTGTGAGAACACACAAGAAACAACCTCTGAATCAAATCTGTGTTGTTTTATATATAACATATTATAATTCTCAATATCTGAGTTGTGACATGAAGGTAAAACATTCAACATTTCGTCAACACTGACTAAAATACTTTCACAAAAGTGTCCAACATCACTTATATATAATACAAATCTAACTTTTACTGACCTGGAATGAAAAAAACACTAATTAAATAGACTTCTCGTGAGAAACGTAGATTTTTTATGACTGTGTCCGACCCGTTGGAAGAGTCTGAAGTTTAAAGTTCGGAGATTTATTTTGAAGATGTTTCAGCTGAGCGACTGAACTCATCATCAGTTTCTCTTCTCGTGCTTTTCCAACTTCTTTTGGAAAATAGTAAAATGAGTCGGGCACCTGGAGGCTCGAGACGAGTCAGAACACCGAGTCGCTCTCCGAAAACTAAAAGCATCGACGCTCTGAAAGCCTTCAGAGGCATTTATTCACCGCAGACACAAACTGTTTGATCAGGTGGCCGATTAGAGATGAGCAAACTACTATACACACACACACACACACACACACACACACACACACGCGCACACTTATAAGTGCATGTATGAATACATAATAAACACCATAAACCACAGAGGACACACACACACACACACACACACACACACTCTCTACAGGCAGTGTAACATCCATCACTGCGGGACATGAAAAGCTTTTGTTGCAGGCTGATGTCAGAGGAACGTATATAGAACGTATTGACTCTATAGGAGGCTGAAGCCTCTGATGGTGTTTTCCCGACAATTATGAGGCTCAGACGGAGCAGCTGGGTCCTCAGTGGACGTCTTCAGCAAACATCATGTCTTTGAGCTCTGTGGCTGCTCTTTAGTTATTATCGGCTCTGACTTTATTGTGCACAGATGTGGAAATAACGACGGTCCAAAGTGTTCTCCTAAAATAAGTTCAGGGGACGACTGCCACCGAAATCTGCCTCAAACCTCGAGACCACGCTGAAGCTGCTGCATGAAGATGGAACAACTCCTCCTGCCATTCTATAAAAATATAAACCTCCCTGATGCCTGCAAGCACGTACACACAGTCCGGTACGAAACATCAGCGGTGTGTAAACGACGTTGTGAAACGCTCTCCTCCGGGTTTTACTGAGTCGAAGAACAAACACTTCTCCCTGCAGGACGCCCATAAACTCTTTGTGGAGCTCTCAGCTTTATCGCCGAGTGTTTGTGAAGAGGGCTGGAGGGTTCCCTAATCAGGCCGATAACACACACATGTACACACACACACACACACACACACACACACACACACACACACACACACGTACCAACACAATTACACAAGCCAACGTGCAGAGTTCAAACGGCTGCTGAGGCCACGGTCAACAACATGCACATCAACACGGCTGAACACGGATTCAAACCAGCAACCTGACTGCTCCGTTATATCTGTGCACTTCTGTAAACGTACGAAAGTATTTCAGCAAAATAAACTTAAAGTCTGAAAAGTTAAATACAGATATTTGTTATTTATCCACTTGTTTATACATTGTGATAATCCTCGTGGTATTAAGAAATGACGTATTGATTTCATGTGAATGATAAACATATGATATATCTATATATTTATAAGATGTTCGTCCTTGTGCATTTTTTGTCTGTGAGTTCATCTGGTTGCCATCTCATTAAAAATGTTGTTTTTGTATAATTATCTTCACACTTCTGGTGACAGACTCTCTCTCTCTCCGCCTGCACTCGTATTTTGAGGGTCACTTATTTAAAACAAGGTTAAAGACTAGTTTGATTGTTACTATTTTTTTCCCCAGAATTTCTATAAACATCCTGATAATATAGTTATTGTGAATTTGTTGAAAATCTGATCTGATCATGACGGCCTTAAATCTATTAATCCCTCTCTCAAGACTCTTCATTAATGTCAGAAATGATGCAGAAAAGCGGCGAATCCTCACGTTTAACAAGCTGGAACCAGACGATGTTTGACGATAGTTGAGTTTCTGAGTAAACTGCTGCATCATATTTAATGAGCCTCTAAATCTGAATCTGAAAATTAATCTGTGATTTCAGCCATCAGATTGATGTTTTGCAGTAAAACGTACAGTGCATCTCTTTGAAATGTGGTGAAGTTTAAGTATTTAGTGGCAGAAAATGTCAAACTAAAACTACTTAAGTAAAAGTACTCAGTTACATTCCTCCACATGTCGTTATGTAACAGCGACGGCCGCTCTGCCATCCCGTTCAGCCTGTTCGCCTGCAGATAACAGTTTCACCAAAACTCCCAAATATTTGGTGTAATTTAGAGACGAGTGGAGTTAATGAGGCTGATCTGAGGTCTGTAACACGACTCTGAGCCGCTGCCTCATCCATCAGACGAGAGGCAGCACGCAGGAAACACCAGACGCTGCTCAGAGAGGACGATTCAGAGTCTGCTGTGCTAACCTGCTCGATTCTGAAAAACCACAGCAGCCTGGAGGAAAACTGAAGAGAAGCTCGACACAAAAAGGTTTCAGATCCTACATGAAGCAGCTCAGAGCTCCGTCCTGACAGACAGGAGATCTACACCACCTGCTACGCTAACTAACCTTAGCAGTCAGCACGATTTCTTAATGAAAACCTCGGCTCCTTTTATTACGGAGATCAGAGCAGATAAAGCTTTGAAAAGTAGGTCGCAAGAAAATGAGAAGGATCCCGAGTGACACACACGAGAACAACTTCCTGATCCGATCGCCTGGAGGAGGAAAAAAGGTCACATCTCACCTCCAGTGAACTGAAACTGACGAAACTCAGGGAGGACGTTCACCACATTAAAGATGCTCAGCCGACACGAGGGCTGACGCAACATGGAGATAATGACTGATGTATACGATGATGACGTGGAGGTATAGAAATGAACAAAGTGCCCAAACCTCTCTGGTTTCAGCTTCTTCACTGTGAGGACTTTATGTTGTTCAAGACTTTTAAGACAAAATATGAAATGTGACTGAGAACATGGGCTCTCGGATGGTTTTGTTTTCTGTTTTCTGTTGTTATGAAGTGATTCACGCAGCTAACAGCTAACAGCTAACAGCTAACAGCTAACAGCTCGTGTTATCTCTGGTGTTTGCAGAGTGTAGGAGACCGGCTGCAGAGTCTGTATAAGTTGCAGGTGTGAACAGGCATCAGCACTCGAGTAGGCAAACAGAGAGCCGCATTAATCAATCCTGCAGGAGATAACGCACGAATAACTCCACAAGTCAGAGAGCGAAAATAAAAACGACCTACATTCAGAAACCATTTACAGGCGACGCAAACAGGCCGGACTGCTTTAATCAGGAGCCGATCTGAGGATAACCGGCGCAGCGTGTTGGGCTTTTACTCACAGAGCGACCGCATGGGCTGCACTTCATCTCACGTAGCGTCAGCAGCCAATCATGACACGAGTCAGACTGATACGGACATCAGGAGTCAGTGGGCAGAACAAGACTATTAATCTTAACATTTGATTAATTTAATTTAATTAATCATTAAACATTTGATTATTAGCCAGAAATGACCAAGTCTTCACATCAGAGGTTCACCAGTACATCGAGCCGCATGGTCACTACAAGAGTGAAAGAAAAAGAAGAGGAGGACTTGATTCATCCTGAAGAAGGCACAAAAATACAAAATAAAAAGGGGTCTTCAGAAGGAGCCCTGAGGAGCTCCACCGTCTGTGTGGGAGACGGGAAATGAATCAGTTTGGACGGGAGATTAATATTCACCAAAACCAAAACATCTGTGCAGGATTTGTAAAGAGAAAAACAATGATGAGCTCTGCGCGACGCCCACGCTGTCGTTGGGGTTTTTATTCTGCCTGGATCATCTCTGCAGGCAGCTCAACATTTCTGACTCGTGAGTCATCATCGACTGAACGCACAGCAAGACTCAACAAGCCGGGTTCTGTACAGTGAAGCTCGCCTGTCAGATCAGCCAGTAACTGACCAGCATGAGTAAATCAGATCACTTTGTCTTCATACCGACTGGACACGCCGCGACACGTTTCAGTTTCGTGATCCGCGACTTTCATCAAAGAACCGAGAACCTCATCGAGGAGATTAATTGGCTGAGACATGCCAACATCTGCTCCGCCTCCAGAATAACAGGTAGCATTTCATGTTCCTGCAAACCGTGGATGCATTCAAATCTGTAAATGTCAAATCATGTTAACGTTACAAGAACATGAGCTGCAATCATGTTTGAAGATGAAGTGGATGGTGGTCGGCCCGTGTAAAGCCAGACACCACTGTTCAAGACGTGCAGCATGTCAGCAGATATTTTTACTAAGACGTCAGCTCGATGTGTGGACACAAAAGCAGGTATTTTTGCTCAGTTATCGGGACGTTTCCAGCCACATTTGTGGGGACAAATCCTGATATTATCTTAATCTGAACTTTTCAATTCATTTTTATGGCGACAAAACCAGAAATCTCTGATGAGTTATCGGGACGTTTTCAGTCAAAGTGTTTTCCTAAACCTGACAAATTGGACTTTTTTAAAAATCTAACCGTGAGCCACATATTGGTGGCTTGCAGAGCGTTTGTTCTGCTCAGTTCGCTCCACACATGAATCCTCTGGTCCAGCTGACATCCTGGTCCGATGCCTCTCCTCTCACTGCCGTATTGTTTTGTGCTGTTTACTCTTCTCACTGCATATTTTACAGTCTGTTTGTCTTTCTGCATCCTGCTGCTGCAACAACCCAACTTCCCCACCGGCCTCCATAAACTTTCATCTTATCTCTTTATGAGCACAGAGAGAGCTCTGTTTCTATTTACACGTCGGTTCACGTGTTCGCTCTTTCTGTCTGTCGCTGTTTTCACACCGGAGGAGCTCTGCGGCATTTATCGCACGAGTTAACCTCCAAACGTCGGGTCTGAGGCTGCTACCAGTCCACAGGTGTCGTCTTACAGAGGGGAAACACTGGAACCCCCTCCCATTCTGCAAACCCTCCACCCTACCCCTCCTCCTCCATCCTCTGTAAAGGGACTGAAAAGCAGGAGTAACTGGTTTGGCCTTCGTTTAACTGCGTGTCTTCCCTCTATTTTTTCCTCCCTCCCTCCTTTGTTCTCCCTCTCGGGGGAAGCTCGGCGGACAGGTACGAGCACGTCTCAACGCGGAGGAAGAAAAAACAAAAACTCTTGAGCAAACTGATGTTGCTTTATGCCGTTTTCCTTCTCATTGTGTTCTCTATTATAGTGACAGGGTGGATCGAAACTGGCGACGTGACAAAATATGCAGAAAATAAATAAATAATCTGAAGCCAACTGAGCTCTGTGGTGACGGAGTGACACTGTGGCTGGATGGATGGAACAGAAACCTCTGAATGCGTCTGCGAGCTGAACGTTTCCTGTCACATTAGCGTCTGCTCTGTTGTGTGTTTCCTCACCTGTGTGCGTCCGTTGGTGTGCCTTCAGATGGGAGCTCTTTGTGTAAACTTTGGTGCAGCCTGAAGAGAAAAATCACAGAGAAACTTCATGAGCCAGGCGGACAGAAACTTCACCTCGGGACAAATGGACTGGATCGAACTAAAAGTCAAAAGATGTAGAGGACACGTCCAGGACTTCCTGGACTTCCTGGACTTGAGTATGTTAGAGGCGCTCTTTGGACGGGAAAACATGGAGACCTAAACATGACAAGAAAACTTCATGGCACTCTTTTTAAACGCCTTAACCATATATAACGTGGCGAGAATCCTATATTTATTTTCAAAACGAGGTTGAAGAGCTTTACAGATTCCAGTTTGCTCCGTTGCGTATTGACACAACAGAGTGACTCTGGTACAAAGAAATTCAAACTGGCTGAGACTTGAATTCAAACCGTTCTAGCGTCCAGCAGCTGCTGACGAGTGTGTTGCGTTGTTAAAAATGGAAGGACAGTGTTCAGTTGTAGCCCTTCAATATTTACTCTTGGTTTGTTTGAGCAGATATTAGACGGCCTTCTGTTCTGTATGTCGCCTGAGGCGCTCCACACATGAACTGTGATGCCTGTGCAGAGACAAGTGTAGCATCACCAACATGGGCCATCTAAAGAGACATGTTCGCCGTCAGGTTACATCGCACGCATCTCATCAGACTGAACTCTGTTTATGTCGATGCTTCTGCGAGCTTCTGCATCTTTACTTCTAACATGTGCAAAGTGATGCTGCGGCTGATTGTGTGTGAAGAGTGGAAGGTGTTTGCAGCAGGCGAGAGAAAAGATGCTGAAAGTCAGCTCGTTTTATCCTCTTTTCAATCCGTCCTAAAACTCAGACAATAATGTGATGTGAAAGCCTGAAGATGTAATCATCAATCGTCACAGTTCCTGAAGCAGGATTACCATCAGTCGTCTGACCAAAAGGAAAAATAGTGCAAAGAAATCAAATTTCCCCTCAAATCAGACTTCTGGTCTAAACCTTGAGTTGTGCGTTACCCTCGATGGAGAGTGACTTTTCTTTTCTCGTACCTGGGTAGTCACAGAAGTGGATCCTCCTCTTCTCCAGCTCGGGGTTGTTCCGCCGGTTGTATTTCGGACCCGTCAGGACTCCCTGGCCGTGCGTCATCAGCAGAGCGTGTGCAGATAACCCCGTCACCTTCAGCCCTCCCAGGCGCTGCTGGTACGGCGGCGGCGCTAAGCTGAGCAGCTCTCCCTGCCCGTCGGGGCTGCCCGGCTGAGAGTTTGGGGGTGAGGGCGGCAGGCTGTGGGGCGCCGTGTGATGGGTGGCGTTGGTTGGAGAGGCCTGGTAGTAACCGTGGTGGTGGTGGTGCTGCTGCTGCAGGTGGTGCTCCGCCAGCATGTAGGTGCCGTTGGGTGCTGTTGCGACGCCGCCGAGGTTGAGCATGGTCCTGCTGCCGTTGGATCCGAGCGCAGACGGGCTGCTGTGGGACAGAGTCATGGTGAGGTCGGCGGCGCTGCTGACGGGCATGTGGTAGACCTGCTGCTGCGGCGCCGGCGGCCCGATGTGCAGCTCTGAGTCCAGGTTCTGCTGCTGCTGCTGCTGCTGCTGGGAGCCTGCAGACACACTCACTCCTCCAGAGCTCAGGTCCGGTTTGATGAAGACGTTGTTGACGACAGGCGGCACGCTGAAGACGGAGGTGAAGTCCGGCAGGGCCTGGGTGGTGCTGGTGGTGATGGAGCAGGGCACCTCCAGCCCCGGCTCTGTCTTGATCTGGTGCGGCGTCAGGGTCTTGGTGTTGGTCCGGTAGAGGCCTGTGCGGAGGTGGTTGGTGCTGGGGAGGATGACGTTGATGTTGACGCTGTACGGGGCTGCAGGTTTGTCGTCGGAGAAGTACTCGTCCACCACGGAGGCGCTCTCTCGTCTGTACTTCTTGTCACCGGCGTCGGTGGAGAGACTCAGGAGGGAACTGCTGCCCTGAGGGAGATACTTGTCCAACTCCAGCTGAGTCTGAAAGACACAAAGGAGAGACGGTTGACACATGTAATGAAGACTACAAGACCTCGCTTTGTAGAACCTGTTCCATCTTCTCCACCTGTTCTCAGCCAGGTGAAGACAACACACAGCCTGATCACTGAGGTGTGTCCAGGATCGCTGCTGTTTAAACTCACAAATCCCAGCCGTCTAGACACCAGCACATTATCTCTCCCCTCTCTGCCTCTTCTTTGTCGACTTTCTCCATATAGTTATTGTAAATATGATTTGATTTGTGGGTAAAAACACCTTTAATCCAAAATAATGATCAGCGGTAAGAGTTGTGCAGAAACCAGCTTCTGTTTGGTGCCGTATTTGTTTAACACCGATGTGAGCAGAGTATTTGTTTAACCGCCATCATTATTTTGTGAGATTAATGAGCTGCAGATGGAGATAAGGTGGCCGTGACATGGCTCGGTTCAGAAAGGCAAAATAAATAAACCTATTTTGAGAGTAACAGAACTATTAAGAGAGGAGAGAAGAAAGGTTGGAGAGAAGTCGGTACCAGGACTTCCTCCTCCATCCCTCCGTCACGCCTCACATTCCTGTTTCCCAGTGGAGCTCGCTGCCCTGACCAACAGCCAGGACCAGGACCAGAACCAGAACCAGCTGAGGAGGGATTTCACCTGCACCCAAATGTTACGCCTTCAGCCTGCAGGCTAGTTAGCACCTGCTGCATGTATTTACCACTGATCTTTAAATCTGCAGGCTGTCAGGGTGTTCATGCTGATGTCCACACAGTTACAGGCTTCTTATTTAGCTAATTCAAGCTCTCAGTGTACAACAGTCACTTCCCAGGAAGAATCCACTGCGACAGGAAGTGAAGCGCATCACATTTAATATTTAATTTGGGATAAAGAGAAGAAGACGGCGTTCGTCTCACAATGACTCTGTGTAAATAACTCACAGATATCCAGAGCAGAACTACAGACGAGAATAAAACAGCCTGTGGTTGAACAAACTTCACATGTAAAGAGACTCAAACCTGCCAGTAAAACTTCCACCTCTTAAAACATGTTAAAGCAGCTTTAGTTAACCAGCGTCAGTCCAACACAAACACGTTCAGGAGCCAAACGGAACGCCTCAGTGTTTGTGTTGTCATGTTGTCTCCGGTGAGCCGACGCACCAAACACAATTATACACAAATATATAAGAATCAAAATGTGATGACAGCTATCGCTGCACGCTAACGTGTTGCTATTGTTGCCATGGAGACGCAGCTGTCAGTGAAGTCTGATCAGATTTATTTGTGTCACAGGTGATGAAGGTGTGGAAATGTGTGTTTTTGTTCCAACAGGACTGGACAGGTGGAGGAGAAAATACACTGCTGGTATGTTTCTTTGCTGGGAGTCTTAATCCTGATCAACTGGTGTGTGTGTGTGTGTTTAGCATTCAGAGTCTATGAAGCAGAAAGTCACTCCTTTAGAGGTGCATGAGCCGTTGCATAAAGAATCTCCTGCAGAGACCACACACACACACACACACACACACACACACACACACACACACACACACACACACACACACACACACACACACACACACAGGTGGTAGCTTACATACGAACAACATATATAAATGAACGACAATGAGCAACAAAAATAACAAAAAGCAAGTGTATGAACATTCATGCACAAACGTACACAAATAAAAAGGGACGCATGCAACGAACCAACACCACCCACACACACACACACACACACACACACACACACACACACACACACACACACACACACACACTCTATGGGTGTGGTCGATGAGGTGATCTGATGCATGAAGAAGCCAAATCAAAACAAAGACAGAAGGAACGAGAGAGACGCAGCAAAACTTAAACACTGTCGGGTACAAATATACTTCAGACTATAATCTGATCCTCAGTGACACCGAGGAGGAGGAGGAGGAGGAGGAGGAGGAGGAAGAGGAGGAGGATGAGGAGGAGGAGGAGGAGGGGAGGGAGGACACATAGAAATATGTATATACGTATGTCATACTGACTAGCGTGGGAAACAGGAAGCAAATAATCAAATGAGCAGAATTTGAATCTTTTAGCTTCAGTCATCATGTCAACACTGGTTCACTGAGCTGATTTATTTATTTACAGTATCGATGTTAGATTTTCATCATCTCAAGCAGCAGACTGAGTTTCTGACTTTCCTTCATGAGTGCAGAGCTGAACTTCAGGACTCGTACAGAAACAGAAGCCTGCAGTGAGACGGATCAGTCCAGGACCGAACCCGACCCAACCCGCTGGTGTGGGACAAACGACCTAACGAGGTGCTGATGTGCTCGAGGTCGCACAAAGCAGCAGAGAGCGCCTGTTTCAACACCGTTACTGTGCAGCGCGGCTACGAGTGCCAGCACACACACACACACACACACACACACACACACACACACACACACACACACACACACACACACACACACACACACACACACACACACACACGCTGGAGGGTTATTGCTGTCGTCTGTCACCTCTTCATGTGTGTAAATATCACATAAACGTGTTGCTGCAGTGATTAATAGAGCAGCAGGTTCTGTCTGTGTGTGATCACTCCGTCGGGCCCGCGGGGCTGATAGATGCTGACTGTCGCCGGTGAACTCACAGCGGCGACAGTCATCAGTGCAATCTGAGCGCTGGTGAAATTAAAGTCTCGGGTATTTACTGAGGAAACAAAACCAGCCCCTCTGTTTCCTCTCCGAGGCTCCGGTGTGTCTTTCAGGTCGGGACACAAACAGACTCTGTGCTGCTCGGTGCCCTTGGCCTCGTCCCCTGCTGATCTCCTGCTGCTGATCTGCTGCTGTCACTCCGCTGCATGCATCGTCTCTCACAATCACATCTCTTCTTTTTCCTGTGCTGTATGTGAAGATGACGTTCTGCAGACAGAGGATGCAGCGGCAGCTTCTACCACCCTCCTGATTTATTCTGGTCTCTGGAGCTTCGGTGGTATCAACAGCACAAATCTGAAGCCACTGTCATTTTTAAAGGATTCAGTCGTGTTTTCTGAAAGGTTTGGTGTGCTTAATGCATGTTTGTGATCACCGAGAGGTTTGGTTAAATGTATGTAATCTTTGTGACATACGTTATTTTTCAAAAAGTTGAGTTTTTGGGGTCCAGCTCCGGCTGTTTACTTAAAAACAAAGAGCATTTCACCAAAAGTCTTACGGATGTCTTCAGTGTTGTGTCTACATGAGGCCTTTAAACTTTACGTTAACTTACGTAATGTTTAACTGCACCACACTTTGTAACTTACACATTTCTTCTTTACACACTCACTTTGCACACATCGTCTGTAAACCTCTTCAACAAACTCTAACATCATGAATCACGGTGTGTTCCTCCCTTTTCAGAGAGACAAATTAAAATATTTGTTCTTGCAGCCTTTCAGAAACGTCTGACTCATTCCTCCACACTTCAAAGAGAAACTCACTCATATTTCCAGATTATATTTTAACAGCGAACAGGAAACTCTGCCAGTTTCACAGAGTGTGTGTGTGTTTGTCCTACATGTATTTTAAAAAGCGCCTCGTTAGGAATGTTAACGGCCTCGAGGCTCGGCGGCCTCACAGCGTCCTGTCCAATGAAGCCAAATCTAAAATGTCTGCGTACAGTTTTATTTGGCGTCTTGGGGCCGAGACTCTGTCAGTTAATAATTGGAGAACATGTACAACAGCTCCTCTATGAATCCTTGTGCCTGATAACAAACCGGCTCTTATCAGTTCACTTCAGGTTTATGGGACGCAGTGGGAGTTTCCACGCTTTGGGCCGGTGTGACATCCGTCCTTAAAGAGGACCTTCGGATGGTTCAGCCGCATTTACTAGAGAAAGAAATCACTTTACACTGCGCTCCGGTTTACGAGCTCAGTGTGAGACATTCTCTCCATCATCACAGCTCACCTCCTGCAGAGACTCGGAGCCTGCGTGAGACACTAATCCACCACAATAAACATGCTTCTGCTTTTGCTGACACAGTTTTGTTGTTGTCGAGTGCAGCTGATATGATTCTGAAGCGTCTGCACTTTGTTGTCACAGCACGGCACGAAGCTGGAGAAAGAGCAGCAGACGTGATGTTCACAACCCGAACAGCAGTTGGTGATGATTCTCAGCTGATCGAATGTCTTCTTTGGTCCGAACAACAGTCCAAAACCCAAAGACTCTTCACTGACGGTCAGAAATGACAAAGAAATAGCAGCAAATTCTCACATTTAAGAAGCTGAAACCAACAAATGTTTGACGTCTTTTCTGTAAAAACAACTGAAACAGTCGTTTTTGCAGAAAAGACGTCAAACATTTGAAAAGACGTCAAACATCTGTTGCAAAAACGACTGAAACAAAAATCGACGACTCTGATCGTAAACGATCCTACTTGTTCATGCCGACACAGAACAAAGTCTTTCACTGACCGGTTTCATGTTTCTACCTGACCCTGGGTCAAATCAACTGGTCGATCAATTCATATCAGAACCAAACCTTTTATTAACGTCACAAATCCCTCAGGAGGAAATCGTGCCGGTAGGTTCAGTGAAGAACGAAGTTTCATGAGGACGCCTGCTAAATGAAAATGTTCTCTCCAATTAAGTAATCTGGAGTCTGACCTGAAAGCTTCAAAGCTTTCATTTTTGCCATGGTAACTGACGTACAGATCTGTATTCAATGGGCCGATTTGGGGAAGAGAAGAGAGCTCCTCTACGGTTTTTAATTAGTCTTAAATCACACTGAATTTCAATCAATCAATCTTTATTTGTAAAGCGTCAGATCAGGACAAAAGTCCTCTCAGACCCGACAGCCGCCCTGTCAGCTCGTCTCTGCTCCCTCCGACCCAAACGCCTCGGAGCTGCTCGTTGTAAAACAGACGTCTGTGCACCACTTCTCCTTTATGGCTCTGAGGAATGTGGAGAAACGGCGGCCATTCGCCTTTGGATCTCCATAAAAAAAGTTGATCTGATAGTGTCGGGGCCCCGCTTCACTCGCTGTGGATCAACAGAGCAGAAATCATGACGAGGTCATCGGAACAGAAAACAAACCTTTGAGACGACGGTGAAGGTTTATGGCCTCTGATGGAGGGACAGATAGGACGAGTGTTGTGGCTTCACGAGACAGTGACGAGTTAACTGGACACGATCCTTTTCAGGGAAAAAGACTCGAGGGGATAATGACTGAACTCTTCCTTCATTTACAGTAATCGCTTACAGACTGAACTTCTGGGGAAACTCGGTGAACGAGCGTGAACCAACATCTCCACCACAGTCTCAAACACACGTCTTTGTCTTTTTATCGTTGGGTAAACAGAAATCATTTTGTGGCTGAATTCTTTGGACGTGAAGTGAAACATCCTGAAAATCAGGTTAACTATTCCACCAGACAATAACCCGCGAGTCACGTGGGTCCTATTTCTGTCCACCTTTGTTCTGGGAACAAAAAAGGTCCTTCTCCAGGTGAGCCTGCAGTCACTGCTGGAGTTTCCAGTCCTGGACTGAAGAAACACGTGGACGACAGATCGGAGACATTACTTTACGATTGTCTCCGTTCACCACAGAATGATTTCACCTCTTTGTTTTCATCCGCCTGAACGATTTTCTCCGTTTCTCCAGACGGCTGGAGGTAAACAGTGGAGTCATTAGAGAGATCTGGAGCTTCAGCAGATGAGTTTACAGACCACAGGCGTTAAGACACAACAGGACACGACTGTCTGCGGACGGCCTGTGATGTCTCATGCAGAGACACGGCCGGGCATGATGGGTACTGATGACATCAGCAGACAAAACAATCTGATCAGGATGAATCAGACGATGAATCTTAACCTGAATTAACCTCTGAGGCAGATTAACAGCCACAGTTTTCTGATTCTGCGCAAACTGAAGGAAACGAGTGACTCTGTTGATGCCTCTGACGTTACGTAAGGAAAAATATCTGACAGCATTCAGTTATCAGCATCAAATCACTGATACCTGCAGAAGAGAAAACTAAATTAAAGCTGGAACTTTCCTTTCGCCTCAAACACAATTCCCCAAATCCAGTCTACGTTTCAGATAAGTGCACACGTGTCCGGTTTCCTCGCTCAGCGCTCGGCGGGAGGCGGCGAGCTGCGAGCGGCTGTCAGCAGACACTTGCTCTGATGCAAATCAGCTGCGTGTGTTGTCCTGGAAGTCAAATCGTTAGTCAAACCAAAAACCATTTCAGCCTCCAGCAGCACGAGAAACAACAACAAGAGGCCGAAGACCGTCAAACACCACGAGCGCCGGTCCGATCCCTGAGCAACAGGCGGAACCATATCTCAGTATTGATCTTCAGGAATCATTAGGCGTGACTCTCGATGTGTTCGCCGTGAAGTTACTCTGTAACTTCTCCTGTCGTCTGCGCTCAGTCGTACAGGAAACACAACGCTGATATAATGACACAAGAATCTGGAAATAGGTTTCATATCAGTGACTTATTCTGCCATTACTGCTCAGGTAGGTGAGCAGAGTCATACCTGAGCTGTTCCACAAGAAAACTACAGGACAAGCAACATGAGAACAGTTCACCAACATGTTGATGAGGAGTGAATGTCGGTCATCAGGTTCAAACAGCTGCAGCAGCTCTCTGTCTCTTCTCTCGTCATCAGCAGAAATGTCACATGGCAGCAGACGAGGTATCTTATCAGTCGATCCGATCTACAGAGCTGATGTAAGAAACATCTCAGAATAAACATAAAGAAACTTCATTCTTTTAAATTATCCTGTAGATCTACAAACTCAGCAGGAGGAGTTTTTCTTTGCTTCTGCTGCAGATCAACTGACTCTGCTGACCCTTTTTAGCATCTTTCAGCTCATGTTTTGCTTCATTTCCAGCAGCTTTCTATCAGTAAACTGTTCTGATACCTGATCGATGACACACGACCTGTTCAGCACTGAAGCATTTAGCAGCTAAAGACTCAGATATGAGCTTCAGGGAGCTGGTGGAGACCAAAACAGAGCTAAAAGAAGAGCTGATCCTGGGTCTGCTTGATGTGTAAACAGGAAACTGTTTGCTGACACATTTGCCACGAACACTTTCTAATAGCTGATGATGTCACTGTGGGGTTCACAGCTCCATGCATTTTTCCTCAAGTGGCCATTTTGATCAAAATCTGATACTTCAAGTGTTCAAAAGTTAATTTCACTCCATTTTTGAAGGATTAAACAGCTTTAACATCGTCAGCTCATCTGGAAACAACTGTGGAGACACTCAGAAGGTGCTGCTCAGCAGAAACTCTCATAGGTTTAAAGATAATCGGAGCTGCATGTGATGAGTGTCGGAGCCTCGTCAGCCTTTCCCTGCGCTGTGACTTTCTCATGAGCTCGGCCTTTCTCATCCTCGCGCTGCCTCCAGGCGGCCTGTGGAGATGCGGGCTCTGCTCAGACAGGTCGGGCAACATACTGCTGTCACGACACCAGCTCAGCTAAACGCTCTTAAAAACACCAACACAAAGACACAAAGACCCGTCTCAGACAGACAGAAAGAAAGAAAGAAAGGGAAAAGAAACAAGAAGATTTTCTTTAAGCACTTTCTGCTGCCTGAACGAGAAGCTGGTCGTTTAAAACTAAATTACAGAGAGAAGACGGAGGAGGAGGGTGAGCTGTGATCTGTGAGGAATGTGTTGCAGAAACGTGCTTCATGGTGAATCAGGAGCACGTCAGGTAAAATCCTCTCAGGCTGCGATCGGCGTTCATTTGCCTGAGGGGGTAACTATTTCACTTAACCCGACTTCTTTGTTCCCGACAAAGTCCTGTTTTGCATAACACCGAGCGCTGCACGCTACGAGCAGAACCACCAGGAGAGCAGCTGAACGGCCCACTGCTGGTCTCCAGCAGCAACATCAGTCACTTAAACGTGTTGTCACAGAAATGTTTTACAGTCAAAATACAATAAAATTAAGTCGATTTTCTTCTAGAAACCAGACAAAGACTTGAATTCTTGTGCTCGTGTTCAGTTCATCTGCGTCACATTGTGACCCGCTGAACACTACAAGAACTCAAAGCCGTTAATTAAAAGGCCATAAATATCTATTCTCTGTTTATGAGTATTTGTGACCTATATTTATCTGCAGCATGAGAGGGAGCAAAGTCTTTACATCGGAAGAGGACAGTGGACTGCACTGCATGTATTTACTCTGTCCATTAATCAGTTTCTTGATTCACTGATCAGTGTTTCGTCCTCACAGATCTTCAGCTCAGAGTCACAGAGGAGGAAAGAAACCAGCAAACATTCACTTATAATGAGCTGACAGCAGAGAGCCGAGCTGTCAGAACAGTTCGGACTCATTTAATGGTTGAAGGAAACACCTCGAACACACAGCAGCTGCAGAATTCACTCATTATTACACCTGTTTTTTAGTTTTCTGACTGAGTATTTGAGCACTAAACTGAAATAAATACTTATATTTCATGATCAGAATTTGTACAAAACTGGAGGAAAGAAAGACGTAATCCTCCAACTGTCACTGCGGCAGGGTTGTTATTTTTCAGAGCGAACTACTCGACAACAGAAGGAAGCAGGCGAGTGCAGCGATGAGACGTCGTTTAGCTTCTCGTCCAGTTGACGAAGCTAATAAAGTCGGTTGGGAACAGCGCGAGCATGTGACCGCTCTCAGTCCACGTTTGCATAAAAATCAACAGCAGAGGTCGAGCGACTGAGCGCAGGTACGAAGAGGACGTCGTGTCCACCACAGGAGAGTATCCAGCATGAAAAACACACCTTTAACCAATCACCCTCTGTGGGCTTGAGCCTCGGGTGGCGGGGTCCGCCGCCTGTTTACCAAACACCTGGCAGGAGGCCACACTCAGCTCTGTACTGGAGGTGTCCAGTTTCCCTTGTGATCACGCAGGAACAACTCACAGCCATCTAACTTTAACGCAGCGCTTGTGAGATGTTGTTGATCCTTTAACGACAGATTCACTCACATCGCAGCGTCTCCGGCTGCAACAGGACACGACTCACTTCCTGATTCGCTCAGGCACATTTCAGAGCGGCAGGTTTCCACCGACTCTCTCTGACTGACGGATCTACAGAGGAATGTGATGATGGAGGCAGAGGAAGAGTGGAGCTGCTCCTCCATCATGTGATCAGATCTCATGACAGAACAGATTCTGCTGCTGATCATGGTTCAGAGAGACGAGCAGGAAACACGTTCATGTAATAACCAGCATATTAACTTCACTGTGTGTTATAACTATAGTAACATGTTGTTTCCACACATCCAAAAACAATCAATTTAAATATTATGTTTAAAATCAATACAATCAGAGTGCACTGTGTGTGTGTGTGTGTGTGTGTGTGTGTGTGTGTGTGTGTGGATGCAAGTAAAACAGCTTGAATTAAAAACCTAACGACACTAAATCTTATAAATCTTAAACAGAATTACAAATAAAGTTGGATTTGAATCGTGTGTCCTGCAGAGCTGCTGCACACACAGACCAGGTGAGCTCTACCTGCCGAACCTCACCTGTCAGGTGTCTGTAGGACTTCAACCTGCACAGGTGAGCCGCTTCCTCTCACAGCTATGAGAGCAGTAAAAACATGTCTGATCTGAGAGCAGCAGCTGCAGCAGCACCGTGTAAACACACACACACACACACAGCAGGTATTAACACACCCGGACCGGCCGGACCTCCGGTTCTCCCGGAGCCCGGCCGGCCTCAGCGGGTCGGCGGAGATTCTCACCCCGGGTTTGACGTCCTCGAACACGGACGCGTCCTCGGCGCCGTCCGCTCCCGACATCCTCACCGGCTTCAGCTGCGTGAACACCGCCCTCTCGTCGGTGGTGTGCGGCGGGTTCATGGCCAGTCCTACACTCGCTGCCATTCAAACTATCAAGTTAAATTAATATTCTTATGAATTCGTTTTTATAAAAACATAAAAGAGTTCGGACTCTAAGTGGAGCTGAAAACTACGGAGTAATCCCACAGCGCTCCCTCTCCTCTGTTCTGACTCACAGGTGGGTTTTACCTGAGCTCAAGTATGGACCTGCTACCTGGAGGCGCCGGGGAGCACGCGGAGCAGCCAATGAGAGCAGGGGACGGGTGCTGCGGTCCAATCAGGCGCGTGCAGGGAGGGACTCACCTGAAAACAACTGGAGGGCATCAAAGTGTTGTCCCCTCAACTCAACTATCATTAAATGACAGCGAGCAGCAGCCTGATGACGTCATCTCTTTATTTATTACAGATTAAAAAAGAGTGAAGTTCTGAGCTGCAGGACTTCTTTTTCTTTAACTGTCTATCGTTTCACTCCGGGCTCAGGTTTCCTCTCTGTGTGAGACGGGAATGAACATTATTGCAAATATCACAAAGAAATAACTGAGTCATGCTGATAAAGTTCACCTGTGGCTGTACACACAGGTGAACTCTGACAATAGTCTGATGAAACAGTGGAAATATCTGCTTACGTTCAGACTGACCAGTGTCTGTCTGTCTGTCCGTCTGTCTGTCTGAAACATTAGAACGTCGTCATGACTGTGGGTTCTGGTTCTGGTGGGTTACAGCAGGTTCATGATGAGTGATGAGAGCTGAACACAAAAAATGTTAAATATTATAGAAACGTAAAAATTAGACATCGAGTGTTTTAAAAGCTAAATTCAGATATCAAAGTCAACATGTTCTGATACAAGAGAAGTCCAATTAGAGTCCATGCATGGTGTCAGTACAGTGGACAGACCCGTACAGTCCGGTCCAGTCACATTATCATCTCTTTGTCATTTTGAGTTCTGGCATCATAAAGGAGGAGACGAGATGCACCAAGTAATACTCCTCTTATTCTCAGAAAACCAGGTTTATTCTTCAAATAAATGACATAAAAAATTCTTTTATCAATATTTTAATAACATTTTTTTTCTATTGTGACTAAAAACAAACAGCATCCGTCTACATCAGTGGATGAGGCTGCTTCACCCTCATTACCACCACTGAGGCACCCATGAGCAAGGCACGTAACCCCAACTGCTCCAGTGGAGCTGCTCAGCTGCTGCAGCTTCAGCTTCAGGTGTGAAGGAAATCAGGATGTAGTTGATTCAGTTTAATTAAACACAAATATTAAAAAGTCTTCAGGTCTAATAGCAGAATAAACCTTCTGACACATGATGTCAGCTGAAGTGGACGGATGGATTTTAAATCTCAGAACAAAGATTTACAAGAAAAATATAAACATGTGTTTAAAAGGATTCAGCACCAAAGTGAACAGAACCACAGAAGAAAGTTCAACTCTGAGTTTGATGCTGTGACTGTTATGTTTAAGAAGGCGCTGACTACGACTGTGTGCTAGCTCTGTACTTTATTCTTAGCAACTTCAGGTGACTCTTACAAAACACGTCACACGTTACGCTTGCTGCTGACGTCATGCCGTCATGACTCTAACCTGGTGTACAGCTGTACACTACATTTACGCCCCCCCTTTTAAATAACTCGAACCAGTACAGCAGAACATTCTCTTAACAATTCAACCTGGCTGACAAAGCCGGGTAGACTACCGGTTTGCCTGCATAGCCCTGTGGATTATTCTGCCACATGACAGGCTATGCGCTAGCTAAACTTCAAAAGTCTGTAATGTAGTCTTTGAGGTAGGATGGCCTCTGGTGGGCCCGAGCTGGGCGCTGCCCGAGCTGCAGTGGTTCAGCCGGTGCATCCGGCTCAGGTGGGTCTGCAGCCGGGGCCTCCGGAATGTCCCAGTCAACATCTGCCTGACATTGCTCGATTGCAGCGGCCTGCTCAGAGTCAGATGGCGGCGCCACCTTTCTAAGGCGGTTAGCATGCCAACGCGACCCGTCTGCCAGGCAGAAGGTAGCCGGCCCCAGCTGTGCTGTGATCTGCTGTGGTGCAGTCCAGAATGAGAGCAGTTTGTGGGACCGACTGGGACGACGAATGCACACCCAGTCCGACACTGTGAGTGCAGGGAGTCTCGCTCGGTGTCCTCTGTCAAACTGCTGCTTCATACGCCGTTGCTGCTCTGTCACCCTGTTCCTCAAGGACGGTGCCACTGCTGAAGGGTTCCCTGTTGTAGGGCGCAGGCGATCCAGGGGAAGCTGCAGTTCACGACCCAACATCAAGAGGGCCGGAGAACTGCCTGTTGTTGTGTGTGGTGTTGCTCTGTAGTGGAGCAGAGTACTCTGCAGTGCCGATGGAAACGGGAGGCCGTCTGCCAGATGTGCTCTGAGCCCGTTCTTGAGTGTCTGGTTGAACCTTTCCACACCCCTGTTAGCCTGCGGGTGGTAGAAGGCTGTTCTAATGTGCTTGATTCCTCTCTCCGCCGTGAAGGAAGTGAAGTCGGCCGAGATGAACTGGGGCCTGTTATCGGTGGTGATGGTATCAGGAACGCCCCAGCGTGCAAACAGGGAGGAGAGGAAGTCAGTGACCACCTTGGTGGTGACGGAGCCGGCAGGAAGGACCTCAGGCCGTTTGGAGTGGAGGTCGTAGGCGACCAGCAGAAAGCGTTGGTGCTGGGGGACGCCGTGGAGCTTGCCGCAGATATCCAGTTGAATGTGGGTCCACGGTGTTTGTGGCCATGGCAGGGGCTGTAAAGGCGGAGGTGGGGGCAGTCCAGTCTTACCACTGGTGAGGCAGGCTGTACAGTCTTTCACCATCACCTCCACATCCCTGTCGATGCCTGGCCACCAGACGGAGCCCCTGCAGCGCTGCTTAACCTTCACAATGCCCAGGTGACCTTCATGCATCATGGCTAGGACGCGTGCACGTAAGGCGCTGGGAACCACTGCACACAATCCCCGTGCGATGCAGACATCATTCCAGCAAGAGAGCTCACCCTTGACGCGGAGGAAAGGCGCCAGTTCAACCGAGACTCTGGCGGGCCAGCCCTCTTGGATAAACGTGCGGAGCTGGGTGAACACAGGGTCCTGTTCGGAAGCAGCCTGGAGCTCCTGCAGAGAAACGGCTGCCTGGAGGGGTGTGTGCAGCATGAGAATCAGTTCTGGCTCTGAGGGGTCCTGGACGGTGGCAGGCACAGCACCGGGAGTGGCATTGGAAAGCAGATCTGATACGACGTTCTCTCTGCCAGGCGTAAACTGTGTGGTGAAGTCATACGCCTGCAGCCTCTCAGACCACCGATAAAGGCGCAGTGGCTTGTGGCCAGATCCAGTTGTGGCCAGCAGGGCGGTGAGGGCCTGGTGGTCTGTCCGCAGGGTGAAGTGCCGCCCGTACAGGTACATGTGCCAACGTTCACAGGCCCAGACGCAGGCCAGCGCTTCCCTCTCCCCCACTGAGTACTTGCGCTCAGCCGGAGTGAGAGATCTCGAAGCAAACGCCACTGGCCGCTCGACCCCTTGCTGAAGTTGGGACAGGACGGCGCCGACTGCTGTGTTGGATGCATCACAGGTCACGAACGTAGGACTCCGCAGGTCAAAGTGGGCAAGCACCGGTGGAGAGGTGAGCTGGGACTTGCCCTGGGTCCAAGCCCAGGGCACATCCTGCTTGAGAAGGGCGCGCAGCGGTGCAGTGGTCTCAGAGTAGTGGGGAAGAAAGCGCAGGTAATAGCCTGTCATCCCCAGGAATGAGGATAGCTGGGCGGGGCAGGAGGGCTCAGGCAGGCGCAGGACAGCATCGACATTTGAGTGGAGCGGGCTCAGGCCGTCGCTCGTCAGGCGAAACCCCACAAATTCGATGGCAGACACTGCAAAGATGCACTTCTTCCCGTTCAACGTGAGGTTGTGGCTGCTGAGGGCGTCAAGCACCCTGGAAAGGCGCTCGTCGTGTGAGGCGGAGGTCGCACCATGAACCACAATGTCGTCAAGATATACAACCACACCTGGGATGGCTGCAAAGATGGTGGCCATGATTTTCTGGAAGCAGCTAGGGGCGGAGCTCAGGCCGAAGGGCATGCGGGTATACCGAAAGACCCCCATGTGGGTCACAAAAGCAGTGAGGTTGCGACTGCCAGGATGGGACCTGTAGATAGCCTTGGCGGAGGTCGAGCTTGGAGAAGACTGTTGAGCCATAAAACTTAGCGGACAGCTCCTCCACTGTAGGCAGCGGGTATCTATCTGGGATCACTGCTCTATTTACCTGCCTGAGATCCACGCAGGGGCGCAGACCACCTGACTTCTTCTTTGCCACCACCAGGTTAGAGACCCAGGGCAAGGCATCAACTCGCTCAATGATGCCGGCGTCCAGCAGTTTTTGCAGCTCGGCTGTGACGTCATCACGTAGGGCGAGGGGCAGCCGGCATAAAGGTTGGATGACTGGGGGCACAGCCGGGTCAATGAGTGGCTGGTGGTTGAAAGCGGTAAGGCAGCCCAGCCCGGCAAAAAGTGACGGCCAGCGGTGCTGCCAGGGCGTGGAGACAGTCAGTATGGTGGCCCCCATGTTGTCTGTGATAGAAAAACCCAGGGCGCAGAACAAATCAAACCCTAGAAGGTTGGCACCATGGCGGGACACCTGAAAGGTGAATGCTGGGAGAGCCCTGGAGCCATAGCGGACAGAGAAGGTGGCGGTGCCTACCATGCCGATTCTAGTGTGACCATAGCCATACAGCTCCTCTGCGTCCGCCCTGATCGTCTGTTGGGGGAAGAGCTGCCGGACTGTGGACTCGCTGAGCAGCTGACTCAAGCTGGAAGGCCATTTCCACCGCCTTCGACAGCGTTAGGTCATCCGGCGCCGTGAACAGTTTCTCACGTAGCTTAGGGTCAATTGTGTGCTCTGCTAGCTGATCTCGAATCATCGCCTCTTCTAAGAAGCCGAACTTGCAGAGGCTGGCCAAACACCGGAGGTCGGTGACGTACTGATGAACCAACTCACCCGGCCACTGTCGGCGTTGGCGGAAGATAATCCATCGGACCACGACGCTCTGTGGCGCGGCAAAATGTCTCTCCAGCAGGGTGACACATTCCGTGTATTCCGGTGCGGGTCCGAGAGTCCGAAAGATGCGCTGTCCCTCGTTGCCCAGGCTGTGGATTAGCATCGCTCTTAGCCTAGCTTCGGGAGCATCGGCGAGACCCATGGCCGCCACAAACGTCTCGAACAACTCATACCAGCGGGACCACGGGACCGGTGGCTCACCGGGCAGAGCGAGGAACGGAGGCAAAGGTGAAAGTGGAAGCTCCATCCTCGTCGCCAATGTTATGTTTAAGAAGGCGCTGACTACGACTGTGTGCTAGCTCTGTACTTTATTCTTAGCAACTTCAGGTGACTCTTACAAAACACGTCACACGTTACACTTGCCGCTGACGTCATGCCGTCATGACTCTAACCTGGTGTACAGCCGTACACTACAGTGACATCGCTGTGCTCTGGTCAGGTTTAGGAAAACATCAGTTTGGATTAAAACACACAAACAGCTGGATCATAAACGTGTTCTGGTAAGTTTTGTGGAAATCTGAACGCATCTGTCGTTCTGCAGGCAGGTGAACTTCCTACATTTAATCCTGCTGACTGGACCGAAGTGTTTCTGACATCTTATCTAGTTGTACAATATGGTTTTCACCCGTCTGGTTTTCAGAGAAACGATAAAGAGGCTCCATGTAACAGTCTGTAGTTTACATGTATGAATTATATGTGAGCAGAGAGCCGCCCCGTGTTTCTGTACAAGCCTGTGGAAGATGTGTTGAAGTTGTTTAAAGCTGCTGAACTGTGGATTCTCTGTGAGGGACTCGGGTCGGATTCAGACTCGGGTCGAGCGCCTCGTCTCAGTTCCTCTCTCTGATCCACTAACGGGGAGTGACAGCAGCTAACGTTAGTTTAGGACTGGTGTCTGTGATCTAATCAGAGAGAAATGAAAACACACACGATGACAAAAGGAACATCTGCTTATTAAAAGTGACACATCGGCCGTGTCATTGTCAGGCTCGGCTCAGGCTAAATGTCACCGTTGCTAAAATAACAAGGCACATGCTTATTTATTTTAAAGACGCAGGTATGAAGTGTACGCCCCAAGAATCCTTTCTTTTATTGCTTCGTTTGAAGACGACGCCCTCACACGGGAAATAAATATCTGAGGGCTCAGATACAAACTGAGGTCCAGCTAGAAGTATTTTAACCGGCTGCAGGTGTCAGAAAGTGATGCAACACACCTCCTCTTGTCAGCGCTGACACATGACATGCTGCTAATTTTGACACCTGCACTCTCGCCTCGTCCCTCCTCCTTAATCTTCTGCACAAACTGATGAGGAAACTTATTCCAGGCGCGATGTGAGGAATATTTGAAAGTACAGATGCAGCTGGGACGTCTGCAGGTCACAGAGGGACGTCATTACCGAGACATCAGTCGGGACATCAAACCTGACTGCTGTTAGTTATTCAGCTGCACAGAAATGCAGAAAGACTTTCATCATTTGGTGTAAGTTCTGACAAAATAGAGAGGAAAAAGCTGTGTTTTGAGCCCAGTCTTAAATCTAACACACTGAACTGTGAGGTTTCTTCGGTGGCATCGACTTTGGGAGGACAAGAGTGTTGGTGATGTCTGATCACATCCTCGCATGAGGAAACTGTCTAAACGAGATTAAAACAAACCTGCAGGTTTTGGGAGGATCGCCAAGTTCCTGCTGCTAACGTTTTGTCACCGCAAGCTAGTTAAGATCATAAAGAAAACAACGGTTGATCAATCATCTAAACCACTGATTAATGTGATCGTTATCTTTCACGAGCAGCGACAGAAAGTCTCAGTGAACATTTCAACAGGAGAAGACAAGCAAGTTTTGAAAAGCATTATGTCTAAAGGGACATTCCACCTATTTCAGCAACATTGGTTCAAATTTTTCGTGCAAAAGATTACTGACCTTTGAAGACGTGAGTCTGCAGGCATGCAGCCCAGAGTAAATGTTGGCAGGGAGCGTTTTCTGCAAACCACAGACATGTGTCATGTTGCTGTGTTTATGGGCTGGGTAGATTTTGTTGGTTCGGGTCAGGAAAATATCTGGTTCTGTTGCCACAAACACGGCTGGAAAAACGTCCCTGCATCTCGTTTAAAAACTATCTAGAGGATAAATAATAATTACAAATGTTAGAACATCGTTAGACGTTTACTATCAAGATCCATTAAACAAAACCTCACTGTAATATCCTTTTTAACTTCCTACTGATCGTTGCAATAACAAGGTGCTTACTTTAAATAGAAATAACCCAACTTGTTTATTGTGCTGTTCTCTGGTGGCATCAGTGTAAAACAGTGAAACACGAGCTGACCAACCATCTGTCAGCCGATCTGCATCATGTCCAAAGTGTCTCCACGTGATGAGGGAAACATTGTTCGGCGGTTTGTTATAACAGGCGCTGGTTCACCCGTCAGACCTGACTGCAGCTTTTTGTTTCCTCGCTCTGAAAACATACCACAGGAGCTGTGTTGTGTGGTCGCGTCAGTTTGCTGCTGTCAAACCTGAAGCCTCCGACCGTGAGAAACTCCAGTCCTGATGTGGATTCTGTTTATACTGAATATAATACGAGGAACTTTTCAGATCTGGTCTGGTTGGTCCTACTGGTCGACCTGCATACTTGCAGAGTATAATTATACTGCAGGCGAAGATGCAATCTGTGATGAAAGAGCTGGTACAAACCCTGAGCATGTCCAACAGATGTCAGAAACCTCGTGGGCGACTGGAAACAGTCACTCATCACATTCTTCTTCAGCAGAGTCACAATTAATAAATCAATCTTCAAGCTTCATGATGAAATCCTTCATAAAGGATCACAAATATATAGTTTCATGCTGATATAAGAACACAGGTACCGCTGAGGCTCATGAGTTCTGCAGGTAACTGGTTATGAACCACAGAACTGAAGAAACACGAGTGTCGACAGCTTCATGGTGCTGAAGGAAAAATCCAGGGAGTCAACAAATCTCAAAGACGCATCAGCAGCCGGCCAGCTGTGGAGGAGAGAGTCGAGCAGAACCAGACCTCCATAATCTGGAGTCCCATCAGGTTCTGTTCTGATCCGACAGGAGCAGAGCTCAGAGGCGATTTCTCTTCCCTCCTGTTGATCAGCCTGCAGACTGCAGCAGTGATCCGGAGGTCACCTCCACTGTCGGCTGGTTCTGTTCTGTTCTGCTGACTGCTGACTGGAGCCAGAGGGGAAATGTTCCTTACTTCATGAATGTAACGTTACAGAGAGGAGACAGAGAACCAGAGCCAGAACCAGAACCAAAGTCTGTGCTGAGTGCTGACTTTAGTCAGAGGCTCGAACACACAGTCACACTCCCTCGATGTTTGATGTTGCTCGCTAGCTTAAAATTAGTTCTATATTTTGTTTTACACTGAGATTATCTCAAATGTTTCCAACAAAGGTCGAGTCATCTTCAGTCATTTTGCAGAACTCTTACATGTTTTATCTTTAAAAAGTTAAATTTGACATCTTACATCTTCATGCAGCGTTAGGATTATGGATGAGTCTTTGAGGCTGAAGACAGACGGTAGCCAGAGAACCAGATCTGTGAGGTAGATTAAGATGATTAACATTTAATTACACCTCTTAAATACATTTGTTGTGCCTTTATGAAGTGAACAGTTGGACCACAGGCGGGGAGCGACTGTTAAAGGTTACTCCACCCAGATGTTACCTGTTGAGTATAAAGCACTCGCTCCACATACGTTAAAACATTTGTGTTTACTCATTCATAAAAAATGCTCCCACCACTCCTGCAGCAGAAAGCATCTCCCAGCAGCCACACATGTGAGCTAAATATGTAAAATACTCGTCTTAAGTCTTAATCCTCATGTTGGAGATCTCAGCAGCATCATGATCCTTTCCCCTGTTCATCACCTGATGTGTCTCTGCTGCTGTAGATCATCTGACTTGGCTTCGGTCCGGTCTCTAATGGAGTGTGACTGAGTGAACAGCAGCACCGAGCGGTTCTGTCCGAGAGGAACACAACGACCCAAACACGATAAATCTTTATACAAACACACCTCAAGGTTTAGCACCATTCATCATCATCCAAAAGATCGAACATTTCTATATAATGTTAAAGAAATGTCATTATCTCGTAATTTAAAATGTAATTTTCTGATTCAGTTTATTCCGATTTGATCTGCCTCGTCTGGTTTTATTTCTTCTTGTTGAGAACTTTGTAACTACAATAAAAGGTTAAAGGTCATTGTTATTATTATTATACAAATAGAAATAATATGTCTGTCGGGAAGAAGGTTTATTGTCTCGAGGTCTTTCACACAGACTCATGCTGATGTCACTCAAACCAGAGATGGAGACACTCTCTCGCCCTCAAAAGACTCGATACTCGACTCGAACCAGAGATTTGGGACTCGTGAACAATCTTTACTTTTTAATCTGTACATTAAAACAAATGTCTGACGAGCCGAGCGTCGCTCCCTCATGTGGTTTGCAGGATCGTGCGTCGCTGCTCTGGCGATTAGTTTGTTGCAGGATGCATGATGGTGACGTAACGTATATGTTTGTGTCTGTGTCAAATTAACAACTTTAATACGATGATGGTGAAGCAAAGTAATTGTTGTTTCAGTGCCGGAGCAGCAGACTACAGAGCAGCTCCTCTCCTGAGAGACTCAGTTCATCCTCAGACCTCCGACCTGGACCAGTCTGAATCTGACAGATGTTAACTAGAAGAACTAAACAGAAAAAGACAATACTGTCACTGAGTTCGCTTCCTACCCAGTTAAAACGTTCCTTAGAATATGTTTAAGGGTTTAAAAAGAGGGACTCTTTTATGTTTTGTGGCTGCAGATGCAGATGATGATTATTGCACGTTGGAGAAGAATAAACCTGTCATAACAAACCTCCTGCTGCAGGCGTGTTTCTGTCACATCACACTGTGATTTACCAAATCATGCAAATCAAAAGTGTTAAGTCGAGTTACTTATGCATAAAACAAACCTGTATGTTTCTGAGCAACCTGCTAAAATGTTTCCACAACATCATCATTCATCCTTCTGAATAAAGTTTGTAAGAAAAAGCAGATAAAAGTATTTCCTTCAAATTCTCTCTCTATCTGCTGACTGTTCAGGAAGCCCTTTATCTATTTATCTGCACCTCTGTTTTACATGGAAGTCAGATGAACACGAGATGAGACGATAAGATGGGGATTTTCCAGAAATGCGGCAGAAACTCTTGCAGCTGTATCAGATAACAGTCAGCGGCAGCAACACAAACAGTGTTCTCCGGCCGTAACGCAGCAGGTGAAATGAAAAGAAAGCCCATGAAATGAAACAAGATCACAACAAACAGATGCAAAACCCGTCGAACCACTTTAACGTGGTCGAGTGTGATCTGCAGTGAGGCTCAGAGTAAACACAGAACAAAGACGGAGAGGACGGGAGGCTGTTTATGACAACTGACAGAAGGAAATGGAAGTTATTTATTTTGCTGTTCATGCTTCAGGCCGCTCACAGGGAGCAGAGAGAGGACAGTGATACGCTGCATTCCTCTGTGTCTGTCTGTGTGTCGAGGCAGAGGGCAGGTGAGGACGCTCACCTGGGCGACGCCCTCCACATCCCTCAGATGATTTCCCTCCAACCTCTATAAAACAGTGGATCCACGAGGAGCTGCAGGGTCGCTGATCGATGCTCACAGCTGATGTTCACTCAGTGAAAATCACATGAGTCAGCGCTTCTTCATCTCGCTCCTCCTCCTCCTCCTCCATCAGTCAGCATCAGGCTCTGTGCATCAGTTCACTCAGAACGTGGTGATCTTTTTATTGTGAGCTCAGACAGAACCTCATTATTATCAGCATTTATTTTAAAAGCTGTACTCTGTTGTTTTCAGCTTCCATATTCATTTCTAACATCTTCTCAGCAAGTTAAAGTTACATTTATCATAATATGCTCCTCTGGTGTTTTCCTTTGTTTCCTTCACTGACCATGTAGAAACACTTTGACTCACAGGAAGTGACTCGTGGGCATAATCACGTTCATACGGAGCCCCTGAACGCCCAAGCAAGACGTGTGATATCACTGAAAAGCTGAGAACCTCCACGTTACAGCAGTGTTGAAAGCAAATGGATGAGATCAGTGGTTATTGATCAGAGAGGAAGTTCCCCCTGATGACAAACAGGAGAGAAATGAGTCGAGGTTTTGAGGAATCGTTCTTGCTTAAACTTCATGTCGGATCA
Source organism: Lagodon rhomboides (assembly GCA_039737535.1). Classification (NCBI taxonomy): domain Eukaryota; kingdom Metazoa; phylum Chordata; class Actinopteri; order Spariformes; family Sparidae; genus Lagodon; species Lagodon rhomboides. The sequence continues at coordinate 20,984,096 of CM077795.1, forward strand.
CGTCGGCCTCACTCGTGGAATCACAGGAAACTGCTGTTTGCTGTGTGTGTCATAATTTCTTTAAATAAGAGTCAGACAACTAATTATGATAAAATGAGGCATTTCCCTTTAAACTGACATTAAAACACACCAGATCAAGTGTGTGAGTTCTTAACTGGAGCATGTTTGCTTCTGAAATGTGACTAAACATGTAAAGTTATATTAAATTTGAGTACAATAACTTAAAATGTGCAACACTTGAGTTTATGTACTTCAGCAGGTTATGTCGATGTGTGACTGTAGATTGATTCTGGTTGGTGACCCGTCCAGAGAGAACCCAGCGTCTCTTCTAATCAGAACCAGGACAGACATGCTCAGTGTGAGCAGGGACAGATAGTGGAGGACACCGACACTGGGAGACCAGCCGTCTTTCTCTGCTCCTGCAGATCCTTCACAACATCAGGAGGGTTCTTCTGCTCCTCACCCGGGCGGCACCACAGGTTCTGGTCTGCTGCAGTGTGGTTCTGGTGGGTGGTCCTGCATGTCGACCAGAAACTGTTTGTATTTTACGCTTCTGCAAACTACCTTCAAATTTGTTTAAGCTGATGTTCAGATTCCATGTTTATCTTCTGCCAGCTGTGTTTGTGGAGACAGAACCAGAACATCATGTTCTCCTGAACCCGACCAGGTTCTGTTTTTGTGCCTCAACCTAACCAGAGCGGAAGCACAACATCGTCACAACATGAAAAGGAAAACTGGACCTAAAGAAACTTGAGGATTCAACCTGTCTGGGGTTTGTCCTGCTGATTGTGTCGGCCTCCTGACGTCTGCAGCTCGTCCCTCATGTATCCACACGCGCTTATATAAACGTCATGTCCTGTGATATAACCAGTTCCTTCAGTGTTTAAACCTTTAACGGACAGTACGGGTTTGTTTTGTTGCCATGGTTTGCTGCATCAAAGCTGTTGGAGACGTCTGTATGAGATCACCACACCTGATTATCTTCCCTTTTCCGTTTCAGCTGACTGAACCTGGACAGTATAACAGGGTGTTACCAGCCCAGCTGATTGATGAATCTATTACTGTCCTTTAATAGCAGCAGGAGATGACCACACCTTAGACTTCTTATGTAACGTGTCTCCTGCAGAGGAATACCTGCGACACGCCGAGCACCGTCTGAAGAGCTGCAGTGAAACAGGATCCTCGCTCAGCTTCGGAGGGAAGCCCTCTGTCGTGTGTGTGCAGCACAAGACTTCACCTCCGCCACACATCGCGTCACCACACCTGTGAGAGGCCGAACAGGTGAGTCGGATTGTGTTTGTTCTACTGAAGAGAGCTTTCCAGTAACACACAGAAACACCCAACTTCACCAAGAAAATGTATGATGAGCGAAGGATCCCCTCCTTGTGTCTCCTCACGTTTATTGTCTTGTGACAGTCACCTGCTGCACCGGCTGGTCCCTGAGCACCCAGAGGTCCTCAGAGGTCCTCAGAGGTCCTCAGAGGTAGTGTTGTAGTACTCTTGGTCTCGAGACCGGTCTCGAGACCATTTTTTGAGGTTCTTGGTCTTGTCTTGGACTCGAGGGCATTTTTACTCGGTCTTGTCTCGGTCTCGGACTGGGCAGACTCGGGTTTTTGAACGAGACCGGTCAAGACCACCGCTGATAGACTTTTTGTCCATGCCTTACTGATAAGGATCACCATGGCAACCCGGATGTGAGAGGACGCTGGCGTGAAAATCGCTGCTTCTCAATCTGTAGCAAAACTGCTTTTTTCTGTTAGAAAAGAAAGCCAAGGTGTCCCCACAAACTCTGGGGCTGTGCTACTAACTTTGAAGGCTGCACACCTGAACAATTGGCTCCATGGACTCACCTTTCTCTGCTGATCAATTGTTAGCCCCGTCGATCAGCTGTTAGCCTCGTCGATCAGCTGTTAGCCCGTCGATCAGCTGTTAGCTTAACAACGCTAACTTTTAAACCGGCATACTCAATACTCTGTGGGCTGTCCGTCATTGCTCCGTTGGTCCTCCCTGCACCACAACCTCAGGGTTATTCACCACCTGGCTCCTTCATCGCTCTCCTCTGCTGCTGTGGTCTCCCCCGGCTCGCGGTGATGTTGGATGGTCGCTGCTCCGCCGTTGCTGGCGGGGTCTTCAGGTGTTCAGCGCAGGAGCTCCTGGACCTCTTCTGTCACTTCGCCCCAGGCTCCATCGCTGGGATTGGATCTCTTGGTCACCTGCGTCGCCCCCGCTGTGTGCACGGGGCCTCCAGATGCAAGTTTGTCTATACGGACGATGCTATTCCCTGCGGTGCTGACTGCGGTGCTGCTGTTCCCTCCGTGCTGACTGACAGGCGCTCCATTTATTCTGTTTTGTTTGTTCCACTTGTTAAGTGTCCTTGGGTACCCTGAAAGGCGCTATATAAATTAAATGTATTGTTATTACTATTATTATTATTATAATAGTGAAAAAGGACCCTCTCAAAAACATCCTCTGCACCAGTTGAGAGGGTTTTTAGTAGAGGAGGCATCAAAATGAGACCCCACCGTGCACGTTTAGGGCACAGAATGCTCCAGTGTCTCATGTTTCTGAAATGCAACCAAGCTCTTCTTAAATCTTAGTTTTCGCATTTATTTAAAAGCAAACTTAAATAAAAAGAAAACTCACATTTTGATGTTTTGTTATGATTTTCCTTTGATATATATGGTCTTGGTCTTGTCTCGGTCTCGACCTCTAAAAGTCTTGGTCTTGTCTCGGTCTCGACCTCCAAATGTCTTGACCTTGTCTCGGTCTCGGTAATGTCTTGGTCTCAGTTGGTGCGGTCTTGACTACAACACTACTCAGAGGTCCTCAAAGGTCAGTGGCTGCTGCTGAATGAAGCTGTGAGAGGTGAGGATGTTCACAGGACCATTGACGTGTTTTGTGGCAGACAATAAAAAGCTTGAATGTTTGAAGGTCTGTGTCTGAATTAAAGAGCAGATAGAAAAAAACCACTTTGAATTTACTTAAAAATACTCAAATTGTTGACAGAAGAGCTGCAGTGCTGTCGGGAGGTCTGAGTCACCAACACATGACCACCATGTGGCGTCTGAGCTGAACAGAGAAATGTGAGCGACCACAGGAAGGATCACCTGAGAGCAATCTTTTAATTTTCAGTTTTTAGCTCCTCAGAAGGAAATCCCTCGCACTCACTGTGGTCGAGGGGACGGTGAGTTTCAGTCTTCTTCGGCCTCCGTCTGCTGGAGAGGAACCGCTGATGCTATCTGCTCCGTCTAGACATCAGACAGTCTGCAGGGTTAACCCCTGCTGCTGTCTGCAGAGCTGACCACAGATCAGCTCTCTCGTCTCCGTCTCTCTGATCATCAGGTCAGAGCTCCTGACCGCTCTGACTGGTAGCTCTTGTGCAGCATTCTAGACGTCACATGATGTTCTTTGTGTATGAATTTCGTTTCTAGAAAGACGAGATGTTTAATTTATTCTGCACCTGTTACAAGAAGATGTGCAACAGTCTGTTTCAGTCTGTGTTTCAGCAGATGTTTGTCGTGTGTCAGTACGATCATTCAGGATAAACAACATGTTCATTTGGACAAGAATCTGCAGAACACGTCTCCACGTGGTCAGGCTGTAGACGCTCAGTCTGACAGATCGGTGATAAACCTGACCCCTGGTGAAGGCGACCTGCTGCTGGGTGCTGGGACACGAGCTCCGGTGCGATCCACCAGCTCATCCACCGCACCTTCACTTCCTCCTCAGATCATGAAGGTCACCCTCCATTACATCCTGCTGTAACCAGCGGGCCTATTACAGGTAAATGCACTCAGTCAGCAGGTGGGTGGTGAACAGCTTCCACGTGCGCTGAGTCATGTTTGTCGAGGTACTTTTCATTTATTTGTTTTTCAGGATCCTTTGTGGAGGAAAGATGTCGACTGAATTACAGAAAATGAATCATGAAGCTAAATAACCGGCTGGTGATTGTGACTACTCTGTTGGTTCGAGTGGCTCTTCCCACTGTAGTGGTTCTGGCGGTTCTATCAGTGACTCGTGGGCGTGATCAAACGGAGGCCTCAGATTGGCCGTTTGGACTCGGAGCCTCTTATTGACCGAGGGAGGAACCTGTGAACAGCCTCCGATTGTTCGCAGGAATGACGCCTCCACTACGAGCCTGTTGACCTTCCTTTGAGTCGAGGGCTTAGAGCATTGATCTGAGTAAACTCACATCGTCATTACGTCAGCCGTCAGCGGTGTGTACAGAGGTGAGACGTGCCAAGGTCAAGGTGGACGAGACAAAAGGAGGCAGCGGAGGAGGATTTTCTTTAAAGTTAAAGGCTTTTTCTTTTTAAGTTAAAGAAAAGAGGAAGAGAATATTGTGTGTGAACTGAAACTGTTCTGTCTCCTAATAAACTCCATTTAACTTCTCCACTGAGAGATAAATATCAAAATAATGAATCATTTTTTGTTTGGTGTCATAAAAAAGGAATATTCTCGGTACACATTAACACAGATCTCAGTGTTACTGGATGATTGCCCGGTCGTTACGCTGATGACGCCTCACTTCCTGTGACGGCAAACCGTTTGTCATTATACAGCTTTTATCTGTCCAGACACGGCAATCCACTGATCACTGCTGCAATCGTTTTATTGATTTACCTCAGAGGAAAAGAGTCAGACGGTTTATAGAGCCGACCGGGTTCACAGTCATAACTGTACGACTCTGCGCGTTGAGAAATCCTCAAGTTACAAGAAACAAACAAAGATCTCTTCACGGTGCGATCATTAAATCTGTCACGCAGCGCACACTTTATGGCTTAACAACACAAACTGTGTCTGTCATATAGATCCATTACTATAAAATCCCAAACTGTTGGTTTTCTCTGAATGAACCAGACATGTTAAACGTGTGTGGTCCATTTCTGAGAACAGCGTTTCATCTGTGACGTCTCTACTGTCAAAGTGTAAAGACATTAACTTGACAGGTGAGTTGGAGGGACCTGGAATGTTTCCCTGGAAGGGAACTCGTTTATGACCTTTGTCTTAAGTGTAACTGTCACTCATACCTATCGGATATAGGTGTGCAATACGTTGGAAATACGGGCAGGTGGGTGGATGAACTTCTATAGAACATGTTCTTCTTTAAAAGGCAGTTATTTAATAGCATGAAGTTTAATTCCTACACGACAGGAAGCTGAACACCGACAGACACATAATGAGTATGACACATTACTCCGGCAGGTGAACGTTAGTGATCATCTTAGAATAAACCTGATGGCTTTAAAAGGTGAGACGCTGCAGGAGAGTTTTTCATGCACTGTGTTGATTCAGAGATTTTGGTCAATGTATCTTCCATAAAATGTTCTTCTTCTTTCAGACTAGTGGAAAGAAAATGTCCAAATTACACAAAACACACAGTCAGGTGTTTTGACGACTTCATTTGCATTTTAAATATGAAAACTGTAGAGATGTTTATTGCTGAAGGACCAAAACTGAAACTTAATGTTGAGCCTCAGCAGACGAGCTGTCGTACAGTAACAAGCTGACTTCCGGTGCAAAGTGCTGCTAAGATTGTGAACAATGATTTAGAACAAGTGATCCTACATACTTAAAGAGCATTGTTATCTTATTAAGAAATGAAAACAGCATTAACAATGATTTAAATCTTGTTGTTTCCAGCCTGGCGGACACATTTTACCTCCCCGTGGGTCAACCTTTGTCCACCGGCCCTTCTTTGGGTCAGTTCTGTCTTAAGATCATCAGTTTCATAGCGATTATCATGATATTACCATTTTTACAATACCTACACAGCACTTACACACACCTGACTATGTTCATTCAACGTTCACAGCCTGTTTTTATCCCTGAAACATGACGAGAAAGGATTGTTTGTTGGCAGTTGACAGTGCTTCCTGATGTGTGCGGTGGTAAGAAGAGATGTTCAGATTGTTGATCCTGGTTCTATCCCGTGTTCAGGTTTCTGTTCTGGAAATAAAAACATCACATTTCAGAAAACTTGTATTTAATCAACTGGAGAAGTTTTATGGTGATATTAGTAAAAACTGTTCCCTATCCCCCCTGAAATACACATTTTCTACACATTCATTATCGCTTCATGTTTTCCAGATCAGATATTTGAAAAAGAAAGAGTAAGGGAAAGGAAATCAGAGAGGGTTCAGAGGCTCGTCCTGGTTACGTGGATCCTTCACAGTATATCTGCACATCACTCTTTATCTCATCACATCGTTTTCTTCCTGCCCGGCGCTTCGAGCAGGAAGAGAGAAAGCTAGAAAATGTGTTTCGCAACCTCCCCGCGCTGCTGATAATCCTGCAGGATGTGCGCCCATATTTGGGTTTCAGGAAGTCCTGGAATTCCTTCAGGTGAGATACGAGCGGGCTGGTGACATCATCACGCAGCGGGCTCGCTCAGCTCAGCTCAGCCGTCTTGTTCTTGATTTCCTGTCGCTGATTATCTGCTGAGGCACGCTGACACGCTGCGCCGTGATCCTGCTGATCATCGCTCTGATGCACATCCACTGATGGATCGGGATTAAAAAGAATAAAATACGTACAATCACTGCAGCGTTTAATCGTCTGTAAGCCAGTCAAACCTCCCACCTGTGGCCTCAGCGGTCGGTCGGTTTGTCTCAGCACACAGCAGACTGCTGGCTGTTGTTTTAACCCCTGAACACAGAGCGCTCCCACCGTATCCGGTTACCTCCACCTGTCTGAGCACCAGAAACCAGGAGGGGGTGAAAGGTGAGAGAAACATCCACCAGGCCGACAGAGAGGTGGGCCGAGCTGTTATTCACTCTGCATTGTTGGTGTGTGAAGTGGAAAAAACCTCCTCACAGGCTCAGAAGACTCAAACCGGCTGCTTTTGTCTCACGCTGAGCGAGCCACCTGGTTCTCTCTGGAACCAGCAGACGGGTCGGGTACAGGCTGCCGTCCGACCCACATCCAAGTACCATGTACAGATCATATAATATAATATAATATAATATAATATAATATAATATAATATAATATAATATAATATAATATAATATAATATCACAGATCATATTCATCTGAGGTGTCACGTCCATATTCTTGAAGTTACTTTGTTTCAATTTTGGACCAAATTTCAATTTTGTGAGTTTAGTTTTAAGAATATTTTGTTATTTTCTCAGGAGTTTATACAAAAGGCTGCAGAGATTGCTTTATAACTTGCAGGTTCTGGTCGGCCCAGTTGAAAGTACAATCATATGAAGCTCAGCAGAAGATCTTTTCAGCTGACGTACTCTCTCTTCATTTAACCAACCAGATACGGCCTCGATCGCTATCAGCCAATCATGTCTCTGCTGTCAGACTTCAAACCTCTCTCCTCTCTGCTGTCGGATCTCATCTCAGGCATTCATGTCGTCAGATCTCCAGGACCCAGGGGTTCCTGTTCTACACACTTCATCATGATGGTGTCTAACCACCAAATCATGTTCACACACGTTAGCTTGTTCTGTCAGCTGGGAGAGGAACAGTCACCAGAAGGTCAGCAGTGTTTCAGTGACGGAGCAGCAACACTCTCAGAAAATAAGGTACAGAACTGTACTTTTAGGGGTACAATGGCTTGTCACTGGGGCAGTACCCTCTGAAGGTACAATTTTGTACCCTTGACACTGGGTACTTGTTTGTACCCTTGTGGTTTGTACCTTATAAAGACCAATCTTGTACCTCTGGTGGCAATTTTGTACCCTTATTTTTAAGTACAAAAATTGATTTTTTTTTTTTTTTGGATCTGGATTATACAAAAGACAAATACATTTTAAATTTATCAGAATGTATTTTTTATTTTCACATTTCAATTTCATTTAACTTTAAACAATGTAAAAATGTCCATTGCAGGCAAGTCCATTCTCCACCAACCTTAAAACTGCATACATGAAAATAACACTCGTGACAGAAGATCTTCACATGTCAGTTTTGTACATCTTTAAATACTATGTCGAAGTGTGACATATAAGTTGACTGGTGGAGTCAATAGTGGTTTACTTGCCTAGTGACAGTTATTGGCAGAGGCGTATCACGTATCACCAAGGATCTAAATAGGTACTTTCTCGCATAAAAAAATATTAAAACTTAAGAAAGTGATGTATTAACAGCGCTAAAGCGAGAATTAAAACAGCTTTTAGCAGCTCTACCGCTGCCGGTTGCCGCGAAATGCATTCTGGGAAACTTGCATACTGTATACTGCGGTGTGGATGGGCTCTTTGTCTGCCAGGCTGTAGGTAGCTGATTTTACTGTGCATCCATGGTTGGCCGTTTGTGAATATCATAACATACAATATTGACTGGATGATTATTAATTTTTCATACCTGCAAATCTGCTAAAAAAAAAAAATATTTCAAGGCTACTCAAAAATGGCTTAGAAGTTAAAATCTTCATTGAATACTTAAGGAAACAGTGAAACCTTCACATTTAAAAAGTATAACTACTACTGAAGAAAGACTAAATAATGATTTAAACATATTAATATTTAGGCTACTGCCATTTGTAGAGCCTAATACAATTGTACCCCAGCATGTAGAAGAAAAGGTACATATATGTACCTTTTACCACTGGGGTACATATATGTACCTTTTGGGCCCTCAAAAGGGTACAAATAGTTACCTTAAGGTCCAATAATGAGCCCTAGGGGGTACATTAGTGTAGATTGTACCTAGGGGTACAAAAAAGGACTCGTACTCTACCCCTATTTCTGAGAGTGAACAGTGACTGAATAACCAAAAAGAGATCAGTTTCATAAAGTCAGATTAATAAATAAACAATGAATATAAAAGGTTTATTTGTCAGTCTGAGCCAGTTAAAGAAAGCTCAGCATGGTTCCAGCTCAGTGGTCTTGTCCTGACGGTCAGTCCGTCTGCTCCACACCAGGCTGGTTTCAACATGAGCTCCTGTCACACTGACCCGACAGACGACTGGTGATTTTAACATCTGAAACTAACCCAGAGATTTTGCTCGTGTGTCAGATGGAAGCTGAGAGTTGCTTGTAAACCAACTTCCACCTACGTTTTTCACTCTTGGTCATTTCCATTTGGCTGATGACATTTGACGAACACTGACTCATTAATAAAAGTTTGCAGTTTGGCTACAAATTAAGCCACAGGTCTGATAAGTGGTACTGATATGTGGTATCATAAATGTAATGCATATGTAGAGTCCTGAGTCATATCAGCTAACCTGATAAGAAGCTAATCGAGCTGCTAACACGCTCGAACCTGCAGTGATGCAACGAGCAGCGCGGTTTGTTTTGCAGCGTTTACCAGCGAAACATGTGTCATTCAGAAAGTGTCATCATACTTTATTTCAGAAGCATCTATTCTAAATGAACGACAATGAAAGCTGACTAAAAGTTTAAGGATGCAAACTCTGTAAAACCAGTATCAGCAGCGCACTAAAGCCCTGATTCACAGGCCCTTCAGGAAGGATCCTCCCAGGTGTTTAAATGAAAGGAGGGGGCTGGAAATACTGGAGACGATCCAGGTGAGTGCTTCAAGATGATAACAATCAAACAGTCCGTTTCCTCATCTATAAAAAACAGTACACAAGTTGTAACTGTTATGAAACTGGATCATTCTTAATGTGACCATGGAGGGATGTGTGTTCGTCACCTCCTCATGTGATAACGCCCTCTGCACCCGCATCCAGCCACACAATGAACTCACTATGGCTGCTATGAACGAGCCAGAGCTGCAATACTGGTGGAAAAAGCTGCGCATCAGAAAACAATGCTGTGTAAAGAGATAGGTGCGTTTCTACAGGTACAGGTGTGAGAAAACAAATCTGTGGAGTGCAGTTTGTGTGACGTGTTCATGAGTGAGAAAGCTTTTCAGATGGCTGAGCAGCAGTTTCACATCCAGAACAAGTTGTTTGATTGTAAACGGTTCAGTTATCACCGATCGGACAATAAACTGGTAATATTACAATGCACTGTAGCAGAAAACCCAAAACAGCACTGCAGAGGTTCAGTTTAAATTTCAACACAACGCTAAAAAAATATATTGACAACGATTTGTACGATCTATTCTGCAGGTACACGTCTGTCACATCTGATGCTCAACATGGACAGAAATCAAGCTGTCCACACTTTAAGCTGCAACATCGACAAGACAAAGACATTTATTTCAATCTTAATGCGATCATATCATTAAATACTTTTATTTCCAGAAGTGTGTCAGAGGATAAATTACAGATGAACGTCGTGTTGCATCACAGATCGGCTTGATTTTTGTACCTAGCAGACCAAACGTTCTTATCTTAAATCTTTTATTTTGAAAGAATCAGGCCTGATGTTGCGTTCAGATAAACTACAGATAGTTCTGTTGGTTCTTTGTTCTTCTGCTTCTCTGCTTCAGCCAGAAGTGATGATTCACTGATCAGCGTGTTTGTGTACAGACGCTGATCAAAAATGTTTTCTTGGAAATGATTCATGCCGCTTTAATTTTTTCCCTGAAGGACGATGATGAGAAAGACTTCTCTGGAAACTTGTGAAAGACTGAAAGACACGTCTAGACGACATATTTCTTCAATCAGTTCTCAGGGCTGTCATCAATCATCAATCATCAACCATCAACCATCAATCATGTTTGTTCTAATTTTTCATAACCTTTTAATTCATTCGTGGAAAACAATGCCAAGTGACAGATCTGAAACACAACTCTTGCCGTGGTTCCATCTTATTGTCAAGAGAAGCTGTGGTTGGTACCGAAGGCGACAAAACACGAGTCTGCAACAAACAGCAGCAGCAGAAGAAGAAGAAGAAGACGAAGACGACGATGAAGAAGCAGAAGAAGAAGAAGAAGAAGAAGAAGAAGAAGAAGAAGAAGAAGAAGAAGAAGAAGAAGAACCTTTTTCATATATGATAAAATAAAATACTGATTCTGCGAATTTCTTCTTTGACAACAACACACAAGACAAGACAACAAAAAGTTTAGTTTCGAGTTGAGTGAACATGAGCGTGGACCAAACACATGACGCACACGATGTTAATAAACAAACTATTTCCTGATTTGTGTCACAGTCGATTTGAGCGTCAACTTCTGGAAGATCAGTGATCAGGTGAATGATTCACTTTAAATCAAACATCATAAAACTGCTGGAACACAAACATTCATTCAGTGATGAAATGTCAGAGACACCACACACACACACACACACACGCACGCACACACACTCGTCAGCATCAGGTTCTCCGGCTGTCACGGTGTCACACCAGCGTAACTTCAGCCATCACGACACTCAGCGTGTCAACACGAGCACCGCGGACCACAATGCATCAGTAAAACGATGCGCCATTCAACGGGTGACAGCCAAGTGGTGCTTCGGTTACCGGCAGGCAAACCCCCGGAGACCTGACACGCTGTGTGTGTGTGTGTGTGTGTGTGTGTGTGGATTAGTCACGTTGTGGGGACTCATCTGTTTACACAGTCACACTGTGGGACCCAAAACATGATCTGCATATTGTAAATCTTTAATATTTTAGGGTAAAGACCCAGTTTAAGGTTAATGTTCGGGTCGGTCCAGTTGTGGTTATGTTGTTAAAAAGTCAACAGCACTGAGCACGTTTACATGCACACTGATAAAACGATCATTATCCTATTTATGGAGGTACCAGATTAATCAATTGGTCAAGTAAACTTGCATTGATTATGAGATCCAGTTAACACACCTAGTTTTCTGTCCAATGGGTTGATGTGATCCCAGGACAGCCCCCATACCACGACATCATGTTGACAGCATGTTTTACGTTACGTACTTGGACAGAAATCCACCAACTGGATCATGTAAACCCATTTTTTTCATTATTGCATTACTAAAATGCATATAGATTATCATCATACCCTGATTATTCCCAGTTATGGTCGTGTAAACTCAGTGCAGCTAAAATCAGGACCTGAGTGCTGCTGCCGGCTCTGAATGTGCACCTCGGCTCTGCGTGAGCGGCCCAGAGAAGAGACGACGTCTAAAAAAAGCTGCTGGTGTGGATTTCCTTTAAGACAGCAGCGCGACACATCAAACGTCTCTGAGGCGATTACCTCCAGCGGTGTTATGGGATAAATTGACAGCCATTAATAATGAGTGAGATAATGTGTTCTGCCCGGTCAGCCGTGGAGCCGACACCAGAGTCCCTGAACCTGCTGACGGACACATGTGGGTCAGAGCGACCGACAGCTGCACGAAAACAACAGGAGGATTTGACTTTTTTTTTTACTTTTAACCCTTAATTGAAGATTGTAGGATCCTGTTGGAGGTAATCAGTTCATTATGGTATCAGACGATGATGGCACATGGAGTTAAACAGGCCAGCTGGCACACTTGTTGATGACAGATATCACCTCAGTTTCCACCTGACCTAAATACCTGGGTGCGATGAAAGTCCTGGCAGCATTCTCAGAACACAATGTGCAGCGACGGCGAGCTGCCAAGTCCATAAAGCTGATTGTTACGTGCACATTACTGACATCACATCTGAGGATCGCCCACTATTCAAGTCCTGGCATCACCTCAGATGACTTCTTCATATAGAGCTTTAAAGTCGTACAGTGCCGTGGTCGGCTGGACGCCACATCGAGCCGCCAAGTGATGAAGACTGACGACGACCTGAGCAGCTCGGCAGGAAACATCCATGACTTTACAGCAGGAGGAACAGATAAAAACTGTTATTATTCAACTTTCAGGACACGTTTTAAGACTCTGGTTCACTGAACATGACATGATAATGGAGATCAGTTACTAACAACTAATATTTAAGACTGATGTCCTTCGATCAGAGGGGAAACTACACCTGTCAGCATCTCCTTAAAACAACATCTCAAGGATCCAAAAACACAATGGCTGTTGCAGGAACAGCACCACACGCACCGGGCCTTACGAGTGAGTTTTAACTCATGTTGTGCTGTGTACATGACGTCTGGCTGGAGATGAACTTGCTTTAACCCACATGTTCGTCGAGACAACCGGCTCGATGGTGAATGTGTTCACACGCTTGTCTATATACACGTGCTTACTGAAGGAAACCACTTGATGGAACAACTGCTGACTCCTGACGCCGTCACATCCCCGAGCTGAAGAGCAAGTTCATCCTCCGTATCCCTTTATCCATCCACCATCGTCACTGTCCTCCCTATACAGAGTCGTCGCTCTTTATAGCACTTCTCCTCATCTCTTTCTCTACAGCTGCTAGAGGTTCGCTACCTCATGACAAATGTAGATATGGGTCGTAATGAGCGTCTTCATCTTTTGTCATTTTTGTCATGCTGTTTAGCAGAATGCTGCAACTCTGTTTTACTGTGAAGCTCCAGAACTGTTCTGTGGACTATGACACTTCACCTGACTTTATATCATCGGGAGGAGGAGAGGAGGACTTTATATCAACATGGAGAAGATGACGACTGGATTTATATTCATGGGGGGAATGATGATGGATGATGGGGAAGTCTGTTCCAGCCACACAATGAGCCGTCCGACACAGAACCTCTCTCCAAAATGATCAGAATAATGAAAACTGGACTGTGAGACCTCCATCCTCAGAGGAAAACAAACTATGGAGCAGAAGAAGAAACTCTCAGAAGCTGATTCATCCTGTAGAGTCGGCTCCTTCACCTCCAGCCTCCGTTAAACAAAGCCACCAGCTAATCACCTGATCATGACGGGGGCGGGGCAGGTAACAGCCGGAATGTGGCCTGAATAAAGAAAATGTTTAATTACAATAATTACATAAGCAATCCCAGCTATACAGAAAGACAGAGCGATCAGGTGAACACTGACGCCAGGTGAACTGGAGGGCGTCTTCTCTCAGTCAGCTGATGTCTAACAGCCTGGAAACAGGACGATTAAACAACACGATAAACAAACCATGTAAACACCAGTCAGCGTGTTGCTCTGATCATCGCCTGCAGTTCTGAGTATTATCTGAATGTAAATGCAGCGGCAGCCTGAGGGAAGAGCTGCGCCGAGACAATGCACTCACATGTCCCGACAAATTCTAGGAAACAGTTTGTTTGCTTTGTGTCCGCACGCACCGTCGGCAGCAGCAGAAAGAATCAGATTCCTCCCGTCGGGTCACAAACAACATACCAACATTTAATGACACTTCCTGATTGGTTGAAGCAAACCAAACGCGACCAAACTATCGAGCCGTCGTGGTGTTTTGACGAGCGAACAAAGCCACGAGGTGTTTTTCAGAGAAACATCAGGAGCCAGAGGGAATCTGTGCTGCCAGAGCTCAAATAAGATGTTCTTGGAGCAGGTCCACGATGATGTTGAGGTTATTTTGTTTAAAAGAATAAAATCTGGCGAGCTGCAGGTCATGTCGTCGGCCCAGCAGATATATTAGAAGCATAGATGCAGAGAAGAGACGTGTTGGCAGCTCCTTTACTGAAGGAAACATCTGACTGAACTCTTTTTACAACGCGCCCGCTGCCATCTCATCTCTTGCCAAGCAGCTCTGAGGAAAACCCACAGACGCTTCAGGACCGGTTCAGACACGACAGAAACACTGAGAAGTTTGACAGAGAAACACGTCGACCGAATTATCTGCGAGTGTTTGTTTACGAGCCTGTTCCCGTTCACCGGCTGTGATCTGATGGAGCTTCTCTGCAGAGCGTGGATTCACCGGGTCACTTCACGGCTTCAAACACTTATCGGGTCGCTCTGAGAGATAAAGTGAATCAGTACGATCCGTTTTATTTCAGACATGATAAGTTGTATATGTGAAGAAAGTAGTTTAACTGTGTGTTCTGCAGAGGAGACGTTCTCAGACCAGGAGCAACTCTGTGGTCTGTGATTTAAATCAGAAAAAAGGACAAAATAAAAAAAATGCTTCAGTCTCCTTTGCATTGGTTCAATGTCTCTGGACGTCAGGCAGCCTCACTCTCCTCCTCTGTGCACAGGTGTGTCATCACACAGGTGAAACACATTTCACTCATTTCAGGTCTTTTCATGAAACAATCCCAAACTGAGTCCTGTGACAGACTTTTAAAAAGATAAGCGTGAGTGAGGAATAACTCAAATAAATACAAAGAAGGCATCATTCATATCTCAGGGTTTAGATCGACTCTGTGTCACAGAACAGTCGTTGTGTGTTAACACCAAAAAAACACTTTAAGTACATGAACTTCATAAAAACTTTTTGAGACTTTTGTATCTCCACAACCATATTTTGTGTTTCAAACACGCTGCGTTCTCATTTTGTCACATTCTCATGTCGATTTGATGATACATATACATGTTCTGTATATTGCAGGGAGTGAGGTGTTTCAGCTGGCTTTACACAATCTATTTTCAATGTCTGCAGAGAAATGACAGCATAGAAATAAGATAATAGATAAGTTGTAGATATGAAGAAAGTAGTTTAACTGTGTGTTCGGCAGAGGAGACGTTCTCAGACCAGGAGGAACTCTGTGGTTTGTGATTTAAATCAGAAAAAAGGACAAAATAAAGAAATGCTTCAGTCTCCTTTGCATTGATTCTAAGGAGACGTCACTCTCCTCCTCCTCTGTGCACAGGTGTGTCATCACACAGGTGAAACACATTTCCCTCGTTAGAGGTCTTTTCATGAAACAAGATAAACGTGAGTGAGGAATAACTCACATATAGAAATAAGGCATCATTCATATCTCAGGGTTTAGATCGACTCTGTGTCACAGAACAGTCGTCGTGTCTTAACACCAAAAAACACTTTAAGTACATGAACTTTATAAAAACAGACAATGAGCTGTAGGACGAGACCTTTGTCACATTCTCACGTCTCTCTTTAAATGAGTTGATTTGATGATATATAAACATGTTCTGCATGTTGCAGGGAGCGAGGTGTTTCAGCTGGTGTTACACCATGTGTTTTCACTCTGCAGTAAATCCTGATGTCACAGTTTTATGTTTGCAGCATCCACATACAGATCGGTTCCCTGTACATCTGACTTTCACCCAGTATTCAGTGTGAAACCAGGCTGGATTACTCAAGTTACGAATGAATGACAGCACAAAGTAAGCGTGGCGTCTGTCATTGTGCAACCAAACAGGAAGAGGAAATGTTCTCCCCGCTCTCTGTCCACAGCTAACGGTGGAACAATGGGAATAACTGTGGAAGGAGGTGAAGAGTGATAGAAAACCAAAGTGATCTGATGTGGAGATTTTCTTCAGAGCGTATTCTGTGTTTCACTTCAAACACAGTTTTCTTTACACAGTTTCCCCTGCGGGGATCAATAAAGCATTTCTGATTCTTGTTATGTTGAGGAGACGTTCTCAGACCGGAGGATGGAGAGGACACTGAAACAGTTTTGTCGGAGCAGAGGACGATATCTTTTGTCTTTTCATGAAAACAAACAGTTTCCTTCAGTCTCACGTCTCCTCTGCATTGATTGGATGGCACAGGTGCGTCATCACACAGGTGAAACTCATTTCACTCGTTTGAGGTCTTTTCATGAAACAAACCCAAACTGAGTCCTGCGACAGACTTTAAACAAGATAACTGTTACAGACTGAGGAATAAATCTACAGTTTAACGACAGAAAACTGGGACAGTGAACAGAAATAAATACATGAAGCATTGTTCATGTTTTCAAAGTCATGAACTGATCTCTTTGTGTCATGGAAATTATTTTCGGTTTGCCATTTTCACGTCTTTACACCAATAGCCCTCATTTTAAGTCCTCATATTTCACAAAAAACAGATTGAACACCTCGAGACCACCACAACTACAACACTGTGTTTCCTGTTTGAACACATTCTCACTCCTCTCTTTATCCGTTTTCTTTTCTTCCTCCTTAAGAGCGTGTTGTACAGTTTAAAAAAATGCTTGTGCACTTAAAATTAGAAGATTAGATGAGATGAAACCATTAAAGCCTGAGAGCAGTGTGTCATGTTGTTGATCTTCTCAGCGATGAGAGGGTTAATAACAGGAGCTCCTGTCACTCCACACCGACATGATAATGTGTACATTAACTCCTGTTGACATCGTTCTGTCTCCTTCTGATTAGATCAACAGGTAAATATTCAGATGAGACCTGACACCGCTGCAGTGAAAGCTTCTGATCTGACAGGTTTCCCCTGAGGCACATCGTTAGAGGAAAATAACTGCGGCGCTGTTTGAGGTGTTCAGTACTGAGCGAGTCGCCGAGCGGCTGCTGACTGTCTCAGGATGTCAGAGAGGAGTTTTCCACTCGCCCTTGTTCTCACTCAGCCGACGTTCTTCTACCTGTGGGCGGCGGCAGTGACATCATCACTGACGTGTGCCGGCCTCTGCTAACGCGCTGACTCAGGCTGAGAAATGTGCTCACACGTGCCTGCACACAAGGCACTTTTTAAAGAGTCTGGATTGGGTAGGAAACGACGGGTGGAGGAAGCGACGGGTGGAGGAGGGCGGAGACACGGCCGCTGCTCTGTTCAGCATCTATCGGGCGCCATGTTGGAAGAGTCCGGTCTCACCCTTCATCACAAGCAGAGAACAAACTCCTGCTCGAGGATTTAATGCAGTGTGATGTAAAGACGATGAGATCCAGATGTGATGGAAACAAAGAAACAAAAAAAAAACTGTAAACTAAACATACTGGGTTTAACGGAACCATCCTGCAGGTGCACAGAACCAGAGAGGAGAGCTGAGTGACACCAGTTTCCAATATTGATCAAAATCCACTAAATGATCAAGTAAAGAGCTTCATCTGAAGCAAAGACGTCCCTGCTCCTGTCGGTTTAAAGTCCGGCAGTGCCAAGAGATGAGCGATGAGTCCGAACCCGCTCAAGCTGTGTCCTGCCTCAGAACCAGTCAGAGACGAGACATGACATCATGCTTACATCGCTCACCACGATGACGTAAAACACAGAAATGTGCAACTCCATCGTCAGAATGTATGTTGGCCGTATACTTTTATGAAAACCACCTTCACAGCTGTTTACGTTGCAGCTTTACGTTTCTTTAGGTTCAGTTTTTAATTTCATGTTGTGACAACGCTGTGATCTGGTCGACTGGCTCTTAGTCAGGTTGAGGAAAAGATCACCAGAGTAAATGTTAGCTAAGTATGTTTCAGCAAAACCACGGATAAGTTCCAGCTGGACGTTCTCTGTGTCACAACTTTATGTTTGTTCAGGTTGAATTTTCTGTTCGTCACTTGTCACCACGCTGTGCTGCAGCTCTGGTCAGGGTTAGACGCCAAAACCACGTGGTTAAGTTCAGGAAAACATCATGGTTCTGACTCCAACTGTGGTCAGTAAAAACACCGTCCCCATCACCTCCAGACGTGAAAGTCAGCTAAAAAGAATATAATGTGAATGTTATAGTTGTCTGGTACAAAGGTCCACCTCGGATGTACCTGTGGTCTGCAGAAACGATCATCTCCTGGTGACGGGCTGGTTAAAACACCTGTTTCTGTCTCCACAAACACTTAACAAACATCCAGTGGCATCACTCTTACAAATACTGGAACACCATCTTTAACAGTGGTCTCTCACTCCCTCAACACCGACCCCTCCACCTTCTGACATGAACGTCAGCTCATATACATGTGATGTGAACGTGATATGTAGAAATGTCGATGTGACACGTACACATTTGACATTGAACATTTTATTCTCTCGACTGAAGAGACCAAATTTATTTTTCTTAAATACGTTTGAAGACGTCGGTAAGCTCGGTAAGTATGTTAGAAAACACTGAGTAGATGTTAGTGAAGCTTTCTTTCTATCCAGCCCCGGTCCTTGTCTGGCAGCATTGTTCGGTAAAGTTTTAGTTCGGTGGGAGATCTTTAAACTTCACAGTGTTTAATTCATTTTCGGATCAACGGATGTCGACTTCTCTGGATCCACAGCTGGATTATTTTGGTGTCTGATCACATAACCACATTTTATCATCACAGCACCAGAGAGTCGATGAATGAGAGAGAGACATAAAGAGCACAGAGAGAAAGAGAGAACGAGGAATCGTGGGCTTTTTCTCTGTCACGGCTCAGTTTACTCTGTTTTCTCTGAGATTACAGCGACAAAAGCTGAGATACGCTGCGACCTTTGACCAGCTCCGTTCTGACACTTACTGTATGAGCCTGTGATGGATCGACGCCAGAGCTCATGACTGTCCAAACACTCGCGCTATATCTATACGCTCGCTGTCATACGCTCGCTCCATCACAAAGGCTTTCTCAACCTCAAACCGAGCTGAACTCAGCGCTGACTGTCACCTGGAAGTCTAAAAATACAGTCACCTGAAGGAGTGAGAGTCAACACGAGGAGGTGGACTCAGATTCAGAAAGAAACTGCAGACAATCTTTTTAGTTCTGACTTTAGCGTTAATGTAATCAAACCTCTGTGTTTCTCTCTGTGGTTATTGTTCTCTGGGTTGAGTAACTCCACAGTTCCTCCTCCTCCCGGCTGAACGGAGGCTTTGCTGGATTTAAAGGCTCTGTGGTTTTTGTCTTCACTATTGTTCTCACTTTGTGAAGTGAAGCAATAAAAGGTTCATGCCGGGCCTTGTCGGAGGGGATGGAATTTGGAAAAGATGATGATCACACACTAAATCACAAGTGAATCATGGTTTATTTTATTTCTTTATGACTGACATCAACCTTTGTCAGCTGTTGAACGGAGATAGAGAGAATTATTCCACAGTTACACAGCATCAAAACACCAATATACGTATGATGTGAACACAGTTAAATTCCAATAAATAGATTCTTAGAAATTGCAGCTTTCCATGTGAATCACAATGATCAGAAAATAACGTCACCTGTCAGATTACAGCCACAGTTAGGTGTCATGTGTGTTTATCAGTGGGTCACAGCGCCCCCCGCTGGATCAAATAGAGACTTGCACATTTTTCAAAAACACGGCGCTGCAGTTTCCCAGTCCTGTTCCTGTTCCTGAATGTTTCCTGCTCCAACACACCTGATCCACATGATCAGCTTCATGTGGATCAGGTGTGATGGAGCAGAGATGAGCTAAAACAAAGAAACCATGAAACACTGAACATGAACAGAATCTTCTTCTTTGACAATGAAGCTGTGAATGTTGTTAATCCAGGAGGACGAATGAGGATGAATTGACTTTTTCTCCAGTGGAAAGTCGTCGAATGAGCTGATATTTATCATATTTGAGTTTCTGGAGAGAGATGTGCTTGTTGTAGGGCTGCATCTAAAGATTATTCTCATTATTGATTATCTTATAAAATTGTGACATTTTCAAACGTCTGTTATTGATCAACCAACCATCCAAAACCCTGAGACTTTCATTTACTGTCAGAGATGACGAAGAACGCAGCAAATCCTCACGTTCAAGCAGCTGCAACCAACAAGTGTTCGACTTTTTCACTTTAAAAAATGACTGAAATTATAAATTGATTATCAAAATACTTGGCAGTTAAAGCTCTGTTGCCTCCTTCAACCACAAGGAACATTTGTCTCTCTTCACCTCCACTGTTTAAAAGTGGAAGGTTAAAGGTCCAGTTCACAACATTCAGCCTCACTAGATGTCAGGAAACAACTATTTTAAATGTAAAGACGTAGTGAAGTAAAGACGTCCTGAGCAGACAGATGTGCAGATCGACAGCTGTCTGGGCACAAACCTGTACCTCTTCCTCAAGATATGTGGTAAAACTCATCCCGATATGAAGCTTGTGGACCTTTCGGTGGGTCTTAATAACCGCGACCAGGACCCTCACACACCCTCACAGGCTCACATGACCGTTCTGAACACACTAAGTCATATTTATATATTCAACCTTCCCCCACAGATACATTATCTTCCACCACCTCATCATGGAAAGCTTTAAACTGGCACAGGACCTACATGAGACACTCAGGGTTCATTATCAGCCCACACAGCAGCACGCCATCCTTCACCCTGCAAACATCCAGCATGATTAATGCCACTAAAGCACCTCGGCCTGATCGACAGGGTTAACCCACAAAACCACCTGGTGGGACACTTCCACCTACACAGTGAATAAAACCAAACCATCATGGGCCTGGAGGTGAACCCTGGCTGGACCATCGGGCAGCGGGATAAGAGCGAAAGGTTTGGGTCAACAAACTGGACCCCAACGAGGCTGAACAGGAACTAGGCTTCAGAAAGTCTTTGGATAAATTCTAAGATATATTTACACGTGAATGTGAGACAGATATCTTCACATTTTCCTCTGGGAAAGAAGCTCCTTTTCTCGGAGCGACCGCCTGCTGCTGCACGTGCTCACTGCCCTTTTTACGTTGGCGCTCAGAAAAACCCGTTCTGTGATCACAGGCCTCTACTGTTGGTCCAGATGTTCT